>CM059577.1:8697772-9914022 GCA_030386875.1 Morinoia aosen
TGTTTATTGAGGTTACTAGAAGTTCTCTTATTGTAGTAGACATCTAATTTCATTTTTTATCTGTTCCTTCATTTTCAGTACTGATGATGGAAACTAGATTTTCCGAAACGTTTACAAGTAAAAATGTTTATATACGCCTTGGTTCTCCTTTTCATTTTGAAAATAAGATTTCTGGAAAATCGACCTATCAGCTCAACTATTTTTCTTATACGCACTTTACGTCGCAAATGAGTTTTTAACAAGTTATAGCGGGAAATTACTGACCGCAACTCTAGTGCTTGAAGGGGAAGGAAATGGTTCTTACAGAAAGACTACAATGTACTACCTTTTGATGCGCTCGAATGATCGAACGCATTCCAGCCATCAAAGACGAAAATTAACATACCGCTATAACTCATTATATACTCATTTGCAACAGAAAGGGCTTAGAAGAAAAATTGTTTATTTTGATCTAACTAACTATGTTTAGGCAGCAAAAATTCGAAAATCGATTTTAGTCCTCTCTTTTACGGATGCCTTTTTATGTCAGGTAAAATTTATGCTTAAGTGTTTAAGACTTTTTCTTTCATAGTTTAGGTTAGTTGATTTTAGTTGTATTGTTAAATATCATGAACAAATCTATTTATATTATAGACAACATTAACTGTTGAAGAAAAAGTGTGAAAACTAGCTTGAGTGTATTAATTAACTTATTTGGTTGTACCTGAATCTATGTATCTCACACTTTCCGGTCTATTACCCCATTGTAGTGTAATTTTCTCTTTTTCCCCTTATTTTTTCACTAATGATTTTTCTCTGGCTTTTTCCTTTCCTTTTCTCCCAGTTCAACTGATATTTTTAAAGTCTGTATTACATTCTAGTTTGTCATTGTCTCCATTTCCTTGTGTGCATCTTAATACTGCTTTATATTTAGTGTTTTCTCTCTGTATAACTGACCCTATTGAATAAATACTCCCAGCTGCACCTCAATTTATTATATTAACTCTGCCTTTTGTTTTCTCTAACATATTTTGATCTGTACCCTCACTAATGCAATTGAAATGCATGCTTATTGAGCCAAAATCTAATTCAGGAACTGTTGGTGTGACAAGTTCACTAATATTTATTTGCCTTCCAGGTACATGAAGAAAGTGAAATAATTCCACCCATCATTGAAATGGATGAAGGGGCGCAAAAGGCTGTCGTGGTATTCAACGGACCCACCGATATTGGAGGAATTTTGGCTTCAGTGAAAGTAGAAGATGCTGCCACTTATATCTCCGGTTGCATTGCCATGAATACAGACGTGTATCAGCAACAACTGAAGAAAAAAACATCTCTGTCTGACTATACTATATGTTGTTCCATTATTAGTGTAAAATATTTCAATTTCCTTCTGTTTGGGTCTTTTAAAAAGTACCTTCATTCCGATGATCAGTGCAAGAGACTGAAATATTGCAATAAATCTTTCATAAATGCTATTCCTTGTTGTGAGAGGGTTTTTCTCTCTCTTTTCAACAGAATTAGTCACTCACCAGGCTTTTGCAAAAGTGTTAGTGAATTATTTCATGATAACTGGCCTAAATCTCTCACCTGCTGTTCTTAAATAATAATGTACTTTAATCTAGTTTTCTTCATATTTAGAACAATACAGTCAGTCAGAGCTTACAATTGACCTCTGCAGAGTACATGTTTTACAGGTAAACTTGATAAAATGGTGCACAAGGGATTCCACAGCACATTTCTCCTGACCCCTTGTCAACATGATGCTCTAAAGTGAAATATGATAAATTGTGTCAGATCAAATTATTCAGGTAATTTTAAATGGTTTCTTCAGTATAATTGCAGAGGTGTACTCTGCTGGCAGGTGTATTACGGACACATTGAGCAGATATCCTGGGCTGATGCTTGAATACACTTGTGTGTGCAAAATCATTTTATGCCTTGAATCCCGGTATTTCATTTGGAACCAGTTGGGGTGAATTGCTGTTTCCTTCTTTAAAACCTGTAACTTCATGTTGCTGCTGCTATACAGGAGCACTTCATTCATTTCGATAAAATATAAGAAAGCTTAATTTTAGTCTTTGTGTTACTCACTGTACTCAGCTGTTAGCCGAACTAAAAGCAAAAAATGATAGAGATGCGGTTTTGAGGTGGTCTATGGTATCGAACTAGTGATAAACTTTTTTTATTGGTCTCTTCATTATTTAAGGCTGTGAACTATTATGTGGTACAGTGTTGGCCGTTGCATAACACAATAACGGACGGTAGTGCAAGGTTAATTTGTTGATTCGGCCGAGCGCAGTGTTAGATTGAAACGTTATAAATTAGCATTCCTTGGTATTTAAGTGCCATACCAATTTGTGATCCTTGTTTTTTTCTCGTAATTGAAACTCGGCAGAAAATTTACTTGTAACTTACTCGTGGAAACCTTTCAAATCCTATGATAAATTCATTGTTTTGGTTTCGAAATGAATTCTGTGAAAAGCTTTACACTGGCTTTGAAAATACTCTCATAGCTTGAGTTATGCTCCCCGGTATTGACATTCTGAAGTTTATGCTAGAATAGACTTCCCAGCAGTCTGTACTGAATTTATGTTCTCTTTCAAAAGTTACCTGTAGTACAGTGATGTTTTGTTATTGATCAATGCTCTTCTCTTCTGAACGTCCCTCTGGTTTTACTTCTGCTTATTGATGATCGTACGATTGTTTGTGAAGAATATGATACGGTTATGAACAATTAATTTAGGGCATCATACCCATAGTTGGTATAAAATAGGTGATAGGCTTAAGAATTGCAGGGAGTTAGAAGAATTGGCATACAAAGAGTAATTTTAACTTTGACCGATATTTCTATGGTTTGTCTTTATAGTCTATTATGTTTATTTTTTCCTCAAAGAATTTAAAATGTTCATTCTACTTTTGTATTTCCTAACTTACTGGTGCGCAGAGCATTGATACTGATGTTTGAAGATGCCTTAATGTATTGAGAGTGCTTCAATTTTTGCGTTCTGTGATGTTTTCTAACTCATTATTTACGGCTAGTTCTTTCGTAGATTTGAATATTCAGTTTCATGTTGTGTCTTTCGTGTACATTTTAGAACTTATTAGCCGGAAAATGTTGAAACGAGCCTTGAGCGATGGTGTTCTAATTATTGTTTTTGATAGGAAAATAGTTTATTTAATTCATTATCGTCCGAAAGTTACGTTGTGTCGAGATTTTAGAAGCGAAATACATTTTTAGGAGTTGAAAATATTTATTCATTTATGCAGGGATGAGTTGTTGGCTTATATTTTGCTCCCCACTCTTATAAATTTAGTGATGTAAAGTAACGAGCTGAGAGTTTGCTAGGCCTTTTTTTTTTGTTGCAATTAAAATGCTTATTTTTCTTTGTTATGGCCCTTCGTTCTGCGGCGCTCTGCCATGCTGTTTTTACATCACCTATGGCTTTCTTCTTCCGCTTTAATTTTTTTCATAACCTTTATCTTCAATTTTCTGTTTCTATGCGTTGCGTATCTTGTGTGTAAACACACCTTGTGTATTAATTCCTCATTCCCTGTACTCCGTACTTGAAGGTGTGTCTTCCTCTCTTTGAAAAGCTATGTTGTGGTAAGAGAGGCTGATTCTAAGTCATACTCTAAGCTAATCTGCAGAACTTGTTAGTATTTACATTGAAAACTTGCTGTTCTAAAGGAGAACATGTAAAGTCCTGCAAGTAACATGCTTAAGCCATTCATATGTTGAAAATAGAATGCGTTTTTGATTCCGTTGCTCACCACCTTTCGCTTCATTGCTTTCATTTGTATTTAATTTACAATTTAAATATTTAAAAGTTTTTATACATAAAAATTTTGTATAGTAACTTCAGAGAGATATTGAATGTGATAGCTTTTTTAGGGAAACGCACCATGGAATGAACGAAATTAACGGACTTTGATTTCTCTCAGGGGGATACAACTATTGTATCTATGGGAATTAGCGCTCCCAGGGGGACTATATGAGGGCCTGAGCTAAAGGTTTGGTAGGCTTTCTTTTTGTTAAAATAGAATAGGTTTTTATTTTGTTACGGACCATCTTTTTTCGGTTCACTGCTGTCCTGTTTTTAAGCACCTACTACTTTCTTCTTCAACTTTGATCTTGTTTCATTAACTTCTTTCTCATCTTACTGTTTCTGTGCCCTTTCTGCATAGATTCCACGTTCCCTTAACTCCATACTAAATGGTGCCTTCTTCCTTCTTCTTTTTGGATCGCCTTTGTTGCGCATAGGGAGGCTTAAACTAACTGATAATCTATAATCTTCTTTGACTTCTATCTTCGCGTACTGTTTTTATGCACCTTGTGCATACAGTCTGAATTCCCTCAACTCCATACTAAATGGTGCTTTCATCCTTCTCTTTGAACATCTTTGCCGTGGTAAAAGGAGGCTAAAACTTTCTTTTCTAATCATAATAATAATGGGCTTTGATTTACTTCTATCAGCTGATCCACTCCATGCCCAAGGGAGCCCTCCCACTCCACAAAATTACGCGGTACGTTACTTTAGCAGGGTGTTACAGCCGCATTTTCTGTGTCTATATTTTTATATCCTTATAAGTGGTATGTTTAATGGCATTCTTGTACTGCTCTTCCGTCATTTCCTGACTTGCTGTTCTCAACTGTGGTATTCCCGCGTGCAGCGCTTCCAACGAATCTGTTTCAAATTATGTAATTGGGATTCCTGTCTTTGAGTTCTAATCAGGAAATTACCTTTTTTAACGAAAGAGCGTAGGTTTTTCTTTTGTTATGGGGCCATCCTATTTCCATTCACTGCAGTCAATTTTTCACCATTTCTGACGTTTTCCTTCACCTATTGCCTGGTTTCAGGAACTGCCCTCTTGATTTGCTATTAATTACGTGCATGGAGTCTTGTATGGAAACCAACCTTGTGCATTCATTCGCCGTTCTTTCAAGTTCATATTGAACAATTCCTTCATTTATTTGATAGAACTATGTTGTGGTTACAGTGTCTTGTACTGCTAATGATCTAGCTTAATGCTTGTTGTTTAGTGTGAACTGACTATTTTTTGGTTCATTGCTATCCTGTTCTTTGAAACCTCTCATATTCAACATATGATTTTTATCATTAACATCCTACCCTGCTGCTTTCATGTAAAATATCTTATACGGGAACACGCCTTGTGAATAGATTCCTTGATCTCTTATTGCCCCACCAAATGGTGCCTTCTTCCTTAATGTTTGTAGAACTCTTTTTTTTGTGGCGAGAGGTGCTAAACGATGTCATATTCTTCTATATTTTCTGCCTCTTATCGTTTCTTTATATAATCCTTTCAACAGTGTATCATAAATGCGGGTAATTTTAACTTTCCCTCATAACAATAATGTAATCTCTGTTTGTTCTTAGCGCTCCTGTGGTGAATGTAGGAGGTCTTGAGCGAAAAGTTAGGTAAGCCTTTCTTTCGGTGAAACAGAATCGTTTTTTTTTTCTCTTTTGTTAAGGGCCATCTTTTTTCCGGTTCATTGCTGTCCTGCTTTTCATCCCCTACTACATTCTCCAACTTTCATCGTGTTTCATAAACTTCTTACTAAACTCACTGTTTATACGCATATTCTGAATAGATACCGCGTTCCCTCAACTACATACTAAATGGTGCCTTCCGTTCTTCGGAACGCAATCTTTTAGCGGTTTGGGAGGCTTGAACTATTATCTGATCTAATCCTTCTTCTCTTTGCATCGCCTATGTGGAGGATAAGGAGGCTTAAACTAATACCTAATCAAATCTATTCTGCCCTCTGTTTGTTATGTAACCTTAACAAATGCGGCAGTTCATAACGGGTGTGTGCTCTAGTACTCAATGTGTTCGAGTTCCTTTGGTATTGAAGCTGGAATAGCGCTTGAAAGTGTGGGGAAAATTCCCCACAGATTCGCTCGGAGTGTGCTTTAATTTCTGTACTATTAACGTAAACTGCTGGTGCTGCGTGGCAGGTGAGGTCGCGCAGCAGCAGCGCATGAAAGGGGAGTGGTGTCAGGTAAATCAGGTGTGTCGGGTGGGTCAGGTATACAAGAAGCCAGGCTGAGTCTCGGTCGAAGGCCTCTGTTACGTTGGCACGTCGGGAATACGCTCGGCTCGTGACGTGGAGTTGTGACGGTCGCCAGCCTAACTCTTCCATCCCTTCTTCCTGCATGTTCAATAAAGTGTATGGTGTGATTGTGTGTGCGAAAGCGTTGAATTTAGGTTCTTTTTCATTAATTAATTGCATGATTAAGGCGGGTTACGAAGCGCAATTAACTTTCTTCTAAAAGGCGTGTTTGCTGCTCTAAAAGGGGGCCAACCTTGCCCTGTCGCAGTGAACCGCCTTCTTTATTAACTATTACTATTAACTATTACTATTAACTATTACTATTAATTATTACTATTAACTATAATTACCTATCATCTATAAACTACTATTGGGCTTCTGCCTCCATTACTATTGACACTGTACTGCGACTTCTATATCGCCATAACTACCATCGTCTAACAGTCGCTTTGCGCACTGGAGGATAAATTCTTCAGGTTGGTAGTCGTGAGTCTAATATTTGCCGATAATTGAAACTTAATATCTCTGTTTACCTTTATCAAGAAGATTGACTTTGGTCTTACCCGGTACTTATTTTTTCAGTATCTAGCGGGCACTTCGTCGCACTGCGCACTTCGTGCTTCACAACGTTGATAGCCAATTAAGCCGTCTTGTGGGACAGCAGTAGCCGCAACTAGGTAATTACGTTGACCATTAACTACTTTTGCTCCTTCTAAATTCTTTGTATAGCGCTGTTTCATAATATAATCTTATGTAATTATTTTCTTGTGTACATTTCTTCATCTTTATGTACAGCAGTGAAGGGACTGGACAGGGACTGGATGCGTTGGTCGCGGTTTAGCTGCTCTGGCCCTGGTTGTACCGCAGTCGCCGTGCCCGTTTCCTTCGTGTAGCGTCAGTTTGGCGCTAACTTCCGTCTTCCTGAAGTGCTTGTAGCAAGCTCGCACGTTGAATTGCGGTCGATACTCCGTGACGTCCATTAAAGCTGGCGCTGTAAGCCCTGAAACGGAGAGCTTCTCCAGACTCCTCGTTCCTGTGCCTGTAGACTGTCATTACCTGACACCCTAACTTTGAACCTTATAATTACATGCGCATTTTAACCTAAATAATAAATAAATAAATATATCAATAAATAAAGGAATAAACAAATGCGATACTTGAGGGCGAATTGTCCTTTAGTTTTTAAAAATTAATACTTTGTAAATCGGCTACTTGCCGTATTGTGTTTGGTTAAGTACTTGTTGCCTTGTAACTATAAAGAATCTTCCTTGGCGTTCATGCGACTGATTGAAAATTAAATTTGGAAACTTTGTATCCTTGTCTTTATTAATCTTTGCAGCTTCGAAACGGTTGTTGAGTCAAATGTGTCGAGGTAGTTCCTCACAAAAGAAAATTCTGTAAATTTTTTGGTGTTGACATTACTCGAAAAATTTGAATGCTGGAAACGTACATACATATGAAAATCAATTCTCCCGACGTTTAGTTCATAAACTTAGAAGGGGAATACTGATGTTGCACTTTTTATCACAAATAAATGATATCTTGATGTGGAATTTTATACGATCCTTTTTACCATTGAACACGGCGCGCAATCGTCTGCTTCATCAGTATAGAAAAGTATCAAAACACCCTGTATGACTAAATTAAACTAATTTTCCTATTGTTTCAACTTTGGTTTTAATATATGAAGCTGTCCCAATGATAAACTTGGAGATCGATAACCTTTTAGTACTGGTGGAAAAGCTCGGAGGCGGACGGAATTCTATTTTCCTAAAATCCGTCGTGCGGAAGCAACACCGGCTGTCGGTTCTGTTTCTGATCGTACGTCTGGAAGGGCAGAGTACGCTGCATAGGAGTACGCTCTAATTTTTTTGCCAGGACATGCATAATTTTTGCTGTCCAAGGAATTCAATTACTTAGGCGGCGAAAAACATGCATGCAGGCCGCAAAAATGTTAGACTGGGTATACATGTACGAGTTCAAACAGTGATGTGGATTGGCGCAAAAGACAAGGATGGTAACTTAAACGTTTTCAAATCCACTTATTTTATCATACCAATGAATGAATACTGCTTGCATTATGTTGTTCCAATGCTGTGATTGCTCACTTCTAACGACTAATCAGTTTTGTGAGGGATTATCTGAATTAGTTGGCCTATCTTGTCAGAGGGACCTGAATAGGTCAAAATATTTAATTTCTAGAGATTTATGTTGTCTTTTAATGTAATGAAAAGAACCATATAGTTCTTTCACTTTAATTCTTCCCAACTCATGAAGATGCATGTGTATAGAGACGCTGGTAGATTGCAGCTAATCTTTTCCTGTGACCAACAATAAATCATGTTTTTATATTCCTCTTCACTATGAAAAACACAAATCTACAGTAATACTACCATCTATCGTTCATTGTGCAACAAATGTGAAAAGGTATAATTATTTTTCAGTTATATAATATGGGCCCCATGTCAATCCCACATCTGTGTCTACTTGGGTATTGTTCGATTGTGCTTATATTTTACACACCTTGTTTTTATGGTATTTCCTAAGTTTTTATGTCCTGCTCATTATCATTTCACAAATCAAAACTGGATTGACCATTTTCACCTCCCTATTAGGTATGTATATCTAGGTAGTATTTAGCTACTAGTAAGCTAGGCTAATATGTAAGTATCCACATATTAACAGTTATAATGGTGATATAAAAATAATGGTGACATAAAAGTACTGGACTTATATACATATATGTACCTAGAATATTATATAAACCTGAATGGTAAGTTGCCCTGTTAAAAGAGACCAATTCAAAGTTTTTTTTAGTTTGAACTTAATCTGAAGCTGCACTGACAGTATTTTTATTTTGTTTGTAATACAAACTGTATTTGTAATTTTTTTTAGTTCAAATATTTTGGGGTTAATGCAAATTGTAATTGAAATCATGTATTTCCAAGTCAGTAATGAATGTATTTTTACGCACATTGAATTTAGTATGACCTTAAGAAATTTCGAAACAAGCCCGCTAATAACCTTGAAGCAGTCATAATTTTTACATATATTCCAGCTGTATATACAGTCACCTTTAATCCAGTATGTACCACAGTTTTTTATTACTTGAACTTAATGTAATTAATACCTAATTTGCCTGCGCTTGAACATTAGCATTCGTGCCACAATGAAGGATTTGGGCTGTCCTGAAACCCTCATTAATACCAAGATGTATCGTACTGACTATTAGTCGTGAGCAAAACCGGTCCCTCACTCTTTTATAATACAAGAACGCAGTTTCATTCAAGAACGAAATACTGGGAACTCGATTAGCTACATGTTTTCAATTTAATGTACACTATGTAACCGCGTTCTTATTTTTACTTGCAATGAAACGAATTACTGTCGTCACAAAACGAGCAGCTACCACTTTTGCCATCATCGCTCGCAGTAATTTTTTCAGTATGTATTATTGTAATAATAGCTGGTTAACTAATTTGAAATACATCACTTATATGCGCATTTTAGCTAAAATGAAACATCTTGGGGGACACGATTTGTTTGCAGGTAAAACGGGATCAAACCGCATGTACAGGTGGCCCGACCACTGGTACGTGCAACACAAAATTTGGACTTCTTTTCTTCGATGGCAAAAAGGTTTGTAACCATGGAATCATGGATTTTAAATAAATTTTGAATGCTGTTTAATTCCTTGATCTTGTAGGTTTGTAGATATGTACACCAGATATCATAATTATCAGAATTACCTATATTTCTCGTCTTTGAACACTTCTGGATATCGATGTGATATAAGAAATTAATTATTGAGCCGAAGTGTTGCTTAAGGAAACACCTCAATATCAAGTCAATAGTGACACAGCAATTAGCTGACACTGGGTTAAAAATAAATTATTATTGGGATAATATATTCTACCAATATCCACTTTGTATCAAAAAATAAGTATTGGGCCAATATTTTTCTAAGGAACACCCCAATATTAAGTCCATAGTGACACAATAATTAGCTGATATTGAGTTAGTGAAAATATGATTATCGGGGCAATATGTTTTACCAATATCAACCTGATATCAGGAATTGAGTATTAAACCAATGTCATTGTAGGGAACACCTCATTATCAAGTCAATATTGAAGCAATAATTAGTTGATATTGGGTTGATGATAATATTGTTATTGGGCCAATATATTTTTCCAATATCAACCGAATTTTTCAGAATAAGGTATTGCCCCAATGTTCATTTTGAATATCCAGTCAATATTGTGACTGTATATTGGCGGAAGATTAGGTCAATAAATTTTGCTACCTGGGTAGTAAGTTACAAAAATTATTTGGAAGTCTCGTGTATACCATATGTAGTCAGCTCATGATATAGTTTGGAATCTCGCTGGGATTTGTTGCGATGAGAAAATGAAGAAATGTTTTTTGTGGTCTGATTTTTCTTATTTTGATTTTTTACCTATTCTGAGCAACGTACGCAATATAAATACTTATTCATATCTAACTAATAAATGATTCAATTATGAATGTGACTAGATCAATTAAAATCTAGACGTCGATATGAGTTATAAACTAGAAAGTTTCGTTCCTGTACAGCAAACATGGTCATGACATCTGAGAATAACTCTACGGAAATTGAGCCTGATATTTAAGTGAGTCGTGCACGTCACACTACCATAACTTCTTTCGGGATTGAATAAAAGTACAATCTGGAAATGAGCTTTTCAATTCACAAAATTTTTCATGATAACATCATTTTAGATGCATTTTATGTAAAATGGAAAACAAAGTTAGTGCAAATCCGTTAGCATTTTAGACTACAGTAATCAAAACTCATTTATATGATTGCATTGCCTAACATTTTCAGAGCGACCTGGTGATCAATGTTTTGGTGATTTTGCTCTAAATTGATCAAGTTGTCAACTTTTCTGAAGATATTTTGAAATGGGAAGAAAACTGACAAATTCTGGAGATGATTGCCACATGCACACAGTACATAATACATAATGCATACATATACCAGGCTTCACTTCCCTATGGGAAGGTAGCCGACAGCAGGCCACAATCATCACCCTTAGTCACTAGGAGGCGAGAGAGGTAGCACTGGCAACACTTGAACTACCCGTATCAGCTGCAGCCCAACACAACCATCTTCCACAGTCAGGCCCGACAGCCATAGGTGGTTTATCCCGACCGCTTCATTGAGTGCAGCCCCTCTCCCCGCACAAGACAGAGCCCCATCACATGCACGCAGGCTTCCAGTACCATGTGAACAAAATAGCATTACCTGCTTATAAAAATACCTGCCCCCTCACTTTTGTCCGCAATCAACCCTCTCGCCACATCCACAGTCAGACCTCTCTCATACAAAGCACATTTCACCCCATCCATCCAACTCATCCGTGACTTACCTCGCGCTCTAATAACACTCACTTCCGACGTGTATTCCGACGAGATGATGCAAGCCTTAATTATTGCACAAGCTTGGCAATGGATCATTATCCGGTGGTCTTGTAGTCCAACTGCTGCTGAAATACTTTCTTTTCTTTTCACGTTAGAATGCTATCATCGCAAGCGCATATGAACATAGAATTTCTGTTTCTATGTTCTCAGCTGATTTATCTTGTGCCCATTTGATACAGAAGCTTTAAAATAAGCAGTTCTTTGTGATTTTCATTAATCAGCGATGATTTATTGACCAGCCTCAAATGAGCTATTACGTTTTACTTTACAGTAAGGTGATGGAACATCGTAGAAATTCGTTGCCTGAAAAAATATCATCGTGAGAATAACCCGCATTTGTACTCCAATGCGTGGAGCCTCGTATTTGCCTGCTGGTTGATCTGTAAATTTTGCCTCTAGGTTTATTGGATGTCGACATCTCCTCCGTAGTAGCTAATTAAAAAATTTTTCTAACCAGGAATAGAAAATCATAAAGTTAATGTAGAGACTGTTTGTCTTCCTTTTTCCTACGGAAAAATATACAAATCTGCTGCCTCCCATAAATTTATGAAGAACGAACATGAAATGCTACCTGCGTCACCTATTAGATGAATGCCTCCTAGAAATCATCATATCATTTAGTAAAATATCATCTAGAGTTCGTGGACGGATTTCTGGCAAAGAATTACACACTCTAATAGTAATTTTTATCTCCTACTTTTCGTAATAGCTGTGCGAAGATTATTTTTGTGTACATACCGAAGTTGATTTTCCCATTTAAATTTCAACCAGAAATTTTTTCATTTTGTGCCACGAAAGCTAAGGTTTGTTTCCATCTGATACTTCTATTCTCATCTGATGCTTCCCACGCTCCCTGGCGGTCACAGAACATTGAAAATTGATGGGGGCTATAAGCTAATTTTATGAGAGCATGATTAACTTTCTCGTTTCCTCCAGCACTCAGTTTGACAGGTACCACATTGTTGTTTATTTTGAAGAAAGTCATGCACATATATACATTTGATATATGGTTTATTTGTTTGATATATGGTTTATATGTTTGATATATGGTTTATATGTTTGATATATCGTTAATATGTTTGATATATCTAAAACTGAATCCGCATTGACGCGTCTTATTCTTAAAATGAAAAGCAAGGCGAAAATCGCTGTACGAATTGACATTTTATTATTACAAATAGTAAAGTCTAAATGAATAAAATTGAACGTTTCGAACTAAACAGTTCATCTTCAGCAAAGAAAAGAATTCTGCGACAAAACAAAACGAAAATGAGTAAATTAAAACTATACTATGCAAACGAATACTACAACATATACAGAAAAAGTCGTAGATGTAAAACTAAAATATAAAACAAAACAAAAATTAAAAAACCTAAACTAATGATCATGTATTTGCAACGAGAAGAGGAAAAGCACTTTGAGTATCATTTAGAGGGGGTCTGAGCTTAAAGATGTATAGCGACTCGAGGATGCGTAAATCAATCATATGAGGGGCACCTGCAAGGATTTTAAAATGATTTACGGAAACAGGGACGTTACAGTTTTCGGCATGGGATCGAACAGAGGACAGTGGAGGAGAACCAAGTGGACGACCGGTTCTACAGCTGCGCCCAGCGTGCTCGGCTACTCTGGACATAAGAGTACGACAGGTGGAACCTATGTACTGTGATTCACAACGTGAACAACTAAACTGGTAAACCACAGAGGAGCACATAGCAGTGGGCAGCTTATCCTTAAAGCGGAAAAGGGAACCGATTGTGAAATTGTTGACTAGAATAGAATGAATTTTAAGTTGCGGAAAAAACTTGCTGATTAGGAGTTGAACCTCCTGATTTAACTTGATAGATTGATGACCAAAGAAGGGAAGCTTTAAGAAAAATTTCTGTTGATCACATGATTGGAGTGCCGGCGTTCGATCATAAATCTTAGACAAAAATTTACCAATATGTTTATCGATAGTAAACAGAGGAAATCCATTCTTAAGAAAAAATTGTCGTAAAAAGTCAAATTCTTGATGTAAAATTCGAAAGTTAGAACAAACTTTAAACGCTCTATGGACGAGAGTTCGAATGCCGCAGAGCTTAAAACGGGTCGCACAGAAACTAAAATAACTAGTACCTAAACCCGAGAAAGTGCCTTTCCTAAAAACAGAACATTGGAAAGTATTATCAATTCTGCTAACATTGACGTCCAGAAACGGTAAACGGCTGTTCGTTTCATCTTCCCTGGTAAAATTAATATTCTTATGACGAGAATTCAAATAGTTGAGAAAAAGGTCCGCATGAGATCTCTCTTTGAATAGAACAAATGTATCGTCTACATACCTTCTGTAAAAAACCGGTTTGAAAAGGTTGGGACAGTCATTTAACCAACTTTCCTCATATATATGGTTTATATGTTTGATATATGGTTTATATGTTTGATATATGGTTTATGTATTTGATATGTGGTTTATATGTTTGATATATGGAAGACATAAAGAGAAAAAATCACAGCTGAACTGTTGAATTTTGCCGTTTCATACGAATTAAAATGAAATATCTGAAACTCCCAAAACCTGGATTGGGATTTGCATTCGATTATTCACGTTTGCACCACCTTGTGCAAGTGACCTTACATTGCCAAGTCCCAGTAACTCAGCTGATACGATGGTGGACAATCTATTTCGAGTTAGCGGGAGTAATTTGGAATTCATGAGGTGAGGTTCTCATAAAATAATGTGCGATCCGAGGAAAAATTGTAGTTACTCAGTCCAGCAATTTCTGCTATGAATTCTATAGCCTGATTGTCTGTACCTCCGTTTATTTCGAAGTCAGATTCGAACTCAATTATTATTTTCTGTATATTCCAATGAACCACAGCAGCATACATAAAAGCCTCACAAATATACAGGCCTGGAGAAGCTGATAAAGCTCAGTGCCTGTTTCCGAGTATTCAACTCAACTCAACTCATTAAACAAGTTTCTTACTTTTTTCATATGAATTAATTGTTCATTGGAACGTATCTATCAAAATCCCTCAAAATATTTCAGAATTCAATGGTAGGTTTTCTCACTCAAAAAAATTATTTCTTCCATTCACGTGCGAACAAAATTCCAACGTTAGTACAAGAGCGTTTAAAAAACAAATTTTAATCAAGTTAGAGCAACCATTTACACTCAAAACTTGACGCAAAAACCTCTGGGATGATTTAAGGGGAAATAATTAGTATATACAGTGTCAACATATTAGCTAAATTATGAGGTAAGCTGCGAGTAATCTCCTGCATGAGTTTTGAATAATTTAGAAACATCATTAACTCCATCATTTCTCTGATAAAGTTAGAGGTTTTCTCTGTAGTATTTACTAACACTTGCAACGGGGAATACTGAAAATAAATGTAGATGAATGTTCAAATTACGAAATGAAATATTTAATGAACTCTTGTGTTAGTAATATTCATAACAAGTTTTAACTGAAATCTTCAAAATATAGTCCCGTCATATAAACGACTCCAGATCTATATTTTGTTCATTCGATGTTTGCTTCTTTCTACATCAGATTATCTCAACAATTTTGCCTCAATTATCACCCTACAGAAAGTCAATTACGATAGTTAACAACTTGTTACCTTCTAGTTGATATTAATTAATAATTTTTACAATTGCCTCATAATTAATTTTGAGCTGATTTAGCATTAATTGCCATTAATTTTTTGCTGATACTTCAGTTGTTATTGAGTTATGTGATGAATTACCTTTATTATAGCACCCAGTGTTTGTCTCAGAAGTGAATGCATCTAAATACAGTGTTGAGTTGAATAGGTTTTAGATATCTTAGGAAGTAATTATTTTCGAATTAATAATGCGAGTATTATTGGCACTTAACTCACATCACTCACAAATGACTATCTAAATTATGTTTGATTCTTCCGTTACTTTAACGTCGTCTATTAAGACAAAAGCTAAAAATGTTCTCGATTTTTTGTGCTGGAAAAATTACTGCACGAGTGCATTAAAGATTGAAGGAAAACAAACAAAAAACACGTATTTTTTAAAATACTACATTTTTCTCAACGTGAACAAATTAAAAAATGAAATAAAAAATTCTCGAAGCTTTGATCAATCTGGTGCGCAACAAGGCCGTTGCAATGGTCTTCTGCTCTCTGATGTGGATCGAGGCTTTGTGCACAACCCCAACAAACCGCGTATGGAGAGATTTTGGAACCATCATGAGCAGTGTCTTTGGTGGAAACTTCACGGAAGTTACCGCTGAAAGCCTCTTCTTTTGTGCTGCGATGGCTTCAGCGAATCTTACCGCCAACCTCGCGTGCTACTTGTCCTCAAGATGCGTTTTTGCCTCCGTGTACGAGCCGGATGTCGCGGAAGAGCAGACTGAGGGCATCAGGCGCTTGTATTCCCATGGTGAGCGAAGAGATATTTTGCACTTTCATTGCCTTATAAATACTTTTTGAAAGTAGTTTGCACATTTGCTTAGCAGAGAGTAGTTTAAACCTATCAGAAATGTGATTATGGTTGTATTGGCATATTTTTTTTTTGCTCTTATAACAAAAAATAAGCAATTCATTACCTAATGATTTTTCTACCAACAATAATCGCTCAAGCCATGAATTTACGACGTATATCGTTTCATAGAGAGTATTACTTATTGATTTTCTTACATGCAAGCTGACAGTAAAAAATAATAAAATAAAGTGACGTAGAAAGTTATATCTCAGAAGACCATTTTATCTCAAAGCTAGAGTCTTGCATGATTTTACTACAGGCATGCAGCGAGAAGGAATAAGGAAATGTTGAGATTTCATTGTCGGCATAAGATGCATGAGGAAAAAGCTATTTCAGCTAAGCTTATTATTGTTCATATAATCTTTTTTGAGTTTTAGAGTGGATCAAATTGTGCATATCTATTCGTATGTGAACTCAGTTGTAAGGATTATGCGCGTGAAACACTGAACGTATTCGATTCGGCTCATAATTTTGTCAATAGACAATACCAAAGATCAAAAAATTCTTTAATTTCTCAGGCAAGCATTCCAATATTACCTGATATATTTCCTGCAAACACACAAATGATTCCCTAAGACTATTTGCATCATTTAATTAAGAAGATAAAATTTTGATCGAAATAAAAGATTCTTAACTAAAATGATGTAGAAAACAGAGTGCAAGTTCAATTGAACACGGTTTTGCTGACATGTCATCATGCTGTGTTTTAAAAAATAATGCATCAGGAAGCAATATGTTAACTGGTACAAATACAATTCAACTTTCATGCACTTCTGTTATTGGTGTGATCATCCGTTCAACAGTGGAACCTTCGTTACTTTCAAATAGTGGAAATCCTAGATTTATTTGCGAATGCATTTGACCTCTTCACTACATGAGGTATGGATTTCATGAAGCTCCTGGTGAACTTGCGATACAGAAGTTTATTTTGATTTCTCAGTTCTCAGCGGACCTATTTTCTCTCCTGGCTAAAACAAAAGTTTTTCTTTTGCTTTCGAATACTCCAGTTGCATTCTCGCTCAAAGTTAATAGTTCACTTGCGATATTATGAGAAAAGGAAGTCATTAGGAACATTAAAATTAAATTGTGTCCTAATAATCAATTTACATTTACCCCGAAATGCTGTCGAAATGATTCGCTGCATATTTTGAGATGAAAACTCGACGATTGGACATCGTCGGGTGCCTTTTTTTATTTTCATATTCGTATTTTTTCGCTCTAACTTGCATTTACGTATCTACGAAGTTGAGTCCCTAAATTGAGATTCTATTTTTTTAATTAAATGTCACGTCTTCATTCTATTTAGAAGCTAATATTATACGCGTCGAGGTACTTTGTAAATTTTTCCTGTATTCTGTCCAATGTATGTTTAGATTTTAGATTTTTCTAATTATGACTGACGATGAGCCTGACCTTAATTAACCAACGGGTTCATTGATATATTTCAAATTTCTTCTTTGCATATACCATCGTAGTTAAAGTATTCATGTTTTGGGTTGAAATGATGGAATCGAGTTGCATTATTTGGATTTTTTGCTTTTAATTATAACATTAGTTTATTTGCTTTTACGGATGCACGTTGCATAAAACAATGCACGTGGTCTCAGGCATAGTACGTCTAAGTGTACGTGTGCGTCCATCGACAACCTCACTTTGAGGTTGGCGTTAGTGTGACGGTAAATGCTTCCTGCATTCTTATTATGCATCCCTCCTTCGCGGTTATTTATTCACATGTTTCCCTTTTTCAGTCTGCATGTATGAAGGAAGGCCGTTCAGTGAAGATGAAACCATTCCGGAACCTAAGTGTCCAGGGCTCCAGCATCTTCAGTGCATCAGGGATGGTATAATTCTCCACGGTATGACTAATCGTATTCAAAATTCAAGAAGTTGTCCAGCGTGAAAAAAGAACAAACCACTAGGCCCGAGAAGTTCAGTTCATGGTTAATAGGGTAAAGTGCTATGATTGTGACGTTAGTTGCTGGCTGCATGTGTCAGTTGATCGAGTGCACATCGAAAAGCATTATACACTGTATTTCATAATTGATGTTTTGAGACAACTGATATCAAATTAATAAAATGAATGATGAGAAGGACATGTCACACTGCATGACACTCAGAGCAGCGTTTGAACTTCAATTGAACACAAATACTTATTTATCACCAAGTTACAGAAAAAAAAACAGATTTTTGCATTCACCATTTGTATCGACATTTTTTCCCATTGACCTTTTCTTTAACAGATGTAAAAATTACAAATTTCATTTCAGAGTACATCAAACGTTCGAGTTAGGTATCTATGAATGAATTTACGAGTTTGGTTGAATTTTTTGATTTAATATCGGATTAGATTAGCTCTGCTATCACAAAGTTTTGTAAGTTGAAGTAGTGCAAAAAAATGTTAGGGTAAGCTGTGTACGCTCTATTTAGGATGGGAACGTAAGCACAGGCTAAGGTAGATAATGGTAAGCTTGTTTGACATGAACCGGTTGGGTTAGGCACTTGAGGATATGGTTACTAGATAGGTTGTGGTTCTTTTACCGTAATACGAGAGGTTTGGTGGGACTTACTTAAAAGCAGATGGCTTCTTTTGTTACGTTAAGTTGAACTACACTAAACACCGTTAGACCACGTCCAGTTAGGTTGAAATAGCCCACATTAGGCAATGACGGGCTGGTTTATTTTTGGTTATCTTATGAGGGGTAAGATTGAAATGGGTTATGGGAGATACGAATGGTTGAAGTTAGTGCAAGTTGAGAGTAGTGTGCGTAGAATAGACGGAGCTAATTTTAGTGAGTGAAAAAACAGTCGAATGAAGAGTGGACAGCCTTTGTACACTAATTGCATTAGAAATACATTGCAAGTAGCCCACTAGGCTTTCCACCCTTTAATTTTCACAGAGGGGAAAAAATAATTACTTACGGGACGGTTGGTACTTCGAAATAGTTGACTAATTGGTTACATGAACATCGAAAAGTTTTTTCCTTACAATTTTATATATTATGACGATAAGGACGCGTCAAAAAATGAGCCTTCTAGAAACGATTGTAAACACGGAGATAGTAGTAGGTAGTCAAATCGAAGAAATATTTCGCCAGGTATACAGTATGTACACTATCATGAATTTCTGCTCCTTTAATTTTAGTCATCTAAGTGGTATCGTACGACGAACCTGATATTATACTTTCAATGTAGTTCGTTCAGAAGCTAAAAGCAGAAAAATATAAACTGTTGAATCGGGTGAGTGAGTGTAGTCACAAATTGCTTCATTCGATACGGAACATTTAGAGCTCATCTATTTAGAGGGCAAATATCTAAAATCACATGTACTAGTGGACTTACGCTCGAAAATGTAGGAATTGTATTGTTTATCGGTGTTAATAACCTGGTCTTCAATAAAAATTGAAGTGTAATTGTTGAACTTACGGAAAGGCATTCAGACGATCGAACTCCTCATAGGATAAATTGACTAGGCTCAATTACCTACGGATAACGAAAATTTGAATGAATTTTTTCTCGGAGTTTTATTCATGATTGATATCAGTGATTGAATTTCTAGTCCAAAAACCAGACTGTGAAATATCCATTGGTATCTCTTGCTTCCACTCTTTGAGCTACTAGTGGCATCTTACTCTTTATCACTGCCTACTAGAAAAAGCGGCGTCTACACCTCGCACCGCGTGCTGACTGTTCAGCCCCCTTCACGCAGCACGCGTTTGGTTGCATGTACGACAGCCAGGAGTTCTTAGGCACCTACTGTAGGGCGCTGCAGTTCTGCAAGGACCTGGGGGCGAAACTTGCTTCCCCGGCGACTGCACAGGCAACCGCTGACATGCTGGCCTACTACGACACCCAACACGGTGATAGAATGCACGTATTTTTGTTTCAAATATTTCTGTGAGATTTTTAAATTCAGTTTCAGATATGTCCTAAATTCAACCAAATTTTTCAGATAACAATAAAACTATTTTCGGAGTGGCAGTATGCGTATTCCGAGGAAAACAGTTTCAGTTGTTTCCCCTTGAGAATTCGAAAACTAAAGAAAGAAAATGTGAAAATAATGACTTCTTCTATCTTGAATATGGTATAATACTTGTAGGGATGAATCATATTTCGAGTGTACGGTATAAAGACTGACACTATGTGTTACATCAATGTACTGTGCATTCAACGAAGAAAATGTATGGCGCAGTCTAATTTTACAGCTGAAGTGTTGTTTTCTAGAAGTTAAATTAAGTCATGCGGCCGATGAAACGAGCGCCACACGAGTAAACCAGATTATAAATGTGAAATTTGATAAGTGAGCTCATTTCCCGTATTGGTATTATGTCAGGTAGGTATTTGCTGATATGCATAACTTGATATTTTTAAAGAATCCCCAAAAATATATTGTGATCGTGAATCAAAAACTTCCACAATAAGTCTTTTTCTGCAGCAGATTACTTTCAATATTACAATCATACTACAAAGAAAATCTATCAGCATTATAATTATTGTTTTGATAGTGTCCTGTTATGGTGAATGAGTGTAGCTGACACGTCATTGGTGTACATTCAGCCGGGAACGATATCTACTACGTCGGCATGTCCCAACTGAACGGCGTCTGGCGCTGGCCAGCCGACCAGCGAGACCCTGGACCACCCAGAACAGGAAGCTGGGGTCCCTTAGAGCCGAACGACGAGTCATCGACAGAAACTATGCTTTAGAATTGGTACTCAAGAGGTGTTCAAAATAGGAGATGATCCAAACTGGAAGAAACTAAAAGCTCTTTGCCACGTTTGGACTATCAACTAAATACTCAGTGAGCGATCAGAAGCGTCCAACAGGAAAATAAATTGCTGGGTGTGATGCATGGCAACCTACGAACAGATCTGATTAGAGGATGTCGTCCACTCCTCTGGGTTCTGCACCTCACCTGAGATGGAAGCTGCTCTCCTGTGTATTTTGATCTAGAGAAACGTCCATTTCTGCATTAAAACAATAATTCCAGTGCCATTCACAACAAGTTTAAGAACACCACATGTTAGTCTGACCTGGAGTTTTCTAAAATGCCGAAGGATCCTACAATGCATGATGTAGCATTTTATGAGTTAGGATAAAGCAAGATTGCATGCAGGCTTATTTCCTTCCGAACAGAAAAAGTATGTTTCAAGGTTTACCATCCCTGTATGCGTTAGAGACTAGCAAAGATCGTGCATCGTGTCTGGTAGATTTTTAAACATTGAATTCTCTTTTGTCTTTGAGCAGGTCAGTGGTATAAAAAATACTGAATTCGTGCTAATTGATACCCCATTTTTAGGACTGATGGTACTACACTAAAATTGTGCAATACTTCAAAAAGAGACCTGTAACTCAATTGAAAGTAACCCAATTCTAATGTAATAAAATTTAATTAAAAATAATGCTTCTAATTAGGTACGTATTTGAGTAACAATTTTGGGAATCAAGGCAGCACATCTGAAATTAAAGGAGCACGTTAGAATGTGCGGGTTTCGACAATCAATCTCAATCTCTTCTAGCGTTACGTGGCCGCTAGACTTCACATTAATCGCATTAGCGGTTTCTATTTCAATGATGTGTGTTCGTCATTTATGCAGGGTTTTGATTGTACTGATAATAAAATAATATTAGTATTGTCGGAAAAGCATGCCCATTGCGATTCGTTCATAGTCCATTTGGGAAATGTGTCATTTTTCACAGATTTGATCAATCTCTAAAACGGGAAAACAAAAAATTTATACAAATATTCAAGGCACGAATAGAAACTATAAGCTATTATTCAAATGCCTGAACATTTATATCGCTCACAAGCAGTATTTGCAAAAACTCTGATGACGCACCGCCATTAAATAGCCTCGTTCGCCTCTAACAGCTTCATCAGATGTGCATCCTCCCCGCACCACGAGCACAGTAAATACCTGTTTTAAATTGAATCATTTCAAACATCTATGACTTATTTCTTAGTGGAATGAATGTAGAGTAGGATTATCTTCCTCCTGTAACCGAGGTGCATTACTTTAGTAGGTACCTTCAATATTGTAGATTGTTACTTACACTTTGTTCATTCTTGGGCCCCTTTGGCAGTTAGGTCTGAAAACTTTGGATTACATTTCAGTTTCTGACGTATAATTAAGCAGTATTATAGCGAATATTGTGTTTTCTTTGATAACAAGGTAACTAGCACGCGGACGACTGGCCGCTGGACATCAAATACTTTCTTTAGCTTTCGGATAACTGCCTTCGTAAGGCATTTGCTTTCTGGACAATTATATTCGCAGGATGAGAATTTATTTACTGTGAATTTCTGCCCCGTAAGATAGATGTCACTCTGACTATTGACACTCATCGTCTCAAACAATTCAAAATATACAATTTATTTTCCTGCGCTGCAAGGTTATCAAAAATAGAGAGGAATTCAGCACCGAAACCAATTCTGACTGCTTGATGCTTTAATCTCTAACTTCTTGATGTTAAACATGAACTTCTTCAATGAATAGAATATCGCAGCATTCAAGTCGAGAATTTAAAATTTCCCCCAGAGATTGAGTCGGTGAAGCTTGACAGATTTCATTAGATACGCCCTAGAAAACATTCGTAGGCAATTGTACCGGCGAATGTTCTTGAAGTGAGGTGCGACGGACGCTTAATGTAATGGTGCGGAATGGTGCTACGGGACTAATCGTAACAAGGTGAAGGGGACATAACTTTATCTATTATGCCTCTATTTTTCATCATGAGATTTCAGGTAATTGAACGAGAATCGCTTCTACACAGCTAGAAGGGGATTGACATGAAATTAATTGAATTTTTAGGTTTAGATTTGAATTAATTAATATTGGAGATTGAATTCATTAGTGTGAAATACATGCAAACTAAGTTTCCAAGTTACTGATTAAAAACGACTTCGAATTGTAAGCACGAATTGCAAGACTTAATAATTTTAATAAGTTCGAAATGAGTAACTTATTTTGAAATAATAGTGAAAACATTGAACATTTTTTTACCTTTAAAATTGGTGACACATCAGTCAACCATTAGGTTTTAATTTTTCTGAAATATTAATTGAAACATCAGATATGGTTTACAATGTGAATTAGAGGTTTAATTTAGAGTTATAAATTAGCATGACTTACTGAGTGTCTTAACTTGGAAAACTTTGAAATTGCCATGAGAAGTCTCTACAGTCAAGACCATATTGATTAGTTTGAACTACGGCTATATTGGCTTCATTCACTGATCGGTGGGTCAGAATAAAAAGCGTGCTGATGATGGCCGACTGCACACAGGTGTGTTATAATTTTATCTGTGTGAAAAGCTCATTATTGCAATTTTCACTGGCTTTAATAAATAACGATAGAAGTCTGTGTCATGTTTAGGAACACGGACAACCATTCATTGAAGATAGTAAAAGCATGTCTACATGTCCGCTAAATCATCCGGTCTGACAAAAATGCTTGAGCTAAATCTGTTGGAAGGCTTCATTTTTATCCGCTGATGCTCGCTGTGCAATAATTTTGCTTTCATACGTTAATGAGAGTGAAACAACAATAAATATCTCCAGTGTCAATCCTTTTCGGATCTTTCTGGGAGATCCTTGAGGCGCAACACGACCATTCCGAAGCCTCGAGCTCTCTGCAAAATGTAAGATTGTTGCGAGCAGAATCCTTTCCCTATCTCATTTTTCCTACGTATCGACAATGTATTTTTGCACAAAAGTTACACAAGGATACTTTTTGCGTGTGTAACTTCTACAAGGGTACTCTTTGCGTGTGTAACACATATAGGATATTTTTTGCGTTACTTTATGCGTGTGTAACACCTATTGGAGACTTTTTGCGTGTGTAACTTCTACAAGGATACTTTATGTGTGGGCTGTCATTAAGTTGTTGATAAATTTAGTTTGCCCTCGTGTGCAGTGTCACCAATCATATTATACATGATTGATTCATATTGGAAAATTTGACTTTTTATATTAAACATTGCAAGGTAATATTAAAGTTCAAGCTAAAATTGCAAATATTCATATACATCGTTTTATAACAATTAAAACCTTCCTTTTGACTTTCAACTATTAGCAAGTTTCTGAGCATCAATTTACCGCAAAGTGCTATTGAATAACAGACGACATCAATGTATCACGGAGGAAAAAGACATTAAATATGAAACAGATTTTGACCAAAATTTTGCTATAGGTCTGTATGCACAAATTCTGCAACGCAAAAGTGTACTCTTTTATAGCTATTGTCTCGACGTTTTTCGTGTCCACCCAAAAATAATGATAATGCGTTTGAAAATACCGTATCTAAGTAAATTGATGCTCTACTTGCATTGTATTGCAGAAAAGACTCCCTCTAAGAAAAAGCTTATCCTATTAGTGGTTTTGCAGTTCGTGGCTCAGTGAGTGAATTAGAGACATTTTTTGCTTGGATCGAAGCGGCAAGACATCGCCTTCAAACAGAAAAACAATTAGATCGTGCGTTTAACAATAATTTTTAGGTTATTTTACCTATTCACTAACCTAGCCTTATCAAATAATATTCTTTTCACAGTGTTTTTTCAAATGTAATATTTAAAAATTTTACTGTAATAAACTGTGTAAAATCAATAATTTTTTATTCTCCAGTAATCTCCAGCTCGCAATGAAGTATGAAGAGCGTGACGACTGTCACAGATAAGTAGATAATTATCCACTCATCCATGACAGTCCGAGTATCCTTTTGAACACTTTCCTTCAATTATAATTGATGGAAAGTAGGCGTCTTCCTCAGTGGTAGCCAGGACTTCGAATTCACTCGTTGCCTTGTTCAAAATAACAATGTTAATGCACTCGTGAGAAGAGAAATGGGAATTTCAGTACCTTACAAGTGATCCAACGGAACTCGAAAGAATAATGATATGTGTGCACTAATCAACAGCATTCGTTCAAAATTTTCACTTACTAAATAAAAAAGATATAACTAAGACTGATACTAGGTAGTCATTAGTGAAAAGAAATCAGTAATTGAAGCGTCATTCGAAACACATAACGGGCAACATGGAGAATGAATAAATAAAAAAGAGTAAATGTCCAATAAAACTGATAGAAAATGTGTAGAAAAAACAAGGGAACCAACAATAAAGTAATAATATCTACTTGTTAGCAACGGTAACAGATGCAAGCAGCGATGATATTTTGAATTGGTTTATATTTGAGTTAGGACTCCAAAATTCACAGACTCGTAAATGAAATTCTCTTGTGAAATGAGAAATAACACTCGCATAATGTAAATGAGATTAAAATAAATACGCATGTTGAGAAAGCCATTCGAACTTTTTAGAACTTACGAAGTAGTAGATGGGCTACCATTCAGAGTATTTATGTGTAAGTTCAAGATCTTAAGGATTTTACATTTTTATTTCTCTACAGTTAAATGTATATATGCTTATGGAAAGCCTTTTCAGCACTTGCAACGAAATTTTTAATACAATCAAATACATGGTATTATTTATGTGTTTGAATATTAATCCTGCTTTTTTAAATTTTGCTCAACCATGTTTTTAAAATTTCTTTATTTGTATTCAGAGAAATGTTCGAAACGATCATCACTCAAAAAATTTAATTTTTTTTCAATGATTTATGTTCTCTCACATATATAAAATTTCAGCTGAACGTAAATAAGTATTACTATTGCACGAACTGGTCAATTTCCATGATTTTTCTGTGTACAAACTAGCATTTCAAATGTGTTCAGTTTTTCCTAGCGGATGACATCAGAGAAGAGAAATCGTCAGAACGGAAAACTGACTATGAAGAATTGTTTAAATACGGGTAAATGAATGGCTAGTTTGAAATGAGGTTCAGCGACTCTTGGTTAATTTATTGTTATGCTGTCAAAATTTGGTGCTGATTGCTCTGTCAAATTGGGGTCACACATATACTTTACAGGAGTAATCTGTTTCCAATGTTATCGAAGATGTAAACCATGAGTATTCAGTTTTGTGAAGCATCTTCAGTGATATAATATGAACAGTAAAGACTTGACGAAATGTTTATGACGATCAAGGATGAGTCATTTTAGTTTAATCCAATGATCGAATAGTTCCTTATTATACGACTATAGGATATTCGTATCGAAATTTACATATTATCTGAATATCACGCAATAAAACGAATAAAAATAAGCAAAATTTAAACACTCAAGGCGCTTAATAGGTGTATGGATGCTCGATGACGATTTGAAGCTCAAAAAATCTCAACAACCCTGATAATTGATTTTTTTCAGGAAAAAATATGCATTGTTGGAAAATTAAGGTGCAGTGCCACAGAATCTCTTTTCCCAGTTCATTTAATATATTACTATTCAAATAAAATTTTTTATCTGTACAGTTTGTCGCCCATTTTGTTTGGGTATTTGTGCTGCGTACAAGACCAGACATCAAATAAATGAGAGTTGTTTTTCTCTTTGATGTGATCGATAAAGTGGGCACCTCATGCACAGAATTTAAAGCGATCATCAGGGTCACGTTTTTTTTTACTTTTAACGTATGTTATCTTCATTACCTTACTTAAGGAAAACTTGGGACTCATTATTCACGCACTCATTAGAATGAAATTCATCTGAAAACTGACGCACAAATGTGTGTCATCGTTGGCGCAGTTTTCCGTCCCATATACGGTTACATAACACACATAAAGAGGCCTGCGAGTGTACACTTAGTGTGCGTTTTTGTTTTTCACGTGCTCAGGTAAATTATGCGTATGAATAGAAATAATCGAAAGTAGAAACAAAAAACTAACATTTAATTTTTCTCCACAGAATTTCGTTTGCCTCATAATGTACAAAGAAAGTTAATTTATTTTCTGAAATTTTTAATCGAATTGTGAGAAAATTATGCTGCTTAACTTTTTTATCCACTCAAATTTGTGCGGAAGATTGAAACCGCAAGTTTAAATTTCTTTAAATGAGAATAAGGTCAATAAAATGTGTCAAAATTTACCTGAATGAGAGCTTGACGCACCAAGATGTGTCAAGATTTCACTGAGTATACTTCTGCCCTGCGTTATAAGTGTTCAATATGCTTGCTCACACGTACAGCTATAGAGATCTTCGGGTGACGGTTTGAGTGAATTTTCTCAACAAAATATGGATTAATTCGAGTTTCATGCATTTAAATGAAGTATTATAGCCTAGAACTATTTTCAACTATAGTATTATGAACTTTTTCCTTTGGAGTATATGAACTATTATTTTTAGTGCGAAAAATTGAAGGAACTCAGGCAAAATTAGTCGGTGCGGTTAAATGCAAATACTAAATTCTTAATGCATGACTAATTAAATAACTTAACGTGGGAATTAAATTGTTAATTATTATAGTTTTTAAGTTTAATCATTCCTAAATACTTCAAATTTCATTTCTTTGTACAAAAACCAAGTTCTTTGAAGTATTATCGGCGATCTAACACTTCGCAGGTATGCGATACCCCCATTTATAATTTTTGTGTTTTGTTGGAAAGTAAGCAGTAAGCACCCATTTTTTCTTCCATAGACCTGTCATAAAACGAGCGAAGCTCACAAGATGGTGTAATTCGTATTTCTACAGGACAAATCTCTTTTACTCTCACACACCCAACAGAATGAGAATGGTTTTTGTGCTATTCATCTATTTTGGGCTTAGATTCAAGTGACTGTGATAGGTGACCGATATTGACACAGGATTTTTAAGATGGTGATGGCGCAATCATAAGTCGTCCAGATTGTATTGAAGATCCATACTGGTTGAATACTCCTAGAAAAGTCAAATATATACTTGATGCGATAAAAAAATAGCAAGAATATGTAGGAACAAAATAACCAATAGACAAATCCATGAAAGAAATTTAAAAGTGAAGAAAATGCGAATAAAACTAGTCATATTTACTCAAATTGAGAAAACCAAAATCGAAAACGTTTCAGAGTCCAGCTCCATCTTCAGTTCTGTGAAATACAAAGAATTCAAAATAGTACGCAAAGTACAAACATTACGAAAAATACAAGCAATACAAAAAAGTGAAACGAGCACAATTGTCTCAACAAAAAGATAAATAAATGTCAAACTATGCCTAAAAACTAGCAAAAAAGTAACGAAAAAATACACACTATGCATTTACTATTTGAAGGGGATAGGAACTAAGCATATCATTTAGGGAAGGTTTTCCTTTAAAAATGCGAAGGGATTCTAAAATTCGTAGGTCAAACTCATTGGTAGCGCTATCAATGACTTTAAAATCTTCCTCACGAACTACTATATTGCACTGTTCAGCATGGTTGCGTACGGCTGAATGAGGAGGATGTGCAAGTAAGTTCCCGGTAAATACTGCGTGACGTCATCCCGACGTACGCCGATGTGCACTGCACACAACTATATTTATAAACGACACAGGAACGCATTGGACCAGGGATGGATTCCTTGTGCTGAAAAAAAAAACTATTTTTGCCTTATTAATCAAATTTACACGCAGGTTGATAGTAGGAAAATACCTATCAAAAAGTGACTTTAATTCACGGGCCGGTTTTTCAGATGGGGAACCAAAATAGGGTAGAGTGCAGTAATGAAAACTTTCGGATCTGACATCAATGTTCGACTGAGAATATTTTCCTGATAAAAACTTTTTAATTTGGGAGTTTACGATTCTTGTGGGAAAACCATTATTGTAGAAGAAATTTCGTAAAAAATCAAATTCTGCAGGTATATCATTGACCGATGAACATATATTATAAGCCGTATTTAACAGAGTCTTTATTCCGTTAGCCTTAGAAATTTTATGACAGAAACTAAAAAAAAATAGTACCAAACTAGTAAATGTTGGCTTACGATAAACAGATGCTGCAAAACTTCCACCATTCTTTGAGATCAGACAATCAAGAAACGATAATTTGTTACAGATTTCCATCTCCATTGTAAATTTAATGGATGGGTGTTTCCCATTCAGATAATTCAGGAAAGATTCGGCATGTGAAGAGCTCTTAAGGACACCGTCCCCCATATTATGAGATCATAGATGATATTGGGATTATTACTGCAGTAGGAAGTTTAGGATGTCAGGTACATACTGTGAAAAAATGAGAATCGTATGTTCACTCGTTCGCCCGCTACGGGGGTTTAAAAAATGGGGGGGAGGGGTGGGGGACGATATATTTTATCATGTTACACCTCCCCCATGGCACTTCCTTCACGGGTTGACGTTGCTATGTCATCTCCTATGTCTCTGTATTACTCTATAATGACTTCAGAGGTCTAACCTGAATCAAAAATTTAAAAAAAAATTTAATTCCAGCTGTTTACATATCTTTGTTTTGCTTATTTTTGCTTATAATGTAAACAATGGACTTTTGATTTCAAAATGCTTCTTCTACAGTTTTTGAGCTACAGTGATGATTTTGGTATCATTGGATGCGGAAAAGCAAGGGCTTTCTAAAAACTTAAACCGTTTTTCGATATGAATTTTTTTTCAAAAGCTATGACGTCATAAATCCACATTTTTTTGATGAAATATTATTTTTTTAATTTTTTTTTTTTTTTTTTGAGAATTGGAGAAAACCGTTTGAGTTTTTAGAATGTCCACGTCTTTCCGCATCCGATGATACCAAAATCATTACTGTAGCTAAAAAACTGTCAGACAAGAAGCATTTTGAAAACCCCCCTAAATGATCGTTTTCTTTGATTTCCCATTTTCTTTTCAGGAAAATCGTACTTTTTCATTGAAGACAATCTATTCTCATTAGCATTTCCTATCAGTATACCAAATTTCATTGCTCTAGGTTCAATAATAAAGAAAAAGTTTCGTAAGGGGGACGGTGTCCGTGAAAATGTATCATCGACACACCGGCTGTAAAAAACAGGCTTGAAAAGTGCAGGACAATCGGCTAACCGTTTTTTCTAGTGGAAACACAAAAATACGTTCGCAAAAGTTTGTCCTAATGCGTTATCCATTGCGATTCCCTTTATTTGTTTGAAAAACTTCCCTGCAAACTAGAAGAAAGAATTCAGCACCGAAAGATAAAGCAACGTCCTGAAAAATTTCAGATTAAGGCCTATGTTTCTGTCATAAAATTTTCAAGGTTAACGGAATAAAGACTCTGTTAAATAGGGCTTATAATATATGTTCATCGTTCAATGATATACATGCAGAATTTGATTTTTTTACGAGATTTCTTCTGTAATAAAGGTTTTCCTACAGAAGTCGTAAACTCCCAAATTAAAAAGTTTTTATCAGGAATATATTCTCAGTCGAACATTGATGTCAGATCCGATAGTTTTCATTACTGCACTCTACCCTATTTTGGTTCCCCATCTGAAAACTGGCCCGTGAATTAAAGTCTCTTTTTGATAGGTATTTTCCTACTATTAACCTGGTGTAATTTTGATGTATAAGGCAAAAATAGGTTCTTTTTTTCGGCACAAGGAATCCATCCCTGGTCTAATGCGTTATTGTGTCATTTATAAATATAGTTGTGTGCAGTGCGCATCGGCGTACGTCGGGATGACGTCACGCAGTATTTACACAAGAATAGCAGAACACCGCGGTAGGAGCCACTGTACCGGGAACTTACTTGCATATCCTCCTCATTCAGCCGTACGCAACCATGCTGAACAGTGCAATATACGAGGCCTGTCGAAAAAGTATCCGACCTTAATTTTTCCCGCGCAAAGTAGTGATTCTAAGGCGGCGCCACTGTGCACGGTGGAAGGAGGAATCTTAATGCGCATGCTTGACTTTTTTCACCGCATTCACTTGGGCCACTCACTAGCTGGGGGTCGCCAAGTAAGGTGCTGTTCTAAGTGTTTGTCGGATTTAGTTTTCTTGCAAGATGACTGAACGAATTGAGCAAAGACACTGCATCAAATTTTGTCAAAAGCTTGGTGATTCTCAAATTGAAACAATTCGTAAGATTCAGCAGGTGTTTGGGGAAGATGCTATGGGTGTAACACAAATTAAGGAGTGGTTCAACCGATTCAAAGATGGCCGCACATCAGCGGAGAGTGAGCAGCGTTGTGGCAGGCCCAAAACTTCTCGGAGTGCAGCTGTTGTTGAGAGGGTGCGAAATTTGGTGATGGCAGATCGTCGTTTGACCGTGCGGGAGATTGCCCAAGAGGTTGGAGTGAGTAAAGATTCTGCACATGCCATTTTGACCAGACATGTGGACTGCGAACAACTGGCACTTGCATCACGACAACGCGCCCGCACATTCATCCCATTTGATCCGCAATTTCTTGGCCAAACATGGAATTACGACCGTTCGCCAACCTCCCTACTCTCCAGACCTGGCTCCTTGCGACTTCTGGTTGTTTCCAAAATTGAAGACACCACTGAAAGGATCCCGTTTTGAGAGTAGAGAAGAGATAATGCGGAACGCGACGACAGAGCTGAACACCATTCCAAAAGAAGACTTCCAGAGGTGTTTCCGGCAGTGGAAGGATCGGTGGGCTAAGTGTGTGGAAGCACAAGGAGCCTACTTTGAAGGGGATTAGGGTCCCAACCCCGTCAGGTTGTTGAAGTATTTTTTCTGGCCAAAGGTCGGATACTTTTTCGACAGGCCTCGTAGAAGTTCGTGAGGAAGATTTTAAAGTCATTGAAAGATCCCCCAATGAGTTTGACCTACGAATTTTAGAATCGATTCGTATTTTTAAAGGAAAACCATACCTAAATAATCGGCTTAGTTCCTATCCCCTTCAAATAGTAAATGCATAGTGTGTATTTTTTCGTTACTTTTTTGTTATTTTTTAGGCATAGTTTGACATTTATTTTTTTTTGTTGATAAAATTGTGTTCGTTTTACTTTTTTGTATTTCCTGTATTCTTCGTAATGTTTGTACTTTTTGCACTTTATTAAATTCTTTGTATTTTACAGAACTGAAGATGGAGCTGGACTCTGAAACGTTTTCGATTTTGGTTTTCTCAAAATGAGTAAATATGACTAGTTTTATTCGCATTTTCTTCGCTTTTAAATTTCTATTAGCATTGCGATTCAAGCAATGTGATAAATTTTTAAATCCCTGAAAGTGTTAAGGATTTTTAATCGACTGTTAGAGCAATAGTTCGGAAGCATCGATAGAGTGTGGTAATCTCCAATCTGCAAAGAATTGACCATTGACCAAAGAATTAGGTGGTGAATCATGGATGGTTCTCGACTCATCAAGATACGTAATGTGACGAATGAGCCCATGGCAACCTGTTCATGCCTACAAAAAGAAATGACGTTACAAGCAGTTCACACGGTTAGTAGAGAATTGAATCGAATTAGTTTATACTTTCGTTTTCTTCGAAAATATCGTCTCGTCACTGAAAAAACAAGCGTCTCAAGAACCGTTCAAAATGTGCCAAAGGTCACCTTGGCGAGGCAATTGGGTTTTGGAGTTTGTACTAAGCATGCTATTATCATCATCATCATCATCATCATCAAGATCTACTGCAGCCAAATGTCCAGCGCAGTACGAGTAATATTTCTTCCAAGCAATGCACTTTATCATCGATTAATTTGGCGAACCCCACTACTCGATTGCCGGCCTGTGTGAGCTTTATGAAGATTTTGGGAAGATGATGAGCAAAAGTCTCTCAAAGAGCATTTCTGAAAACGGTAATTTTCTTCAATTGTTCCTTGATCAAATGTACCGAGCTTTACCTGGCCGTTCAATCTTAATTTTGAAAATGTACAACTTATTTTTTATATAATATAGGAAAGTTGAACGAGTGGACTTAAATTCTCAGCATAAAATATAAACTGAAATTTCAGTTAGATGACATATATGAAAAAAGATAGAAAAAAGTGAAAATTTTTCATTTTATAAAAAACCTGCCGATACAACTTCGAAATTATTAACCTACTACATAATTCAGCAGTTGTTGAATTGTTGGGATATTTTAGCCCTATTCGAAGATTGTGCTGACATCGAACAATGCTAAATTTGAAAATTTTGGGAGCGAATGATATATCATAATATTCGATGGAATGAAGGGTTATTCCCAATTGAAAATCAAGGACGTGTCGCCGGTGGGTTAAGGACGCGGCAGTAGATCAAGGATGATTTGTTGGGCAGTTGGCCGGCTCTGCCCTTGAACTATCTCTCCGCGCTCATAACTACGCACGGTCGAGCTCGGACGTGAAATTCATAGTTGGCCATGGAAGGTTTGAGGGCGCAAAATTTTCGGTTGGTTAATGGCCGGAATATTGAAAAAACGGCCATCCGTGGTTTACAGCCTCACAAATGTTTGCTGCACTTGGGGTGCTGCAGTGACGTGCTGCATGTAGTGTGCTGCAAGTGGTGTGCTGCAGGTAGTGTGCTGCAAGTAGTGTGCTGCAGGTAGTGTGCTGCAGGTGGTGTGCTGCAGGTAGTGTGCTGTAGGTAGTGTGCTGCAGGTAGTGTGCTGCAGGTGGTGTGCTGTAAGTAGTTTGCTGCCGTTGGTGTCCTGCTGGTGGTCAGCTGCAGGTAGTTAGCTGCTGTAGAAAAAAATCTCTCACTGAGAAACTTTTCCGTAATAGTTTTCTGATTAGGCTTTCTGTGTATTCCAAACATAATACAGAGGATACAGAAAAAAGGTAAGTTAAATGATTTCATTAGAGAATTACGAATAAATGGATTTAATAGCACGAATAGATACTCTTGTTAAAATTGTTCTAAAAGCTTGAGGGCAGGCGGCGCGAATGTAGAGCACCTCGGATGGCGGGCCGGTCTGACAGCTGCTGCCTGAAAAACGCAGAAACAGGGCTGAGCAAAGCAGACGGTACAACCACGTACACGCTTAGAGCCTTAAATCCAAATCAATTAAATCCCCAAATCAATTAAATCCCCAAATCAATTAAATCCCCAAATCAATTAAATCCCCAAATCAATTAAATCCCCAAATCAATTAAATCCCCAAATCAATTAAATCCCCAAATCAAGTAAATCCCCAAATCAATTAAATCCCCAAATCAATTAAATCCCCAAATCAATTAAATCCCCAAATCAATTAAATCCGCTTCTTAAACAGGTAATTTCATTTATGTCACACATACACGTTACACATACATTTGAATAAAATAGTACAAACGAGTTTTTCGGTAAATCCTATGTTTGACACAAAGATTTGATATACAATTATGGCACCATTGGCACACCTACAGATCATACTTAAGTATTTGATCAGGGAGCACGCACCCTGGCCTTGATACCTAAACAATGCTATTGTTTAGTTCGGGAACACCTACATCGTAAGCCGGATTTGTAAGTTTACCCTAACCCAGGTTCACCGAAGCTAGCCAAGTGTAGGCCACGTCAGACATCGAAGGCAAGTTTTCACGAGTTCGACTTACGTCTGAACTAGCGGGTCTACGGCGCACAGGGAGCAGGTGCAGTGGAGGCCTCCAGGATCAGCGGCTGCCCAACGCAGGCCGCGCAGAGGTTGACCTCTACTCAGCTGACATGGCGTACGATCTCTCTGCGACACTTAAATGAAGAAAATTCACGGGGATGAACAAATTGTGCCGTGCAGGAATGGAGTTGAAAGATGCAGTCTTATCGTTCCGCGCCGCTTGTCCAAGACGCTGCTGGTAGAGGCTCAAAATGCAAAACGGTTATGTGACGACTTCCTGGAGCGTAGGGCGTCGAAATTTTAAGGGTTTTATGGGTTTAACTTTTTATCACGGCTTACGAAAAATGGGTTGCAATTTACAGTTTTAAAAAGGCTTTTTTAGACAGCTGCAGGAGGTCAGCTGCAGGTGGTCAGCTGCAGGTGGTCAGCTGCAGGTGATGTGCTGCAGGTGATGAGCTGCAGGTGGTCAGCTGCAGGCGGTCAGCTGCAGGCGGTCAGCTGCAGGTGGTCAGCTGCAGGTGGTCAGCTGCAGGTGATGTGCTACAGGTGGTCAGCTGCCTGCAGGCGGTCAGTTGCAGGTGGTCAGTTGCAGGTGGTCAGTTGCAGGTGGTCAGCTGCAGGTGGTTAGCTGCAGGTGGTGCGCTGCATGTGGAGTACTGCAGGTGGTGTGCTGCAGGTGGCGTGCTGCAGGTAGTGAGCTGCAGTGAATGATCGCCGTGCGTATAATGGACGGACGTGACCCATCAATCGTTTATTGTGATATTGTTACGTACACTGCATCAAGCTTGAAGTAATAAGTAGAATATTTTACTTAATATTTATTCTTCTCCAAAAGTGTTCACAACATAGTTAATGAACGCGTTACTATGCTGTAGAATGAAAAAGATTGGGACATTCACTTACGTTTATTTATGAGCTTACCATTGTAATGGGTATGGTTTTGCATCATTCTTCAACTAAATGCTACACATCCGCTGAATTAGTTTGACTAATCAAGCAGGTGTTAAAACGGTAAATTTACTTTATTTTACGATCAATGTTATAACTAGGTCTTTCCTAACTGTCATAAAAGGTTGTTCGTTTGATTTTTTTTATAAATTGACTTTCAGAAGTAGTATATTTTAGCACAGTCATCAAACGGTAGCAATAAAAATGAATTGAGTCGTTGCGTTTGTTTTAGACTCACGTCTCATATCTCAGCACCCTTCAAAAACGAACTAAAGATCAATTTTTATTCAAATTTAATTTAAAACGAAAACTTCATCGTCAATGAAATGTGTTGAAAATACCGAGAAGGCATTCAATAAGGTTGCGGCTTGCCCGTATAAGTCGGAGGCCAATCGAGGACCATCGGAGACCAATCGAGGATCATCGGAGACCAATCGAAGTTCATCTATAAATTACCCTAGTCTTCCCAGTTTGAATTAGAATCGAAGAACATAAAGGCATAATATAATACACTCTTACATTTTTGAATTCACATGTGAAATATATGCTATATTTTTTCACTTAGTATTATGTACTCTTCCAAAAAAACTGTTTCTAATATGTGACTTTTATTGTCCGTAATTCAAATTACCCTAAAAATTTACTAAAAGCACTCGTTTGTGACTCTCGATCTCTGAGTCACCGCATAGCGTGAGCGGGCCGGCTGCCGGCGGCGTAGTCTTAAGGCAGTGCTGGACTTGCCAGGCCGTGATTTTTGTTGTGATTTATTTCTCTCTATATTTGATAAGTTGTGAACTTAACATATAATGTAATGAACTTGTGTTAATTAATCTTTTATTTTAATTTGAGTTCTGTGGAATATTGAGCATTTTGTGTTGACAGTGATTCATTTTTAATCTTCCTTATCGGTAGGCGGGCTCAAGCTCATTTCAAATTTTTTGTATTTAGTTATATGAAGGGTGTTCCAGATGTTTTACGCTATATAAGTTAAAAATTTGTTTATTAGATGTGTAATATATCTTTCCTCACTAATTTTACATTTTGTTGAATGATTGAAACAATTTTTCTGGCGCAATTATTTATGGTTTATAAACAGAATTCAGTCAGTGTTGAGTTTAATTAGCGCGTCAGCGATTTCGAATTTATTTCCGTATGCCTAGGTAAGGGGGACATTTTACGACGTTTTACATGAATGATATCGCATTTGCAAAAGCTTAGTTTTCAAGATAGCATTAATAACGTTCAAGTAACAATAGCATTAACGGCAATTTTGAAATGGTTCCTCCGGTGAAAGGTGGTTGCGGAACACGCGCAGGTTTTTTGTGCAGAAAATCGATCTTCATATGAATTCAAGTTTTTTTTAGGTTTATTTAGGTTATTCCATTAAAATAACCTAACTTTACCTAACACCTATTGCTGCATCAATAGTAGTTACTGTATTTAAACTTATGTACATGTCCGTTTGTTGAATTTTATATATGACATTTCTATGACTTTAAAGCTAAATATTTCAAAAGGTAAGTATTTTCGAGGAAAATGTCATTCAAGTTTAACATTTTAAAGGGTCATTTATTACCTAAATATATAATAAAAAGTTTCACAATCGTTGATGCGCTAAATTTAATTTTAACCCGGAAGTGAATGAGCTTCATTGTTTTTATCATCTGTTTTGAGCTGAGATAATTTGGAGTTCGAAATTTTTTCTTCTTTGTATTTTTACCTGATTCCTTACGTAGATTGTAAGCATTGTATAGGGTAAACTGCTTGTTATAATTTATTCCATGAGTCTTGTAAGAAACGGGAGGCTCTGTCTCATTTATTCAAGTGTTATCTCTGAATGCACAGTACTCAATCCTGCTGCATTGTATTCTATTTTACTGCATGCTGTTAATGCAATTAGTAAAGTTGAACCTAGATTGAGTTTATTTCCATAGTATTTATAGGTATAGTAAATGATGTACATGTATTAATACAAGAGGAATTAGAGTTCATTCTACACTCTTTCTGCAGTTAATTGCAAAATTTTTTTTTAAACCAATTAGTGTACTAGGCCCTACATTTTATTCACAGATTTGGAAGTTTTTAAATATCTGAGTATTAAGCTGTAGTATTTCCAGGTTTGATTGCCATCATTGCATTCTTTATGGCTAGGTGTATGGCCTTGAGATTCATTAGATTTTGTTATTACAGATTGAACCCTTGACATAAACCGCTTATTACAATTCCAGTTGATTTCTCACCTGGTAGGTATTTATAACGTCACGAGTCTGGAAATTTGCAAAGGAGTAGCACCCAATGAAATTCAAATGGAAATGATGATACCCAAATGCAACTTTTTTTGTTGCAATTACTTTATTGCATACTTCTTGATTTTTTTTGTCAAATATCCTCAGGAGAAAGCAATAATTTTATCAATAGGTTGTGCACCCAGGAGAGGGCCGGAGCTAATGGTTAGGTAGGCCTTCTATTTGCTAAAATAGAAGTTTTTATTATGTTAAGGACCATCTTTTTCAGCTCACTGCTATTGTTGCATTAGGCACAGACCACTTCCTTCTTCAACCTTTTTCTAGATTGAACATCCTTCCTGACTTTCTGTTTTATGATGCACTTGGTATCGTGTGTGGTGACGCATGTTGCCATGCAAGCATGTCTTTTGCGCCAACACACTTTGTGTATAGATTTCTCATGTATGTGTCTGTTCTAAATGGTCCCTTCATTATCCTCTATCCTGAAAATATCTTGTAGATAGAGAGGCTTAAATTTTCATTTGTGGATACCCCATTTGAATAAATATAAATTGCCATTTGTGTATATCAGGGGGATACAACTATTGTATCTATGGGAATTAGCACTCCCAGTGGGATTATGCGAGGGCCCGAGCTCAAGGTTAGGTAGGCTTTCTTTGTGTTTTAAAATAGAATAGGTTTTCGTTTTGTTAGGGACCATCTTTTTTTGGTTCACTAAGGGGACCAAAATCTTTAATTTTTGAGCCCATTTCAGCCCCATATAAAAAGACAACAAAACGGGAAATGGAAAATTTTGTGCCGACATGGTTACGTACTTGTTTCGTACCCATGTCAGTAAGTACGTAATGCCACTCCTTGGTGCGACTCGAGCACAGTGTGCGCCGCTGAGTCAGCGAATTATAGCTATAAATAGGGCGTGTTCAGCGCTGCAGAGCGCATTTGGTTGTACTACCTCTCTGCGACAAGTACAAGTAAAAAGTCTACATCGTCTACTCAATATCCACCCTTACGTAAGCCACAGATACGGCACACTGGTGGATCAGTTGGTGCGTAACCACGACGTGAAATTAACTTGGTACTTGTACTGTGATTTGGATGGTGCAAGTACGGTGATTGAAGATATCGGGAATTTCCATCTGTTTTGTCGACGACGATTTGGAGATCGCGTGTCTACAGAGGTTGGAGGAAGTCCTACGTTGGTGATCTACGCTTCACTTCGTGTAACGTGAAAATTTTTGGTGCAATCAACAACTGTGCTATGGAGAAGACTGCGGCAACGGGACGAGAAATTAAAGAAGCACCGAAAGTATATAATAACGTGTTCAGATTTATTGTGAAAAGGGTTCCTGAGAAAGATATGGTCGATTCCTACAAATTGGACCTGCAGATTCCCGTAGGAGTGCCCTACAAAGCGCGTGTAGATCTGGAGCAGGACGGTGATCACTGTGTGATTAAATTGTGCGTAAATTTCCATCGGAAAGAATAACGTGGTAATTTATCAGTTGATTGCATAATTGATTGTGTTCATTAATTTCTACGAACATTTTCCTGTGATACTACATCTTCGAGAACATTTGTGACACGTGTATGTGATAAATAGATTGCATACCCAAGTGCGCTTAATTAAAGTCTATAAAGAAACTGTGTTAAAGTTATCCATACGTGTACATAAACTGTAGACTGTGATATTACACGCAGTCTGGAACCGTGAATATACGTAGAGACTCGGAGAGCGTGCTCGTGCTTCCATCGCTACCCCGCTGTGTGTCGGCGCTTCGTGTACGAGCTTGGCATCTGGCACTCTCGTCGACTGGTCTGTGCCTGTGCATCGCAGACGACCTTGAGACAGGCTGGGCGACACCTGCTGCTGCTGTTCCTGGGCAGTATACCAACTCGACCTTGGAAACAGCTGTAGCGTCTCGCTGGCCGTTGGGCTGCTCTGCCTGCAGTACGCTGATTCCAAGCTGAGTATTCTGTAAGCTATAATATTATTGTTTAGGATTGTCAGGTTATTTTCTGTGACTTCGTTAGCTTATATTTTGTTGCTTTGTGTAGTTTAAAAATTTAATGGGATCGATACCTTTGAATTCGTGTAACAAGTTCCTTGTTATTAATTAATTTCAGTTCGGTTTGCAAGTAGCAAGAAAAAATTTTGGGATTTAATTTTTCAGTGATATGTAATTGGAGATTTCACCGTGTACTATCTCCACGATTGGTGTAACGTGTGTCTTTAGCGTTACGTTATGTGATTAAATTTTTGCGAGGTAAAATAATTTTATTTGAGGTTCTACAGTCTTATTTTTTTGTGGCGTTGGAATATTGCGTTGGTCGGTGGCATTATTCATTTTTAGAATTGTGCGAAAAAATTGTTTTCTTGTTACGATAACTGATGTGTGACTCGGATTCAGATCCAGAATTTATCCGTTCTACGAGTACCATAACTGGTAGTGGAAGGGTTTCTGTTCCAGCATTTAGTGGTACGTTACCTGGTACGTGTATACATACTCCATCTAGTGTGATAATGTCTGGACCACAGACCACGACAGTAATTACGACCACTGTTAGCACACAGACTGTGTCTTTCAGTTCGCCGAGCGTTAGTACAATGACGTCCTCTAGCGGACCGATGACAGGTGGTGGTGTAACAACCACGTTACAAAGAGGCAGTACTATTTTGTCAAGTGCAGAGCTACCTTTGTTTAAGGGCCGTCAGAGAGTCAGAGATCCGATTTTCAGTGAAACGAAAAGTTTTCGAACGCATGTAGCCAATCTTAAATCGTACATGTGTTTGTTGCCCGACGTCACTTCAGATGAGGCGAAAAAAGAGTTACTTGTGCGCAGCGCTCACAAAAGCGTGGGTGACTTTAATGGCGTCGTCACAAAATTAGTAGACCCTGCTATTAATTATTCATTTGATCAGGTTATCGATATTCTCGACGACATCTATGTCTCGAAAGGTGAACGATCTGTACATGCTTTAGCTTGCGACCTTAACCAGCTACGGCTGTTACGAAACGAAGGGTTGTCTGCCCAATTGGTTATGGCAATGTCAAAAATTAGAAATTTGAGTGACCACATTCTTAATAGTAATGAGGTAGGAATACAAAGACATCCATTTGTTACTGCTAGTACAAATCAAGCTGAATTGAAAAAGTTCTCTGGAGATCTAGTTGTTTTCAGCCTTGCTACAGCCATTCTTGCACCATTATTGGAAGAGAACTTTTGTAAAAAAATCTTCTCGAAACCGTTCAATACCTCTGAAGAATTGTTAGCTCGCCTCGTTTCCGCTGTGCGTAATAACCCTGAAGGAAGAGAAATACTTGCGCGCAAAAATAATACCCAGTACCCTTATCAAACCAGAGAGACTTATCTTGCGGTCGTGCCCGAAGAGGGAGAATGGGATGAGAAAGATTCGTCCCCCGAGGTCTTGTATGCATCACAAAATGCCAGCCGACGATTTCAAGGTCGAAGACCATTTTTCAGAAACAATTGGAGAGCTGCTAGATTTCCAAGGGGGAGACAGCATGCTTACTTCGGAGATCGACCATTAGGTTCCTTGGAGTGCCATGAGGCTCAGGTGGTAAACCCACAACAGACTAATAATGATAAATCTAAGTCGTTTTGTTCACTGTGCAATTCCGCAGGTCATGTTCAGAGTATGTGCACGAGTAAAAGAGGCCAAAGCAAATCAAATTTCCGAGGCCATGCTTGTTACACTTGTGGGAAGACGGGTCATTTTGCACGTGAGTGTCTTTCGCGTGGTCGGAGTAGAGGACGAGGTGAAGCGTTCTACGCTGCATCTTGCGAGGGTGAAGATTTTTTAGAGTAGACAAAGAAAAATCGGAAAATTCAGAGTGTCTTGTAGTAGAGAAGGAGTTGCCAATGCCCGGGGTTGGAGCTGCTATCCCCGTCAATAAAAATGTGGTGTTGAAACCAGATACTATTAATATGTCGACGACTGTGGTGGATCCGCTTTTCTTGTGTAAAAATAAATTTGAATTACTAGGTGAACAAGAACTTGATGTAGGTGCAAATTCTGAACTACCTGTAGAAGTTTGTTTGTCAGCGACGATAATGAAAGAAGGTCGTCTAAGGAAAGAAAGTGATGGATTATTTTCAGTACGGCGTTCTAAAAAGCCTACAATTATATTACGTAATGATAACAAATTGATGAGCGCTCTAATCGATAGCGGTAGCGACAGATGTTTAGTGAGTTACCGGAATTGGAAAGGTCTAAACGAGCAAATTAAGCCCAGTGCTCTGAGTATCAGAGGTGTAAATTCCAAAAGCAAAGTATCAGGAGAACTCGATCTTTGTATTACGCTGCCTAATAGTAAGGAAATCAATACCAGCGCTTTGATTTTGAAGGATGCCGAATTTAAATATGATGTAATCCTCGGTAGGGATATTTTACAAGACGCTGTGATTAATTTCAAAGAAGGATTCATTGTTCTCGACGGCGTAAAAGTACCGTTTCATGATGTGCAGGAATTGCACGAGCAAAGTAGGAAGGAGATATTTTTGAACACTGTAAGTAATCCAGAATGTCTGATGGCGGACATGCTTACGAATAGGAGGAAAATAAGGAGATATCAGCTGAAACAGAGAGAATCAAAAATTGCGAGCCAGGAAAGTGGCGATACTAATGGTATAGAGATAAATACTGCAGAAGAGAAGGGTATCCCAGGCCCAAAGACAGGGCGAGAGAATAATGGGAAAGTAAAAAATAAACAGCATGCGAAGAAAATAAGAGAAACTAAGGAACATGCGAGAGGTTTGAAATATAGTAAAAAACGAGAAATAGTTGTTCATTGTGGAGCAGTTGAAATGCCCAGAAACTGCTTACGTGTTATTAATGGGTATGTCAAAAAGGCAAAGCCCGGAAGGTATATTATGAATAAGACAATTCTCGCGAATGGTATTTATGTCGCCGAATCTGTTGTGGATATCAAGTCAAATGGGTTTGTCCCTGTAATGCTTTTGAACGTCTCGGAAGACGTGGTATATTTGAGTGACAATACGATGTTAAGTACGATTGAAGAAATTAACGACATGGAAATTGAACACGAGAGTTACATGTCTACCGTGCACGAAGCTGTGCGAGATGCAAATTTATGCGATGCTCGAGATAATGCGGATCTACCCAAAGTCGACAGTGTTAATGGTGGAAAGTTCAATGCCATCTCTGGTAAAGACGTTGGTTTGGTATCTGCAAAAACGAGGCATTGTGGTAACGATAATCGTGTTGATGAAGTGGGAATTAATAGAGACAAAGATGTTGTCCCAGAAGGAGGCAGTAACGAGAGACGTCCTCTGACGTGTAACGATGTAAATTGTGAAAACGATGATGCTAAACAATTACTGATGAATTTATTAAACAATTTTAGGGACGTAATTACGCTCGAAGGCGAAAATATTGCAGTCACGAATGTAATGCGACATGATATTGTATTAAAACCTGATGCTCCAGTACTTAACATCCCTCCATATCGAATTCCACATAAGTATCAAAATGAATTATTGGAAGCCAATAAACAGATGTTGAATCAAGGAATTATCGAGCCTTCAAGCTCCGAATACAATTTTCCTTTAATCGTGGTGAAAAAGAAGTCGGGCGAGATTCGACCCGTCATAGATTTTCGTGAACTCAATAAAATAATTATCAAGGAAAGTTACCCAATCCCACGAATTGACGAGGTTCTTTATTCTTTAGGTGGTAATTGTATTTTTTCAAGTCTTGATCTCCGCTCAGCCTTTCATCAGGTCGAGTTGGAAAAGAAATGCCGTAAATTCACCGCGTTCAGTATCGGTTACGAGAAATTTCAATTTAAGAGGTTGCCCTTCGGGTTATCCTCGAGTCCATCAGTTTTCCAAAGAATCATTTCTTCTGTTCTTGCAAATATCATCGGTAAATTGTGTTTTGTATTCCTTGATGATATACTAGTATTTTCCAAATCCATGAACCAACATCTGAAAGATTTACAGAGTGTTTTTGAGAAGCTACGTAGTGGAAATCTGTCCCTTAAACTTGAAAAATGTCATTTTCTCAAAAGCTCCATTGAATATCTTGGACACATTGTGTCGGCAGACGGAATCCGTTGCAAGGAATCGGAAAAATTACAAAAATTCCCGATTCCAAAAAATGTGAAAGAACTACAAAGTTTTCTAGGTGTGGCGAACTATTTCCGCAATCACATTCCGATGTTTGGTTCCATTTCGTATCCTCTCTATCAATTGTTACGAAAAAACGTTGAATTTATCTGGACGCCTGAATGTCAGAAAGCTTTTGAAAAGATTAAATCTGTTTTAACATCAGATACCGTTTTAAAGCACCCTGATTTTTCCAAGCCTTTTCATGTATTTACAGATGCTTCAAACTATGGCATTGGGGCAGTACTTTTGCAACAAGATAATGATTCAAAAAAATCCATGAAGGCTATAGCATATTACAGTAAAAGTTTGAATTCAACACAAAAGCGCTATTCAACGACGAAAAAAGAATTCTACGCCATTGTGAGCGCACTTAAAGCATTTAAATATCTCATTCTTGGATATCCGATCTATTTATACACTGATCACAAGCCCTTACAGCCCTTGTTTTTCAAAAAGCTTCCTGACGATTCGGCTATGTCTCGATGGTGTCTAACAGTGCAATGTTTCGAACCAATAGTAAAGTATTTTCCAGGAAAAAAGAATCTAGTTGCAGATTGCCTAAGTAGACTACCCGAGCATTTAACTATTTCTGATCTTGAAGAATGCTCAGAGTTCGATGAGGTCGACGTGTTGGCAGTAACTACTCGCCGTGGTGCACTGACCGCCGGCGTAGACGATACAGACGCGACGCCCTCAAACCAAGTGGCGCCTGAGCCGACTGAAAAACCCCGACTGACTGACTACGTGCCCAAGTTAAAAGACGTATCATGGACTTTAGACGAATTCAGAAATGAGCAACGACTAGACCCATTCTGTTCTGAGGTTAAGGACGCATTACTATCTAGTAGACAATCTACGATCCCTGACTTACAAAAATACTTAATTCTGAACGACATACTTTATAGACGACGACAAATAGACTCTAGGGAAAGTACTATTCTAACTTCGGTAATACCAACATCGCTCATGCACAAGGCGGTGCTGAGTATACATTCATTGTACCATACTGATGCCACGCATACGTTGTTTAAATTTAAGTTGCGTTATTTTCATTTATTGGAGAAGAGTATCATCCGTAAATTTGTCAAAATGTGTGATGTATGTAAGATTTTGAAAGCCCCCAGTACTGTACCTATTAAAATATTAGACGCTCCCATCGCTAAAGAACCGTTTGAGGTGGTATCAATGGATTTCCTTGGCCCGTTACCTGTCACAGATCAGCAGAATAAATATATTCTAATTTTGATTGATTTATTTTCGCGTTACTGTAAGCTCTACGCGACAGCAGATCGATTAGCAGATACAGTTGTCTCTTGTCTGGACAGCTGCTTCTCAACCTTTGGCTATCCTAAAACACTTCTAAGTGACCAAGCTCTTGAATTTAAGTCTGCGGCAGTTAAAAAATTCTCTCAAATTCATTGTATTGAAAAAAAAGAGGTCCTCCCTTGGAGTCCTCACAGTAACGCTATTGTTGAACGTAATAATCGCAAAATTACGAATTTACTAAAACTATACATTAACTCTTTAGCGCATACGGAATGGGATAAATGTCTCAACAGCACTGAGAACGCGATAAACAATAGTTTAAATTCGACATTGGGGGATACACCCTCCTTTATTATTTTCAATCGCGATACATGTCCGATGTTTAGCGCTGTAACTTTCGAACCTAATTACAGTCACGACACGAACGTGGATATGATAAGATTTCGAGCTCAGGAAGCTGCCCGCATTGTTGAAAATGTTAGAGCTACAATAATAAATAATACCAGTGAAAGAACCATGTATCACAACCTTCGACGCAAAGATAAAAATTTCGAAATAAATGACCGTGTCTTATTGCGCAATCACATGCGAAAAAACAAGCTAGATATCGCTTGGAATGGACCCGGTATTATAACAAAAATTAACCGAAATTACGTAGAAATCAAAATAGGCAATAAAACATTCCGGAGTAATAAAAATCATGTACTACCTTTAAGTAAAAAGAGTTGAATGAATACTATGCGACTTACGACTGACGATGTTACTAGGTGCTCATAATTCTATTGTGTGATGCTTGTTTCGATGTTAATTTTACGTATATTTTATTGGAACTTTCCTTATATAACCGTATGTATTTACCTTATATTTTCGTTTCGTATTTGGTGTACCATGTTATAAGGTGCGTGATTGAGTCTGTACCCATTAACTTTACCACCAAGGCTTACATCTGCCCGAGAGCCTTGCTCAGTCCAATAACATCTTGCTCAGTCCAATAACATCTTGCCCGGTTCAATAACATCCTGTGTTTAGAAATACGGCCCCTCATTGCTGTGGGAGCGAAGGCTGGCTCCCGATTTGTTTTGCAAATAGGTGTGCAGCTGTCGATGCCGTGTGGGATCAGCTACGTGGAGATTTGATGTTTGTTTTTTTTTCTCATAGCAGCTGTCCCCAACTGTGATTTTGGTTTCTTTAATTAATTCGAGGTACTAATAATTGATTGAAAAATTTTTTGTGAGGCCATGCTAATTGAACTCTGTGGTTGTTTCATTTTCAGACCGAGCACGCTCGCGTTCGTGCCTTCCAAGATGGGAAATAGGATGACCCATGTGTCGGTGGAGGCACTCACAAATGCGCTGGAGCAACACCAGGGAAGAGTGTCCTCCGATTGGGTTAAGGCAAATGCCCTCGTCGACATCCTTCCCGATCGAATATCAGATTTAGGTATTCTCCTTCTCTTTCCTTTAACTCTGGGATTAGGGGTTTCCTTCTTCTATCTTCGTCGTGAACTTAACTTGCTGGCGGATCGCCTTCGCGCCGAAGATGCACTACTCCGTCGTCAGCAGCTCAGATCGAGTAACGCTGAGCAACCACTGCGTCACCTGCAAGCAAATAGCGAAGTTTAGGTGTCAGTGAAGCATGTGTTGTTCTTGTTTTTTTTTTTAAATATGTGGACTTTATTTTTTTGCGTGTCTTCTAAGCGACACTATTTTTCTCATGCGTTATATAACGGAATTCTAGTTTTATGTTTAAAATATATCTCAGGAATTAGTTGTAAGGTATTAAGTTGAATCAAGTCTTGAAATTGTGGTAATTCCTTCCAAATTTTAGTATTGATGTTCAAAAATAATATGATGTTAACGTAACTCAGTATGTATTAATTGTTTTCCGAATTCAGTAAACGTAATGCGAATTTTCTGTTCAAATAATTTTAATAGACAATGCGTCGGAATTCTTTTCATGCTTGTTTATTCTTATATTTCACGAATGTATTGTTCTTAGCACAAATTCATAACAGGTAAAACTCTTTATTTCTTACATTATGTTTGAATAAAAGTATTTTAATTGTTGTTTCAAGATGCGATTTTCTATTTTTACTGCGTAGCATTTACACTGTTCATCATGAATTAATGTTTGCGGTAAGTGTGTTTTCATGGCGAATGTTGATGTAAATGTAAAATACATGCGATGTTTAATGATTATCATTCTTCATGCGTAATAAATCTTAAATTTTAAAATTAACAGTTGAAAATTATAATTTCAATTAAAAAGTTGAAACTTAAAGCTGAGAATTAATTAAAAGTTGAAAAAATTTTTTTTTAATGAATTTCGTTGTTTTTTTTTTTATTTTTTAATATGATGCCTACGTAGTTTGATATTGGTGTGTTCGTTAATGTCGTTGCGTTTATTTTTCTTCGATGATTACTTTACGGGTATTTCACCAGTTGAGATAGTTAAATGTTGGTTCCTTGTACCGTAGATTTTTTAGGTACGATAATTCGGAATGTCTTCACTATTTTTGCGGTACGCTGATATTGTTCTGTTGCGTTCTTGCCGACTTGACTTAGACGCGTTTTACTTTTATTTTACGGATGTTTTTCAATTTCGATAAATATATTATTGTTGTTGTACTTGTACGCCTTTCAATACGGGTTATCGTTTAAAAAAGAAGATATGTTTCACTATTGTTTACGGCACAGGTTCCTAACCTGCGGCATATCACCTTCTTCTTTTGTTGGTGGGGGTATATTGCGTTTTTTTCACCTTGCATACCTAAATGCCAATTACATTGATGTGTTTGCTTCACTGATTGTCACGAATTAGTAATTTTCAATTTTAAACACTGATGCCTTGAGATACCCTTGTTGATTTTGAAGTTATGTCTTTTCAAATTGATTGTTTTATTCAAAAAGGGAATTTCACCAGGCATGGTGGGGGAGGTGTGTGCCGACATGGTTACGTACTTGTTTCGTACCCATGTCAGTAAGTACGTAATGCCACTCCTTGGTGCGACTCGAGCACAGTGTGCGCCGCTGAGTCAGCGAATTATAGCTATAAATAGGGCGTGTTCAGCGCTGCAGAGCGCATTTGGTTGTACTACCTCTCTGCGACAAGTACAAGTAAAAAGTCTACATCGTCTACTCAATATCCACCCTTACGTAAGGCACGGATGCGGCACAATTTGGCTATTTGATTTTGTTAGAAATGTTTCACGAATTTTAAAACTGCCTTTATTAATTGTTTTTGTTCTAGCATCAAAACTGAATGAGGAGATGCATCTTGAAATATCAATACTAGGGAAATATCAATACCTAAATACCAATATGTCAAATTTTTCAAAAAACTAAGGCCCAAATCAAAAAATGAATAGAAGAAATTGTGTTTCTTTTCCAAAGTTACATTTAATATAAAATTTCATAATAATCAGACCGAAAATAAAAAAATTCAAGTATGAAAAGAAATTTTATTTTCTTGTATTTGGAAATCACAATTCACAGTGTGAATATGAAGTTATGCATGGAAATTATCGAAATAAAAGTGAAAACAGCATTCAATTACATAAATTTTCCATTATGTTACACTTCAAGAAAAAATTTGTTTATGGTGTACACCCAACACCTCTAACTTTCAACATTCAAAACATGACTCCTCATTGAGTTTTGATGCTAAAACAAAACTAAAAACAGTTTTAGAATCCTTGAAAGATTTCTAACAAACTCAAATGAAATTTTTTTCAAATTCAAATTTTTCAAAAAAATATATAGCTCGTAACGCAAAAAATTATTGTTGGGTTTAGAAATTTTAGAAAATTAGAAAAAAATTAGAATATGAAAAAAAACGATATGAGTTTGTTAGAAATGTTCCAATGATTCTAAAACTGTCTTTGGTTTTTTCTAGCATCAAAACTCAATGACGAGTCACGTTTTGAAATATCCATAAAAAACATCTAAAACCTATTTTTGTATAAAAAACTAAGGCCTAAATTGAAAAATTGACAAGTAAAAAAGGCTTACTTTCGCAAAATACATATACTGGCCAATTTTCAAACGAATCTGATGAAAAAAGTTGAAAAAGTGGAAAGATCCCTATTGTTTTGCCATATCATGATGGATATTTTTTATTCTTTTTTTTGCTCTTGATGTTGGCTTGTCTAACTGTTTTCAACTATCCTCATGTTGAAATGTTTTTCACAATTTGTATTTCTGTGCATTGAGTCCTGTGTAACAGTACACCCTTTTGGTTTCATTTGAGGATATAGTTCATTGTAAACACTTTTTTGGTAGATGATGACACCAACTAAAAATACTTGAGGTTTTTTCTGAACACCATCAGTAATGTAAAGAAATTCTTTAGTACTTTTCTCTGCTGTTATTTTGCATTGTGTTTCCTAATGGAATTTTTTTCTGTGTTTGAAGTTGTAATAAAAAAACTTTTCCCCATCCAGCAAATGAACAAGTATATTCAGTCCATTTTAAGTGTCTACTAATGTAGTTTATGAATGATGCATTTGTTTTGGAATGAAAATTTTTATTGGTGATTATTCATTGGTCACCCAGCCAAGGGAGGGGTATTGCAAACTTATACACTGTATTGCAAATCTAAATTCTTTTGTTTTGTTCTTTTGTGATATTCAACATGTTCCCTGCAGGCAAATCATTTTTATAATGTCTAAAATCGTTTGTGGAATTTTCTTTGCAGATGACTCTTGGAAAGTAATGCCAACTAAATGGTTTTTAAAAAAATAAGGCATATGTGTGGCTTGGCCAAATGCGAGAGATGTCACAGTGCGTGCAAAAAATTAAAATGAAATAGAAACTACCTCGTCAAGTCCGGGAAGTTGTAGCATCTTCCGGTACGTGACTTCTTTCCATGGCTTTGCAGTTTGTCTATTGTTTGGTTATAATCCATTAGTTCACATAATATTAGGTGAATGCACCAATTTGTCATTTGAGCTGATATGACAATTACATACTCATGAACTTAGGCATTTATTTTTTGTTCTTAGTGTGCATATATTTTTTATACGAACAGATGACGTGTGACTTTAACTGTATGATTGACAATCTTGACTAGTGATCTGTGCTGAATACAAGTATTCTATAGTTAGTGGTATTCATGATTTGTAATTTTTATGAGATCCTCAACTAGGATTAAACATTTCAAAGAGAGAGTCAATTTAAAAAAATTAAGATCACACTACAAATTAAAAATTTTAAAATCACTGTATTGAGGTAGTAGTTCTATTTTTGAAGAGTCAGTGTTTTTTACAGTAAAATTTTAGAAAATACACATCATTGGTTATCATTTTTATAGTTAAAATAAGACCTCATTCTTGCAATTTCATAGAGATCTAAATAAACTTGAGCCTACAAATTTCTTTAACCCTCTTCATAATCCATTCATTTGCAAGAGGTTTGAAGGTTTCTGCAGTATCTCTGCATAACAGGAATTATAATTTTGTGGACCAATGCTGTAAATAATTACATAGTACAGATAGGGTAACCAAGAATAATATTGAACTGAATTGTAGATTTCATGTTCATTTCACCTGATAACAAATATTCATTGAATTTGAAAAACTACTTAAAAGCTTAGTTCCCTCAGGGGGACACTTTCCATATTATGGGAAGTAAATTATTGAGCCCATGATTAGGTTGCCCTTCCTTTACCTGAATTTAATTTGTTTATTTCCAATCAAGACATACTTTATTTGGAAACAAGAATCCTTTTTTCAGCTCTGACTGCTTGATTTTCAAACTGTTTTCTTGTTTGAGCTTCTTTCCTGACTTGCTGTGGTGTGTCTATGCATTTGGTTGTCCAATCTGGGAACACACCTCATGGACAGATTGCCTGTGAATGTGTCCATACTAAATGATCCCTTCATTGTTTCTCTCTTGAGATAGTATTTGTTGTGACTAGCGAGTCTTGAACATGAATAATAAATTATTTAGATAGTACTTGTTGTGGCTATGGAGTCTTGAACAAGAATAATAAGCAATTTTACTTCTAGCAACACTTATGCTGAATCTATATAATGAAACTGAATTTGAACCCTGATTCTCTGCTCACATAATGGACACAAGTCTTGGATTCATGTAGGTGATGTAATTATGCTGTATAGTACATTTTCATGACATGAATTATGAGATTGGTTTCTTGTTCCCAATTTATTTTGTTGAGAGAATTAAAAAAAAATATTTTGAGTAATTCTCAGTTTTCTTTGTCATGTTTCTCTTGAACGTTTTCAACAAATTCTATGGGCCCTGTTTCTTGTTCACAGTACACGAGAGCAGCTCTGAAGAAGAGCAATCAACTCTACATACTCTGACCTTCATGGCAACGAAAGATTTCATCCAAATGCCGTGAGCATCCTAGATTAGTTTCACTCTCTATAGATTTCTGTCTCCCTCAAGGGATATAACTATTGCATATATGGGATGGGAATTAAATAGAATACATTTTTTATTCACTGACCATCTTTTTCCTCGATAGACAGTTGTCATGTGCACCATTAGTTTCTTATTCAGCATTTACCGTGTTTCGTAAGCTCACTTAATTTGTTGTTTCTATGTACGTGCAAATTTGTGGGTAGATTTATCATACCCTTCTCTTTATAGTAGATGTTTTTTTCTTTCCTATCTTGAGGCATTTTGGTTGCTAGGGAGCCCTAAGCAGGGAATTATAATATTAATAGTAATAATAATAATAATAATATTAATGGTAGTGTAGTAAGATTTGTCAGTAAAACCAGCCACATTGAATTCCACTTCCAATGAGTCAGTTTGTGTGTGTCACACACTGTTCATAGCTTTGACTGTAATTGGATATCGCCTAACTAAATATTTTTAGCTTATTATTGTGAAAGCTATAGGCAGCTGGGGGGGGGGGGGTGATAAGTTTGAGAATATTGAATTTAAAAGTAAACATTAACTAAAAGTTGATAGTTTTTCTTTTTTTTGCTAGACGCGAATAGCTCCCATCCAAAGTTACATATGGAGTTCTATATTAAGAGTGTTTGTTCCGATAGAGGAGGGCTGCTGTTCATTAGCTTTTGCTTCTAGTAGTGACAATTAGGATGTGTGAGCTAATATGGCTCTCCTAAACTTGAAAGTTTTACCTTCTATATATGAAGTTCCTACAGTATTTTGCTTGACGATTGCATGTTATTGCTAGTACTCCATAAAATTTTTATATATGCGCCCACAAATAGAGAATAGCCTCACATAATCCATGGAAGACTCCTCTTGGGGATACAACTATTGTATCTATGGGAATTATGCGCTCCCAGTGGGAAAATGAGTGGGCCCAAGCTGAGAGTTAGGTAGGCTTCCTTTTTGTTGATGTGAAATGTTTATTGTTATGTTAAGGACCACTTTTTTCGGTTCAATGCTGTCCTGATTTTCAGCACCTACTACTTTCTTTTTCTACTTTTTTCTTGTTTCATGAACTTCTTTTTTAGCATACTGTATCCATTGTGCATAGATTCTGCCTTCTCTTAATTCCATACTAATTGTGCTTCATACTTTGTCTCTTTGAACATCTTTTTTTGTGGTAAAGGGAGGCTAAAACTTTCTTATTATCAATCAATCAACCCATGGAAGGTTCTGATACTAATGAAAATCTCCTAGTGATGGTTTAGGAGCAGTATCTGCAATTTGATTTTACTTCGAATACTATGCATTTGCTGCACGTTCAATAGCTATAAGTCTTTGATTTCAATAGTCCTATTTTTTCCATATTCTTTACATGTAAAAACAATTATACAACTATTGTTTTGATTTCAATGGGACGCCGAAAGAAACAACAACGGGTCAAGAGAAAGAAAAGTACTTGCGTCTCAAGTTGGACCAAATTCTGGAAGATGTAAAAGGAAATAACCTCTGCGAAGACATAGTACGTGAGGATGAGAAGAGGGCGCCCAGTGCAACTTCAGTTCCCCAGTGCTTACCAGTGCCAGCTGATGCGCCTGATGAATTGAAGTCCCTTCTCAAAGATGTTTTGGTAAATACAATAGAACTAGATGTTGTAAGCTTTTCTGAAGCATTGCTTCGTTACGCTAGCCAGTTGATATGTTCTGTCCAATATGCAACAGTTTGCTAATTTAAATATATAATAAAACTTCCCCTTCAGGGGGATACAATTATTGTATCTATGGGAATTAGCGCTCCCAGGGGAACAATGTGAGGGCCCGAGCTGAGAGTTAGTTAGGCCTTCTTTTTGTTGAAATTAAATGTTGTTTGTTATGTCAAGGACCACCTTTTTTCGGTTCACTGCTGTCCTGTTGTTCAGCCCCTACTACTTTCTTCTTCAACTTTGATCTTGTTTCATAATCTTCTTTCACAAGTTACTGTTTCTATACCTTTCTGCGTAGATTCCGCGTTTCCTTAACTCCATGCTAAATGGTGCCTGCCTCCTTCCTCTCTTTGGATCGCATTTGTTACGGATAGGGAGGCTTAAACTTCCTTATAATCTGTCCCTGATAGTGGTACTAGCCATACCAAAAATGAAATTTACTATGCTACGTACCTGGAATGCCCCTTTCAATTTTTGCCCCATGTTCATCTTGGGTGTCTATAGGTAACGAGTTTTTTGGAACCACAAAAAATCTTTGAATTTTTTTAACTAAATTTGGTAGGAACGTCTTTTCTGCGGACGGGTGTCTACCAAGGAGTAAAGTAGTAAACAGTCCATTTAGGACGGGGTACTTAAGGAACTCGGGCAACTTTTTTGCAATAATGCTTTGGTTGCTCCATTTAGTATTAAGTATTTCAAGTATCAAGCAACTTGGATCTTTTTTTGAACCTTAGGTATTGCATGTATTATTGACTCAAAATGCTCATTATAGGCCGGTTACTTACATGTTGACATTTGGGCAACATTCATTATGTAAAAATAGGTAGTAATTTTTTGCTGTTGAGGGTAGTAAAAAGTAAAAAGTAGTTAAATTTGGAAATGATAAACCGCTCTGGGGGACACAACTATTGTATCTATGGGAATTAGCGCTCCCAGGGGGACTATTTAAGGGCCCGAGCTAAAGGTTAGGTAGGCTTTATTTTTGTTGAAATATCGTAGGTTTTGTTTTGTTATGGACCATCTATTTTCGGTTCACTGCTATCCTGTTTTTCAGCACCTACTACTTTCTTCTTCAACTTTTTCTTGCTTCATGATCTTCTTTCTTAGCTTTCTGTTTCTGTGCCCTTTCTGCATAGATTCCACGTTTCTTTAACTCTATACGAAATGGTGCCTTCTTCCTTCCTCTCTTTGGATAGCCTTTGTTGCGGATAGGGAGGCTTAAACTAACAATCTAATCTATAATCACCAGAAATCCATGCTGGTGAATTCGAGACAATCGTTGCTCGGAGAGACGGTTAGCAGCATGCTGAGGATCCTTATGACCAGAAACCTTGCTGTCCAGTTCAGCATGGCGGGTTTGGGTCTCAAGCGACAGATGTCGAAGTTTAAATTCGACAACTCGCCGGCTTGCTGCTTGATTGAAGGTATGATATTGGTTAGGCAGGTTACTCATTTATTGCTTAGAGGCTTGTACGTCATGCCGTATTATTGTGGCAGAATTGTGGCTTACATAAAATATAAATTACATTTTCTTAGCGAATAAATCTTCAAATAAGTTTACTAGATCGGCTACATTGTACCTACAGCTTGGTGTATTCATTCGGTTTTCACCTAAATTTTTGTTGATGATGACTTCATTCATTTGTTATTTTTCCATGAAAATGTTCCGATTGAATGCACTCGAATCTGCAAATAATAGAAAGCAGAGTGGCTGTAACTATGTTCATTATATTTCGACATGAATGGAAGCTACACATTTTTGTAGCAAGTTTCAGGTTGTCATAAAAATATTATTGTAGGCCAATCACAGGCTGTGCATGTAGGCTTCAGAATGATAATGGAACTCTAGTACTTTAAGAATAAATCCTGAAGGAGAAAGTGTCGATTTGTTTATGGGTGTAGTAGTCTTCTCAGTTGAGATCAAATTTATTTTCTATGTTGGCTTGTTTTTTCATTAGAGGGGTGCATATAGTATAAATGTTAACTTTCTAAGGCAATCTTTCCATAGATGAATTATATTCTGAATAACTCTTTACAGGCATTCTCTCCAGCATGCCGGAATATGGTGCGGAACCTCGCTGCAAAGTGAAAGCAGCTATTCAAAAAGCTCTCAAAGGTGAGCTTCTCAGGCCAACGTTCAAGAATGAAATTCAAATATGTGTAGTAACTATTTTCTATATTAGAATATGGATTTCTCACTGGAATTTATAAGTTCCACACGACTCTACGGATACAATATCACATTGTAGGACATGTCACGATTGCCTTAGACTCGGTTCAGTTAATACCACAAAAACATGAAAGTTAGATGCATTTATGTATATTTTCTAGAGGTGAAAAACTTAACTGTAGTTTCGAAGTGTAGAGTTCAAGGAGAAGGCAGGTTTGCATGGTGTACAGTGTGCGCGAAAAGTTCATACTCTTTCTATTTTTAGGTAATTTCAATAAAAATTGATATTTATTTCAAAATAGCAGAGTGACTGTAATTATTAGTGGCAGAGTTTACAAAATTGCCAAATTTTTACAATTTAATATTCAGTCAAATGCCCTGGAGCTGCAATTTCGCCTTTGAGACGCTTGGGCATGAAATGAGCAAGGTTTTTTTAGTTAGAGGTATCCATGTCCATCTTCCAGAGATTAAGTAGAGCTTCTTTCAATTTTAGGACTGATGTAGTATCTTGGTCATGGAGCTTACTCTTCATGTATGACTAGCAATTCTCAATGGGTTGAAGTCCGGTCAATTGCCTGGCCATTCAAACACTTCTATCTTCTTGTAAATGAGGAATTTTAAGACCTGTTTTGATTGGTGACAACGAGCCGAATCTTGCATAAAAAACTGACATTCATGGATCACAAGAAAAGAAAGCAAATGATCGTCTAAAACTTGTACGTAATAATCTTCATTTTTTGTTTGATTTTTAGGTAAGAAGTATAGGCCACTTCTGCCCATTTTGTCACTAAACCATCCCCATATCGTGACATAATCGGGTGTTTTACAGTCCGGCTGGTATACCTTGGGTCATATCTTAACCAAGGGGCTCACCCTCCCTTGACGTTCGGCAATGCACCTAAATGTCGACTCATTGCTCCACATAATATTCTCTCACATCTCAGGTGTCCATTTGATGAATTTTCTTTAGCAAAATTCAATGTTTTTTGCCGTTGAGAATAGCTTTTTGGCTGGAGAACGCAAGGGTATTTTCAAGTCTTTTTGGAGCCTTTCTTGAATAGTCCTCACCGAGACAGCTCCAAGAAGCACAGGATGACTTTTTCTGAGTTTAGAGGCACTCATGCAAAACGGTTTCAACACTTCTCTCTCTAAAAGATGGTCTGTAGCTTTTGAGGTTTATCTTGGCCTACCTTTTCGAAGCTAGTAGGTAAGAATCTCACCCGGTTGAAGGGAGGGGGGGGGGGATGGGCTGGGCGACAACGCTTTTCGAACGTTTCGCAGTACCAATTCCTCATCCAATTCGGGCCGCTATTTCTTTAAAGAACATTTTTTCACTTATCAGGGCTAATGCAGTAGCCTTTTCTACTTCTGTGAGTACTCTCCTAGGTTTAATAATGCAATAACTTGAAAATGCATAAACTTGAAAATGACATGGAAAAAATGGCAAGGTATGCAAAATATGGCAATTCTTCGAGTAACACTGGAGCATAAATGAGCATTCAACGGCAGCTCGAAACGCATTGAGTTTTTATGCTTCTCAATTCTCTTTCAAAATCTTAGCCCTCATGACGTACGATGCTATTTATCGCTAAAGAACACGAAAATACTTGATACATTTACATATAGAGAAATAGATAGAGGGTATCATCTGTTTTCGCGCATCAGCGTTTAGACAGACGGGTATCATCTATTTTCGCGCACGCTGTATTTCCGGGGAATCTCAATAGTTTGAGATGGTTAGAAAATTTGTTGAAATAATGGGTTGTGGTAATAAAGGGAGCTCGCAGTTAAGAATATTGAAGACGCGAAAGACGACAGACCAATATATGCATTAATAGGAGTCAGGTTTTTAGCTATTTTTTTTTGTCTGTGCAGGTGCAGGCGACTGGGATGATCACAGAGGGACTCGTGTGAAACCGCCATCGGAAGCGCACACCACTGAACCGGCAGAAGACGAGGGCCATACTCTGCAAAAGCCGGGAGTTCCATTCCCCCACCCCCAACTGTCTGAAGGAATGCTCTATTTAGACGACTTTTAGTCGAAATTGTTTACAGTTACGCATAACTGTTAATTTATTTTTCTTGATATATCAATATAAAAAAAATATACATTAACCATATATTTTATTGCTTTGTTTTTTTTTATTTTATGAAGTATAGATATAGATATCAAGAATAATATGTAGATGAGCGTTGAAAGATAACTCTGTAAACTTGATTCGATATATCTGTTTCATGAAATAAAACTGAACCATAACATATTGGTTTATGGTTTATTTTTAATTCTTGATATATAAATATATCAATAATTATTTATACAGAAATATAATGTAGACGATGTTTAAATGGGAACTCCGTATACTTGACTTGGTATACCTATATGTCTAGAAAAAAAACATGATTGATTTTATTGGTTTATGGTTGACTTTTATTTCTTGAAATATAGATATATCAAGTAATAAAAGTATACCATAAACCAATGAAATATATATATGTAATGTAGACGAGCGTTGAAACGGAACTCTGTGTATCTATATATCAAGAAATGAACCATATTTTATTGGTTTATCATATATTATTTCTTGATATATAGATATACCAAGGAAAATATATATGTACAGGGTGTTTGGTAATTTGATGCACTTATTTAACCCCCATACAGAAAAACGCTAAATAAAAAGATTTTCATGAGCAAACTTTGAAAACTCCGTTTCCGAGAAATGATGACCTAAAATAGTTTTAGATTCCCAACGGAATAGCCTAAAACGCGCGCCAACAGCCAGCCCAAGAAGTTAAATTTTACTCGTTCTGCATGGTAAGCCTATTTTAACGGGACTCTTAAATTATTTCAAGTCACAATTTCTCGGAAACCGAGTTTTCAAGTTATTTGGTACTCGTGAAAATCGTTTTATTTTCCATTTTACTATGTAGATGGTTAAAATATGTGCATCGAATTACGCAACACACTGTGTACATATATAATCTTTATAAGCGCTCTGTGATAGAGAATTATATTCTCATGCCTATTTTTATGTAGTGAATATATTTGTAACAGGAAGTATTCTAGTCGGACTGTGATTGCATCTTAAATTCCAGTATTATTCTGGTGTTCCAGTGATGGAGGGCTGTGATCTAGAGTATGTTTAATTTTTGCATTAAAAATTACTAACTGAGAGTGATTCCTTCTCCTTTTTAATGTATTGTATATAACTCATGTGCTTGTAAACTCCCGGTTGCACGTGGTTTGGTCTCACTGGATGTACAATATTGTACTGAGTTTATTGGGTCAACACATTCACTATGCATTAAGTGTGAATGTATTGTAAGATCCTAAACTTCCAGTGCGATATTGCACAACCCGTGAGGCGAACCACGCGCAACCGGGAGCAATTTTTTTACCCATAATCCACGGACGGCCAGCCGCGATTCGAAATTGGGTTGAAGTTGGGTTAGAGGCGAATGGAGTAGATACGCGCGGTTCTGAGGCGGTAAACAGCCGTTAGGGTAGGGTGGAACAACGGCGTTTCGCGTGAAGTTTTGTGTCCGAAAAAGTGGACATTTGACCCGTAAACCGCGCGTAATGCAACTAAAAAACGCCTAGGAACCCGCGCGTACCCACCGGCGACACGTCCTTGATTTTCAATTGGGTTACCTTCACAAATTAAAAGTTAGAGGTGCTATTAGTCATTTATAATCGCATTTATATCGCATTTTTATTGCTAATTATATAAAAAACGAGGTATTTCAAAATCTTGTCCAATAATCTTCAGCATTTTATTATTGCTCTATTGAAATTACAAGAAAAACCTTTTAAAAACCTATAAAAGCAGCAAGAAACTTCTCAGTATAATGCTGTTGATAACAAATTCCTCCAAACTTCCTTTTATAAAGTTTTGGCATAAATCGTTCCAAACGATATCTTCTGTGCTTGAACTGTTTCGTTCGATTGGCGTGAAATATTTTCTAACGGAAATAAAGTCTTTTTCTACAACTAGACTTTTGAAGAAATGTTAGATAATCATAAGAAAGACCATGAACCCGTTTGTTCATTCATTTTGTAGAACCATTTTCAAAAAATATCAGTCATGTGTTGTCTCCTCTAACCTCTTATATGTATAAGTACAATTCCGATTTTAATTTCATGATGCACATTATTAAATTTACATTTACTTCTGATCTACGTTCGCCAGCATTTTGCGTGCAAGAGGTATATAATTCCATTATTAAAAATTGATAAATTGTAAATTCATACATGAAACTTTCCCCCATTGCTGATGCTCTTGCCGTCAGTAATCATTGTACCTTGTGTTGTTGAACGAATTCTCTAATAATTTATCCCCCTGCGAGTAAAAATAGTTCGTTGGGTAAAATATCTACTTCCCCCATGGTGTATACCTCATTCTTATTTGCGATACAATATGAAATATACAGTTTTATCAAGTATTTTGTATACTTTGAGAAATCTATTATTAAAAAGATGCCGCAATAATCATGCGTTAGTCGTTCTTCGACTCACCCTTCCCCAATGAACTATTTTGATTACTACAAATTTAGCTTTGTTTCTCTTAGCATTCGCCCAAATATTATGTTCCCTCAAAAAAATTAAAAACACTCTTATTGTTATCCATAATGAACTGAAAATATAATTATTGATATTCTCAAAATGTTCACAATATTTGCAAAAATTTGACACATGACATTAAATTATATCATAGAAAGATTATCAACTTCTTTCGGTGTGTTAGGAATTAATACTTATAATCTGCAATGTTTCTTAGAATTTATTCTTATAATTCTAGGAGTGATGATTCAGGCACTGTGAACACTCTACTTAAGATTTTGAATTATTATTAATTGTCACTTGCTGTATTATAAGTGTTCCCTGAGGTGTCCTATTCTAAGGCCGTGCGCAGTAGTTATTCGGGACAGTACGTGCAATTTTTGTACATCTATTTCTCTCAGGCATCTACATGTTCTCATTTTCGAAACTGGTTCTGTCCATAGTAAGGCCACCCACTGCTTGTTGTCTCACTGTTTGATCCGTTCTTCAGCGAAAGTCACGAAGATTTGATCTGATCGAGCCATTAGCACTTTTTTAAGCTACTGCTCTGATTACCCAATGACAAGGTTTGGTTATATTCTGAATCAATCAAATCGGCCGCCTATTTTTGAAATGTACCGTTCACGAACTTGGTCATGTAAACTTGCTTATATGTACTTTTTTACCACTCAGAGATCCCAAGTTTCTCAAGTTTCAACTCATATTGCTCAAGTTTTAATTATTTTTTGAAGAGCTGTCGGATTGAAAACAAAAACGTTTTATACTCTCACGGCGTATCAAAAACGACAAATAATAATGTTTCATAAAGTTCATTAAAAGTGGTGAGCGTTCTGAATGTAACGACCGGGGTGAACAGGGCGAACGTGGTGAATGCAGTGAACGCGTTCACCACGTGGTGAATGCAGTGCCCAATCAGAAATTATTGTGGGCCTCATGTCAGATTATCTCAGACTATATTGGGCCTTCCCAGCATAATGAATTATGTGATGAAATACCGCCATAATCATCGAAGAATTTAGTGAGCATTACCGGTATATTTCTGAGCGACAATGCGTACCATAATGATCGAAGATTTTCGTAGGCGTTTCTCCCATAATTAGGTAGGTAGTGGGCTCCGCAATAATCATCTAAGATTTTCGTGGGTATACCCTGCACATGTTTGTATACCCTGCACATGTTTGATTTTCGTGGGTATACCCTGCACATATTTGGCTTGATGATTTATGCCTGTGTTCAGCACCTACACGGTGGTAATATGTACAAAAGTTCAGTGAAGTTTGATCACTTAACAAAATTTAATAGCAAATTTACTCCTAAATTGAAAAGATCAAACCGATATAAAATATTGATTAGCAGGTTTCTAATAATTGTCTATTACAGCCTGTTATTGAATTATCCATAAACGTCAGAAAAAATAATCCTGAAAAAAAATTATCCATGTTTGTATGTTTTATGCAACAGTTCAGCAGGAAGCAGTTGCCTAACCTGACGTAATCCACCACCTTGCGACCCGCGAAGTGTTTCTTGACTCGCCTGGTTTGTTTCTTTTTCCATCGATTATTGGAGAATGAATTTCACACGCAAATATAAGCCTTTTAAAATGTTGAGCAAGCGACAAAAGCAACGACGAAGAAAAAATATGTGGAAATTTTTAAATAGAGGAGCAAGTGAATTAGATGATCCGTCAACTTCATGCGCAGCTAATCCTACTGCCTGCGGGAACAGTCCAGGGCGCCATGAAAGTCATCCCTGTAGCACTGAATTAGATCGTGATAGTGTTGATGAAATAATTTCAAATAGTGATAGTTGCAATGATGGTGCGGATAAGTTGTTCCCTGTTGAGGAAGAGAGGCCAGAAGGACAACAGTGTGCATTGAACAAATTCAATCGTAATTGTAACAGTGATAGCAGTGAAAAATTACATGTATTCTGGCAACATGGATTAACAGAGAAAAGAGCATTAAACATGCGTGCATTGATAGGCTATTAAGTGATTTATCAGGAGCTTTTAATGTACCTAAATGCACTGCAACACTTCTTGATAACAATTCCCTCAATATTAAGACGATGGAAAAAGGTGAATATCTTCACTGCAGTGACTGGCTTCTGAATATTAAACATTACATTGAGCTTGATTCTTATGATGAACCTGAAATTAGATTGATTGTCAATCTTGATGGGGTTAATTTGTACAATGCACTTTCTTCATCAAAATATTCTTATTCTTCTTAAGGTTGAGAAAAAGGAAAAAAATTTCTGTGTGGGAATTTATTGCTCAAATTCCTATCAATCAAAAGAAATGCCAAGCACAGGTGTGCTCCTCAAAGAATTTCTTAGTGACATAAATAAAGCAAACAGTGAAGGTATTCTTGTGAATGGAAATAAAATTGTTGTAAAAATTGGAGCTTTTGTATGTGATGCCCCAGTCAGGGCTGCTCTCAAAAATACCGTGCTTCATTCAGGCTATAGTAGCTGCGAAAGGTGTGAAGTTGTTGGAGAGTACCATAGCAGTACAGTTGTTTTTTTGACTACCAACAGCCCTGTGAGAACAGATGATACTTTTACAAGAAGAAAGGACAGCTCTCATCATAATTCACAAGATGCCAATGAATTATAAATTCAAAAAATTCCTATGGTATCATCATTTGTTTTGGATATTATGCTGCTGTGCTACCTTGGAGTAATGAAAAGATTTCTCAATAGATTGTTGAATCTTAAATTAAAGGAAAAAAATTGTCGTCTTGACTCTTGACTCCACAATTAGGAATCTATTTGATGAAAGATTACTCTCATATCAAGTTTATATCACTTCTGAATTCCCTCGAAAACTTGAAGGGGGAATATCTACAATTCTCAAATGGAAAGCTAGCCAATATCGCTTATTTGCATCATATGTTGGCTTGGTTTTGCTTTCATGTGAAAAAAATTGTTATTTCTAACTTATATTCCATTTTTCTTAAATTGTCAGTTGCACTGAGAATACTAAACACTGAAAATCAAGCCATTAATCTTACCTTCATCCAACATTTGCTTAATGACTTCATTGAAAATTGCAAAACAATATTTGGCAATTCATTTATATCATACAATGTGCACAGTCTCCAGCACATTCCACAAGATTATGCAAATTATGGAGTTCTGGATAAAATATCTGCATTCATCTTTCAATCATACCTAGGTTCCCATGTAAAAGGGGCTGTGCGTTCAGGTTACAAGCCTTAACAACATATTGGACAACACATTCATTGTGTGAACTCTAACAGTCATCCTGACACATCATTGCCTCTCTTCAAAGTTACATTTTCTTGTTATAAATCACAGCGCACACATGGCTATGAAGGAAATTGTTTGAAAAAACTCAATTTCAAAAACAGTATCTTAAAGCCTTTTCACTCCAGAAAATGTGACTGTTATGTTCAACTCAAAAGTGGAGAAGTAGCTCAAATTAATTCTATCCACCACAATGATAGAATATACCTTTGTGAAGTTTTCATTTGCTCCCAAAAAAATTTTTTCTGTTCTCCAATTGATTCCACGGAGCTGGGAGTAAATAAAGTAAAGTTTTCAACACAAAGGAAACAAGTGATCAACATTTCTGATGTTTTTGCAAAAGTGATGGTATTGCCCCTGGAAAAAAAGAGCTTTGTCAGCATCATACTGTTGCACTCAATTACTTCATTTAAAAATTAGCTTGTGCTCTTTTTTTGAATAAATATATAAGGAAGTGATGTTCAATACTATTTTATTTTTTTCCAATATTAGGAATGACTAGAAAATTTGTGTGATCATGATACAACATTTAAAACTCGATGAACTCAAGAAATATGTAGGAGTCAGATTTATTGGATATGGAAAATCCAATGAGGTAATTCCCTCCGTGTGGATAGTCAGCTGGGATAAGAAACGCAAGAAATGCAGATACCCAACAAAAAACGCAAGATTACTTGCATCTTCCAATTACAAAGCCAGCAAAGAATGGAAAATCTACAAGATTTCACCTCTCTGTCATTCAAGTAAGTAGCATTCTTTAATCAGAATAAAGAATGTAGGGTTAACACATCCTTGAATAGTCCTTGGAAAAAAATTATCTGCATGAATTTTTTTGCACTTACTTCTTGATCTAAGACTATATTTGAAGTTTGCAAAACAACATCAACAGTTATGCATAACAGTGCACTCATTTCATACCTTAGTACTTATCAGTAAATGCTATATTAAGTGTTCTCGATAGCTATAGCTATTACTTAAATTTAATATTGTAATTTTGTGATCTGTGTGTGACTGGTTACCATTCCTCATTTATAAAACATCTTCATGTTCTAATTGAATCAGTATGTAGCTTCAACCTTTGGTTATTTAATGTTTTCTCCTGATATTGAATTATATTTGAGCATTTATTATATGCATCAATATTAATGTAACATGCTTGCCCATCTTCTTTTACTGCCAGTTGGTGAAAAAAAGTCAACATTCTTAAACATCATATTTTTAGAGTAGAGTTGGTATAGTTAGAGTATCTACTTAAAACCAGATTTAGCTAATGTGTTTTTTTTTATTTTTACCTGAACACTTAGCTACTTAGCAGCTGTTGAAATAAAATTTTGTGTAAAAAGCATACAAAAATTTTCAAAATATTGCCGGTAATAGTGTATGATATAATAATCAGACCAATATACATATTTTTGTCCTTGAGTTTTAGTCTGATATAGCTTAAATTGGCTGTGCACTGTATTCAGTTTGTGTGTGAACCCTGATGTGGATAATTAAAAAAATACAAACAGTTTGAGAACACATTCTAGTACAAAATGCCAGAAGTTTAAAAAATTGTTTCCAAAAGTTAACAACTGAAAAATTTCTTTCAGGTTCCTTTGAAAGGTGTGTCCGGAAGCTGTACTCCACCAATGAAGAATCGAATGTTGAAACTGAAGCAATTGAGGCAACCAGTTCAGGATCATTTATCACTGCCCGAACTGAAGAGGTTCCATGTATAATAAATAAATTAATCTATAAGGAAACTATGAACACGAACTTGTAAATTATTCTGTATTTTATCAGAAAAATACAAATCGGTTCAAAAACAAAAGTTGAACATTCTAGCGGTACAAATAGAGAATTTAAGGATAGAAATGCGGCTTCGCTTCAATCTTGAAGATTACTCTTCACTGGCTGCCGGAGAACGCGTTAGCTGTGCAACGCCAAGCAGAAACCAGCCACCGAAGCGATTGCCGCCATTTACTGAAAAGAGAAAGCATAGTTATGAATCGTAGTTAAGTATTGGAGTTCCAGGCAGTCTGAACACCAACGTTATATTTGAAGTTATCGTTATTAGTTATATTTGAAGTTATCGTTATTCGTTATATTTGAAGTTATCGTTATTCGTTATATTTGAAGTTATCGTTTTAATAGTTATTACGTGTCCAGCACGAAGTTATAGTTATAATTACAGTTAGTTATAATTGTAGTTATAGTTACAGTTACTCAGACACTAAACTTTCAGTTATAGTAAAGAAGTTTTTGCCGTATTGATGCATGGGAATGAACGTGCAACTCTAAATCCAGCTCACTGAATGGACCGAATGGTTAACGCAGAGTGAGCTAACCTCCAAAACTCAGTGAGTGGACGAGACTTGGAGAGACGAGACGAGACGAGACGAGACGAAACATACGGGCGCAGCGGACGGCGGCAGGTGTGCGGCCTCAGCCCATCATAGCGAAGGCGCACCGAAGATTACTGGTTGGTAAAGCGCCAGGGCCCAATACCCCCAGCGTGGAAGGCGGAAGTCAAAAGTTGAGTGAACATCCGCAGGCTGTGAGAAATGGCTGAGAGTAGCGATTAGTGCGATGGTAGATGAAGTTCTGCCGAGGTCAATCCGTCACTCTGCAGGTAACTTCTTAGGCGGAAAAATGTTGTATTCATCGGAAGTATTCAAGTTAAAATACAATTTGACGTGTTTAGCTCACCCAATGAATAAATTCAGTGATACTGGACTTAGAAATTGCAACTGTTATGCAAGATTCAATAATTATGAAATTTTACAATATACTGGTAGTTTGCTCTAGTTTTCTATTTTTTTTTTATTCTTAATACTAATTTGCCAATACTAATACTAATGTAATAGTAATTTGCGCCATGGCCATATACAGGAGGACCTGTAGAATATTCTGCATACTCCCCGCCGGGGAATAGTTTCTCGGTAAGAAACTAATAAGTAATTTAGATCGACAAAGAGGTTAATTACACCGAGTCGTCGGCTACCCATGAGCGTATTTTACGCTGAGCAGCCATCGCAGCTTTGCGCCGAGAAGAAGACTTCCTGCAATTGGAAAGTTTGTTGAGGACTTTATACTACCTGGCTCGTCGCGTAGCTCTTCCCGACTCTGCAGAAGTAGTATTAGTGATGACGCATGGCGGTAAACGCGGTCACCTGAGCTCTTGCGAACAACAGCAGCCGTTACCTCGCCAAGGGAATTCTCCTCAACGCTCAAGATCACACCTAAAGGGTAAGAGGATTGTTTTAGAAATTTATCTACTAACAACACTAGGTCACCAGGCTTTAGACGAGTATGCTTTACTTTTCTGTAGCGATTTCGGTCGTCAGTGGCCTGATTGATCAAAGTTGCCAGAAATTCAGAGTGGTACAGCTCCTTCAGCTTATTGTGACACTGCATTAAGTTCGACAAACAGCTGTTAATATTTAAGTTAGACTTAGGCTCGTAGTCTTGATCGTCCGTGTCATGCGGCTGCCACTCTGGAATTATAGTTACAGACGGGAGTTCAAAGCCGTGAATTAGTACTTCCGGTGTAATCGGGCAAGGAGTTTCTGTTTCGTTTGAACGCAGCGATTCTTTGAAGGCAATTGACCTTTTATTGATTAAATGAACCGCCTTGGCTACGAACATTTGAAAATCGCTAAAAGACAGCGTCTTCTTGCCTAGAGATTTGAAAATCAATCTCTTCGTGGCCTTTACACAACATTCTATCAAAGACCCTAGAGCACTGTTTCCCTTTGCATATTGCGACATGGAAATATCATCAATGCCATGTTGCTCCAGGTAATTTTTAGTTTCATGATCATCCAAGAAAGTCCTGATAGTGTTGAAGCCGGCAGAAATCTGACTGCCTAGATCTGCAACACATGATTTGAAAACGCCGTATTCGTAAATGTGCCACTGAATGGCTTTCAGAAAATCACGAGTGTCGGCACTGGTGCACACTTTCATGTTGACGGCTCGGCTCCATAAGCAAGTTAAAATTAATATCCAAACTTTTTCTTTGGCACCGTTTATGGTAACGAACCAGGGGCCCATGTAGTCTAGAAAGACTGACGAAAACGGCTTAGAAGGTGGAGAAGCTCTAAACTCACGGTAAACGCTTTGATTTAGTTTTAGAGGTCTAGCATTCACTCTTCGGCAAACTAGACACCTGGTCAGGACCTTTTTAACCTGAGAGAACGGGTTAAGAACGAAGTAATTTGGTCTCAGTTCCTTCAGAACAGGATAGATGCCACCATGGCCAATTTTCACATGAGTGTCTTCAATGATTAAGTTAGTTAAGAGGCAATTTTTGGGTAGCAGTACCGGATAAGCGTTAGGCTTAGAGTATTGAAACTTCGCTTTTACTCTAAGAAGACCATCGGGGGCCACTAGCACGTTTAAACGCTTGACTAGAGGCGGCATTTTGTTTAAAGGATTTTCATTCCCGTCGAAGTAGTCAAAAATTTCAGCAAACTTTTCTTTCTGTTCTGTTAGAATGATATTATTCCAAGCTAGGGCGTGCAAATTTGTTTTAGGGACGTTAGATTTCATAACTTTGAGCTTCAGTTTATGAATAAATTTCAAAACATTAGCGTGCACACGTACTAGCTTAGAGAAAGACGAGAATTTTGTCAGGGGCACCAAATGGGCAGGTTTCCCCTCTCTCGTGACACAAGCTGAGACTTGAGTAGTGTTCAATATTACCTCACTGCTTGAATTCCCCTTAGAGACGGAAGAGCCGGCTGGAGGAGCGTCCTCCGGAAGCACGTCGCTCTTGCTGTGCTGACGAGGGAGCACCACGGAAAATTCCTGGTCGTCTGAAGCAGAATCGGCAATGAAGGTGGGTCCTGTAAAATACTGAGATTTCAGAAGTTGTTTAATGCTAACGCAACGTGTAACAAAATCAGCCGGGTTATTTTTACCGGCCGTAAAGTGAAATGTGATTGGCACTTTAGTCGCCAAGGACTCTATTTGCTGAAGCTTGTTCATGGAAAAAACTGTTCTCTTTTGCATTTTATCAAAATCTACCGGGAACGATTTTATCCAACAGAGAGCGACTAGGCTGTCTGTGTATAGAGACAAAGAGGTTATGTTAATGGCTGCTACCGATTTCGTGCTAGAGAAATTATCGTACCACTCTACTAAAGCGGATGCTCCCAAATGGACTGCTGTGAGTTCTAGCACTGGAATAGTTTTAGTCTTCATATTTTTCGTGACAATCTTAGATTTACTAGACAGCAAGCTCACCTTGCCTTCACACTCGTTTATGAGGTAGATGACATAACCATAGAGGCTCTTTGAAGCATCAGTGAAGGCTACAAGGGAAAAACTTCCTGTTCTGCTTCCGAAAGACCTAGGAACAGGAGGACACTTCGATGAATTTACCTGTCTAGCAATGAGAATCCATTCTTTAAGCAAGGACTTGGGGAGCGTCGAGTCCCAATTTAGACTGTCTGATTGCAATTTTTGCAAAAAAATTCTAGCCCTGTTGAGAACAGGACAGTAGATATTAAAGACATCGTAAATTTCATGGATGGTAGAGAGCACTTTTCTTTTCGTATTTGCTCTAACGTCTAATTTTACCGAGCACGGTTGTAGGGTATCGCTCTCACGATCCCAGGTCATGCCGAGGAGTTTGACGTGCTGCGGAGTTTCTGAGGCGGTCTCACTGTCAATGCGGTTCTGCAAAGGTAACGCATTAGTTTGAAACTTTTGCAGGGGAAACTTGTACTCTTCAAAAACACCTGGTAGTTTTTCGTAAGAATTTTGAATTTTTGCAAGGCTATCACTCGAGTAACCGCCATTGTCCATATACATCATGTTGTACACAGTCTTTCTAAGTTCCGACAATGCAGGACTGTCTTTAGGGTCATCTAGGATTAAAATTTTATAAATGGCCAGCATTAACAATGTAGGGCTTGGTCGGAGCCCGAACATGAGTCTCAGGCTTTTGAAAGCAACAGGAGTTAAATCATTTTTTTCGACATTTCGATACCACAAAAAGCAAAGCCTGTTCTGGTCAATTTCGCGCAGCTGAATATTCAAAAATGCTTGCTTGACATCGAAAATTATCAAATACTTGTCGAACCTGTGCCATGCTAAAGCAATATCTGGTTTTGAATTCAAACAAGGTCCAGACAATGTAGCTTGGTTGTGACTGACGGAATTAGGAGTTTTGTCGGAAAGATTTGCAAGAAATACCACACGGCACTTCGTAGTGTCGTGAGTCATGCGAAAAACTCCCATATGGGGCAGAAAGCTGCACTCGGGATGAGTGGTCATAAAGTCATTCAAATTATCAATTTGCTCTATGACTTTATTTTCAACCTGTTCTTTGAAGACTGCGTCATACAACTTCAATCGTTCGGGAGTGAAAGACAGTTTCTTGAAGTTACTGCGCAAGATTTGATGGGAAAGGGCATAGTTTTTGGAAAGTTTGTGCGCTATCTTGTGATTCCACATCAAGGGCATCACTAACCTCCCATCCTCATTTCGTTTTGTGTTATTCAAAACATGAGTTACTAACCTTTCATTTGTTTCCGTCTGCTCAGGGTCTGGAGGAGGGTCATGTCCCAGAACATCCCGGCAGCGGTCGCAGAGTTCCTCCGTCGACGCCAGCGGTGGCTCCGAGTCCCCAGACAGGAGAGGACGGAGCTGCTGCTCCAGCTCTTCACCAAGCGCGAGCGATACTTCCGTGGCACCGCAAGAAATGGAGGGTTCGATGGATGGGCTAAAATTGTCACCCGGTAATAAAGAGAGGTTGCGTTTCATCGTATTTACGCTGCCCGTAAGCAAAACTCCTGCAGTAGAGTTAATGAAGCAGGATTGACTGCCGACCTCTCCGAAAGTCACATACTGCATTTGGAAAAGAGGGTCGGACTCGGTACCTAGTACAAGAGTAATTTCTGTAGGATAATTGACATCCCCAGAAAGTGATTTATCTGCTAACCTGTATCCGTTAGCCTCAAAAGCAGTTACTATGGCAGCAATATCAGAAACAGGTAGCGCAATGTTTATCGTTGGGACACATATTGCGTCGACGGTGCACTCAAAATTGTTAGCAATCAAAGGTACACTTACGATTTTTGTGGTGAGAGTCCTGCTGGAATTAAAGCCCTGAATTATAAGAGTTTCATTTTTCCTTACGACAGGAAGGTTAAGGTTATCCGCAAGAGAGGTTAATATGAAATTCTTCTGACTGCCACCGTCTTTCAGGATCCTTACATCAGAGGATCCTACACATGCAGTCAGAGTGGGCAACAAGTTCATGCCATCGCTAAATTCAGTGAAAACGTGATGCGTTAATGTAAGAGCATTAGTAACAGGTTTCGTTGCGAGCACACGCTGTTGTCCACCGTCTTTGGGCGGAGATGACCTTTGGCACAAATAAGTCATGTGTTCGCCGCCACATGTACGGCAAGTTGACGAAAACTTAAACTTACAATTCATGGAGTTATGATTTCTGAACGAGCACTTTGTGCACGCATTCATAGCTTTTAACTTGTCTACTTTCTTTGCCGGCGTATCGTACATAGAGCATTTACTCATGGGATGATCAGATACCTTACCATCATTCTGGCACAGAACGCAAAGTTGGTTCTTTGCCTTTACGTTAACTGCCATGGACGCAGTAGGAGCAGCCTTTGGTGGTCTCTGGTTGTTCCTTGCCAAGAGTTCTGTAGGAGCAGACGGGCGAAGGTAGCGTTCTGTAGCTTCAAATATATTGGTTTCAATCTGCGACAAAGAGGGGCGATTAGTGTTCGTAAATTGAATGATACAGTTTTGGAACTTCTCATTAAGACCATTCCAGCAGAAATAAGCAAGGACGGTGTCTATATCAATATTTAGTTTTTTGAAGTTAGCTACGAGACTTTTCATTTCTCCGACATATTGGTACGGGTCACCCTCCAGTTTAATTTGAGAAAGTCTCTCGATAGCGTTGTACTGCTGAACAACTGGAGATGCAAAAGCCTTGTGCAAAAGATCCTTCGCAGTCTCGTAGGTCTGATCTGCAACATCTAATGAATCCAACAAGATTTTAGGCGAGCCAGACACTCTGCTATAGAGGTACACATACTTCTCATAAGAGGTCAAGTGATGTTTGTCGAACACTGCCTCAAAGTTGAAGAAAAATTTCTCTAGACTTTCGTTTTTAGCATTGCTGAACTTAGGTAATGGAATGTCAGGTAATTTAAGCTTCTGCGCAGTGTGAACAATACCTGGAGTAGACGCCGATGCAGAGTCACCTGTTATAGGTGCGATGGCTGAAGGAGACTGGAGAGAAGCTAAACAGGCGTACAGTTGATCCTGATACGAATCCTGCTCATCAGAAGCAGTCTCAAGCGCAGAGTCCTCTGCTCCACTGCGAATTAGAAGCTCAAATATATTATTATCAAGTTGTTTTAGTTCTTCCTGTAAAGAAGTTACCTTCGAAAGGTGTAATTTCTTCTGCTGTTCCGTAAAGTCTGATACAGCTGGGGCAATAGTATTATGCAGGCGTGTTGCACGCTGCCTCACGTACTTTCGAGTTTTTTGGAGCGTCGCAAGATCTCCTTTTGACACGTCCGTCGGAGTTTTAGGGTTAACGCTCGCCATTCCTGTTCCTGGGAAAGGATGAATTTCCTAAAATGTGATTATTCAAGAGGGTTAGTTAGTTGTTAGGATATAGCCGCCGCCGCCACTGCTGCCGCCGCGACGTCTCGTCAACTCCAGCAATTACACTTCGCTCCCCATACTGGCCACCATATAATAAATAAATTAATCTATAAGGAAACTATGAACACGAACTTGTAAATTATTCTGTATTTTATCAGAAAAATACAAATCGGTTCAAAAACAAAAGTTGAACATTCTAGCGGTACAAATAGAGAATTTAAGGATAGAAATGCGGCTTCGCTTCAATCTTGAAGATTACTCTTCACTGGCTGCCGGAGAACGCGTTAGCTGTGCAACGCCAAGCAGAAACCAGCCACCGAAGCGATTGCCGCCATTTACTGAAAAGAGAAAGCATAGTTATGAATCGTAGTTAAGTATTGGAGTTCCAGGCAGTCTGAACACCAACGTTATATTTGAAGTTATCGTTATTAGTTATATTTGAAGTTATCGTTATTCGTTATATTTGAAGTTATCGTTATTCGTTATATTTGAAGTTATCGTTTTAATAGTTATTACGTGTCCAGCACGAAGTTATAGTTATAATTACAGTTAGTTATAATTGTAGTTATAGTTACAGTTACTCAGACACTAAACTTTCAGTTATAGTAAAGAAGTTTTTGCCGTATTGATGCATGGGAATGAACGTGCAACTCTAAATCCAGCTCACTGAATGGACCGAATGGTTAACGCAGAGTGAGCTAACCTCCAAAACTCAGTGAGTGGACGAGACTTGGAGAGACGAGACTTGGAGAGACGAGACTTGGAGAGACGAGACTTGGAGAGACGAGACTTGGAGAGACGAGACTTGGAGAGACGAGACTTGGAGAGACGAGACTTGGAGAGACGAGACTTGGAGAGACGAGACTTGGAGAGACGAGACTTGGAGAGACGAGACTTGGAGAGACGAGACTTGGAGAGACGAGACTTGGAGAGACGAGACTTGGAGAGACGAGACTTGGAGAGACGAGACTTGGAGAGACGAGACTTGGAGAGACGAGACTTGGAGAGACGAGACTTGGAGAGACGAGACTTGGAGAGACGAGACTTGGAGAGACGAGACTTGGAGAGACGAGACTTGGAGAGACGAGACTTGGAGAGACGAGACTTGGAGAGACGAGACTTGGAGAGACGAGACTTGGAGAGACGAGACTTGGAGAGACGAGACTTGGAGAGACGAGACTTGGAGAGACGAGACTTGGAGAGACGAGACTTGGAGAGACGAGACTTGGAGAGACGAGACTTGGAGAGACGAGACTTGGAGAGACGAGACTTGGAGAGACGAGACTTGGAGAGACGAGACTTGGAGAGACGAGACTTGGAGAGACGAGACTTGGAGAGACGAGACTTGGAGAGACGAGACTTGGAGAGACGAGACTTGGAGAGACGAGACTTGGAGAGACGAGACTTGGAGAGACGAGACTTGGAGAGACGAGACTTGGAGAGACGAGACTTGGAGAGACGAGACTTGGAGAGACGAGACTTGGAGAGACGAGACTTGGAGAGACGAGACTTGGAGAGACGAGACTTGGAGAGACGAGACTTGGAGAGACGAGACTTGGAGAGACGAGACTTGGAGAGACGAGACTTGGAGAGACGAGACTTGGAGAGACGAGACTTGGAGAGACGAGACTTGGAGAGACGAGACTTGGAGAGACGAGACTTGGAGAGACGAGACTTGGAGAGACGAGACTTGGAGAGACGAGACTTGGAGAGACGAGACTTGGAGAGACGAGACTTGGAGAGACGAGACTTGGAGAGACGAGACTTGGAGAGACGAGACTTGGAGAGACGAGACTTGGAGAGACGAGACTTGGAGAGACGAGACTTGGAGAGACGAGACTTGGAGAGACGAGACTTGGAGAGACGAGACTTGGAGAGACGAGACTTGGAGAGACGAGACTTGGAGAGACGAGACTTGGAGAGACGAGACTTGGAGAGACGAGACTTGGAGAGACGAGACTTGGAGAGACGAGACTTGGAGAGACGAGACTTGGAGAGACGAGACTTGGAGAGACGAGACTTGGAGAGACGAGACTTGGAGAGACGAGACTTGGAGAGACGAGACTTGGAGAGACGAGACTTGGAGAGACGAGACTTGGAGAGACGAGACTTGGAGAGACGAGACTTGGAGAGACGAGACTTGGAGAGACGAGACTTGGAGAGACGAGACTTGGAGAGACGAGACTTGGAGAGACGAGACTTGGAGAGACGAGACGAGACGAAACATACGGGCGCAGCGGACGGCGGCAGGTGTGCGGCCTCAGCCCATCATAGCGAAGGCGCACCGAAGATTACTGGTTGGTAAAGCGCCAGGGCCCAATACCCCCAGCGTGGAAGGCGGAAGTCAAAAGTTGAGTGAACATCCGCAGGCTGTGAGAAATGGCTGAGAGTAGCGATTAGTGCGATGGTAGATGAAGTTATGCCGAGGTCAATCCGTCACTCTGCAGGTAACTTCTTAGGCGGAAAAATGTTGTATTCATCGGAAGTATTCAAGTTAAAATACAATTTGACGTGTTTAGCTCACCCAATGAATAAATTCAGTGATACTGGACTTAGAAATTGCAACTGTTATGCAAGATTCAATAATTATGAAATTATACAATATACTGGTAGTTTGCTCTAGTTTTCTATTTTTTTTTTATTCTTAATACTAATTTGCCAATACTAATACTAATGTAATAGTAATTTGCGCCATGGCCATATACAGGAGGACCTGTAGAATATTCTGCATACCATGCTTTACGCCTAACATCATCGCTACAAAGAGCGCTTGGTAAAGAACATTCACAATGTATTCCATGACATTATATCTTTCAAAAATAGCAGGATGAAAAAGACTCTTGAAAATTTATTACAGCTCTTGGTATTTCTGAGCTTTTTACTTTTACTTATTGTTATTTATGACCTAGCTATTGCTCCAATTTGATGGTCTTGTATCAATTATCTAATATATATTTATGACTAGCCTTGATGTATATTTTGAGGGGTATAAACTTTCGGCAATCTGCTTCTCACAGTACAATACAGTAGTGTTTAGTAGCTTTATTTGTAGTGGACATAAATCTGTTTATGCTGCCAACATAATTTTGACCCTTAATATGAAAAGACAACATTTACAGCTGTGACTCTGCTACACAACTGAAAATTCAAGCACTGGAGGACAGAGTGGAAGCTTTAAATGGACAAATGTCTACAATGCTCAAGAAGGTGGACTTCATGATGCAGGCCATTCATGAGAACAGAGGTACGGGCTCCCAATTTCCTCCTCTAGCATCGTCAATGGATGGACTCTGTGAACTTCTTGAGCACGAGTCTTTGGTATGTAAAATGTAAAGCTCAAGAAGTAATGATAGTTTATTGCAAGCATTGCTTCATACGTTACAGGGCAATGAGAAACAATTTTTACTTGGGATAGCTGTTGTCCAAGCCCTGCCGGTCAGAATATGCCAAAATACACTTCGAAAAATATGTACTCGTCTCTGAAGCGTTTAGTTTCAAACAAACGCTCAGCCACTCTGAAACACCTCAAATGAGATGGCTTAGTATTGCTTGCGCCAAATTTGCAACCAGTACCACAAGAACTTGGATGAGGGGAAAATTTAAGATGAGCAATGCAGAATCAGTTGTGATATCAGTTTTCCTTTTTTTGTTTTAAGATGCATTATTTCTGCAACCTAGGGTTTGTATACATGTTACTTACGGATGATTTCTGCACCTGTCGTTGTGGGGGATGTAACTCACAATTCTTTGGAAATTGCTCATAGTTAATACATCCAGGTTGCTAATGGATTTTTTCACATTTGGAAACGGAAGAAAATGGTAGATGTGATCAATTAATTTTCTTTGTTTTGTAGATGTGAACCTGCTGTTAATGTAGATCTTCACATCAAGATGTCTTCTTGATGTGAACCTGCTGTGAACACATACGTATGTACTGTGGCATGCTTATTGGGTCCTCGAACATCAATCAAACAAAATATGATATAAACATGTGATAAATGCTTTACAATTTTGACTTAGCTCCGTTCAGATTGAATGCCATATTCTTGGTGCGATGGTTGGAAAGGCTCTTCTTTTCTTGCTGAAACAGATTAGGTTATTGATGAGTTAAGAACCAAATTTTTCGGCTCACTGCTATTCATTTACTTCACACCCTCTACTCTCTTATTGAACTTTTTTCTTCTTCAAACTTTTTTCCTGGCTTGCTGTATGTATGCGCTTAGTGTCCTGAGTGGCAACACACATGAGTTACTTCACAAGGATGTCCTGTGAAGGTTCACACCTCGTGCATACTTAGATATCTCATTTACGGGTCCATGCTAAATAATCTCATCATCATTATTCTTCTTTGGATCACCTTTGTTGTGGATTGGTTGGCTCAAACACTAATATAACTAACTAGCTAACTCATGATGCGAGGACAACATAGCGAACATTGTCTTTGCATGGGCACTGTTTCTTTTTATAAACCCCTGCGAACAGCCCATATCATTTTGTAAATTTTCATCAGAAGGTTTTCAATTTTCATTTACGTGTATTTGTGGAAAACAAAAAAGTTCATGCAAGCTAAAAGCAATATAATCTTTATTTCATTTCTAAGATACAGACATGAAAAATTATCAGACACTTGTGGAGTGTGTATAATACTTATTTGCTGGAACATTTATACTCAGTAAATTCATTTATATGATAACGTTGAAGTAGCTACCACATGTGTTAAGGTATGAGCTTCCCCTCAACTTGAGACTTTAGCGCAATGTACGTCACCGTTTTCTAGCAGCTTTCATGTAAGAACGCTATTTTTAATACATTATAGATGAGTGACGTGAAATTAACTCAAAATCACGAGCGGTGTACTAACCCAGCTGTGGCAAACTACAGCTTATACAGCAAACTCCCTAATTCGGCGATATAAGCAGTGTGCAATGCGTTCGAATCTCATCTGTGCAGAATGTTTTCAATCTTATTAATTATTCCACACAGAAACCAATCGTAAACAGTGTGATCGGTGCTAAGCCCAGCGATACTGCCAGACTTATCATGAAGAGAATGATGACACGGGACTTGGCTGTTCAATTTTCCTTTTCTGGGCTTGGAGAGAAGAGAGCGCACACAAAGCATTCCTTCAAGACACACGTTGTTTGCAAACCAATTGTTGGTAAGTAATATTTTCCCATTTCTTAACGATAATTTGTTTTAGTTCTATCACTCAGTTGTGTTCAAGTGCAAGATTAATGTAACTTAGTTTTACGTGACCAATCGTAGAGTCACGCCTTTGCTACATGCATTCAAACCTTCGACTAAGGTAGATCTTATTAGAAGTTCCTGCTGAAATTTACGTAACATATCAATTATTAAGCCCGTTTCAAAATTTAGTATTAACAACTTGCACTAGCAATTGTGTATAATTCGATTAAATAATTACTGGAGCATGGTGTGTAGCCGTTTAATGACCCCACCTCGATAATGATACGAAGGCTCCCCCACCACCAAACAAGCTCCCTTTGAGCAACCAATTGCCTGCCTCAACCGCTAAAGGTCTTCGGGGACCGGGGTAGTTCACATCTCTGTGCCCTCGAATACGTTCACGGTGTCGTGTGTGTGTGATAGCGGTATTGTGGTGTCGAGCGGGTTTCCGGCGAAATTTTCTGCAAGTATGCGTTCAAGAGTGGTGTCTTATTGGTGCGGAGTGTTCACTACCTCAGATGTGATGGCTACGTGTTTGAGATGGTTAAGGATTGAGCGTATATGTGTCACTGTATGCAAATCCTGTTGGCTTGTCGTGTGCGCATCCAGTGATAACTGTTGGTGCGCGATTTAGTACGGTCTGCATTTCGTTACGTTGGTTTTTTGACTGAATGGCTGATCATATTGCAAGGCTCTAAAAAACGGAGGGATAGGGTTCCTCTTCAGTGAGGAGGGTTTATTCGTTCCACTTTGCATCACCATGGGATGGCACCTCCACCTCTTCCAAGTCGGTTCATTTGAGATTTGAAGCTTGGTACCTGTCCATGTTTAGTGAAAGTATTACTATTTATATTTCCGAATAGCTATAGCTGATTTTTTTTTATTTCAGAGCGCATAACAAGTCTTCATAAAGTGACGACAGAAGAGGCGTTGACAGCTTGCAAAACAGTGTTGCGAGGAACCCGTGACTGGGACGGCGGAAGGGCAAATCGTCGTATTAAACCTGGTAATTATTTCCTATATTTTTGATCACGAAAACAATCTAGTTTTAAGCAGTTTTTCTCGGTATTTCTTCAAGTTAGCTTACGGAAAAACTTCTGTAATGAATTCAATCTACGAGACATAGAAAAACTCAGAACCCCTACTTAATTGAACTTGTAAGTGATATTGACGTGGACGTATATTATTTTAATGGAGAACAAAGGTGGGATGGTGGGTGTAAGGTTGTTTTATAAGGTGAAATGAGGAGGTCAGGTGGAGAGCAGGAGGGATTTGACTACTCGAAGAGCGAGTGGATAAGCACGTTAAGGTGGTTGGGCATATGATAAGATTGGGGTTGGTAGGCTGGTGAAGAAGATTATGGCTTGAGGCTATGGGATGCAGAAGTAGGGGGAGACTGCCAACCGGATGTATGAACTGTGTGAAAAGTTGTTTTAGTACGAGTGGAGTTGAAAAGTGGAGGATGCAAGAGTGTGCCCTTAGTAGAGCAAGGTGGCGAGGAGTGTAGAAGGATGAATGTTTTTGACGCAGCTCTGGCTGGATTTTCCTCCCGCAATTGAGCTCAGCTCCGAGCTGCTGGGGAACGGGAGAAGGGGGGGGGGCGCGGTCCACCATGTTGCGGCTTCGGCTGCAGAAGTCACAGGGAGATCCGTGTTGCTCTGACCCAAGCAGCACGGGAAACCGGAGAGGCCCCCTTCACCTCAGAGGGTTGATATGTGGAAATAAGTGTGTGTGTGAGTGATATGTGGGGGAGAATGAATGGGCTCTGAGGTCAGCCACTCTCCTGTGGGGTAAAGGCCTATTGTATATTATTATTACTGTTATTTTATGATTTTAGTTACTTAATGAGCCTCTCTTTCTTCATCAGGTCGTCGTACAATATATGGCTAAATTGTGATGTAAAATATCGCAGTTTAGTAGAGTATTGTTTTTCATACTGAGACCATGCGATGTTGTTATATCAGCTATTAAATTATCCACAGCTTACAAAAGTGTAATAATTAGTGTGATCTATAGTTTACATTATGTATGTGTTCATCTGCCGCAAGGTCATAATTTTTGCGCGTTTCCCAATTGAAAATCATGGACGGATCACCGGTGGGTTAAGGACGTGACGGTCGATTATGTGCGATATATAAGCTGGTCGGCCTACTCTGCATTAACACTCCTTCAATGCGCTCTCAACTACCCGCGGTCAAAATCTGACGTGAAATTCATGGTTGGCCATGGACGATTTGATGGCGCAAAATGTTCAGTTGGGGAATGGCCGTAACATTTGAGAGCGGCCATCAGTGGTTTACAGCCGTACAAATGTATGCTGCCAGTAGTGTGCTGCAGCCTGCCGGTGGCCCGGTACGCGTCGCGATCTGTTAGACTTAGTTTACGACTGTGAGTCATCGAGTGATGTACTTACTGGAAGTTATCGTTTTTGCAATCGCAATTGCTGATGTGAGTTTTCCTTATGAATGTGTTCTTCGCAATTATTGCATTAGATAAACGGTGATTTATTAGTGCATCATCATGCTAAAAACATGTTTTTTGAATGTTTATCGGGATGTTTAGGCCATCGACAGTTACGCTCATCTTTAGATTTTCGCGTTGGCTCAAGCTGAGTTCAAATTTTTAAACACAGTTGTGTGAAGTGTTGTCCTTCCAACTGTTTTGAAACTAGTGCAGTGGTATTCATATCAAAGTACTCTGGATAGATTATTGAACAAGTTTACAGAACAGTTCACATTCACTTGATTCATTTGTAAGTTATATTCATGAACATTGGAAGCATGTAGAAGATAGGTCATTGTGCAGGTGGGTCATTTTATATCGTAATTATTGTTATGCCTTTCATGATGGACATTTTTTATTCATTTTTTTACTGTTCTTGTCAGCTTGTCTTTCTGTCTTCAACTATTCTCTTGTTTAATTTTTTTCAAGATTTTTAATTCTGTGCATCAAGTCCTGTGCTACAGTGCACCCTATCTATCATTCGAGGGTACTTTTTATTGTAAGTACTTTTTTGGCACATAATTGCGCTAGCTAATTGTGTTCCAGTTTTTTCTCTAAAACTGCTTTAGTAATGCAAGAAAATTCTTTTGTGCTATTCCGCATTCCCTTAAAACGTTGACTACGTTTGTGCGATTGCTACGGTTGGTTCTGTTAGGTTGTGAGTAGCAGAATTTAGAAGCCGACTGTACTACTCAAAAGCACTCTTGTCCTTTATAGAAAGTGTGAAAAATTCAAGTGTACGATCATTTTAACTGGTATGCTGAAATCAATTCTGAAAAAGGAAGTGAAATTATGGAAATGCTATTCATTTATGCCGGTGTGCGAGTGAGCAATTTACTTAGTGGTACACATATGTCCCAAAGCGTAGTCCACGTGTTGCCTCCACACTAAATGGTACCTCCCTTTTCCTCTCTTTGGATCGCATTTGTTGCGGATAGGGAGGCTTAAGCGAACCAATAATCTAATCTACAATGTAAACGAGCGTTGAAAGGGAACTGTGTGATATGGAAATTTCATTCCCATCCTTATGTTTATGTAGTTGATTTTTGTTTGTTACATGCAGCATTTTGAACGAATTGGATTTTATGTTTAATGCCTATATTATTTTGGTGTGCCATTGGTGGGAAGGCTGTGATTTAATGGAAGTAAGATATTCATGTAAATTTTTATCAAGAGATGGTTTAATTTTTGTGATAAAAGTTGAAGAACGAGCGGGATTCTATGTCCTTTCTAATGTATTGTCATATGTACCTGAGCTCCCAGTTGCACGTGCATCGATCTCATTGGGTGTACAATATTGTACTGAGCTTAATGGGTCAATACATTCACAATGCATTGAGTGTGAATGTATTGTAAGATCCAAAGCTTCCAGTGCAATATTGTACACCCCGTGAGGCGAGGCACGTGCAACCGGGAGCGATTTTTTAACCTATAATCCATGGACGGCCAGCCGCGATTCGAATCTGGTTCTGAGGCGGGAAACGACCGTTAGGTAAGGCGGAACAACGGCGATTCGCGTGCAGTTTTGTGTCCGAAAAAGTGGACATTTGACCCTTAAACCGCGCGTAATACAACTAAAATACGCCTAGGAACCGACGCGTACTCACCGGCGAAACGTCCTTGATTTTCAATTGGGTTCACCTGGTTACATTGTACACACTCTTGGAATAAAAGTAATACATCGCACCTACCTGTCGTTTTTCACTTAGCTTTTTTATGGGATGGTTCTAGATAATTAAAATTCGGCAAACATGGTTCGTAGTGGTTAATATTATGCGTACGCTTCTGTATTATAGTAGTTACGTTGTTGTATATAATGTATTTTATTTCCAGGTGCCAGCGTGATGGCCGACGCAACTGAAGATACGCAGGGAGTATAGAGTAATAAAATACCAATAAAGTAGCATACAAATTTTCATTTTCCTTGTATGGTTTGAAATAGCGCCAATTCTCTTTATTTAGTGAGCAACTCAAAATAGACTGGACGAACAGGGAAAAGAATAGAAATTACCAATCATAACAGTGACCGAATATAGCAAGTGGGTTTACTCTACAACAATCGAAGAAAAATTAGTGCGGGAACATCCCACCAAAATCCCTGTTGTTTATCAGGTTTATTGAGGGAAATGGCCAAGATAATGCATGGGAGCTGCCCAGAATAATCGGTCTTGTGTGGGATTGTCCCTGTATATACAGTTATATATCATGGGCCATATTGTGGGAAGTACCCCTCAATAAACGCGACATAAGCCCAAGATAGGCCCACCATAATAGGTGGTTTTGTCCCACGATAATATGACGTAACATCGTGGGCCTTCCCATCATAATCATCGAAGATTCCCAAGATAATTTCTGATTGGGTGAGGCCGTGCTCTGTGCTGCTGGTGGTGAGCGTTGCCCCTCTCCCTCCTGCTGAGGCCTCGTCTTCTGCTGCTCACGTGACCTGGGATCCCTTCTAACGAGTTCTAGCTTTAGACTTGCATCTGTGTCAGAAGTAATCTAAAGTAAAATAATCTCAAAGTTTTCGGTCTAATATATTCAAAAGTGAAATAATCTTGCAAGTTTTTTGGTGTGAGGAAAACATAAGTGAATAAATCAGGAAAATTTTCGGTCTTAAGTATACATAAGTGATATCACCTTGAAATATATTGATCGTGTGTTGTCATGGACGCAACTATAAGAATCCTGAATAAAATAATATTCAGGTATGCTGGCTTGTAATGATTATGGATGAAGATCTCTTGCAGCATTTTAGCCTGTCGTAAAAATTTGCGAAATAATTTTGAAGCATCTTGGTGTATAATGGTTATGGATGAAATAGTCTTGCAGTATTTTGGATTGTCATGACAGTTGGTGAGGTAATTTTGAAGTACCGTGGCCTATAAGGCTTATGGATGAAATAATCTTGAAGCATTTTGGCGTTTTATTGATTAAGGGTCACATAATCTTGTAACATCTAGAAAATTATTGTGACAATTTTTGAATCTGGTGCTTGAATATAAAACGAGTTTGTAGGCGATGAAAAGAGGTTGTTTCGACAGTTCAAAATGTGTTAGACAAAAACCCTCCAGGGATAATTTATTGCTTTTATTTCTCCAGCCGTAAAAAATTAAACTAAAATTTATTTACCGGTGGTATCACAGATACACGAGAGTATAAAGCTCCAGATTGATTTTAATCTGAAAATTGTTTCTGAATAATAAAGACATGACGATCTCGGAGAGGCAGCTGTCGGACGGAGAGCGGCATCGAGGGCATGCGAAGATTAATTAAGGTTCGCCCTCTGAGTCAATTCGAAGTCGTTTTCCCTGCTGAGGCCTCCTCCGATTAATTGTAATATTTTTTATATCGATGTATGCTTTTATTTCCTTTTCGAGGCTTTCGATGTCTTCTGAAACTTGTCTTTTAATAGCTTGCTTTTCCTCTTTTATTCTGTTCGCGCTTGCTTCCATTTCATCCAAATATCTTAGACGCTCTTCGTCCGTCCAATATCTGGATGCCTACCAAGGGCACCTAGGCTAGTTTTAAGCAGTCAAACTACGAAAATACAGATCGTTTGGACCACATATTGTTTTTAATCTGTATAATGGATGTTAGACATGTGTTTCGATCCTACTGCTGAATTTTGAATTATCTAATGACAATGAGTAAGTATTAAACGAGCAGTAGCCATTAGGCATTAGCACATTCAAGGGAAAATTATGCCAATATTCCACTTTTAGCGCATGTAAGGGGAATCTATGCACAAGTACCAACAAGAGGACTCTATGCACAATACTTCAGTCTTAGCACGTACAAGGGGAATCTATGCAGAAGACTCCAGTTTGAGCACATTCAAGGGGAGTTCATGCACAAAACTCCAGTTTGAACACTTACAAGGGGAATCTATGCACAAGGACCAACAAGAGGGCGCTATGCACAATACTTCAGTTTAAGCACATACAAGGGGAATCTATGCAGAAGACTCCAGTATGAGCACATTCAAGGGGAAATTATGCACAATATTTCACTTTGATTGCATATAAGGGGAATGTATACGCAATGTACTTTTCGTGTTCTTTGGTACTTTATGGTACTTTATGGTACTTATTGTTACTTATTGGTACGTGTTAGTACTTGTTAATAATTATTGGTACTTATTGGTTCTTAATGGTCCTTATTGGTACTTGATGGTGCTTTTCGGTACTGTTTGGTACTTCTTGGTATTTTTGGGTTCTTTTTGGTACTTATTGGTACTCATTAGTACTTATTGGAACTTTTTGGCACTTCTTGGTTTTTATTGGTACTTGTTGGTCCTCATTGTTACTTGATGGTGCTTTTCGCTACTGTTTGGTACTTATTGGTACTTTGGGGTTCTTTTTGGTACTTATTGGTATTTATTGATACTTATTGGTAATTACTGCTACATTTCGGTACTTCTTGGTTTTATTGGTACTTATTGGTATTTATTTGTACTGATTGGTACTTTTTTGTACTGATTAGTAGTTATTTGTACTGATTGGTACTTTTTTGTACTGATTGGTACTTATTGGTGCTAATTGGTACTTATTGGTAATTATTGGTACTATTTGGTACTTCTTGGTTATTATTAGTTCTTATTGGTGCTTATTGGTACTTATTGGTGCTCATTGGTACTTATTGGTACTTATTGGTATTAATTAATTGGTCCTAATTGCTATTTAGTGGTAGTTATTGGTATTTTTCGGCATTTATTGGCACTAATTGGTTCTCAATGGCACTTTTTGGTACTTATTGATACTTATTGGCATTTATTGGTACTAATTGGTTCTTATTGGTACTTGATGGTGCTTTTCGGTACTGTTTGGTACTTTTTGGTACTTTTTGGTACTTATTGACACTTATTAGTACTTGACGTTTCTTTTCGGTACTGTTTGGTACTTTTGGGTTCTTTTTGCTACATATTGGTACTTATTTGTAATTATTGTTTTTTCTTGGTATATCTTGGGACTTATTGGAACTCCTTGGTACCTATTGGCAATTATTGGTACTTATTGGTTCTTATTTGTACTTCTTGGTTCTTATTTGTACTTGATGGTACTTGATGGTGCTTTTCGGTAGTGTTTGGTACTTTTTGTTACTTATAGGTACTTTTTGGTACTTGCTTGTGCTCATTCGTACTTTTTGTACATATTGGTGCTTCTCGGTACTTCTTTGTTCATGTTGGTACTTATTGGTATTTGAGGGTACCTATTGGTTCTTATTAGTACTCCTTGGTACATCATGGTACTTTTTGATACAACTGATAGTTATTGGTAATTGAAATTGGACACTCCGTTTTTCGGGACTTAGCATGTGTGTGTGGGATCGCGCAGATGAAAAACGAGCAAACCAGTGGCAGTGGCCGCTGCCACTGGTTTGCTCGTTTTTTATCTGCGCGATCCCACACACACACACACACACACCTACGGATAATACACAGTGTAAAAAAACATCTCTATTTGACTTTTCTTCTTTTCTGTGTATGCAAGATTGTATAGATGTTGTGGAAACGTACCTTTAATTGGAGAGAACGTGTAATCAGAATTGTGAAGTTTATATATACGTTTTCTATTGTCGATGTGTTTAAATATATATATATGGAAATGTCAATAATGGGAAGGCGTTTGAATAAAATTCACTCAATACAATCAACACAGAGGGGGTCCAATGAGTGTGAAAAAGAGTGAAGAATGCATAACCAAAGTTTTGTTTTTGATAGTGTTATGCACAACTCCCCTGTCTTTCATCCTGACAAGGATGTACAGTTATTGTTGCGCACGCGTGTTGCGCGAGTTGTGTGGGTGAGATGTCTGGTTACGACTTTTAGAAACACGGAGAAAGTACAATATCACACATGAATTTTAGATTAGATTAAACTGTGGATGTCTTTCATCAGTTAACCGGTAAAACAGATTGATTGTTTTATGTGGCAGATTATGCTATAAGTTATTGTAGTCGAAAAAATAAGAACTTATGCTTCACAATGAACCACTTCCAGCGCGCTGAACTGATTACAATAATGACTTGCTCCTAATAACTAAGTTATTTTATTTTTTATCCCCAGACGGAAAAAAAATTTTTTGAAATGAATGTCAATAGGGATTTCATTGGAATATTTTTTAGTGATGATTCCTGGCAGGTCGTTCCAGCACATTGGATGATTTTTTCGGACGATGTTATTAAAGTCTGGTGGCCAAATGAAGGAAATGCCACCGAATTAGCCATGAACAAAGCTGCTGTTGGAAAACGTTGGATTCCCTGTGCTGTGCATCACATATCGGCTGCTTCCAGTAAGTATGTAGCCCATATAAGATTGACACTTCCTATTGTATTATTGTTGTTTCCGTTTTATATAATCGCAATGTCTGATAATTTCATTTTTCTTGGAGCGCTCAAACAGCTAAAAAAGCCAATGCAGAAATGCAAATAGAGATAGTACATTTGAGAGTGACGTAAAACTTTGTGTATAAATCAGAAAATAATTACTGGTAGACCGCAAAGGTCTGTAAGCATTCAAAGTACTAAAACTTATTACAAATTTATGGATGAACAACATAACGTATGCATTAGTTGTCATGCCTGAATATCGTATAATTTCAAAAGCCGCATGAAATTAAATCTTATGAATTAGCAGCTCTACAGTACCTGCCATACTAAGCACAATACACTAGTTCTGCCAGCTCTGTTGTAATTCCAGTTGTCAATTCTTCCTTTCGACCGTAAATTCCTCAACGTCGTTTCTGGCATATATCTCAATTAAACACGTGTTGTTTTGAGCCTCTCATAAGCTTAATAATTTTATCACCGTACACCAACTTGCCGTACACAGAAGTAGGAACACATACACAATATTCATTTTACACTCATGCCCTACTTCTTAGTTTCGCGGTTCATTTGCTAAACCATCCTATGTTTTTTTTTCGTACCTCTTCCATGCTCTTAACCTAACTTCATCTATTACCGACCTAAAGAATACAGAAACGTTGGTCGTGCATTTATCTATCGCAGCATTGGAACTTAGATATAAGTGTAGAAGTTAAAAAGGTTTTGAGCTTCAATATATGTACAATCTTTGGAATGATGGCTTCTTCCCGAAGGGGTCAACTATAGATTGAACGTCCCCAATAATGACAAAAATGACAAAAAAATTCCATCGCTAGTTTTCTTGTACAGTAGTATATATTATACCTTCCTTCATATGTGACATATTTGCTATCAACAACTGAATATATCATAATTAATTACTTTATTGATTACTCAACTTATTAAATTTGTTTCTAAACCATTCCTAGCACCTATTACATTATTGCTATAGTAACAACTTTTATTTTTATAATACTTTATCGCCAGATGATTATAACAAAGCGGAACGTTTGATGTTCGGGGAAACATCGTCCACATCATCCGATGAACAGTGCAGCACCAACCTTCAACACATGCTAAAAAAACGAAGAACTTCCCCAATTGGCAAAGCTGCTCTGCTCAAGGTTTACTTTCCGGTAAGCCCGGAAAGACCTAACACAAAACCCATTCGTACGACCGAATCACTTACCCGAAGAAGTCCTCGAGCACAAATTCGGAGGAATTTACAGGCATCATCTACTCCATCATGTTCGTTTAAATTCAATAAATGATTTTAGAATTTAGGAAGTTATTTGTTTACTGTAAGTCCAAGTAAAGGCTACAACTTTTGTGACTCAGATTTTCAAATTCTAGCCTTATTTGGTCATCAAGTTTGCAACATTTTTTAGAAATGCTATACAAGGCTTAGTGGTTATTATTTGGTTTCTTGTTTGTATATATTTAGCACGACGAGTTCAGCCAATATGAAATTGTATACAGCAAGCCAATACTACGTAAAAATGTGTTTGAATAAAAAACATAATTATGATGGTCTAATCTGCCTAATAATGCAAATTTGCTGCAGAAGACGACTCCGATTCATCTTTGGACCAGCAGAGAAGTGGCCTTGTACCAATAGCCCTCACAGACGAATTTATTCCAGTAAAGAATCGGTATGTACGTTCATAGAAGTGCCGAGTAGTGAATTTAAATAGCTACATGAATCACATTTATGATTGAGAAAAATAATTGCAAATACACAGTTATCTTTTGTACCATCTGGGGTATATTAGACATAAAATAGCTTATGAACTAAATACTATGAAATAATATAATTAGTTAAATTAGCATTGTAAATAACTGATACGAGTAACAATAAACTGTTTGTCTAAATTTTAGCCAACCTTTGAAATTTTGAAATTAGAACGTGTGATTTGATATTTTAACGTGCATTGCATTTCATTGTCAGATGCGTTTCTTCACCAAAACCAAGCCCATCTTCAGAAGAACTGGTAGCCATTCATGCTAGGCTCGCCCGAATCGAGAGTCTCATCGTAGAAAATAACTTAATTCTAAAAGAAAATCGAAGCGATAAGCCTGCACAACCGCCAGCCGTGTCTCTAGGATTTGCACCTGCAAATAATGACGAATAACTAAATGAAATACTACAAAGAAGCAACCTGGTAAGTCTTTTATTTCTGTCACAATACCCTCAATGGCAATGAATGTATACCTATTGTTTGTTTCTTTGATTGTTTTCGTACCGAATATCAATAGTCGTTTGTCTTGAACGATTCGAGAGGTAGCTATATTATAAATCATTGTTGAATCGCCTTTTTTGAAACCCAAGGTTCCTTATCTGGTCACGGCAAAGGAAGTTAACCTCACACGGACAGCAATATCTATGATGAAATTGCTGCTGTCGCGAGAATTTGCCAACGAATTCTCCATGACGGGGCTGGGAGCAAAAAGGAAACGTACGAAAGTAAAGTTTGCCGACAGTGCAGCCTGCAAGGCGATTGAAAGTAAGTATGATTTCCGTGAAAATCATCTAAGCACAAATGAATAATTACCCTGATGCAAAATAATACGATAATTAAGTCTTGTTTATACTAAATCTAATCGTGTATACATAAACATCAAATAATGTCGAGTGCTTAATCTATACTAATCCGCTATATTGTCAATCCAACCAGGTACCATTTAAAAAATTCCAGAGTTCCAAGAGGCACCTCGCAGTTCTGTAAAAACCGCCATTCAGAAAGTGTTAAAAGGTAATTACATTGCTGGTATTTAAACGAAAATTGGCTCATTGTAACCTACTAAAACATTCATGCTATTTAGCGTGTCACTCGTGTGGGAATTCATTGGTACAAATAAGTCTGCGGAGTTGGAGTTCGTACAAGTCGGATATTTTAGAGGGAAGCAGGAGTCTAATGAAGTATGAAGAAATGCGAAGAATTTTGTGGGGTAGGAATTCAGAGGTGGAGTCCAAATCAGATATTCAAATACTTCAGGATTCCGAGTCGAATATTCACCATTCGGTTCTGTAATCCTAGTTTAAAATAAAACGCAAAAAGATAGGTATTTGATGAGCATTAGTGAACTAGGTACCTATTTAGACCATAAAAAACATAGCTAATTTATAATGGTTAACAGACGAGGAAACTGGGTTCTGGTATGATTTCTTGATTATTGTACTTTCTTGTAAGTTCTTATACCTGAGAATAAGCAAACTATCCTCAGCTATTTCTTGTGTATAAGTTTTAAATAGAAGATATTTTCCTCACAGGTATAGTCAGTTAAATTTATAGTGGACTCAAACAGTGTCATGGTTATTTAAATGATTCATCTTTTTCCATTCAGGATTCTCTGACTGGGACGGCTACCGAGGGAAAAGACCGACGAGCTCTCGGATCCCAGAAGGCGAGAGCAACGAAGACACCAATCCATAGCTTGTTGCAGTCGAAGAAAATACAGCCGGCATGCCACATGCACTCAGCCACAAAAGTGGAAAAATATTCATGGCATTATAAACATGAGAGGGAACATACTGAGAAACGGAAACGTGCACAGCACAATCAAGTTCTTCTATAGGCCATCACTTTCAATCTATTTCGCTTGACGAATTCAGTCGTTGAAATCTAGTGCGCAAAGATTTCTGGATTATAAATCACACATGGAATGGTCATTTACTGGAAATCCGTGGCAGTAAAGCCAAGGTTGAGACGGAAGCGGAAATTTTATCAAACATATATTGTTCTTCCGTTGATATAGCTACTTATTTGCAAAATACACAAGTAACACAATATTACATGCGATATAATATAGTTCATTGAGAAATGTTTCGTCGTCACTTAGAACTCGACGTATATGTTTAGGGGAATCTTTTTTGATGTTTTTTGTGTTTTACTCCTTCAATGGCATTTATTCGTATTACAGTAATAAGTCAATCATTTAAGATCGTTCTATGACAGAGGAAGCGCATGCTGCAGTTCCTTAATTGGGTTTAGATTTTAGTGGAACATAGACTCATACGAACTTTACCCATAAATGAGTTGTTTTATCGTGATATTCGGGAAACAAGATTATTTTGTATGCGAAGTGGGAGCAAAAACTTTAATTAGTTTAATGAATAATTTTGATCTATTTGATTGGCTGCTTGTTAAGGACATTGTTAAACGAGTTGTTTACTTCATTTTTTTATCCCTCGCTTAATAAACGCTTGTTCCAGAATACACAATTTGAAACGTTTCTCTTGTTCACGCCCAACAAAACAGTTATTTTAAATACAAGGTTACGTACTCCGCGTTTTTAGTATTGAAGTTTCAAACCGAAAAAGCGCGGAAAACGTATATGCTCTCGCGGAAAACGAATATGAGAGCTGTGACAGAAAAATATACCCTAATCGAACAACAGTTGTCATTCAAATACAATTCACATTGAAAGTCTGGTAATGATTGCAGAAATTCAGTGCCTCGTTCGAATAATCTTTTTTTTATTTGCCTGCGCTTGTACAAACTTATGCGTACACATGTATGCATATATATGTGTGGATGTGTCAACATATCTAGAAGTATATAAAAAGCTCTCGGCGGCTCTCAGCTGATATTGTCGTCTCTGCATAGTCATCACGCTAACGCGTAAATACGCACTTATGCAATATGGGCATATGTGCGTGTGAGTGTAATGGCTAGGCTTTCGACGAATAATCAGCTGGGTGCAGCCGAGAGACGGTTTTTTTCATAGAAATTTGGGGACGGTCACGTGCGCATCATCGACGCGTCGCGTCCGATGAGAGACGTGTAGAGCCGTGCAGGGACGCGCTAAGGACGTGCGTCGCGAACGGCCGTCGACGTGTAGTGGTCGTGTGACACGACCTTAAAGCGGAGGTTTCACCGTCGCGGCGGACGTGCCGCATCGACGCAACGGCTCTAGCTACGCGCATGCACGGCCTTCCCACATCGGCGACAAGTCCCTAATTTCTAATTTGGGAGGATGGCATGCGTGAGACACTCATTGTGCTTAGATTTCCGGTGTACGTATCCATAATCGATGGTCCCTTCACTATTCCTCTCTTGATGACGTCGTTGTCGTGACTAAGAAGGCTTAAACTAACCTAAACAATTATAGTAGTAACTACCCAGTTGAAAATCAAGGACGTTTCGCCGGTGCGTACGCGTCGGTTCCTAGGCGTGTTTTAGTTGTATTACGCGCGGTTTAAGGGTCAAATGTCCACTTTTCGGACAAAAACTGCAAGCGAATCGCCGTTGTTCCGCCCTACCTAACGGCCGTTTACCGCCTCAGAACCAGATTCGAATCGCGGCTGGCCGTCCATGGATTATAGGTTAAAAAATCGCTCCCGGTTGCACGTGCCTCGCCTCACGGGGTGTACAATATTGCACTGGAAGCTTTGGATCCTACAATACATTCACACTTACTGCATTGTGAATTTATTGACCCATCAAGCTCAGTACAATATTGTTCATCCAATGAGATCTATGCACGTGCAACTGGGAGCTCAGTTACATAAGACAATAAATTAGAAAGGACATAAAATCCCGCTCTTTCTTCAACTTTTATTACAAAAATGAAACATTCTCTACACTATAATTTACATGAATATCTTACTTCAATTAATCACAGCCTTCTTACCAATAAAACACCAAAATAATATAGGAATTACAAATAAAATCACAATCCGTTCAAAGAGCTGCATGTAACAAACAAATATCAACTGCATAAACATAAGGATGGGAATGTAATTTCCGTATCTCAAAGTTCCCTTTCAACGCTTGTTTACATTATAGATTAGATTATTGGTTAGCTTATGGGCACGGTTCGGGTCTATTTTCAGATTATGGTTATTTTCCAGTTTATAAACTCCTCTTATCGAGATTTTTCTTGCGCATCCAACGATATAATTGGCTTTGAAGTACGTCAATTGGTTAGTCTTCTGGACGGGGTAAAAGACGCGCACTAGTGTGACCTTGGGGTGCGCCAATGGATGGGTGACCTCCCTCTTCCCCCCCCCCCCCCATTTCAAGCCAGTATTGAGTGTTTCTCTACTGGGATAGCAAGAGAGTTCATTCATGGCCTAACTTTAAATGCTTTTGTACTCTAACGAAACATCCTATCACTCAGTGATAAATTATGATGGTGTAATTGAGTGTTTGTTTTGAGTCCGGCTGCTGAGTCATCAGCTAATTAGCTGGCTATGTAAACATAAACGCCTCCCGGAGTTTTGAAGCTACAGGAATGGCAATTATATCAATCGAAAGGGCTTAAAAAGAGCTACAAAGCAATACAGGTTTTTGAAAAAAATTTTAGTCAGCATTGAAAAAAAAATTGTTAAAAAATTAACCCTGTTCTGAAACTTATATTTATTGACTTTTGATATGGATCCTTACCCACTGTTTTGAAGGTACATAAGAAGGTACAGAATCACTGATAAGACTCAATTAAAAAATTAGTACAGAACGAAATTTTTTTTTTTTGAAAATGGCTTTTCTGAATACTCACCTTCTTGATTTTTGAAAACCTACTCCTCCCACAGTTTTGAAGGTACAGAGATGGCGAGCATAACAATCAATAGCGATTGAAAAGGAAAATAGATCCGGTGCAAAAGTTTTTTTGAATTTCAATTCACCTTGAAAATTAGAAGCAAATTATTCAAAAAAGTGGAAAAAGAGGTCATTTTTGGGGAAAAAAGTTCTCAAAATTCAAAAAATCAAATAATCGAAAAACTTTTGCACCGGGTCTCTAGACAAGACAATTTGCTATCTAAAGAATATTTTCTGAGTTCTGTGAGTTGAAAATTGTAGGAGGAGTAGGATTTTCGCAACACATGTTTTTTCATGTTTTTTTAAAAAAAATCTTATTCACGTATGGTTAAGAAAAATTCGCACAAATTAAAAAAGTTATTAATAACAATTTACATCGACGGTAGATATCTCAGAAAAATTCACCGAGAACTTACAGACTTTTTTTTTACCCCGAACCGTCCCCTTAAGCCTCCCTATCCGCAACAAATGCGACCCAAAGAGAGGAAAAGGAAGGCACCATTTAGTATGGAGGCAACACGTGCACTACATTTTAGGACATATCATATGTGTACCATTAGGTACATTTCATGCTGGCTAAATGAATAGCATTTCCATAATTTCACTACCTTTTTTAGAATTGATTTTAACATACCTGGTAAAAATTATAGTACACTTATATTGTTCACACTTTTTATAAAAGACAAGAATGGACTTGAGTAGTACAGTCAGTTTCTAAATTCTGCTACTCACAACTTAACCGAACCAACCGTAGCAATCGCACAAACGTAGTCAACGTTTTAAAGGGAACGCGGAATCTGTGAAGAAAGGTTATAAAAACAGTAAGTTGAGAAAAAAGTTCATGAAACCAGATCAAAGCTGAAGAAGAAAGTGGTATGTGCTAAAAAACAGAACAGTAGTGAACCGAAAATATGCGGTCCTTAACATAACAAAAATATTTTATTTCAACAAAAAGAAGGCCTACCTAACTCATAGCTCGGGCCCTCACATTTTCCTCCCTGGGAGCGCTAGCTCCTATAGATACAATAGTTGTATCCCTCTGATGAGTGTCTACATTATATCGCGTGTCCCATAAAAATATCTCGGGGTTTTTAAATGATTATATCTCCGCTTTAAATTAACATATTTGAAATGTATTTTTATCAAAATGAATTAAATTTTGTTTCCGTTTCGAATAATCAACTTTTTTGAAATCGTTTAGTAACCACTTTACACTGATCGATTTAAAGAAAGAGGTAGAAAACTAATTGTTCAGGGGAAAGATTTAAAAAACAACGCTGGTGTTCTTCATTTCTAAATACCCACTTTTGAAAATAATTTCACAATGATATATCCTCCAGACCAGCAAATATTTAAACCCTCTTAAAGGTTATTTACTCCCTTATTTCATTATTTGAAGAATGTAGCTAAAAATGTAGCTCACTAACGATCAAAGAATTTTCATCGCATTGGAATATGAAGCAACGAAAAACTGTGAAAAATTTCGAAGTGCAATTAATGAAAAAATCCCGAAAGGAACTCGTCCTATGAGAAAACTGTGTATCGCTTGAGTTAAAAAATTTGAAAAAAAATAAAATGCTCCTCAAGCTATGTCACAGTTTTTCGTTGCTTCATATTCTAATACGATGAAAATTTTTTGATGGTTAGTGAGTTGCGTTTTAGGTGTCTTGAAATAATGAAATAAGAAAGTAAATAATCTCTACGAGGATATAAATGCTTCGTGATATGTAGGATACATCATTGTAAAACTACTTTTAACAGAAGGTATTGAGAAATTAAGAACACCATAATTGTTTCCTTTGAACAATTAGTTGCCTCTGAACAAATAATTTTCCATCTGTTTCAGTAAATCAATCACTGTAAAGTTTAAACGATTTGAAAACAACTTGAATTATTAGAAAAGAAAAGAAAATTTATTGCATTGTGAGGAGAAGAAATTTCAAATATGTTAATTCAAAGCGGAGATATAATCAATGAAAAGTTGGAAACATTTCTGTGGGACACTCGGTATGTACAGGGTGTCGTGTAATGCGATGCATATATTTTAACCAAATACCGAAAAACGTAAAATAAAACAATTTTAACGAGTGACAAAAACGTCAAAACTCTGTTTTGGACAAATAATTATCTGAAATAAGGATAGATTCCCGTAGGAATAGGCCGAAGCGCGTGCCAACAGCCTGCCAAAGAAGTTAGATTTTACTCGTTGGCTGCATGGTAGCCTATTCGTGTGGGAATCTAAAATTATTTCAGGCCACTATTTCTCGAAAACAAAGGAGTTTTGGGTTTTTTCTCACTTGAGAAAATTGTTTTATTTAGCGTTCATATATATATATATACATTATTTTTCATATATCTATTAATCAAGAACTGAACCAATAGAAAATATCTTTTTTCTAAATATACAGATATATCAACTCATGTGTACAGAATTCCCTTTTAACGCTCATTTTAACATATATATATCATTCTTGAGATCTCTCTCAAATTTTTTGACGTCTTAGAAATGATTGGCCGGCCTGCAGGAACATTTTGAATATCATTAAAGAAAATAACGAATGAAATTAAAGTTACAATGTAAGTTTTCAATACCCCTTTCTCAGCTGGATCACCAATGAACCAGCACTGAATTTATTTTTTTTTCAAAGAAATGCATCATTCATAAAATGCATAGGTAGGCACCTGAAATCGACTGAATGTGCTTGTTTATTGGCTGGATGCTGAACAGCATCTTTTATAACGAATTCAAACACTGAAAAATAACATTTAAAATATTTCATTAGAGAACCAAATGGAAAATAATGGCAGAGAATAGCGCAAAAGAATTTCCTTGCGTCACTAATGCAGTTTTAGAGAAAAAACTAGAGCACAATTAGCTAGCGCAATTATCTACCAAAAAAGTATTTGCAATAAACCATACCCTCAAATGATAGATGAGCTTTATGCACTTTCGGGTGAACTGTTGCGCAGGACTCAATGCACAGGATTACAAACCTTCAAAAAACAAATTAAACAAGAGAATAGTTGAAGACAGAAAGACGAGCTAACAAGGACAGTAAGAAAATGAATAAAAAATGTCCATTATGAAAAGGCAAAACAATAATTACAATATAAAATGACCCAAATGCACATCTCTCGGACCCTGTTGAAGTGCTAAGCCCCAAAAGTGTAAGAGTCATACAACGTTGTGATATTTTTTGGCCATGATACATATTTACAGCAATCGATTTTTAATTATAAACTCACAGTTTTGGTTTATCACCAGCGTTTTCCTCTATTCATGTTGGCACTGATACAAAGCACTGTGAAAAACATTTTGGTTTAATTTACTGTTCAACGTCAGCATTTGCACTTATTAACATCGTGAAAATAAGTAACTTATTGTGACATCAATACATATTTGAAAAACGGTCTTTGTAGCCACTCTGTGAAAAACTTGCAAATGAATCAAGTGAATGTGAACTGTTCTGTAAACTTGCTCAGTAATCTATCCAGAGTACTTTGATATGAATACCACTGTTCTAGTTTCAAAACAGTTGGACGAACAACACTTCACATAACTATGTTTAGAAAATTGAACTCAGCTTGAGCTCGAGAAGTGACGAGAAAAATCTGAGGATGAGCATAACGGTTGATCGCCACAACATTCCAGAAAACAATCAATATAATATCAATAAACATGTGTTTTGCATCTGATGCAACACTACGTTACAATTTGCCTAACGCAATGATTGTGAAGAACGCAGTTGAAACACCAAACGCAACCTTTGCAAAGGCAGTAACCGCCAGTACGCTCACGATGACACGCTGTCATTAACTGACAGATCGAGTCATGCCGCTTTCAAATGTTACGGCCGTTTAGGGGGCCCTCCGAGGCCTCTTTTCTCTCCGATGGTCATTTTTCATGTTATTGTTAGAAAAGGACCCTTAGGTGGTGCACTATTCGGTCCTAAAATTTTATGGCGCTACGGACAATAGATCCCTCCCCAAGGGGAGGGATCAAAATCTAAGGTGACCAAAATCTCAAATTTTCGACCCCACTTCGACCCCATATAAAAGAAAACAAAAAGAAAGGAAAATTTGCGAATTTAATTTTGTTATATATGTTCCAGGGATTCTAAAACTGTCTTTGTTTTTGTTCTAGCATAAAACTCAATGAGTTCTATTCTTTTGAAAAATCAAAACCAGTTGACTAAAAACCAGTATGTCAATTTTTTTCAAAAACTAAGGCCTGAATCAAAAAAATGTATGGAAGAAATTGTGTTTCTTTTGAAAGGTTACACTCAACAGTAAAATTTTATGAGAATCAGACTGAAAACAAAAAATTTCATAATTTTATGAAATGAGCAAAAAAATTTTTAATATTTTTTTTCGTAAATAACAATTCACAGTGTGAATATGATGTTATGCATGGAGATTATCGAAATAAAAATGAAAACAACATTCAATTACATAAATTTTCCATTATATTACTGAAGGCTCGAAATTTGAGTTTTGCCTTCATAGTTATAGGTTAACAATTTGATACTCGAGTGAATTCCAATTCCTTCCTTGTTGAGGATAGTAGTGTTGAACGAAGAATTAAACACCATTAGTTTTCTTTTCAAGGTTCACAAGGTTTTATTCAGCAACAGTTAGCAGTGAATTACTCGTAAATTAGTTTCAAATTATTGTGAGAATAGTCTGCAACAAGTAAAAAGGTACAATAGATTTAGCTAGAAGTATTTCATAGTAATAATACAAAATACCAATAGGAATGGCTATTTCAATATATAATAATTGTATTAATTCTAGTTTGGGAAGACCGTGATGCGGTCTTCCAACGACTGGATTGCAGTGAAAGCATCAGAGCCCATGGACTAACTTAAACTTATTCTACTAAGGCAACTCTAACTCTAAGAAACACGGAGCGCGGTAACACCGGCCCTCAAATTTGCATATAATGCGAAGCTACATATGAAATTTACTCTATTAATTCCAATGAGTGACACTGATACAATACAATCAGCGAAATTTACACTAGAACGAATGACTAACATACTTTACACAAAGTATTCACAGCAATTCTTGCGCAGATCGCAAAAGGATTAGTTTATTTATAGGGCGCTTTAACACAGTATTACCGAACTTATACAGAGAATGTTTAAACTTTAAAGTTCGAAATGCGAAGTTCAACTACGTGTACACGACCAAATTTATTTTTTAATACGTTAATAATTCGTCCCAAAGGCCAGAGATTTCGAGGGGTGTTTTGGTCTAATACCAGTCCAAGATCCCCTACGCTGTGCGACGGCCTTTCGGTCGTCGATTTCTACCTTTCTTGAAGGAGAGTTAAGTAACGAGTTCTCCTGCGTGACCAGAATAAATCAGCCAAATACTGAACTTGTTTCCATCTTCGCTTAGCATAGAGGTCGCCCTTCTCGAATAAGCCAGGTGGAAATGTAACACCTGCATTAAGCAAGAGCAAATCGTTAGGTGTCAGGGTCTTGGCATCTTTGCAAGCAATCGCTGGTAACTGTGGTAAGGGGTCTGTTATTCAAGATAGACTCCACCTCGCACAGAAGTGTACAGAGTTCTTCGTTTGTAAGTCTTAAGGGCTGTTCATTCATTAGCGCGGACAAAATATTTCTAGTTGAACGTATCAGCCTCTCCCATACTCCACCAAAGTGAGACGCGGCAGGTGGGTTAAAATGCCAGGATATCTCTCTCTGCTTCAGGTATTCTTCGATTTTAGAAAGATTCCAACCAGAGATGGCAGCTTTCAATTCCTTTTGGCACGCAACGAAATTTGTGCCGTTGTCGCTGTAGATCGAAGTAACGTTCCCCCTTCGACATAATATGAATCGTCTCAAAGCATTGATGAACGAGTCCGTGTTAAGGGATTCTGAGACTTCCAAGTGCACTGCCCTGCACGCCATACAAGTGAAGATTACACCGTATCGTTTCATATTTTTACGACCTTGTTTGACGGTGAATGGACCAAAATAGTCCACGCCGACCTGTTGAAACCAGGGCTCCCACTCATGGGTTTTTCCACCCAGAACTTGGTTTTTTAGACCCCTCCTGGGTTGCTAGGTTCAATTTTTGAAAAATTGAAGGGTGGAAAGCGTTAGTGGGCTATTTGCATTTTTTCCTCCGGAAAAAATGTACTAGACTAGTGGACTCTAGTAGAGTACCTCGGTATCGCTGAGAAAGTCGTTGAGAGGATGCATTAGTAGACTTCTCGGTTCTGGTCGACTTCAACTAGCGTGCCAAATTCCGACCACGCGCGCGAACACACACTTGAACTCACTCTTTCTCCCTAAAAACAGGGTAAAGAAGGGGTAATTGTATAAACATGCCTATAACTTTTTAAAGAATCCGTCTATCGACTCCAAATTACTCTCAAATGAAAGAGTGATAGTTTCTCTCGTTCAACACAAGCCCACGACCCTAACGGTTTTTTCAAAAATACAGAAATTATTCGATAAGCTTACCCGACTCGCGCGCCGTCAAAATTAATTGCGTTTACCGACTCGTAACTTTTGAAAGAATACACTCATCGACTTCTAATTACTCTTAAATGAAAGAGCAAAACATTCTCTACCTCCCATATCGAACACAAGACCACGACCCTAACGGTTCTCTCATAAATACAGAAATTATTCGATAAGCTTACCCGACTCGCGCGCCGTCAAAATTAATTGCGTTTACCGACTCGTAACTTTTGAAAGAATACACTCATCGACTTCTAATTACTCTTAAATGAAAGAGCGAAACATTCTCTACCTCCCATATCGAACACAAGACCACGACCCTAACGGTTCTCTCATAAATACAGAAATTATTCGATAAGCTTACCCGACTCGCGCGCCGTCAAAATTAATTGCGTTTACCGACTCGTAACTTTTGAAAGAATACATTCATCGACTTCTAATTACTCTTAAATGAAAGAGCAAAACATTCTCTACCTCCCATATCGAACACAAGACCACGACCCTAACGGTTCTCTCATAAATACAGAAATTATTCGATAAGCTTACCCGACTCGCGCGCCGTCAAAATTAATTGCGTTTACCGACTCGTAACTTTTGAAAGAATACTTTCATCGATTTCTAATTACTCTTAAATGAAAGAGCGAAACATTCTCTACCTCCCATATCGAACACAAGACCACGACCCTAACGGTTCTCTCATAAATACAGAAATTATTCGATAAGCTTACCCGACTCGCGCGCCGTCAAAATTAATTGCGTTTACCGACTCGTAACTTTTGAAAGAATACACTCATCGACTTCTAATTACTCTTAAATGAAAGAGCAAAACATTCTCTACCTCCCATAACGAACACAAGACCACGACCCTAACGGTTCTCTCATAAATACAGAAATTATTCGATAAGCTTACCCGACTCGCGCGCCGTCAAAATTAATTGCGTTTACCGACTCGTAACTTTTGAAAGAATACACTCATCGACTTCTAATTACTCTTAAATGAAAGAGCAAAACATTCTCTACCTCCCATATCGAACACAAGACCACGACCCTAACGGTTCTCTCATAAATACAGAAATTATTCGATAAGCTTACCCGACTCGCGCGCCGTCAAAATTAATTGCGTTTACCGACTCGTAACTTTTGAAAGAATACACTCATCGACTTCTAATTACTCTTAAATGAAAGAGCGAAACATTCTCTACCTCCCATATCGAACACAAGACCACGACCTTAACGGTTCTCTCATAAATACAGAAATTATTCGATAAGCTTACCCGACTCGCGTGCCGTCAAAATTAATTGCGTTTACCGACTCGTAACTTTTGAAAGAATACACTCATCGACTTCAAATAACTCTCAAACGGGGTAATATTAGTATCTGTACGTCTCATTTTTTCTGTACTTGCAATCATGTTAATTTCTGAATAAGTTCGATGCCTAATACTGTCAACTTGACTCTGTCATTGGGGGAAGATATTGTGAGAATTACAACATAATTAGGATGAATTCAACATGCACATGATCGTTTGAAGGTCTGGACTCTTTACACATAAACTGAATACATCCTTTACATTTATTTTAGCTTACCTTCTCAGCTTTCTCGAGATAGCGTACAGCGAAGACGACGACCACGACCCATTTTTTCTTCTGTAGTTGAATCCTATATGCCAAGGCTTGAGTAGCTCCATTGGTCTTATTTAGTGCTCCCGTCTTCGATGGTGAGTGATTATGCCTTTCATTACAACCCCACTATAATGGAAAACTGCCAAAAATCAGTCTGCCGCTATAGTGAGGCTATAATTTGGGCTATAAAGAAGCCTTTATTCATAAACAAAAATTATTCATACATATACAAAATTATTCATAACATATACAAAATTATTCTACAGAACTCGATTATTGGAACATTTCTGCCGGGCCGGAGGCTTCAAAACCTTCCACATCGAACTCATTGCATTCGGTGAGTTATGAACGTCAAAGAAACACATCCGAACGTGTACATGTGCACACAGATACATAGACATTCATATTTGCGTGCGCACACATGAACACACACATGCACACACCTACACACACATATTCATGTATATATAATTATTGAAAATGAATGCAAGAAAAATGAAAATACTAATAAACATGAAAAACAATCTTGCTCCTGCTACATCTAAAATGACAGTCAAGCTTTGTGTAATCGTCAGAAATAACCTGAGGAAAAAGTAAATAATATGCTGAAAGACTTCGAAAAACGTAGAAATGAAATGCTTTTTAATTTCGGAAAATTAGTTTTAAGAAAACTCAATTTTTCAAGGAACAAGAACAAAAGAACATATTTCATATTTTCTCCAACATCATGCGGACATGGGTACATGGGGTAAAATGGAGATACAGTGTATGCGGGATATCACTCATGATTAGCAGTTATCTACGAAATTTCTGTAGAAATGCGTAGACAAACAAACATATACTCAACATCAAAATTCATAGCTTGTTCAACATACGGACAGAAAGAAAATGTTACTACTATTCATAGGCTCTTGGAATTGGGCTTTATTTCACTAAATTGATTTCTCAATTTTTTCCTATTCACAAAAACGCCCCTGGGGAAGTGGTAGATCTCTTTTACATTTTTTTCGCTAGTGCAATTAAATTAATTAAGCGGATGGTTTTCACGTAAAGAAATGAAATAGAAACATGTATGTCTATTTATGTAGATATACATATACCTACATACGTACACACGCATACTAATCTACATATACTTATTGAAAATTAAATATAAGAGAAAATAATATGTACATATAATAACAACATGAAAACAACCTACCATCTACTAAATCGAAAATTACAGTCGAGCTCACTGTAATCGTAAGAAATTTTTCAGACAAAATAACTAAAAGGAAAGAAGACTTCGAAAAACGTAAAAATGAAATGAACACTTAAAACGAAAGTTGTAAGGAGCCATTTCATCAGGAGTCAAGCTGAATCTCTTCGATCTTGAAAATTCTTTCTCCGTAGAGTCCGACCAGCTTTCCTTCTTCATCAGTGAAGTTTTCTTTTCTCTTTGACGATGGAAATTCCATGACAACATTTTGCTCGAGGCAGAAGATGATGTGTCTTCTCATTTTCTCTTTGACATAGGTTATAAGGCTGGGATCATGACCATTTACCACGGACGTAACGAACGCTAAACAGAATGGTCCGCAACTGGATGCGTCCATTTGATGTTGTACTGTTACACATTCAATAATCAGTTTCCTTATTGTCTTTATGCCTGTATAAAGATTCTGCAGATACTCTTTGACGTCGGTACTTGGTGCGCCATTTAAAGAACAAATGTGCTGTACATGTGCTACACCTTCTTCAGACCGGTCGCGGGACAATGCATTGGTGATGACTACCCAATGGGTACCGCCGTCACTCGCACTTTCGTAACCAGTCTCTTTGACCGTGACCTTGCACCGGTTGTAGGTAGTATTAAGGACTTGTATAAATTTTTCGCTGGCGTATCTTAGGGGCGGTGGAGTAAAGCACGTCAGCGGCGAGTCGAATTTATACTGAGGATGGCAATTTCTAACAAGTCTTGCGAAGCCTTCTATCGTGTCACTTGTGAGCCAACTGGAGCGTTGCAGGATGTTATCCTTATCCTTCCTTTTTAGACCAAAACGACTGAGCCACATCATTTCACTTGGTGAGTATGTTTCTTCTGATTTGTACGTTTCCAAAGAGAAAAATTTTTCTTTTTTGACATTCTGATTATGTTCATCATTGTATTTAACTTTCTTGTACGACTCCTTTCGTGGCGACGGTGAAATGCTTCTAGGGCGGCGAAATTTCGCCAGCTTCACGATATCGCTAACGTTGGTCGATTGCGTTTCGCGTGTGTCATCTTTCTCAGATAGACGACCCTGTCGGACTTTTGCTTTCTCTTTAGCTGTAGAGCTGTAAGATTGCTTCAATTTTTCTTTCTTCTTTGACGACCAACGTTCAACAAATTCACTTAGATTAGAATTGACTTTTTTCTTAACGATTTTGTAGTCTTTTTCGGATTCTATCGTTCTGCCTTTAGTTTGTTCATACATTTTTAAAAGAAACTTATCTGTTGATACTTGCTTTCCTCCGAGAATATCCCTCTTCACGATCTTGTGCCACCCCTCCACTAATCCGTTTGTTTCAGTTCCACCATGGATTCCACACCAGAGTGGCGTGAATGGCATGCAGGTTGTCAGTATTTTCTCCATGAAACTTGGAGAATAAAATGGATTTTTTACACTACCTTCATTTGCAAGGGTTTTTTTTACCTCTTGAGCTACAGACACGAATTTTTTACCTACTGCACATTTTTCACGATATCTTCCGCCATCTTCAACCACCAATGCGGTGGTCGACTCAACACTGTCACATTCACTACCAACGTAGCCACGGTCAAGAGGAGGTTTTATTTCTTCTCCAAGAAAACGGCTCTGTACTATTTTAGCCAGGTTTCGAAACATAGAGTACAGTTCATCTCTAGAGGAGGCTTCTGTCATATCGGCGAAGTATTGTTTAATTATACTACGGTCTTTGGGCTTCATATTCGGATAATATTTTTTGCAGTTGTGTGCGATATTGTTCATAAAATGGGCTCTGCACAATTTTATATTCATGAAGTTTAGTTCTGACTGTTCAGGATGCATCCACAACTTGTCAAGGTAGGTAGGCAGATCGCCGAGCTTAAATGAGGATACTATTGCGTGCAGATAAGCAAAGCTGTGGTCAACTACTATGCACTTCGGCGTGAGCTCTTTTCCGTGCACTTTTCGATAGTTGTTCAAGAGGCTGGCCAGCATGGCTTCGATGGTGTTTGCCGAACTATGTTTTGTCAACATGGAGGTTGCTGTTAACTGTGGAGCTCCGCTGTGGCGCTGGTATACAACCGCGTGATATAAGTAGTTTCGGCCTTCTGAACCTTTGATGATACCACCTGTTGAATCTAAATGAAGAGTTACATTGGGGCATCTACCTAGTTCGCGCAGCTCTCCTTCAGATTGCAGCACAATCCTTGACGTAAGTGGGTCGAATTCAGAAACAAAACCTGGGATGATTTTGTTCTCTGCTGAGTCTATGTTATGAAGAATCTCAGCTGTTAATTGGAGATTCTTCTCTTTATCTTGTGACATTTTAAAAGCGTTCTTGACGTTGTGCCCAAGTTTTTTCAAATTGTTCAGAGAGAAAATCTTCCGGTTCATATTATTACCAACTGCCGCGTTTCGAATTTGATCATAGTACACGTTTGAGGGTCCATCTCTTAGAACAGTTTCTCCAATAACTCTTCTTTCCTCCTGTTCGGCTTGTCGCCTAGTTAGTTTATGGTTCTTATCAGCTTCGGTCTTTTCCAACAAATAAATGGTACATATGTTCACCTTTTCTTCGAGACCGGGGAAATAAATAATTTTTTGCTTCAGCTTACACGATGACTCTTGGCATTTAATCAGGAAGCTGAAAAGTGGATCCCCTGCAAAACTGGATTTGCGATGTTTCTTTCTGGCATACACTGTTATAACGCAATCATTATTCACGTTCCGTATGCCATTCAGAAGACTATTGTGCCTTTCATTTCCTGGTTCAAATATGTTGTTAGGGCTGCAATTATCTATCTCCACCGTAAATCTGTGCTTCAATTTATAAGAATGATTTATTTTTCTTCCCAAGAAATATTGTAGATGTGTTTCTACGTTTCGTTTCTGCGCCCTAAGTTGCCATTCTCGCATGAAAGATGCTTCATACACCTCATAATCTGGAGCCTGGTGCACTTCGATACTTTTTCCAGTAATACCTTCAGTGCTATATTCGACCTCTAAGCACACGGCTGATTTGTTTCCGTTTTCTTCGTGCGAGTTCTCCTCTTCACCATCATCTTCTGAATTGGCCTCTGATTCCTCTTGAGAATACGCCAGTTCGGCTTCTGTTGATTCTTCGTGCGAGTTCTCCTCTTCACCATCATCTTCTGAATTGGCCTCTGATTCCTCTTGAGAATCCGCCAGTGATGTGTGTTCGGCTCCTGTTTTCCCATCGACCTTCACCAGTGAACAATTAAAAGCACATTTTAATCACGGGTACCATTAGGCTGAATGTGTTTGTTTGACACCCACACCTGGATAATTTAGGGATGTAATGAATTGTGAATTCCTAAATTGATAATTTTGGGATGTAATACTGTCGCAAAACCAGGGTTGGCACATAAAAAACCCACCCAAAAAAAAACACCCAAAAAAGCCCAAAAGAACCAACATTAAGAAACCCACTAAAGAGTGGGTTTTTTGGGTTTTTTGGGGTTTTATCATGGTGACTACTGACTTTTCATTTCCAAATTTTACAAATTTTGACTAACTTCAATGGCCAAAAAATTACTACCTTTTTTGAACATAATGAATCTTGTCCAAATGTCCAGGTGTGAGTAATAGGCCTATAATGAGTAATTTAAGTCAATAATATCCGCAATACCAAAAGTTCAAAAGAAGCTCCAAGTTTCTTAATACTTAAAATACTTAATACTAAATGGAGCAACCGAAGTTTTACTGCAAAAAAGTTACCTAAATTTCTATGGTACACAGTCCTAAATGAACTCCAACAAAAGTTTTGTGAAGACCTTGTCTTAACATCTTTCAACTATGAGGGCAACAGTTCATCATATGGAAAAAAGTAAACTGAGTGAAAACTAGTAGATACCAGGGGATTTTCAGATCCCTTTACAGCAGGGTAGAATATCAAGGAATTTCATTATGACCAAACACTATGGCACTTCGGAAATATGAGTTTGTAAACTATTTCTATCGTACCTCAAAATCTAAATCGGCATCTTAATTGCGATCAATAATAAATAGGTTATGAACATGTTATGTTACGGAACCAATCACGAAAATGCAAATTTCATCTAGCTTTTCTATATACTTTTGGTAGAAGAATGAACTTTGATTACATGAAGTATCTGCATGCTATGACGACATCCTGGAGGTAACTGAATCGTCATGACTGCCAAAAGGAACTTCTAAGGAACTAAACCCTCATTCAAATGATGACACATTGTATCAAAAGATAATTTTATAGCATTATTCTTTCTGTATTTGGACATGAATGAACGTTACTGAAAAAAAACCTTCAGCTTTACAAAGAATTAATTAAAAAAAACATTTATAGTCACAGTAAATCGTTTTTTCCCCAAATCGAAGTGAACAGAATAAACTCGTCTTTCAAAGGAAGATAATACTGCTCACAATCAAGCTCAGGTTTAAAAAAAAAACACTATATGGATATAAATGAACTGCGGAGAAGTTCCTACGACGTCATTGCAATGGTTCTATCCTGACGCAACAACTTTTAGATTGGACATATTCGTCTTAGAACAAGAATTCGAAGGCTACATCAAGTTCATGATAATCAAGACCTTACCAGCTAAATATATGACTTGGAATTAAACATTATTCATTAGGAGAACTTACTCATTGGGAGGACTTCATTCATTAAGAGGACTGTTCACAACTTACTCATCTGGAATTGCAGCCGGACTCTCTAAAAGTTAATTAGGAATAATTTTATTTGTGTACTTACGTTTGTGAATAAAATACTTTAATTTTTGAGTATCAAGTACACAAAAAGAACAATTACGCCAACTTTGCTATACATTTAACGGGCAACTGCATCCACTAAAGATGAAATCCAATAAAATGTAATAGTTATTTAGTGATAAGTACAACTTCCTATTTAAAAATTTTTGCTTGTGGTTGAAAGTTATTCATGAGATTTAAAAGGAAAAGTTCACAAGATGTTTTACATTTAAGAGAATCGTAATTCATAATAAGATATAAATAATTTTACTTGACAAACATTTCAATCGAAGCTACTTGATATGCTTCCACAACAAAATATGTAGCGATGCTATTTCATTTTTCCTTGAGATCGTACAATGCATATTTGATACGTAAGAATAAAAGATGTTAAATGTCGAGCTCATAATCATAATTCGCTCAGCACAAAGAAGAAACCATCGCTTCATCAATTCACTTTAGAGAATGGAAACAAATTAGAACTCACCTTAGCGCACTTCGCCGTAGATGCTGAATCGTTTTCAGCGTGAAAATATTCATTGAGACGAACACCTCCGGTGGGAGGTCCTTTGCTGGTGTCGCACTTCAACTTGAAAGTAAAAGAAAAGCGACCATAAGTGAGTATCAGGCAACGTAGCTTACTGTTTCCGTGCACCTCTTGTATAGATTCCGCGTTCCCTCAACTCCATACTAAATGGGGCCTTCCTCTTTCCTTTCTTAGAACATCTTTGTCGGGGTTAAGGGAGGCCAAAAATTTCTTATATAAAATAATAATAACAATAATAATAAAAATAACGGAAATATGTTAATGAGGAAATAATTATCAAAACTTGTGCAAACGTTGTAATATATGCTTGACATTTCATTTTGTGATGTTTAGTTACGACGTTTCAGCAGTATTATTCTTTCGATAACATGACTGTACTTATTCATCAAAGTGCATTTGTACACGAGTTATCAGAAAAATGTATATATGTTGTTTTTGTTATTTTCAAACGCTTTCTATCAATTTGTTGTCCAATTCCGCTAGGGATTACGACCTAAACATGTTTAATGAGGATAATAATAATAATAATGGTTTATTTGATAGGGTGTCATCTACCGGATGATCGTCGGTAGGAAATAACCCTTGGGTAATTGCTTATAGGGTTTCTTTGCTTATTTGCCTTTTAATAATAGGGTAAATAATTAAAGAAGTAATCAATGAATTAGGATTTTTGCAAAATTGATGGAAAGGTAATTAATTATTAATTACCATTAAATGAAATTTCAATATTCACCAATTAAGATTAATTAACCATAAGAGCACAGATTTGGCAACCAAGAAAGGTTCAGACCAAGGTTCAACCCTGTGGTTAGGGTAATGTATAGTATTTTATATATTTTAAATGCACAAGCTGAAAAAAATATTACGTAATTTGGGTATTGTAACTATCACAAACTAAAAAGGATTTAAATCGATAGCAAATTGACAAAGAGCAAATCAGATTTCACTTGGCGCAATTCTATTTTCACGAGGAGCAAATCAAAATTCACTTGGAGCAAATCAACTTATAAATGCTACAGATAGGACTTTAGTGTTTTAATATTATTGCAATTTCCATCGCTACACAGTGCAGTGTAGACTAGCTCATAATATAGTTCAACTCTTTCATCAGAATATATTTAGGGGTTTGGTTTTGCATGTAATAAAAAATATACTGTAATAGATACAATGGCAACAGACGATGTTGTAGAAAGTAAAGCCTATGTGGGGCGATACTATGTTAAAGATGCAACTGGAGAAAGTGCGAAGTGTATACAGTGCGGCAAGAGTTTACTTTGAAAAGGCTGGTCTACCAGTGGTTTGTTACATCACCTAAAGAGTGAACACAATATAGTGAAGCCTTAAACTGTAGACCTAGTTGCTTCAACTAGTAGCTGAGAAAAAAAAATCTATTGGAACAAAGCACCCTCTTGCAAGAGGGCTTTTCTTCTTGCAAGCACTAAACATAAACAAACAAAAATAACATGTTTCGTAAAGATGCATCAAATTTCTCAGGAAGAAAAAGTGACTAAGATTGTAGCAATTTAGGAAATCCTTCTCAGATAAGAATTTTTCACTCATATAAATATGTATTTTATATATACATCGGAGTCGGACTCGCACAAACTAATTTAAGTTTATAAATTTACCTGAACTATTCTTGAAACTTGGTAGTTGAAAGCTGCATTCGAGGATTCGAGTGTTCTGAAGCGATTTCTGTCTCTTTCTGGTCTTCTACTTCCTAATTTTTTAGATAATAGTATATAAAGGGCATTTCTGCTTCTCACACTCTTGCTCGTAAACGTTTTCATGAGCTCGACTACACCGTCCATTTTGAAAGAAGAAAGAATTCACAATCTTGAAACGTGCACTTTTTGATTGTCTTAGTTAGTTTTGATCTTTGATTAGTTAAATTTTTAATGATCGTCTGCCTGCTGTGACTAAAGGAATGGAGAACCTAGCACGAGAACTCTTCACATAAAACTGACGCAATATGCACGGAGCAAGACATCCCATCTCCCAAGCGCAACTGCAGGAGAGATCTCAAAACATTGCGATCGCAAACCTCTGGGCCTCAAAAACATTTAAGGGCTTCGTCAGCAGAAGTATGCAGTGTGCGCAAAATAATCCCGGCGTCTAGCTGTCCACTTTATATGAGTCAGATTAAAGAGTCTCACTTTAAATATGAATTAAGAAAGAAAATTTTTTTTTCCAATATAAGTTTTACAGTTTCACATGCGAAAACTGAATTCTGTAACCCATCCGTTGTTTCTTAAAGCTGAAAAGTTCAACGTAACTTACCCATACGAATGAAAAATTGAAACTGAAAAATCTTTATCTCTAAAATGCTGATACGATGAATCTATACATTGGGATGTAAGAATGATTTAATAAGGAATTAAAGTGCTGAAACTAGTATTTGAAACAAATTCAATCAAAAAATATAAATTAATTCGGCAGTGTTATATCTGGGGCTAGTAAGCCGTAAAAATGTGCGGTTCTTATTTGCTATAATTTAACGAAACATGGATAAATAAATCAGGATTATTAAGCGGCACATAAAATATAAGAAAAGGTAATTGCCTTGTCGCTTGTAGAAAAGCTGATTGGAACGAAAAAATAAAAAGTATTCAGTGCTTATATTGGAGCTCGTCGTAAAATTCGATCAAATATCAAGACCGAAAACACATCAAATTGGAACCGTCTTGGCTGCGGCCTGCCGGTAAAGTAAACAATGAAGTATTGGACTAGCAAAAATTTTGGACTAGGTAAAATGTGGACTAGCTAAAATTTTTGAATATTTCATGGCGGAGAAGCATGGTTCTCACTTTTAAGAACGTATTCTTGAAATGTTCATAACTTTTATATTTTACCCATCCATCAATGTAATTCTTTGAAAAACAAAATCAACGCCCAATTTTTTTACTTAAAGCTATGAATTTCAAGTAAAAAATGTGATAAACCCGTCAATATTGAACTAGACGCATCGTAAACGCCTGTTGCGCTGAAATAAATTTTGAAAAAAGTAACCAAAAATACCTGAGCATACATCCTGAAAGAACGCGTTGAGGCATCGAAACAGATACATTAAGATACAGATACATTAAGAATAAACATAAACATAACACAAAAATTGTAGCGGAAATATTCCCTAAAAAAGGCTTCAATAGGGATCAAAATATACCTTGACACAACAGGAAAAACTTAAGCTTTTATTCTCCGAAAATATTGATGTAAGAAATGATATGACACTGAGGTTAATTATAATTGTTATTGATTTCCCATGCCTTCTTTTGCCATGAAAAGGTCTGTTCATTGTAAGTAAATTTGCGGATATTGTTATTTCGTATGTTAGGATAGGATGTTTTGACAACGCGCGAACTACGAGTCGGTCAACCTAAGTTTTTTGACGGCCCGTGAATCGGGAAAGCTTATCGAATAATTTCTGTATTTTTGAGAGAACCGTTAGGGTCGTGGTCTTGTGTTCGATATGGGAGGTAGAGAATGTTTCGCTCTTTCATTTAAGAGTAATTATAAGTCGATGAGTGGATTCTTTCAAAAGTTACGAGTCGGTAAACGCAATTAATTTTGACGGCACGCGAGTCGGGTAAGCTTATCGAATAATTTCTGTATTTATGAGAGAACCGTTAAGGTCGTGGTCTTGTGTTCGATATGGGAGGTAGAGAATGTTTCGCTCTTTCATTTAAGAGTAATTAGAAGTCGATGAGTGGATTCTTTCAAAAGTTACGAGTCGGTAAACGCAATTAATTTTGACGGCGCGCGAGTCGGGTAAGCTTATCGAATAATTTCTGTATTTATGAGAGAACCGTTAGGGTCGTGGTTTTGTGTTCGATATGGGAGGTAGAGAATGTTTCGCTCTTTCATTTAAGAGTAATTAGAAGTCGATGAGTGTATTCTTTCAAAAGTTACGAGTCGGTAAACGCAATTAATTTTGACGGCGCGCGAGTCGGGTAAGCTTATCGAATAATTTCTGTATTTATGAGAGAACCGTTAGGGTCGTGGTCTTGTGTTCGATATGGGAGGTAGAGAATGTTTCGCTCTTTCATTTAAGAGTAATTAGAAGTCGATGAGTGTATTCTTTCAAAAGTTACGAGTCGGTAAACGCAATTAATTTTGACGGCGCGCGAGTCGGGTAAGCTTATCGAATAATTTCTGTATTTATGAGAGAACCGTTAAGATCGTGGTCTTGTGTTCAATATGGGAGGTAGAGAATGTTTCGCTCTTTCATTTAAGAGTAATTAGAAGTCGATGAGTGGATTCTTTCAAAAGTTACGAGTCGGTAAACGCAATTAATTTTGAAGGCACGCGAGTCGGGTAAGCTTATCGAATAATTTCTGTATTTATGAGAGAACCGTTAGGGTCGTGGTCTTGTGTTCGATATGGGAGGTAGAGAATGTTTCGCTCTTTCATTTAAGAGTAATTAGAAGTCGATGAGTGTATTCTTTCAAAAGTTACGAGTCGGTAAACGCAATTAATTTTGACGGCGCGCGAGTCGGGTAAGCTTATCGAATAATTTCTGTATTTATGAGAGAACCGTTAGGGTCGTGGTCTTGTGTTCAATATGGGAGGTAGAGAATGTTTCGCTCTTTCATTTAAGAGTAATTAGAAGTCGATGAGTGTATTCTTTCAAAAGTTACGAGTCGGTAAACGCAATTAATTTTGACGGCGCGCGAGTCGGGTAAGCTTATCGAATAATTTCTGTATTTATGAGAGAACCGTTAGGGTCGTGGTCTTGTGTTCGATATGGGAGGTAGAGAATGTTTCGCTCTTTCATTTAAGAGTAATTAGAAGTCGATGAGTGTATTCTTTCAAAAGTTACAAGTCGGTAAACGCAATTAATTTTGACGGCGCGCGAGTCGGGTAAGCTTATCGAATAATTTCTGTATTTATGAGAGAACCGTTAGGGTCGTGGTTTTGTGTTCAATATGGGAGGTAGAGAATGTTTCGCTCTTTCATTTAAGAGTAATTAGAAGTCGATGAGTGTATTCTTTCAAAAGTTACGAGTCGGTAAACGCAATTAATTTTGACGGCGCGCGAGTCGGGTAAGCTTATCGAATAATTTCTGTATTTATGAGAGAACCGTTAGGGTCGTGGTCTTGTGTTCGATATGGGAGGTAGAGAATGTTTCGCTCTTTCATTTAAGAGTAATTAGAAGTCGATGAGTGTATTCTTTCAAAAGTTACGAGTCGGTAAACGCAATTAATTTTGACGGCGCGCGAGTCGGGTAAGCTTATCGAATAATTTCTGTATTTATGAGAGAACCGTTTGGGTCGTGGTCTTGTGTTCGATATGGGAGGTAGAGAATGTTTCGCTCTTTCATTTAAGAGTAATTAGAAGTCGATGAGTGTATTCTTTCAAAAGTTACGAGTCGGTAAACGCAATTAATTTTGACGGCGCGCGAGTCGGGTAAGCTTATCGAATAATTTCTGTATTTTTGAAAAAACCGTTAGGGTCGTGGGCTTGTGTTGAACGAGAGAAACTATCACTCTTTCATTTGAGAGTAATTTGGAGTCGATAGACAGATTCTTTAAAAAGTTATAGGCATGTTTATACAATTACCCCTTCTTTACCCTGTTTTTAGGGAGAAAGAGTGAGTTCAAGTGTGTGTTCGCGCGCGTGGTCGGAATTTGGCACGCTAGTTCGACTTCATCGGTTCAAAGCGAGGTGCATTCGAGATCTTTTTTACTAGACTAAACGCCAGTGAAGCTCTCCCTACGACGTTTTGAAAGCAGCTTTGCTATTGGTTCATCAAGTACACTAAGCTCCTCCCATTTTTCATCTTCTTATCTTTGTTTTTAGTTCCAAATTGATTATTTTACTGAAGTGTTTCATTTTCAGCAATACTAATATTCTTTATTTTAGCTTTCTACGCTGGTTAAGGTAATAATAATTATGCGCACATGATTGAGGATTTTGATTTAAACCCACGTTTATTCATGTTTTATGACACACGATATTCTTCTAGCTGTGTGTGTCCGTGCTTCTAATTTCCCATTTCATTTTAACGCTCATTTGTGGATCTGATACTATTGGTTGAGGTAAATTTAGTAGGTGGATATTCTCTCCAGACACGTTGTTAAAAATTTTCTTTTTATCAGCCGATTCATTTTCACCATATATCATTTGTGCTGCTCATTCTACAGTTGGGGAGTATTTCATTTATAAGAAACGTTTCATCCAGAAAAAATAGTGGTTCTTGCTCTATAACAATCAATGAAGTTTATTGTGCCGGTTGCGTTTATGCTATCTGCAATTGAGGAATCTGCGGCCTGTAAGGAATATGAAATGGAAAAAATCAATTTACTAATTGAACACTAACCGAATTATTTTTCTTGCCATTTCACGTAGCCTAACACTAACTTTTCTGTTGCTCACTACTTGTAGTGCTCCTAAAGTATATTTTGAATCATCTGAAATGTCTTGGGTAACACTGATCTCTGTTCAAATTGCAATCTGGAGAACTATGGTTTAGCCCACGTACTGGAGTAAAAGTTTCAGTTAGAGGACTCCATCAACGTTAATATTAAAAATATTTAAAAGTCACGCTTATCATGCTCGTGAATGAGTTTCACTTGCATTGCCCTAAGGCCGCGGCCAGACAAACAGCAGTGAAGCAGGGCTGCGCAGAGCAGTTTCGGCTCGCTGGGAGCTGCTAGCTTATGCTCGTAAGTTAGGTGGCCAAACAAACAGCAGTGGCTGGTCCTGAGTCCGCAGCAGTTGTAATCTTGGCGCTACGATGGGCGGTGCTTTTTGACGGGCAACCTCAAATTTTGCTTAGTAAATAGATGTAGAACAGGCAATATTTCATCGAATTAAGTTTATTTATATCTATAGATATTAACATGTTATGCATTATCTTCATAGCATTACAAGTACATCCGTACAGTGTCGTATAGTACTTTTCATTTCGCTAAAATATTTCTACCCACAATGTTTGAAATGGCTTTGATACTGTTTTTTAATTGTTCCAGGAAATTCGACAAAACATTAATTGCATGATAATATTCTAGTTATGGTTGCTGATGGAATAATGCAAATAATTCACTGACGCATGACTTGAAACCTCATAAGTACTTGAGTGTGGATTATTTTGCAGTACTGGACGTGTAGAGACATTACAGAACAAGGATCATATTCGTTCAGGCGTATGAATATAAACATCTATGGATATAACAACCCGAATCTGGAATTGTTAAACTAATAAACAATATCTAAGTATAAAAGGATTTATTGTATTTGACGTGCGGCACTAAGTTTCATTTTAATGGCAATTTTCACGTAAAATTCGAACATCACTATCGTTGTTGGAGAAACTAACAGTTTTTTAGTTGCGTGCTTTCAAGGTTATTTTTACCGATGTAATACTGATAAAACGCAAGCTCAAAAAATTCTGTATCGGCTTTACCCAGCACTTTGCGCTGGTACAGAAAAAGTCAAAGATCCATCCTCTCCACATTTGACTCACATTTAACAATTCCATTTGTGTGAGCACATATACGTGTTCATATACATATACACGCACCTATGCATATATATGTTTCTATTCCTATTTTTTGAGTAAAAATAAAACCTCAAAACATATTACATTCTACCTAAAGCTCTGCGACCAGTTAACACTGAATCATATTCCAGAAATAAATATATTTATTGCAATCTATATACTTAATTCAGTAACTCAAAATTTGTCCGAGTCCGTTTAGAAAATTGGCTGAGTCTATATGGTCAAGTGAGGTATTAAATTGAAGCCACTGGTGTCTATATTTGCAGAAAACTATTTATTCAATTTTTTATTTTTATTTTTTTCATTTTTTTCTATTTTTTTATTTATTTTTTTTTTTATTTTTTTTTCTTTATTTTTTTATATTTTTTTATTATTTTATTTATTAATTTTTTTTTTATTTTTTTTTTTTTATTTTTAGGCAAGTTGGACAACCCGATACTCGGGTTGAACCGGTAATACTAGGAGAGCTCGGAGAGCTCTCCTAGTTGCTTAATAATTCAAAAATAGATCTATCACTACTCCAGAGGGCGTATCTGTGAATAAAAACAATGAAAAATATAAAAAAGACAAATGAAAGAAGTGCTCGTGAAAAAATCATCTCTGTGCGTATGCTTATATCTATACAACAAATAATTCAGGAATTCCGAAGAATTCTCCAGTAGTATTTTGAATTATTTATAAGTTGTCAGCCATCTCTTGGGATATAAAATCTCCAAGATATGATATTTTTGGTTTAACTAGCCATTGACAGGGTTAATCTATTTGCACGCTACGTTTGGTTTGTCTAAAAGTACGCGTCGTTTAGTTTATTTATTTGTACACCTCGGATAGTTTGTCTATTAGTACGCCTCATATAATTTGTCTATTAGTAAACCTCGAATGGTTTGTCTATTAGTAGACCACGTATAGTTTGTCTATTAGTACTCCTCATACGGTACGTTTGTCTAAGGACGTCTTATAGTGAGAAATTTTTTAAAAGCCAAGATGTTGCCATGTATCTCATATGCCAACCTTTTTTCAAATAAACGGTTTTCTTTTCTTTCTTTCTCACAGATGACCTAACCGGTGTTTCCTCAGTGTTACTTAGGAGAAAAATGATTAATGTTTATAACTAAAAAACAAATAGATCATACGTAAAAGATATATGTTTCAAGTCAAGTTTAGTGCCATGTGCCAAAAATAGACCTGATAGGAAATATTCGGCATTGGTACGCTCTAAAGTTCAAGTATTGACAAAGAAAATGCTTGATATGGTATAGTTTTTCGATTTATGAGGTAGAAAATACCTATATACGTATAAATAACTGTACAATCCCACCTACCACTAACTTCCATAGCGTCTGCTATAAATGACCGTTGTTCATTAACATAGTTATGATCGAAATATAAAGAGATGCCCCCCCGATCGCAGGAATAGCTTGTACCGAGGAGATCAGAAGTTCGATATCCTTCCCGGACGAACTCTAGGGTGCAACTGACTGCTAGCTCCCGACTGCAGGGCTGCCAATGAGAATTTTACCAAAACCCCAGCATACGCTAGAAAAAACACAGATTGCTGCTTAAAACCCCAGATTCGCGAAAAAGTGTGTTAATGAAGTAATTTGCTTACCTTTGTACTCGTATTACTCTGAATCAGTTGCTGCCGTCAAACATATAGCGTTGCTCCGTAATTTCTCATTCTGCCTCTCCAAATATCGGTGACTTATTGCTCCGATTTCCATATCGCGTATTAATTCTTTTCGTGGTTGCCAAGTAGTACAATCATTGTTGCTCCTCGAAATTAATTGTTTTGCCAAAATTCTATCTCTTGAAGTTTCTGCTTTCAGAAAACTGGTTTGTTTCGTTTTAACACAATTCATGACTGAAAAAATTCGTTCAACCGAAGCAGACGAATGTGGCAGAATAGTAACTGTTAGACCTGTCATAAAAGGAGACAAGAGGCCAAATTTTGAATTTTGAAAACCGTCCTTGATTTCTTTTAGTTTGTTCCAGTATCTGGGAGGATTTTATAAAAGAACAATTATTACTATGAAGGTGCTTTCAATAATTATGTGTTTCATGTACCACAGTAACAGGTACTGCATAAATGGTACTTGAACATTTAAATTGTTCGATATTTTTTGCTGGCAGTAAACAGACGTCACTTAGATTTCGACAGAATGCAGATGCAACAGGAATATAATAGCAACTAATACACCCAATTTCAATTAAACGAATTTGATAATTTAATACCATAATTTTCATTGCATCAAGCGCCGAAAAAAATTATTACATATAAAAACCTTCAATTTGTTATCTCTGCATAGAAAACCCCAGATTTTTGCCAATTTTTTGATAAAAACCCCAAAATTTTAGGCCACAGCTAAAAACCCAAGATCTGGGGTTAAAACCCCAGCTTTGGCAGCCCTGCTCCCGAGCAGTGTTTTATCACCCGAGATAAAACGCCGCTACCGCTTGCTTCAGACAGCGCTGCCCTGCACTGCTCTATGCTACTTGTCTGGCCACCCTAATAGGAACACCACTAACATAAAACACCGCGCCGGCTCTGCTCTGCTCTGCCCTGCTCCATTTTGTCTGGCCGCGGCCTAAGAAGTCACAGAATTTAGTTCTAGATCATGACAGTTGAAAACTAATTACGGAATCATTTCTCGTAACAATTTCGCTTTAATGCTTATATATATTCTTTATTTCACTTCAGAGTCACGTAAATTTTACCAAACATTAATTTTCTTTCGGTGCAACCTCCCCTCTTTTCTGTGTCTGTAATAAAGAACGGTAATGATGATGGTAACAGCAGGAATAAATTTTCTGTCCGCTTTCTGTGATGTGTCGAAAAAATACCTAAAAGTGTATCCTGTTTAGCCATTTCGACATCTGAAAGTTAGCCTCGATATTCATCTACTAAATCTTCTTGGATTGTTGGTGGAATCATTTGTAGCCTTTAGATTGCGCGTACCAGCAGGCAGGAGTAATATAAAGCATAGGAGTAATATACGAAGTCATCTAATCAACCAAAGCTAGTAATTCCAGTGTAGTGCATAGGCGAATAAAACACAGATTCCGAAATGTAGTAACCATCGTGAGTCTGCAAGGACTCCATTACTGACTTACTAAGTACAAAATATTTGAGTCTAATTAAAATCTATTAGGAAATAAAAATTCACACATCCGTATCAAAGTTTCATCAACGATAAAAAATGAATACATCAAAGTCGGTACGGAAATATAAGTCGCTGTGGCGTGAAAATATTTATTTGTTACATTTGGTCATGTTCGTCATACAGAACCAAGAAGTAACAGAAGTCAACGCAGGTTCATTCCGAAATCCAGGGAATTTCGAGACACATAAATAGACTTTCCACCTAGATGTCCCACACTGTACTTACGGAATTTTTCGAAAAAGATTTCTGATAGACTGCTGATCGTTTATCAAAGAACGAGAGTTAATTTCTGTGTATCCCGGTATTATCAAATTTGCCTTTTTACCACGAGTGTGCCTAAATAGAACATACTGTCATACTGAGTGCAACTCGCTGCCAGTGAAATCTAACTGCCAGTTTGAGCCAACAGATAGACACTACACAAATGATAAAGGCAGTTAGCGACGAAATTATTCGTACATCCACGTCTCTCACACCTTTCCAGAATTACCCAAAAACTATTGTTGCCACAGGCATAAGATTTTCAGTGTTTGAAGCACATATTAGCGACAATAATACGAAGTTTCTAGAACAAAATATTATTTTTGAAAGAATTAACAAGCTGAACTTCAGAAACACGAAATAACAAAAATATTCACACAATTGAGAACATTACATTTCATTGAGAAGTTTTTACCGTTATACTTGTTTTATTGAAAAAAATTGTGTTTAAAATTTTCATGAACATTCTAAAAGTGAGATCATTCAAAAAAATTGTGAGAGCTAACGGGAAGCCAGAGGAGTTGAGCTTTGTCATTCGTACACTAGCGCCACGATTGGAAAAACTAAGGAAACCGGTGTGGACCTCAGACAGAAGATAATTGCCTGCAACAAAGCTGGAGATAGTTATGGGGACATTTCTAAGCGTTTAAGCATCCCAAGATCTACAGTACAATCTGTTTCGAAAAAGTTTGCTAAGTTTAGTACTGTTGAAACGTTGCTTCGGCGTGATCGCAAACAAAAGCTCTCGGTGAAAACTTCTCGAAAATTGTGTCGTGAGATCAACGCTAATTCACGAGTGAAGCTAGATGACACTGCCGAGAGATTGAACGCTCAGGGAACTAGCGTGAGACATCGCACAATCCAGCGCTGTCTGAACAAGGAAGGCCTACACGGACGCTGACCTTGAAGGACTCCACTCCACAAACCATGTCATGTTGCTTCTCGCTTGAACTTTGCTAAGTCACACTTGGATAACGACAGATGCTCTTGAGAGAAAGTATTATGGAGTGACGAAATCAAAATCGAGCTCTTTGGGCACAATGACGTGAAGAAGGTTTGGCGTAAGAATGGTGAAGCTTTTCTGCCCAAGAACACTGTGCCAACAGTTAAACACGGAAGTGGTTCACTGATGTTTTGGGGTTGTTTTGCTACATCGGGTACTGGAAAATTGGTTGCAATTGAAAGGAAGATTATCTCTGATGACTCTATTTCTATTTTGGACGATAACCTGAGTGTATCGGCAAATAGCTTGGGACTTGGAAGGCGATGGGTATTTCAACAAGACAATGACTTATAGCACACGGCCAAGTCAACAACTACCTGGCTCCAATGAAACAATATAAATGTGCTATCATGGCCTTCGATTAGTCCTGATCTCAATCCCATTGAAAATTTTTGGCAGGAATTAAAAGTCAACATCAATAAGAGAGCTTGGAGTCTTCATGAATTGAAACGCATCGCCACAGAAGAATGGAACAATATTTCATCTGAAACTACCGAAAAGTTCAAAAAATATAATAAAAGGCATTTTAATGTTATGAAGATGAAAGGTCACGCTATTTATTATTATAAATGTTCTCAATTGGTAGATTCACCTCGAAAAAGAGCAATACTACTCACTGAATGAATAATTTTGTCTTATCGTGTTTCTGAAGTTCAGCTTGTAAAATATATCAAAAATAATATTTTGTTCTAGAAACTTCGTACTGTTGTCACTAATATGTGTTCCGCATCCTGTGAAAATCTTATGCCTGTGGCAACAATTGTTTTTGAGTAACTCTAGGAAGTTTTGAAAGACGAGGGGTGTACGAATAATTTCGTCGCTAACTGTACATGTACTACGTGCTTAAAGTTCTAAATGAACATCGTTTCTCAATGAAGTTTTAAAAAATACCTACATTATTTGACTACCAATCAATAAACTATGGCATATGCATGACCTCTACATATTGGAAAAGATTTTCCTGCAATCCAAGTCGACACGAATATAGATTAATAGTGGCATAACAAATTCCTGCTCTTTTCGCACAGGTCAAGAAGACCATTCATGGAGAAAAATTGAGCTCATCTTCGGTAAAGGTTCTTATCTTTACACTTCAGAGCTCAAATAAAAATATTTTTTTAACATCATGTAAGAAGAAGCACGGCAAACTCTTCAATTGGGTCATAGGTGTTCCCACATGAATGAATAAGAAATTTGTAGGACCCGAACTCCCAAATGGGGAATCCGTTCACTAGGTGTAGCCGCTCGTGTTCTGTTCAAAGTGTCTTACGAGAGGTATCCAGCGCACTTGATTGAAGAGGGAAAAACTTTTTAAAGTAATATAAAGGTGCTGGCAAGATGTCCGCAATGAACATCCAAAGTTCGTTACAAACATAGTAACAAAGTTGTTATTTTAATTTTTTGAAGGTTTAGTAACCAAGTTTTGTCTTCAATTTCAAGAGAAGTGGAAAATGGATCTCTCAACTAAAGGATCTGTCATTTTACCTCCCTGAAGCCAAGCACCATATATATTTAAAAGCTACGGCGTCCTGTGAGTTGCACCAAAGTAAGTTGAGTTTTCATTGAATTTGGATGCTTAAATCACAGATCTTAATTTAGGCGATATGACAGGATTCCCATGAGTAAGTGCTGGAGTGTTGACTTTCTTGCCATAAATTGAAATAATTGCAGCGAGGAAGCAGTGCAGAACTCTGGATGGTTCCATCTCTGCATCTACGACGTCTCTTGGCAAAACTGCACATAAATAGCAGATACTATTACCATTGGATTTCACACATACACCAGTTATTAATTACATATTATCATTATCAATTTTGATTGTGAATGTTTTACTCATACATTTAGCCATTACACGACGTGATCATTATTCCTGTAGAAGAATGAATACTTCAATGGGGAATCTACACACGCGGTTGGCAGTGAAATTATTTCACTCCTCCCGTCTCCGGAATACTGTACGTGGAACCCACGCGCCGGGCTGTATTGAGTAGCCGGCTGATTACGCTGGGGAATATTAGGAATGTTTCTTAACACTTTGACTGCGCCGTGAGCCATTTCCTGCAATCCAAGTCAATACTAATAAATACTAACAGTAGCATAACATATAAATGTAAGCGGCTGATCGACCAGTAACCACAAACTCATTCTTCATAAATACTTAATGAAAACTCAATGAAGGCACGGTCCAGTTAATGCTCGCTATTTTCAACATTACTGACAAACATCGACTTAAAATTTGAGATAAATATTAAACTCCAGTTTTACCTACCGCAGCCAAAGTGTTAGGAGAGCCAACTGATGAGAAATTAGTCATGGTTCGAATTTATGTCAAATATTGAACCAAATTTTATGGCTGCACTGAGAAAAAATATAGGGTCATTTTGACACACTTAAGCGTGTCATACGTTTGTCGCAAAACCGGCACACAATTGTGTGTCATGGAGGCGACATGACACACTTAAGTGTGTTACATGACACACTTAGGGCCGTCATGACACACCTAGGGGAAATCTACGGAACCTAAAACATAGATTTAACTTACTCCTACCGTACCCCTCTGACTCGCCCGTGGACCAAGAAAAATGGTTAAACAGGATTATTGAACTACGAGTATTTGAGGCTTATGATGTATCAACTCTTGACTTTCAAATTTAAAGTTATCACTATATTTCCACAGAACAAAATCAGTTCTTAGTAAAGTCAGCGTATTAAGCAATTTTACAGACAGCATTAAAACATTGCATACCGTAGTGTAGAGAAACTTCAAAGATTTATTGAGTAGAACAGATTAATTGAAATCAGCAAATAAATTGAGAACAGCTTCGATAACTTCACAACAATGTTAAATGTATATTAACGATATATGAGCTTGAATCACTTTGACGGTTACAATACCTATACATTCATTGAACGAAGAAAGCCCTGAACTCATAACGAATTGTATTCTAAATAACTAAGAACTTTCACGCGCTAAAGATAGGCTTCAACATGACCACATCCTTCATTCATTCAAATAAAAACAGCATCAGTTCAGTTCGCCCATTTTATTCAACACTGAAATACACATTTTCTCGGTATTCATTTCTCAGAAAATTAATAGTTGAAGTCTAAACACTAAAATAGGTGAAACAAATTCAGCACCAAATGTTTATCTACTTAGAACTGGAAGTGATAAAAATTATTCAACATTTAGGACAAATTCTGTGTACATCTGTGAGAACCTTTCCGCATGCGTAATCAAGAAATGTCCTAACAATTAAAAACATATTTTTTCAATTTTAATTTCATATTTAACATGAAACGGAAAGGTCTCACGCTATAGTACAAGAATTCTCTATTTTGAAACGAAAAGTTCCCAAAACAAAAGTCACACGAGTAACATTCCACTTTCTCGCAATACCTTTAGAAATGTTAAATCGCATTTTACACAAGAAAGAAATAAAATATTTTTCTATCAATCACAGATCAAGTTAATGAAGAGTATTATTATATTATGGAACTCTAAGTGAAATAAAAAAATTCTGCTCTATACTCATTTCCAGGTGAACCTTGAAATATTCATACGGAAGGAAATAATTTAGTTCTGCTATTAGTTTCATAATTAATTTAAGTTCTTGTAAAATAATGCATGTCTTAAGCAAAGGTGAAAAGATTTCATAGTGAAAATTAAAATAACTTTCCAAACACTTATCTCGCACAAATGAAATCATGATTCATCTCCACACAGAATGATTATATATGTTTTCATTCAATAAAAACTTTGACAATTATTTATACCGGTCAAGTTTTCCACTTGTACACAAGTAACGAAATGAAAGTGAAGAATCAAATATTAAAACGTCTGTTTGAACGTTCCTGAATAAATCCAGGAGCTTTCGAAAGAACGGAAAATATTTTATTTTTCACTTTGAGTTCCGTAAAAAACGAGTTGTTGCAGAATTGGACAAAGTCTTACACTGCTCTAGAGAAAATATTCTTCAAGTTGTAACAGCCAAAAGAATTCTACCCGATTTCATCACTTATAAGAATTCTTATAATGAATGTGGCTAAACAGCTTAATAATAGTATTTTTTACACGACTAATAGAACATTACATATTAATAATCGCAGTTAAAGGAAATGTACGCTATAAAATCAGATAATTCTACTCCTTTTTCACTTCAAATTAAACTAAGTCAAGTTCAATTCAATCCAAATCAAGTTCAATTTAATCCAAGTCAAGTTCAAATTAATCCAACTCAAGTTCAATTTAATCAGAGTCAAGCTCAGTTTAATACAAGTCAAGTTCAATTTAATACAAGTCAAGTTCAAATTAATCCAAGTCAAGTTCAAATTAATCCAAGTCAAGTTCAATTTAATCAGAGTCAAGTTCAATTTAATAGAAGTCAGGTTCAATTTAATACAAGTCAAGTTCAATTTAATCCAAGTTAAGTTGAATTTAATCCAAGTCAAGTTCAGTGTAATCCAAGTCAAGTTCAATTTAAACCAAGTCAAGTTCAAACTAACCGAAGTAAATTCGAATAAATCAAAGTCAAGTTCAAATTAATCCAAGTAAAGTTCAAATTAATCAAAGTCAAGTTCAAATTAATTCAAGTCAAGTTCGAATAAATCCAAGTCAAGTTCAATTTAATCCAAGTCAAGTTCAATTTAATCCGAGTCAAGTTCAAATTAATCCAAGTCAAGTTCGAATAAATCCAAGTCAAGTTCGAATAAAGCCAAGTCAAGTTCGAATAAATCCAAGTCAAGTTCGAATAAATCCAAGTCAAGTTCAATTTAATCAGAGTCAAGTTCAATTTAATACAAGTCAAGTTCAATTTAATACAAGTCAAGTTCAATTAAATCCAAGTCAAGTTGAATTTAATCCAAGTCAAGTTGAATTTAATCCAAGTCAAGTTCAGTGTAATCCAAGTCAAGTTCAATTTAAACCAAGTCAAGTTCAAACTAACCGAAGTAAATTCGAATAAATCAAAGTCAAGTTCAAATTAATCCAAGTCACGTTCAAATTAATCAAAGTCAAGTTCAAATTAATTCAAGTCAAGTTCGAATAAATCCAAGTCAAGTTCAAATTAATCCAAGTCAAGTTCAAATTAATCCAAGTCAAGGTCAAATTAATCCAAGTCAAGTTCAAATTAATTCAAGTAACAATCGAATTAATCCAACCCTCGGTTGAGTTAAAAAATGATACCATCACTTGTTAATTCGAGCTTTTTTGTGTTATATATGGATCTATTGGAAGTGATGAGCAAGACAGGTTTCGAGGTTTTATTTACACTCGAATATATTTATATACGTGAAATTTCACTTTATCACATGTATGAAATCATATACGCAAATACAAATGATTATCATTGGACGATATGTAGATTTAAACTTTAAAAGGAATATAAAAATGCGATTCACTGAGTACTAATGTACGATTCCGTTTGAGTACAATTACATTACTACCCAGATACATTCCTGCACTAGCAATGAAAATATTACCATCCATTTTAATTCCTTGTTAGTCAATGTGAAGAAATGTAGGATCCATTTACAATACACAATAATAATACAAGAAACAATAATACTAACATAATGCTGATATTATTTGTGTGTGTTTACAATTCAATATATAATTTTATCAAGACTTGAATATTCATTAAATGATTATCATAAAAGTTATTTAAGTCTTGAAAGCATCATATATCGAATTGTAAACACACAAATAAAATCAGCATTAAGTTAGAAATATTGTTTTTGAATTATTATTGTGTATTGGAAGTGGATCCTACATTTCTCCACATTGACTAACACGGAATTAGAATGGATGGCAATATTTTCATTGCTAATGCATGAATGTATCAGTGTAGTAATGTACACCTTTGAATTGTAATCAAACGGAATCGTACATTCGTACTCAGTGAATCGCATTTCAATATTCCATTTAAAGATTAAACTACATACCGTCCAATGATAATCTTTTGTATTTGCGTATATGATTTCATACATGTGATAAAGTGAAATTTCACGTATATAAATATATTCGAGTGTAAATAAAACCTCGAAACCTGTCTTGCTCATCACATTCAATAGATCCATAAATAACACAAAAAAGCTCGAATTAACAAGTGATGGTATAATTTTTTAACTCAACTGAGGGTTGGATTAATTCGATTGTTACTTGAATTAATTAGAACTTGACTTGGATTAATTTGACCTTGACTTGGATTAATTTGAACTTGACTTGGATTAATTTGAAATGAAAAAGGTGTGGTGACCAATAATTTTTTTTACAATAGTACGGATATTTCTACATAAATTAGAGAATGTATGAACAAGCGAAAAGCTACATTAATCCTTTTAGTATCATATTTACTTCAAGTTCACGAAAAAGGTCTCATGCAACATAAGGAAACATTCTCTCTATTCTGAAACGGTGAAATAATTTCCTATTTCTTATTATCGCACAAATGAAATTCTCATTCACTGTAAAGTAAGCGTGTCCCTTTGGATCTACATACGAGTTTGAACGAAAAATGTTTACACCAAACTAAAATTCCACAACGCAACCTTAAGCTATGTCAAATGGCCATGACTCGGATGTGTTGACGGCCACTGGCAGCGATACCGAGATCTTTTGGTGGAGGTGAGGACTGGACGAGGTTGTCGCATCTCCTGGTCGAGTTACGGGCACCGGATCCTGCTAGCCTGTCCTGCTCAAGTAAGAATACATGCAATAATTTTTTATCAACAAATTTAACACATTTTTTATATGATGTTAGTAAAACTGTTGCTTTGATGAGCATCTATGGTATAGGTAGACACAACTTCATAACAGTGTAATTAATCTGTAGGGTCAGATTCGTGGTCTTGCTGAAGTTCAGTTATTAATTTTCATTAATAATTTATTCGTACGCTTAATATTAAGATTCTCTTAACCACAACATACGCGATCCAAAGAAAGCAAGGAGAAGAGACAAATATTTAGTAGATTAGATTAGATCAATAGTTAGTTTAAGCCTCCCTATCCGCAACAAATTCAATCCAAAGAGAGGAAGGAAGAAGGCACCATCTAATATGGAGTTGAGGGATCGTAGAATCTATGCAGAAAAGGCACAGAAACAGTAAAATGAGAAAGAAGTTCATGAAACAAGATCAAAGTTCAAGAAGTAGTAGGTGGTGAAAAACAAGACAGCAGTGAACCGAAAAAAGATGGTCCGTAACAAAACAAAAACCTATTCTATTCCAACAAAAAAAGAAGCTTACTTAGCTAACTCTCAGCTCGGGCCCTCACATTGTCCCCCTGGGAGCGCTAATTCCCATAGATACAACAGCTGTATCCCCCTGAGGGGACAAACATTTAGTATCGACTGTTAAAAAACATTGAACTTATGCACGAAGGGATTCCCACCAAGGGTACCCTGCACATTAAAACAGCAGGTTAGTATTGCAATAGAAAAAGAAAAGGCATGAAAGTCAACGAAGAGGATATGAAAACTAAAAATCCAGGTGGTTGCGAAAGAAAGACGTCTCAAAGGCCTATCAATAGATGAGGTAACCCAGCAGTATCCTATTGCCTTTATAATGCCTCCTACAACTTGCGCTATGAATTGTTTGATCTGCTCAGAGATCAGCTAATCAACACTGAACCTTGATCAGCTGATCAACGCAACCTGGAACTAGAAAGGGAAGTTCTGCTTTATAATGAAATTTTAATTTTTTTTTCATGAATGATACAAAGGAGACTGTTTGAATAATTAAGACTTTATACTAAATAGGTAAGTTTTTTGGGGACATGAGTGCTGTGAATTTCACTATCTTCGTTAGACAGAGTATAACCTTGAATTAAGAACTGGGTAGTCAATACCTAAATTTTCTGAACAAGTATTTAATCACAGTTGTACAGCTAATGACTTCGACTCCACCTTAGGGTTATATCAATTTGAATTTCACTTGGATTAATTTAACTTGGCTTGGATCAAATGGAGCTTGACTTGGATTAAACTGAACTTGACTTGAATTAATTTGAAGTAGGCTTGAATCATTCTAACTTGACTTGGATTAATTCGAATTTGACTTAGATTAATTTGAAGTGAAAAGGTGTAGTCTGAAGACGAGACCTAATTGTCACTTACTTGAGTTTTATCTTATGGAAATCGCGCAGCAGCATTTAGGATGCCAGCAATCGAAACCGTAGCAACTTCCAAGCCCGACTGCAATGTCAGCGTCCTTCAAAAGCGCAGACCTCTCCTCCTTCTGCCACAAGTCTCTCGCATGTGGCTGGAGCCAAATGTTTGGACCGTCGAAGATGGTCATCGGTAATGGCTCCTGGGTGAAAAAAGAAAAATTTTAGTATGGGTGTCATTTATAATCTTGAGAAATTGGACCTGAATTCAAAAAAACTTTTATAATTTAGTTTGTTTAAATGCTTGCTTGGTCGTTTGTAAGTTCATAAGCATCCATGATATGCTTATGAGAATAACGTTCGACTACATTTTCAGTCATAAAGTAGGGTTCAAATAAATTTCCTCGCATTGTAGTACGAACATGATGGGTTTAAATACTTATTTTTCTAGATCTTCAAATCTCTAATATCTTCCATATGAAGACTGACTTGATGGGTAATTACTTGTTATGTTTTAACACTGGGTCAATATTCGTTAAAAAATATTCATCTCCAAGACAGCAGCGAAATCCAGGATTCCATCATTAGTGTCATAATTTAATCTATACTCTGCACGCCAACTCTACAATGAAGGAATAATTATGAAATTACAACAAATAATTTTCACTTTTTTCAAATGAAACTTTTGCCTTCATTCTTGTGTTCGCTTGGACTATTTTAACAACTGCCTTTAAAAGACAAATGTTTCATTTTCATTTTTTTCTCAATAATTGAGGGACAAAAACTGCCAAAATAACAATAGAATGAAATTCTTACCTTTTTACTTGTCTTCACAGGGCGAGGTATGGACACCTCACGAGACACTTGAAGTATTCCAGCTGCATATTTCCAGGAGATTACCTCGCATTGCATCGATGATATTCATCTCAGTGATTCCCACGAATTCAATGCATATCTGAAAAAATTAAGGTTATGTTATTATTCAAGAAAGACAAAAAATATACTCTCGCATGATTTTTTTTCCTCACCTAGAGAGTTTTCGTCGAACAATTATTATTGTGTTTTATTTTCATCATCACAATGTGAAACATCCGATAGCCAAAATTTTCATTTTGTGGACGAACGTCAATGCTCGCCCGCCTTCGTTGTGTGCGGAATTCGCGAAACATACGTGCGGAAACCCAATGTTGAAATTTACAAATTTTTACGATTAGTTAATTCCAGTTACTCTGGAACATGGAAATGTAGACAGTAACTTTATATTGTCAGACGTAATTATTGGTTAGAAATTAATACTAAAGTACTTCTTCTAACATAACTATTCAAGCTATTATACCTTAAACTATGTTCATTCTTCATTTATTTGTGCAGAAAACATAAGTGCAATCCACATCTTCTTATCAAAATCAACTTCTGATTGGATCTATTTTAGTTTCAAGAATTTCCAATCATGAATTATGAATTGGTTAAGCAAACTGGCAACTCTATGTTCAGCATATTTGTTGCTTTGATCATCTATACATATATACAGTATGAACTCGGCTGTCACATATATTGCAGTAAGTCAAAACATTTATTTTGAAGATAACAAAGAAGTTAATTCTACTTTTCTTCATTTTGCATAAAAAAAATCCTCTGTAGCCTGAATATGTTAAAAAGAATTGTAGACTGTTACAAAGATTTAAATTTTCATTGATTATCAAGCACTTTTGAGTTGGAAGTTGTGTACAATTATTTCATTATAACAAACTTTTCTCAGGACAGTCTTCTCATATCCTATTCTGTAGGTATATATCCTGGAGAGGGCTGCTATAAAGTCATTATTTATAGATATTTACATTACCAATATACTGTACAAAACATCAAACTACAGAAAATTAATAGAAATACTTTCACGTGCAACCAAAATACTTGATTATGTTTGGGTTCTATATTACGCTTTAGTTAAAGCCTTTCTTTCCCATACCTACTAATCAGTAAACTCTACTGAAATTGGATTAGAAGAAAAACTATTTTCAATAATTTATGTACCATTTACAAGTTAATAACCTAATAATTAATATAGGCTAATCCATTAATCAATTATAATAAGAATTTCATGCAGAGAAAATTGAAGCACTAATAATATAATGAGCAGTAGTACTTACATGAGTTTTCGTCCTTGATTGAGTGAACTCAAAACCACTGGTTGATGGAGAAGGCTCACTCCGAGCACAAGTTGAAGGAACTGAGAATAATTTTATCAAGCCATTACTGGGCCAATGATCTGTTTAGTTGAATAATATTCAAGTGAAGCTATAAATCTGGACTTGCAAGAATAGAGGGAACACTGTTGGTAATTCATTTTCAAATGCTGAAAAAATATCAAAAACTTTTAAAACAAATTAGGATATATTTTTGAAAAAGAACATACCAAATGAGTATCAAGTAAGGTCTTAGTGAAAAGCAAGCAAAAAGAAAATCCAACAATATGACTTAAGCCAATAATAATTGTAAAAAAATTATATTCATGGTTACATCAGGTTCTTTTAGTGTGACTAATAACTTAAACCTAGTCCAAAAAATCAGGTAATATAGTTTTATACTAGCATGTTTGGTTTTCTTCAAGGCTATTTTTTTTAAACATATGGCCATTGTTGAATGTAATATTGAACTTGAAATTTCATGAGCATGATTGGATAAATGAATTTTCCAAAGCAAGATACATATACCCTGGCTGCGTTTAAATGAATTTTCATATCAATGATAATTTTCAGTAAAATAATCAAATCATATCTGATTTTATCTAATCATAATACTGTTGCTGGTTATTCATTCAATACCTTTTAAAATAATAACATGATTTTGACTGCAAAAGTTGATCCATGTCCCACACACATGAAACTGGAACACATGGTTTTATATTTCATTCCTGTTGCTTTCCATTCTAATTAATTACTTCTATCCACATTTGCATCATTAAAAATTAATAACCAGGAATTCAAACCCATTTATTTATATGCCAACATAAATTATTACACTATTTCTTCTGCAAACGATCAAGAAATTCGAACCGTCGAGGACGCGACCTTGAACTTGAAAGCCAAGGTCGCATAACGACGTTCAAGATGAGTCACCAGTAATCTATCAACTTACGAGCCCGTACTTCGGCTGATGCATAAAACAATCACATCTCACGCACAAATACATATCCTCTTTAGAAATGGAATGAAATCAAAACATTAATAAGGCTTCGGAGCGAATGACTTTCAGGTTATCATCATGAAGCGAATGAACTAGCCCAGGTACAAAAATAATGGCGAGCAGAAATGAAGCCGCCAAATGAAGCCGAATAGTAATTGAATGCAATTTGTTATTAAAGGTACACAAGTACATATGCCTTTCATTATACACCAAACAAATCCCTCGGATCTTGAATGAGACCACAAAGAAAGTGGACTCCACTTTCTTACGAAACTACGCTAGATATGGGTGCTTAGCGGATTACACTTGCACGACCGTGACCACTCACAATGACAGGCTGACAGACACTAATTAATCATGCATTGCATGCATGCATGGAGGCGAGGCCGCGGGATATCTGCGTGAGCTGCGGTTGCTTCTCACGAAGTTGAAAACAGCACAAATGAGCTATTTACTTCGGTACTTGATAAATAGATCAGTGATCGACGAACTGGAGATAATTTCACTCATCATGCGCTATTTCTTAATAGTTTTCATTCTAGCAAGCACTTCATTTTCTTAATATGAAAGGCCACGTCTAATTTAACAGCATAATTTTGCTGAAAGTGCTAGTTAATTTATTACACCTACAAGCTTGAGTCGTAAACACGTGTTGCATTATAAATTTTTCATTGTGAGTTCCTTCTCGTATATCGGCATTAATATCTTGCATTTTAGTTATTAACACGTTCACCGCGTTTTTGCGGTTGTTAATGGTTGGTTTGGTTACGTTGCAAGTGGCAGAATTGGGAAATAGATTTCACTGCTTGCACACATTTTATACTTCCTGAGATATGTGAGAAATACAAATGCGTGATAACATTTCAGCTCGTAATGTAAATATTTTTCTTTTGAAAAGATCTTGATTTAGATAAACTGTCAATAATTTAAACGGGTATGGAAATAAGTGATTTACCTAGTGGTACACATAGTCCCAAAACGCAAGAAACTTGTCCCTTGAAGTGAAATCTTATATCTTGGAATGAACTGAATAAATTCGTTTATGCGTGCAAAAAAACGTACGCAATTACTTAACATTTTTCCATTATTCACCTCATTAACTTCGAAAAGTGAAAGAAACTGGACATATATTTGCCTACATTTAGTTGTTATGACTTATTAGTTGAATATTTTCTTGAAAATGTGAAATTTGGATCAACAAAACCCCCAAACAGATAACTGAAACTTATGTCTTCCTGGCCGTGACTTTACACTCTCGCCCGACCTGTGAGTGCGTCAAGATTGACACACCTGGGTGTGTCAAGATTTCTCTGAGTGTGGATACTACTTTCAATCCTCTATGAGGACGAGTATTTCCCGCAGCCTCCCTGCACATAGAGCCAGTCAGGAAATAAGTTTCAGAAAAATTGATTAAACTTTCAGAAAAAAATGTCAGCGCCGAGAAAAGAGGAACCATGAACTGAACATGGCTTTCAACGAGTCAGAATCTCTCTATTTCAACGACACGAAGCCTACCTAAACCATTAGCCGTAACCCTCACATGCTCCCTCTAGAAATGCAAGATCCCATAATCACAGTGTGTTCCCTTGAGGGGTTATTTTATAAAAATCGTACCAACAAATATTTTAATTTTTTTGTAAACGCAAATTTTGACATTCATTGTGTTGCCGTTGAGTTAAAGGCTCACTTCAAAAAATAATTCGTGTGACTAGCTAGAAGTAATTCATAATTATATCGGGTTATTTCATGTCTGCAATGATTTTATAAGAAAACTTGAACGTCTGAACTTCTCACTCATGAATGGCTAAGTGACTGCAAATGTTAACGGGACCTACAATTTTTTCAGATCAGTCCAGTGCATAGGCTTTGTGTATATAATGTAATGGTTCATTGGACTTTTTTAAATTTCTAGAGGTCGTCTACCATTGCGATAAATTTTTTCTCATGGAGACGACTAATTCGATGCTGCACTTTCTCTCGAGCTATATTCATGGATTGCCCTTTCTAACGGAAATAACTTTCGAAAACTAAAAACCTGTTGTATTTCACCGGCATAAAATGTCGGTACCGTCTAGGTTCTGGCGCAAATAATTCGTGTTTTACCTTTAATTTATCACGGAACTATATTTTCAGGGGCCGAATGATTAGGTAGGCTGTTTACGGTCATCCTGTACTCAATCTATTTACTTTAATTTTCAGGTTCCCGTTAAAAGTTTAGCGAACACTTAAACGGAATTTGAATGGGACACTAGACAAAAACTCACCGCGCATAACTACAAGGTATTCAAAAGGCGGTTGGTAGCCCGTTTTGTTGCTTAGTATGTATGTTCTTAGTTCATCAATATTGACCCATTCCGTACCATCGGGATTTTAAAGTCCCACTTTTTTAACATGAATATATCAATGTTTTTCGATGTTTTTCACGAGCAGTAATAATATAATGGCCGGGGTAGAAGTACTCAATATTTATAGACTTGGAGCCGGAAGTGACCTCATCCCTTTGCACACGAAGTTTCAGAATGTCGCATAAAAAGGAGTATTGGGAGCGGCTGCGAAGTCAAGCTTCTCCTCTACAAGTTAATAATTTCAACTAATGGTTTTGTTCTCATTGACACGTTTTGTACCTAGTATTTATCCATGAAAAGTTTTATAGTGAAAAATTTATTTATATGCTAATAATCGTCAATTGAAATTTGTGGGACTTCAAAGTCCCGGTGGGTTTCCGATGGCTCAGTGATTTTTTTCTAGCGCTTTTTCAAGTCTTCCCGTTTTGACCAAGCGTTCTATCATACAATATAATTGTTTCAAGTCGAAAAACCCCACTACAAATGAAATTCTAGTCCTGCGCTTTGCCTCCGACGACGTGTTGGAGGAAAAGAACACATAGGAGTACCGAGTGTACCTGCAATCGCCTGAACAGATTGGTGACACTGACTGTAACGACGATGATGACGAGGATGTTGAGAATGTTCAATCTGTGAACCCAGATGTCCTGCCTCGCATCATTCTACTTTCTCTTCCTGAATTGGGCAACGTGGCCACCAAGACGCCCCAGATTATTGGTATGAGGGATATTGACACTGACGACGAGAGTGACACCAGTCCCGCCAGAGGGGATCACTTGGAAGATAACGAGACAGAGCAGAGAGAAGGAGAGCAGTGAGGTGCAGCTGATGCAACTGCTCGTCGAGGCAGAGCTGCACATCAGCCCGTCGTCCCCGAGGTGATATTGCCCGTGAGGGCAAATTACCACAGACTGAACCTAAGCCTAAGGATGACGGCTGGCATATGTAGGACAAAAAGAAAGTTGGCACTGAGATCCTTGAGTTCAAGTTGGACGAGGTTAACCCGAACTGGCAGCACCTTCAGAGCATTGTTATTGACTCCCCCCATACGGTTCAACAAATAGATGATGCCACATGAGTTCATGGAGCAGGCCGTTGAGCAGTCTAGGCTCTATGCCAAGCAGCACAAAAGCAAGACGTGGGCCAAATGGCAGAACGGTCTAACCGTGAACAATGTGCGTATCGTCGAGGGGAGTCATGATGCTCTCTCGGTATAACTCTCTGCCCGCCCGCCTCCTCTACTGAGAGCAGAGGGACGACGTGTACCTCAAAATTGTTGCAGAAAACATCAGCAAAATCAAGTTTGAAAGGATTCTCAGTTGCCTTCACTATGCAGACAATTGTCAAGCCAATGATGTCAGATACTAGAAGGACCGGCCAATCTTCAACAACCTCAACAAGCAGGCCTCCAAATACACCAACCTCATCCGCTTCTTTTCCGTCGACGAGTCAATGATCCCCTTCTCTGAGCGCCACAATACAAAACAGTTCATCAGGGCAAGCCAATCAGGTTCGGCATCAAGGTGTGGGTTATCTGCTCAGCTGACGGCCTGGGTTTTACTTCGAGCCCTACTGGGGGCCGACACCGCCATCGTCGACATCGGGCTCGGCCAGGGTTCCAACATGGTAATGAGGAAGTTGAGAAAGCCGGCGTGCAGCGTGGCTATGCGATATACTTCGAATAATTGCTCACCTCCTTCCTCCTGCTGCAGAAGTTGTCAAACCTTGGCATTGGTGGAACAGGGACCATCCGAAAGCACAATCTTTTCCGCGTGCTCCTCCCCGATGCTAAAACTGCCTAGAAGGTAGAGGGGCGCCTCTAGGTGTGTATACAAGGAGGACGAGGTATGAACGGTCTGGAGGGATAACAGGCTGTCTACGTGGCGAGCAACATCCACAACGTGACCAAGAAAACCGAGGAAAGGGCGATGAACCCAGCCAATGGTAAGCCAAAAGGTACTGTAAAGAAGCCGGCGAACAGGTCTTCATCAACAGGCCTGACTTGATCGCTCATCAACAAGCAGGTCAGTAAGTAGACCTGCTGGACTAGATTGTGGCCCTGTACCGCTGCTCAGTCAAAAAAAAAAAAAGAATGGATGGTTTGGCTTTGTCCCCTGGTCCGTCAATGTAGCGGCCATAAACGCCTGGCGCCTGAGGAACATGGCACTCACTGCACATGGAATTGCCTTCAGCAAGTGTCAGCCCACCCATCTCAACTGTATGAGGAATCTGGTGGAGGGGCTCGTCAAGTGCCACGGTAAGTATTCCCTCACCCTTCCTAGGCAGATGTGTCTACGCCGCTGCACAATAAGCTGAAGATGTTCACGAAACTCTTCACCGACGTGAGGTACGACAACGTCAGCCACCGCATCAAAAAGCACGAGAAGGGGCACAGGGGAAGGTGCAAGAAGTGCACAGAGGGCGAGCGCCCTTGCGACAACAGGTCCACTTACTTTTGCCCCAAGCGTAACTTGTTGCTCTCTGTCGACTGCTTCTGGGAGTTCCACAACGAGTAAATGTGCAGCAAAATGTAATGTGTGTGCATTTTGTTTTCTAAAAGGTAAACTGCAAATTTTTGTATTTCTTGCCCAAAAATAAACATTTTTTGAGAATGGGATTTGTGTTCAACAAGTAAAAGTGCAGTAAAATGTAGTGTGTGTGCAATTTTATTCCTAGAGTAAAAAGGAAACTCCATTAGATTAGATTATAAGTTAGTTTAAGCCTCCCTAACCGCTACAAAAATAGAGCGTATCAAAGAGAGGAAGGAGGAAGGCACCATTTAGTATGGAGGTAAGAAAATGAGGAATCTATGCTGAAGGGGCAAAGAAACAGTAAGATGAGAAAGAAGTTCATGAAATAAGATAAAAGTTGAAGAAGTGAGAGGTGCTGAAAAACAGGACAGCAGTGAACCGAAAAAAGGTGGTCCTTAACATAACAAAAAAAAAGTCTTATATCAACAAAAAGAAGGCCTACCTAACTCTCAGCTCGGGCCCTCACATTTTTCCCCTGGGAGCGCTAATTCCCATAGATACAATAGTTGTATCCCCCTGAGGGGAAAGGAAACTCCATTTCGATCGCTTTATTCACCCTAAGGAAGTTCTGAAAATGAAAGATCGAACCTTCGGAAACCCATTAGGACTCGTCCCACACTCCCACCTCGTACCGCGTTACTCATAACTCGTTACGTAACGCGAAATCGCTTTGTTCGTCTCTTAATGGGACCTAAACTAGCTACTACAGCAAAATTCATCAATCTGGAATAATTATTTGGTGGTAAGGAATGGGTTAACATCACATGGCACACACAAATTTTCAACAAATTGATGTATGTTGAAGACTAGGTGGCAAAACTTGTTATTTGGTAAACTATTTTTTTTTCACTTGCTTAAGAACAGATCTATTGCGTTATCTTGCACAATCTGGGGAACAATAATTTATTAGGTAATGGCATACTCATTACTCTCACCGTTATTTGCAATGTTGGTCTCCTTGGGAAGGGCTCAGCTAGGGCAATCCTCATCTCTTCGTTTTCACCGCTTTCTGGAAATGAGGCAACAATGATGACTGCAGTCCATTAATTTCAATAAAACAAAGGAAATCGATGTTTAACACAAAAGCTCCAAGCCATCTTACTGTATCCTCCACTCGCATTTGAACTATTAGGAATTATGAACCATTTATAGGTTATACCAGGAGTTAAAATCTAGAAAGTCCACCGTCATAAAAATTGAAATGAAAACTTCAATTAAACATACCTATAGAGCATTAAATTGTATAGAAAAAAAAATTGATGAAAAAATGACGAAGACATACAAAATAAGATATGAAGCCTAGAAGGTGCCTTATGGGCACATAAGATTAAAATCTTTAAAGCATAGGAAAAGCCGTGTGACAGTCGCCAAAGCTGAGGACTCCTCGCCACTCAGTTAATGGTATAGAATCCTAACTCACGCAAGCATATTATTTGATGTCCAATATGCATGTGCCCGAACTCTTAAAATAAAGCGAGGAATGACCGTGTGTTGAAGACGTGAGACCAGATGAAGCGTTTTTTTTAATGCAGTCGCACGCATTCGATAAAAAAGATCAATCTATGTTATAAATGCTTAAGCTGAATGAAAATTAGGATATAAACTTATAATTTTCGTTAACTGCAAGACGTTAAGCCATGGGATAACGAGTAATACCAAGATGACAAACGAGTGACTTGAGAAATCGATCCCAATATTAAATTTTGGGAATTTAATTTTTAATTGAACTAATAACAGTGCGGATAATAAAATTTCATTCGGAATGTTACTCCCATTCTTTTTTTAATGCATTCATTCATAATCTAAAACGACACCACCGTTTTAGCTCTTTCAGAGAAGCCCTTTCACCTTCATTTCGGTGCACGGGGTACTCTGGAGTGAAATTTGTTTTATTATAATTTTCTCTGACCCTGAGTTAGTTTCTGTACTTAGTATGACCGTTACACTTTATTAAATCGATGAGCACTGTAGCAATCCTAAATCATTCCTATGAAAAAAACATTCCTCGCAATTTAAAGCCTGCACGAGTCACCGGATCAACGACACTATTAGATTGTAACTTTCCTCTAAACTGAACACTAATTTTTTTGTATAACTGCACTGAAAAATGAACCTCTTGCTCGTTTATCGACGTAGCGACTTGTTTTAGGGCTCATTATATTGGCAATTAAATTTACTGAACTGTGACCGAAGAGATTTTGGATAAACGTCCAGTTATTTATATTATGCTTTTAAAGTGAAAAAATAAATGTTTACTATTACTTGAAAGATTTCTTAAAAATAACTATTTGACATATTTGAAATTATTTTCATGTAATTTATGAAGCAACGTTTTCTGCGTCGAAGAGCAATTGAAATAACTTACTTTCCCCTAAAATTCTGTGTTTAGAAATTTCGATTTCACTAGTGCCCCAAAACCCTTGCTTTTCCCAATAACTTATTTTTTATGCTTATATCCGAGCAAAAATTTCTTGGAGTTAAATTTTACTCATATCATTCTGGTTTCAAAACAATTGGTTCCATGGGGAAATTTTGTCGCGGATCAGAAGTTCTTCAAACGGTTTCAACAGCTGTAAATTCATGCTCCTTTTTAGGAGGGTAGTATCATGGTTATGAAAGTATGTATAGCATTTCAACTTATATCGTATATGAATGGGATAAGACCACCAGAATTTATACATTACGTCGAATGTTTAATCTTTCTGGTTTTACGAATCGCAACGTAAAAAAAATATTTTTTAACAAGCTTACAGTAATGAGAGCACAAAGCACTGGTCCACGGGTTTCGATTCGAACAGTCTATGATGAATGAAGTTAAATTAGGAAAATTACCTAATTAAGTGTGGTTAGATTCGATTATGTAAGTACAGGTGCATTGATATTTCGAATTGCAATATTAAAAATTTCAATCGTGTTGATATTTTCCGAGTAAAAAAGCAGGGGGTTGCAAGTTTCCGTCCAAATACTTGAATACTTTACGACGGATGAAGGTAGGTTGGGTTAGGTTCAAGTTAGATTAGGGTAAATTTGTTTTGATAGTTCAGATTCACTTATTTCCCTTATTGAAGCATAAAATGAAGTAAACTCGGAAAAATAATTATTTGAGTTACCACATTCTGGTTGAGTGAGTTCAGGTTCAAGTAGAATTTATTGAGCCAGAAAATTGTATTGAACAAACAAATCGTGAATGTCTACACGGGTCCAGTGGGTATCATAATTTTCCGACTGGGGTTGATCCTTCATTTCATCGACTGAAAAATTTGTCAGCTTTCCAAGAATAAGCTTACTTTATATTATAACTGGAACAGCGTTGCGTGCACTTCACTACTATAGCTAAATATTTTTATGACATTTAAAATTATACCACACTACTGATATTCCTTTCTACAGGAAACTTATTTAGAGCTATTCTGCTAACACCAGAGTGCTGCTACTATCAAATCTGTATCAAGTGATACTAGTTCAGTAGCTTACCCAGAGTTTCGTTGAATTTGTCAGTGGAGCCGCCCAAAGATTAGAAGCTGATTCTTCTTCATCCGATCCGTGGTGCTCCAACTATTCGCAAACCATAGGATTGTCCCGATGAGGATGTGTCCGTGCAAAATATGTTCGCCATTCTGCAATTATATTCATGAATAAGTACACATAAAAGTTGACATTCAGCTAAATCCTATGTTTTTGAATGCTCACAAGTCGATAGAATTCCGTAACAGTCTGCTTCGGCAAGATAAATCAAAATGCCTATATTCCACAATGAGATCAAATCCTGCCGAAACAACGCAGACTCGTGGGCGCTTATGGAAATGGTTAACCGTACGGAATCCGAGTGACGTCCACGAATAAGCCATTAATTAGAGAGGGGAAATAGAATAGGCTTGGCAAAAAAAACGACTACTTAGTATCAATAATTGCGACACATTCGCTGAGTCACTTCTTTTGCCAATGTCGCAAACAGCCTTTCCACCATCCTACACTCTTCACAGCGAAGGTCAACCATGCGAGAGTACTAACTATCCTTCGAGAACTTGGTGCCCAAGAAACATTCAAGTACAAACTCTGTAGTTTTGTTGAGATGTTAGTTCAAGCCTCTCTATCCGCAACTAAGACGATCCAATGAGAAGCATCATGGAACACGGAATCTATCCACAAGATGCATAGAAGTTGAGCAAGAAGCTCATGAAACAAGGTTTAAGTTGGAAAAAAGGTGATGAAAAACAGAATAGCAGTGAACCGATAAAAATGGTTCTCAAGTCTGGTGATGTACCGATGTATCTGTTTCGGCCATTTTTAGTGGTTTCGGTATCGGCAAAATTCGGCCGATACTTTCCAATAATACGTATTTCATCATATATATGAAGGTCATAAATCATGGAAGTAAAAGTGTTATCAAATAAAGTGTCTATTCATAAATAGTAAATTAGTTAGGTAACTGTTAAATTACAGTGTTTAATCAGGCCCGCTAACTGAATCAACTCCTTTGAATTCCCGATGAGGCACGTACGGTCAGTGAGTGATAGCTAAGTAGCATGAATAGTTAGAACACAGTAGCGACATAAAATTATTATTCTTTTACAACTAAAACCTATATAGATTGACCCAATTTCCATTATTTAAAGAATGTGACAGGCAAACAAAATCAAAAAAAGTTGAAGGTGCATTTTAAGGTTTTTATAAATTTAATTTAGGAGTGGCTGAAAATTTCATTTCACTTTAGCTTGGATATTGTCAAATATTACGAAGCTAATAATTTTATTTTAATTTAGCGCGTAAATCGCCGTACATTGCGAATCGTGCCGGTTTCTTCTATCTTAAGATGTTTGAAAAATTCACGAACAAACTTATTGTTGGGGTTGTGTTTGTGGATATTTTCGGTTTCGGGGTTTTTAATGTTTTCTTTTCGCCAAAGTATGTATTTTGGTGAGAAACAAACGAAAATGATAATCATGTTGTGGAGATTATTGTTTTGATCCACTTTTAGAACCAGTTGCTATTAAAGCTAGTCTACATTACGTTGCAATACGATTAGAAACACTTATCTATCGAATGGATTTAATTTAGTTAGTTTTCTCAACAGTATAGTTAACATAGCAATAGCAGTTTTATAATTCCTAATCGAAAATTTTATTGCCACTATTGTTATATTATTAGATATATTAGTAAATAATTTCATTTCAAAAATCATGTAGGGCTTAGGGCAAAGTATCGGTATTTCCAAGTATCGGAGTATCGGTATCGGCCAAAAAAATTGTATCGGTACATCGCTATCAAGGCCTACCTGTCAGCTCGGAACCTCATATTTTTCTCCTAGAAGGACAATCTCTGTAACGCACTTAAATGAATTGATTCAAGGACATTAGACACCTGCAATTTATCGTGCGTTTCGCTCTAGCATACCATGCAACGACTGATCTAAGTTTTTATGCTGCTAAACCTACCAAATTATTTCTTAATTAGGACTAATGCTACGGGGTAAACAGAAAATACATCATTTCCTAACATGGAACCAGTAAGGAAGCTAATTGGTTAAGTATTACACTCCTGTGACTTGTCAGGACAGCTTCTGTGGGGCTGGTGTAATTTTTATTTCCCATAACGTAAGTTATGTCAACTCATCATGAAGGCCATGAGTACAATACGAATAGAAAACGATGACATAATTATCTTTGAAATCCATATATGTGTCATAAATACCGGCTACTGGAAGAAACCGACCCGTTAATTTGAGTTAATGCCGAAACCATGAACGTTGCAACACTGAGAAATTACCCTCAACCATTCATTTACATTAGTTTACAGGCAAATTGACCAATATTAGTCCACAGAATAAAAAGTCTCCAAGAGTTTTAACCCTACAATTTTGCTTAAACGCTAATCTGACGTTTGTATAAAATGTAATCAACTAAATTTAATATTTGTTTCATTGAAACTACGTGAAAAAAGAAAAGAAAAAAAGAAAAGAAAAACAGTATATTTCCAATATAGATGGTACAAAAGTACCATCATTGGTTTTTAAAATCTCTTAAAATTAATACACTTAGATGATACACACACACGAGTATTGTAAAACTCGTGTCACTAGTCGAAAAGAAATGATTGAGGGCAATGTACTCCTAATCTTGCTTAATCTACATTTGATAATACATGTAATGATAATTATAAGAGACAACACAATTTCATGGACGATGCATTTTCATTGTGCGGTGAAAACACTTTTGACAGTTTACATTTACATGACATAAAACTTCGCAATTCTTGATGCCAGGAAATAATACATGAATCGCTTGTTTCGGCCAATGTTCAAAAGTGTCGTTTTGAGGAAGCATGAAAAATATATATATATATATATAAATATGCATCCGTATACATATACACACACATATATATATTCATACATATATATACATGTACATATACACACATACATACACATGTATACACGTACACATAAGCATGAGGACCAAGAAGATAATAAGTTTTGTATTTCTAATCCAACAATCTTAACATAGCAGTCATTAGTTGATAAGCATTTTATTTAAACAAAAAGTGGATGATCGCACAACAAATGTGTAGTTTTTACATGAATGCTTTACAATAATAAAGAGATGACGAGTTAGGTAATGTTACAAGTTGAGAGTGAACAGAAAAAAGACCATTATCTCTAGTAAAATGCTAGTTGTCAGTCCAGTACACACATGTGTGCACATATACACGCAAATATATACATATACACATGCACGCACATAATTACACCAAACTCGTAATGATACACAAATGCATTTCTATGCATCGAGGCAATACATACGCATTCTTTTTAGTGTCATACGCACAGCGTGCACACGTACAGATATCTACAAGTAAGCATGTGCGCGAATATCAGCGTAAACCAGTCAGTATAAACCAGAAATTCCAATCGAGGGAAACGGAGAAAATATCTTTTATTATCTCATGAATTTTATAAAATTTCGTACTACAAATAGTGGCACAAAACAGTCTACCTAAGTCTGCAACATGAAAACGATTGTGGGACGTGAATAAGAAAGAAAACATTAATGTCCTATAAAGGTTTCATATTAGAAAAAAAAAATCACATTATCTTTGAAATATGGCGCAAATTGTCGGCAATTGATAAACAGACATAGGTATCACATTATTATAAGCATATAACTATAAGCGTAATACTGCAGTATAAATGGGTGATCACACAACGAATTTATTGCTTTTTTTACATGGTTGCTTTACAATTTCATATTAGAAAGAAGATCACATTATCTTTGTAATATGGTGCAGAATGTCTGCAATTGATAAACACACACACACACACACGTAGGTACCATGACGGTCTAGTTTGATGCTTGCACAGAAATGGAGAGGAATGACATAAAATGCAACTTTCGACTGGTTTATCTACTCTAGTGCACACAGGTGTACGTGCACATATGCACACCCATATGCCCACATACACCTATATACGTACACACATATTCAAGTAAGCATGTTTGCAAACGGCAGCGTATAGGCGATCAAATCACACTACCTACGCATACTCTAAAACTGTTTTGTGATATCTTGTATTATAAAACAATAAGCGAGGGAGGTTATTGAGCAATGGAGATACCAGGCAAATGAGATTTGACAGTACTTATTTTGTGTGTTCTGTAACTAAGAATTATTCTTGAGACACTAGATGACGAGTTATTTTGGCTTTAAATTCTCTCGGTCTTTGAGGGACTTTAATACTCAGGGGAAGTTTGTTCCACAGTAAAGCGCCTGATATGGACAGAGCCTTCTGCCCTAAGTGAGATGAACGATAGTTGACTAAGAAATTATTGTTTCTATTCGGTTTTTGATTGGTTACAGTGGGTGGATGGAAACACACTATCTCAGCATTGCTCTGAGGAAGATATAACGAGGAGAATACGTATTGGGCCTTCTGCATGAGGAGCCTTTCTTGGATAGGAATCCAGCCGAGTTTATTGAGGAGAGGGGTTACGTGGTCACTTCTTTTGAAATTACCGTTGCATACCACCTTCGCTGTAAAATTCATGCACTTTTGTAAGTCCCTTTGAAGGTATTTAGGTAAGTCTCCCCATACTAGGCTGCAGTAGTCAATGCGCGATAACACAAGGGATTGAATTGCTAATAATCTGGATTTTTCGTCTAGCATACTTTTATACGATGAAAAAACATTAAAGTTCCGTAGATTTTGTTGCAAGTAGTCTCAACGTGAGATTTAAAGGACATATTTCTATCGAACCAGATCCCTAGATTTTTAACTTTTTCTGATGCATTTATTTTATCATTTCCAACTTCAAGAGTAAGATCTGAAGTTTTTTTAATTGCATCTTTGGATCCAAAAATAATGCATTGTGTTTTATTAGCATTTAATTTAAGACCATTTCGGTCGTACCATGATTTCAGGCTAGTCAGTAAAGTTTCGGCTTTAATTTGCGTCTGTGGTATTTCCGATACAGAACTTGTTATTGCAATTTGAACATCATCTGCATACATCGAGATCCGTGTGTTAGAAGGCATTGGAGGGAAATCATTAATGAAAATAGAAAACAGTAGCGGACCATGAATGGATCCTTGGGGAACACCAAAATTGTTTTGAATGAATGGGGACAATTTGTTTTCTATGCGGACTGCATGAGATCGATTTGACAAGTAACTTTCAAACCATTGCGTGTCTATTCCCAAGTTCAGTATTTTACGTAGAAGTCTATCATGTTCGACGCTATCGAACGCCTTAGAGAGATCGAGTAGCAGCAAGAGTGTTACATTCTTTTGATCGATGTCACTGTATATTTTTTCAGAGATATTGAGCAGAGCGTCTTGAGTGCTAGTATTTCTTCTATAGGCATATTGATTTTCGTGGAGTAGATTTGACTCGTCCAGGTGAAACGACAGTTGATTCGTCACCACTTTCTCTAATAGTTTTGACATGACAGGCAAAAGACTGATGGGCCTGTAGTTTGATGCTGTATTTAGGTCACCACTTTTATGCAACGGTCTAATAATGGAGTGTTTCCATTGGTTCGGAAACATGTTGGTTGCTATTGATGTATTAATTATCAGACGAATCCATGGTGCTGTAACAGGGAAACTGTCTTTGATATATTGAAGACTGATACCATCATGTCCAATTGCCTTTGTGTTTTTTAGTGAGTACAAGATATTTTGTAACTCCGGTAAATCGACAGGGCGTGGTCTCCACTTGACATCAGTCCTCGAGGGTGCAGTGGGGCATGAATTTTCAATTGTCGTTTCATCTGGATTGGTACACACCTCACTGAAAACTTGAGCCCCTACTTTTGAAAAGAATGTGTTGAAATCTGTGGCTGTTGCCAAGGGATTTTCAAATTTACTTTTGCGATCTAGATTTTTATATGGGGCTACCTCACTAATGATTTCCCAAGTTCGTTTCGGGATATTTTTAGCCGTTATCAGTGCCTGGTGGAAGTGAGTTTGTTTCGCTTCAGTGATTTTCTTTCGAAGAATTTTCTCATGTTCTTTATATCTCCTGTATAAGGTACTGTTTGATCTATTTTTTTTGTACTCTCGCAAGTTAGCTTTCTTTATTCTGCTCATATCTTTCACTTCGTCAGTAATCCAAGCAGTTCGTTTTGGCTTGGTTTTTTGGTAACGTAAGGTGCACATTCGTCGAGAGCTGCTGTGAAGTTCTCGTTGAAGATTGACACTTGAATGTCAACATCGTCAGTTTGCATCATTTTCTGGAATTCGGTGGACCTATCGAGAAGTTTTTCTTGAAATAGTTCTGCTGAATAGTGCCTTTTCGAGCGATAGGTCATTAAGTGGTATTTTTGTCTTTCCTTTGCAATATTAATTTCACATTCTATAGAGTGGTGTTCGGAAATAGAAGGTGATATTACTGTACTTAGTATTGCAGTGGGATTATTTTGTGATTGCTAGATCGAGGAGAGTTGCAGAGACTTTAGTGATGCGAGTAGGTTCTTTGACCATTTGTGATAAGCTTAGTTTATACAATAGTTTGCTTAGCTGATTGTTTTTGTCCGTTAGGTCAACAGTAAAATCTCCGAAAGCAAAGAATGATTTTTTTGCCTGAAGGATTTCTTTGAAGGTTTCCTCAATGAAATCTAGTGTTAGATTTAGGGGAGACGATGGGTGCCGGTAAAGGCTGCCAATGATGATCGATTTGTGTTTATTTATTTGCGCTTCTAGCCAAACCATTTCAATGCCTTCGCAAACTTTATTCGCTAATAGTGAAGATGTTGAGTACATTTCTTTCACAAAAATACAAGATCCACTACCTCGGCTGGTTTTAGCGCCATCGTAGCGGTACAACACGTAATCAGGAATGTTAAAAAATGAACTTTGGGTTCGTGAATCAAACCATGTTTCTGAGACACACAAAATGTCAATTTCCTCAGTGACCAACATTACTCTGATTTCATCCAATTTACCATTCAGGCTTCGAGCATTTACATGCTTAATTTTGATTTTACCTATATTAGCACTCTTTTTGAAGGTAGCAAAGTTACTATTGCGATGGGATCGTTCAGGGGATTTATCGATTTTGTCTAAGTTGCCCAGGGTGTTTGGCCCAGCTTCTGCTATGTAAGAAAGTCTACTATTTGGCTGGGCAGCGGCACTCTGTCAAGATGAGGTGATCCCGGTCTGATTTTTGCCTTGTGTGACAAGAGCACTGTAGTGATCGCTTTTACGATGGAGCAGTAGTGGAGGGTTATTATTTGATAACTCTGAAAAGGGATTGACTGATATTTTCAAAATACAATGATCTTGTTCATCCAGGACGAGAAGTTTTTGGCGTGTCACATTTGAAATGATTAGTGGTATAAGGTCTACTGCAGCTTGATCAAAATGTTTGTCGTCAATGTAATTATCTATGAGGTTTTGCATGTCTCCACTGTTCTTGTGAAAAAAATTAGCGTATGTGCTGTTCTTTGCTTTACTCTCTGTTTTGATTGCAGCCTTTAGGGAATTGTAATTCCAATTTGATGCCGGTTGTTTTGTAAGTAGATGAGCTACTGCATGGAGGAGGCAGTGTCCATCGGCTTTGGTGGGAATCAGTTTTATGTTCCATGCTCGTTTCAATTCATCCATTGTGGAATTCATGCGTTCACAAATGGGGCTGGAGACGTTTTTTTCGTACTTTTTACGTCATTAAGAGGTTCTGAGAGGTGCGGGGAATTTATGTTTTTCTGGCTCTGAAAGGGCGGGCTGTGGTGATTTCTTGTATGGGGATTTGCATAGAACTGAGAAATGCTCGTGTCAATTCCATTCCAGTGAAGTAGCCATCGTGGAAAGAAATAAAGTCAGTATTATTTAATAACTAAATAACTTCCTTAATTCGAGCTTTTGTAATCTATAAGACATAATCAAACTACTTTAAGAAAATGGACTATTTAGCGCGGAAATTAGGATGTGCCGAAATCTAATGTTGCCAAAGCACAAGTCATCAGGTCGAAGCTGAAGTGTTTGCGTCCTTTTCCTTCGTAAATTTATATCCGATGTTCATAGAAATTGCTCAAATAGTATTTTCGTCATGTTATCTTCGAATTCCGTAGATTGCACATTAACGATAACTTCAGAAAAAATTTCAATAACACATAATTGACAAATGTTATTGATGAAAAGTCATACCTAAATAAATAATCCAATGACTTGAATTAGCATTTACGTTTTTTGTCTGAAGGTTACGTACATGGGAAATAAAATGTCAAAGACATGCTCATTCAAAAATGTAGAAATACTAGAATACAGGCATCTATTCCATTGAGTGGCAGGTTATTTTAACGTTTTACTTATTAAAATCAGAATTGATTTTTATCTCATACGTACCATGCGAAAAAAACTATCTGACAACTGATAAAACAGCTATGCAATGGTCTCCAGTTATATCAGTTCTTCAATTGTTACGTAAAAATGTTAGCGCAAAATAATAAGAGTATGTAAATTAAAAATTTAAAATACACCTGACACATGGTAGGTAAACACGTTCACGCGTCCATACTACGGGTCGTCCCTCTGCTGGCTGTCGCTGTGTAAAATAATCTCAGCTGTGGAAGCTGAGATAAAAATATGTTAAAAAAATATGTCAACAGGGTGAATTTTTCCAGTGTAGGGAATGAAATCATAAATGATCCCTTCAGGATCAGCAGGTACAAAAATTTTATATCCCCATTTGTGAGGCTTGCTGGGGATGTATTGCTTCAGCTGACTTTTGCCTTTGAAGGGAACAAGTTGTTCATCAATGCATAATGCTTGATGCATGGGGATTTTCTGAAACTCTCGTCGAAGCAGGTTGATAAGTGGTCTTACCTTGGCCATTCTATCATTTTGATTAGTAAGATTACTGTTGTCCACCATGTGGAGATATTTTTTTATTGCTTCAAATCTATCTCTACTCATCACAGAAGGAGCTACAACCATAAAATCACAAAGCTTACGACACCAGTGCATCCTTGTATCAGGCATCTTGACTAAGGAAAAATACATCACTAGACCAAGCCACTGTTCGAGTTCTTTTCTTGTTAGCTTCAAAGGCTTGTTTACATTACTTTGAACTGCATACAGGTTGGATTGCTCCACAATTAAATCTAAAAAATCATCAGGAATGAAAGATTTGAAATAAGAATAAGGAGCTTTCAATTCTAGGCAACAAGATTCTTTATCAGGAAGTGTTTAAAATTCTGGGACATGGGTCGACCCATCTTTTTTACACCAACTATGGGCGGCAGTACGGTTTTTGGACCTCTGACGTCTAGCTTCACTGTGTGTTGGCTGAGACTCTACTTCAGCATTTGTGATTTCTTCTGGCTGTATTTGCAACACGACAGTAGCTTCATCCTCAAATTCTTCATCCATTTGCTCATCTATTTCTTCCTCTTCTTCACGCAGCATGGACTCTAAATCTGTTGAAACAAATTATTATTACTTCAGGGTACTTACTCATCAGTAATTGCTATATATATATTAGAACTGTAGCTAATTGAATTACGACCTCTTTCATGAATTTATATCTATAGCTACCCAATTCTGTATTGTCTAATGATAAAACATCAACACCTACCTGGTTCATTCCCTTCAAGAACGAAAGTTGGATCACATATTTCATCATCTTCTACATCTGAACTGCTGTCAACATCGCTGTCCATAGCAGATTCTTGTAGTTTCATTGTAATTCGAGCCACTCTTTTCCGTTTCCCGTAAAATCCTTGTGGCTTCAACATTACTGAAAAGAATTACGAACATTAGCTACGCTATTCTTAGTATCTTATAATATAGGGGAAATTATCAGAGCATGAAAAATAAGAGGTACAATAATTCAAGTGTGATATTTATGAGAATAAACCATGTCAATACAATGCCAGGTATAATCAAAAAGAATATGAATAACCAACAAAGCAAAAATAAACATTAACCCTAACAAAGATGAATCATAGGAATGCACATTGTGAATGCTAAGTTCAGTTATCTTCGAAAAAACATATGGGAAAATGAGCAAGCAACACTCTTGACGGTTGTTCCCTGTAGGTGACAGCTGGTGAAAGCCTTCCATTGCCAATCGTTCCTCCTCGGTGACAAACAAAACAGACCTCAGCAGAGATAAACTATAAGGTGAAGAAAACTGTTTGAACCTGCCAGCCTATCTAGAACATCTACTAAACATATAAAAAAAATGTTAGAACTGTAACTCACCATGATTTCCTGCCATAGAGGCAAGAATACACCATGCACGAACACAATTGACGCACAACCAATCTCAGCAACAGTTCAGCTGCTACTGTCCGTGACAAGGAGTTGAGAGATGCTGCACCGGCCAACTGTAATGGCGGAAGATGTCTTCTTGCAGGAACATTCGGCACTGGTTCCCTATTGCTCATAATTTTCATATAAACGACATTTTTTCAAGCGTTCCCCGTGAGTGACATACGGCGGTAAAGGGTTAAAGTAAAAATCGCACCATTATCGAACAACAGAAACGAGGATCACTTGTGTAAGAATTTTACGGAATCAGGGGTTCTACCTAGCATTTGAAGTACTTCTGGCTAATAAATTGAGGCATGGATATGTAATCTATTTTTCTTCAAATTATCATCTGAGATTTAATACATTTGCACTAGGATATGACATTTTCACATGTAAAAGACAGCTGCACATTCATTTTCAAAGAAACGAATATCAAGTTTCTATTATTACATGTTAACTGCAAGTATTGTTTTAGGTCATTCAGCCACTGGTGGAAACACGCAAATTTTATGTTTTACGAGTGTCAAAAGAGAAATCGTGAGCATTAAACAATAATTCAGCAATAAAGTCCACGACACAAAATGCACATCGTACAAGAGAGAAAAGTTACTATACGAAATCTTTAACACTGCTAATATGAACGAGAATTGTAATGCAATTCACGAATCTACTAACCAGCTCGTATTTTAAGACAAAATATACTTTCCCGAAACATTATAAAATCTCAAAATAGTATCATAAGACAGATATAACATAGATGAACTTTTTATCCAACAAATAAAAACTCGCTCATATAAAATTCCTGATGTTCAAATTATGATTATATCCCAGATTACTTGCTTCACGAATAGTTTGTAATATTGTTAATTCATTATATTCCTTTTTGCTCCTCTGGCCAGGAAAATTACGTTCGAAGAAAATCTTGACAAATTAATTTCAACAAGTAAAATTTCGTCTGTAGAACTGAATTGCACTGTGCAAAATGACATCTTGGTCATGACAACGGAAATAAATACTAGTTCACCTGTACTGAGAGTCGTTTAATAATTTTGAGTAATCATCTTCAAATTTCGCAAACCTAATCTAACCCGAGCGCAGTGGCTCGTCAAAAATATTCAATTTTGATCAATGAAGACCGTGAACCACTCGAGTGTTTATTGGTAATATATAAGTATTTTTCTCCTTTTTTTCCAAAACCGAAATCGTGATAATCGTATCAGACGTTGACGTCAATACAAAATTAATTGAACTTAACAAATGAGCTTAACTCAATCGTATCTGTACATCATTTTTTAATCCGCTGGAGCGTCAACGAAGTAAAATATGCGATTAACGTGTTTTTAATAAATATGCCAGCACCAATCAACACCCAATGACAAGATGTAATATTTGTTATAAAAGATGGAACCATCGTTCAACTAAAAAAAGTATTTCCCTGAAAAATTGTTTTCATCATTAAGTATCGACTTATAAAAGACGAATATGCTCAAGGAAATCCATATACCCTGCCCATACAAATATCAAATCAAGAAAATATCTCGCGAACCAAGGTGATAGTCGAAAAGGAAAGTAATCGCCGCTGATAAAAGGACAGTAGGTAAACTGTAAAAGATGATCCTTGACTCAACAAAAGAATTCTCCATTTCATAGACAATAATCCTGCAATCTATAACTTGAGCCCTCACGTTTCTTCTCTGGAATCGCTAAATCCTGTAAATAATAAGTTTTATCCCTTTAGTGGGCATTATTCTTGAGCATGAGGAGGTAGATTAAGTGAGCCGTGAGAATCCAAGTTCAATCCCACAGTAGCATATCCTGGTATCTTATCCTCCCGTACTACGTCGGAACGCCCTTCAGATCTGTGTATGCTGCTGTAATCCTGAGGGCGTGTATGTGATATAAATGTAAAATATCATGTCATTACGCTTCATATATTTTTATTTTGCATTAGCCTAGTCTTACTTCTGTTCTTTCTGTTTGGTGTAGGTTACGTGAGGGGACGGTTGCCATGGTTCTCTCTCCCTCTCTCTATTACAGTTACGAACTTTATAGGTCCTACTTAGGGAAACTGTCTCGCCCATAACCTCTAATAAACCTCATATGCGAAAATTTGGTTATTGGTTACATTCTTCTGACCCTGGGAGATTAACGGGATGAAGGGGCCTTAAACAAGATTAGATCTTGTTATAATCCCTAAGAGATAAACACCTACGGGAAATTCTTCGAAAACCAAAGTCATATCATTCTGTCTTTTTTTTTGGTCCTTTCTTTCATCATGGATGTTTCCATTTATCCCTTTCATCTACTCGACACAATTTTTTCCACGCTAGAATTCTGAATTTTCCTTCCGATGTCGACCACAACCTCCGATACAATAAGAGCCAGAGTATATGCTCTACTTATTTTTCAGACTTTTTTGATTTGCGATATGTGCTCCACAGCCTCGTGGGTATGAACACGAGGAATGTGTGATGTGTTTACCAGGATTCCTAACGTATTTCTTTATTGAAAGTTGAACTTTTGAAAAACTGCGGGTCATTTATAATGAAAACAAATAATTTTAAGATGAAGAAATCAAACAAAAATTTCTAATATTTTTCTGCACATTACGTATTAAACGTTCAAATGATTAAGATCGAAAAAATTTAGGAGGCAACGCAGACAGTGACTGTACCATAGGTAGGCAAGCCCACGCTATCAGTGATGAATTGAACAAAAATACAAGCTGTTGCATATAATCAGTTCACTTATAGCGATTTACACAAATTGCATCACAAATTAACGGCTTCACTCTGAACGGGTTACGTGCAGTGGTGTACAGTACTTTCATGCAGTCTTTAACTAAAGGGAACGTTCGAACTACATGAAATGAACTATCTGATAAACAGTCGTTCGTGACAACGGTTTCACAGCGGTTGCCTAATTTGGTTAAAATAGACGGTATTGATGTCTTCGATAAGAACACCGTTCCGCAGCAAATCGAGCAAAATTCGCTCTCTTCACCTCAAATCGAAAGAACTACGTTTGCTCTATGTTCGTTGAAAACTACGTGAAGTCCTGACTAATAGTTTCGACGCAGCCGCGCGCCCAAGTTAGGTGTCTGCGGCGCACCTCACCGATGCGCGTCTGGCTAAAGCGTCTATAAAACATTCGTTCATTACTCGAACAATTCGCTTGTTTTTTCTCTATTCCTATATGGGTATTTCAGTCTAGAACCGAATTATTCTGAAAACCAAGCGAAAAATAGCGAAAATAGCCGATCGATCAAATTGATGCCCGATCCGACTCTTGCCTTCAATCGTTCTCATTCGTCTGTTGTACCAAAATGCTGCGTGTTGCATTTTTTCGAGCAACGAGGTGATGGTCACCAGCTTCCGTGCAGTTTGCCATAATGCCATTTTGGTTTCATATTGACGAATATAACGATAATTAATAGGGAATTATTCATGAGAATACAAGAAATTTTTCTACGAAAAGTGATGCATGCTTGGGCGACCGCGTGAGGTAGACAATCTTGCTTACAATATGGTATTATGTTGCTATTCTCATCTATTAGCGATAAATGAGCTAACATTATAACATATAAGTCACATACTTTAAGCGATAATTGAAAGTTCGTGTCAAGACCCTTCAATTTGAGATACACCTTTCCTAACAACTCGTCAAATGCAGCCGTCCTCTTCTTGCGTAGTTTCCGAACTTTTCTTCGTCATTACGCAGCTGTATATACAGGTATAACGTTTTCATTACACCTTTTCCTGCATGTAAACGATTATTGGGCTGAACCCATTGCCTGGATTGTTTACGTTGCCGTCGTTTGTACCACAAGTACATCACCAGGGAATCCATGTTCATAGATGACTGAGAAGTCACTAAAATTTATATACATGAAATTTCCCGCCGTGCAGTGCATCAGCAGTTGAGCGCTGCAAAGCAAGTCTCGAGTTGTTGCCAGATGCAAGATGTTTATTAGGTTTTCGTGCGATAAGAGTTGCTTCAATTGGCGGTAATGATGCAAAGCGTCGAATGCCACGTAATGAGCCATGTTCTCGTGAGAAGTCTCATCTATCACATGTGCAGCTGTGCCAGATCTTCTTATACGGGTTGTTTTTTTACTTGATGTTAGCTTGTAATTGGATATGTTTTTTTATTTAAAATTCCTCAATGGACAATTTCAAGGAAATATTACTCTTTAAATTAAAATGAGCGCCAATGATGAACGTATTTAATAGGCAACACTTCGATACGGTAAAGTTTCATCTCGAGAGCTGAAACGGTTGAAACAATAAACATTAAAAGAGAGAAATTTACATGGCTTCTAAAATTAAAAAAAAAACTACTAATTCGGTAACCCTAATTTAACTAATAGATTCAAATTGGAGCAATAAATAATTTTGATTAAGTTTGACCGCTGCTCAAACGCGGTTTGTACGAACAATGGAATATGAACAAGAGGACCTCGATATTTGCTGCGTAATTTGTATGTGTATAGTTGCTGCTAGCAGTCTTGAAAGAACATTACTGTTCTCCAGCAACTTATTCGTCGCAGCCAGCATTCGGGTGTCTCCCATAAAACTGCTCGTCCCTACACTTCCACTTCTCAGTCTGCAATTAGAGATCATTGTAATAGGTTTAAAGACACATTCAAATTTCCAAATTTCAATACAATTTGCCAAGCTCAAAATGAGTAAGATCTCAATATTTTGAAATCATTGTTCATATGAACAATGATATGAACATGATCTTTGAACATGACCTTACCCCAAATGTAACTTATTTTTTCTTGTGTACGTAATACACACTAAGAATACAGTATTTTTGAGCCGTAATTAGAAGTACTTTTAGCTATTCGTGTCATACCCTGGATACCGAAATTCAGCATTACTGACAGCAACTGCGAGCTTGTGTATGTATATTGTAATATGCAATGCTGTGCAGAACTAGGTATCCACGATACGGATTTGAGACTATATATAAGGCTCTTTATCTCTCTGATTTTATTGAAAATGACTAATTTATAGTTACTTTTTATACTGCACTCGTACAACAAAAATGAAAGTATTAATTTATCAGTGAACTGAAACCAAGACCGCCAGTGCTAATTTCTTCCTATCTCTTATTAAGAGCATGGCACAAAACATGTAAATCTAACCTAATAATACGCGTTGTGTGTTTATTTATATGCTTATCTATATATTTATTTGGTGTCCGCTTCTTAAGAAACATAGGATATCTGAGTGTGCGGTATTATGAATACCGAAAATCTCAGTGTAACATTGAAAGATGTCCCTTACATGCATTGATATGTTTGATATTTTATCAGGATACGTTCGGTTAGGATAGGAGAGGTTAGGATATGATAGGTCAGCGTAGGTTAGGTAATGATGACGGAATTTTATTACGGGTTTGCTTAGCTCAACGATAACATTGTCCGTAGAATTTTTACGGGTCCTGCTACTACCTAATTATACCCTTGGTTTTTGGAGTCCTCTTCTTCCTCTCTATCGCGCTCATATGGATAGTTATGATGACCGTCTATGTGATACGAGTTTGACCAGTGCACAAGGACAAGAATATTTTTATTACGGGTACTGTTAGGATGGATATATTTGTTTGTCATCCTCATCTGGAAATTTTTTTCAAGAAAGGTAATGAATCCCGTCATTTTTGACGGGTCGTGGGTGTTAGTAAACATATAAACACACAACGGTCATTTTTAGTAGTAGGTTGAAAGAATTGAGTAGCTTAGTCTTTTGAGTGAAGTAAAACAGAAGTGTCATCCAAGTACCTACGGTAAAACAGGTTTAAATTCACAGGACTGTTTTCTAAATAGGTATTTTCTCAGTTAGGTAAAAACAATTAGCAATCAGAAGCGAGAGGCTGGAGCCATCGCGAGTCTGTCAATTTGTTTATAAATTATACTGTTGAACATGAAAAATGAATTAGTCAGGACAGTTTATAGTGAGCGTTTAAACTGCTTCTTGTTGTAATTGAAAATTGAATTATCGTTAGAGAAAATGGTGTCAAACACAACTTGAATAGATTCAGTTAGAGGTACATTGGTATAGAAGACTCCATGTCAAAGTTGCACATAAAATACTGGTTAAATAGTTGCGAGATCTCCAATGAAATGGAGATTATTATTACTATTTTTATTATTTACGTTAGTTTAAACCTCAGTCGTCACTTCAACGGCGTTGTTAAGAGAGTAGCAGTGAAGGGGCCATCGAGTATGGACACGTACACGGGGAATCTATGCACAACGTATGTTCCCACACAAGCCACCCCTATGCTGTAACACGACTGTGTTGCTACACAGGACACGATGCGCATGAAACAGCAAGTCAGGAAGGAAGTTCAAACAAGATGAAAGCTTAGGAAGGAAGTTGCAGGTGTCTTAGAAAAGGATAGCAGTGAACCGAAAAAAGATGGTTCTTACTTCGAAACGGAATTCGACAGTGATCAATGATAAAAATAGAGCCATTAGAAGAAAAAATATCATGTTCATGCAGGACTTCTTCACGGAAATGAGTAGCAAAAATCGTCTACGACCTAAATGGAAGTGGTTTTCCTTCTTACTCATTAACATGTATTCACAACTGAGATATTCGAAAAATACTTGAGCATCAATTGCAAACACAAAACGAAGCCAATACACCTTGCACCACATTTGTGCAAGACATAAATGCGGTGCGCTGTCCATTGTTTCTCTGAAAAATGCATTTGAAAATGAATGTGAATTGTGCAGCTTGTATGGTAGTTCAGTTGGGGTTGAGTTGATCCGGATGTGAATGAAAAACGAAAATTAGATAAACATTTCGATTATGTAAATAGTTACATGAAACTTGTAACTAACTAAAATAAACGGTTTAACTTCAGTGAGATATTTTACTACAAAAAATGAAATTTTATTCTTTCCAATCAAGTTTCAACGTATTTCCTTGGAGATTCAGCACACTAATATTTTTTGAAATGAATAGATGTTAAATCGTACGCATTAGAAATTTTAAATCAGTGTCGGGAATGAAGTTTTTACTAAAATTATGTTATTTATTGAAATATAGGTAATCAAACACAGGTTTACAAACGCGGTAAGCCTTTTTGCGTGCAACTATGTGCTTTACTGTTAGCAGTTGTAATGATTAGAGTTGTGTGTTAGACTCTAGAGAGTCTAAAAATGTAAATTATAGCTTGAGAACTCGAAAACAATAAAGACAGCAAAACTTATTAGAAAATGAAGTAGTCATTTAAAACAAAAATGAAAATCGGAAATTGCTCAAATCCATCCTTTAAGAAATAATGCGTGAATGAGCACTGTTATTAACTCGGATTCTACGGTAGTTTTCAGAAGACCAGCATACTGCAAGGTAGAATTTCAGGGAACTTTATTATGACCGTGCGCACGGCACAGGGTCCAATCTCGCAGGATTTCTACACCGCCCAAACCTCTCCCTCCACCTCCAAGCAGCTACAACACCACTTTCGAGCAGCTACAGAAATGTTAGGTTAAATTAATTTAGGTTCGGTTAAGTTAAGTTAGGTTAAGAGGTTAGGTTAAGTTAGGTTAGGTTGGGTTAGGTTAGGTTAGGTTAGGTTTAAAAATGCCGGTTTTTGCGTGCCGAGATGGAGGGTCGAATAGCCAAACACCAGCGGTCGTTGTCAAAACTTATTATAATGATTTAATACAGGTTAACTTTGGTATTCCGCTGAAGTATTCACTTAAGCTGGGTTTACACGGAGGGTGACTTCCCCGGGGCAACGCCCTCTCTCCCTCCCCGCCTCTTCAAAAAAAACCCAATCCCCCTGTCTAACGCCTCCCACTACTACCCCATGCGTGTCGACGCTGCTGCCCCACATGCTGGGACTGCCTGTGGAACGACGGAGAGACAGACAGTGCGCTCCAGACAGTCTTGAGGGTAGGATGTATGCCTTGGCTGCTCTGCCGTCATGTTCTCATGCGTAATCTCAATCCAAAAAGTCTCTCCTGATCTGGAAAAGTGGATGAAGGCTAAAGTTTTCACATTGATAGATTTATTGAAAGCAAAGCGTCAGTCTGATTGTATTTATTACGGCTGTAAATATAATTTTTTTATAAAGAACTATCGCTGAAATGATCTGTAGCTGAAATGATTTTCGATCTAATTCAAAAGTAATTACCTCTAACAATAGTAACACAAATTGTTCGCTGTCATGCTATTATTAACACAAGATGGCTCGTGATAGGACTTAGACTGATATAATTTTTTTTACTTATTTCTATTTCCTTTTATCAGACTCTATCGCGCATATTTCATTTATTTTGGTTTTTATATACATCTGCTGGGCAAGTTATATTTCGGGCATTAGTTTGGGCATTAACAATAACGTCATAAAAGAAGCTATATCTGCGCGAAGTTTTATTGATTTGCCTCCATTCCTTATTCAACCAATTGACACATTCGTTTCTGCCAAGGAACTTGGCCTTCGTTTAAAGAAGTAATTCTTGAATTCTCCACGAATACGTTGATATCTTATGCCGGCCTCCGTGAAATAGTTTACAGGTTAAAAATAACATCTTCTTTTCTGCACGTACCTTGAATTACATTTCGACATCCTCACTCAGTCACTGTTATCTCCAGGGTTGCCGATTTTTTTTCTGATTGAATAAAACCTCCATGAAAACGTACCAAAAATTGTTAAAGTGTACCAAATATTTTAAACTAGCAATAAAACGAAAATTTTAGGGTTTTACCTACTTTTCCTGTTTGGATGAAATTTTTTCCTCCTCTTCTTCCTTCATCTGCCAATTTTTTTTATTTAATTTGTTGACTAAGCTACCTTGATGGCTCCAATTTGTGCAATCTATGTTCTCTAACGTAAATTTTGATCGCATTCGTGCATTTAGTCTTGCTCATTTTAACGAAATCCCGTCTTTTTTTTTATGTAGTTAAGGTCAAAAAATTCTCTAGCTGCAGCAAAATAAAGCGGTATTGACAAAAGCTGTAATTTACTCGGGAAGCAGCGAGTAACAAAGCTGCGTACCAGAATTTTTCAGACACAATTTCTGTCTTGAAAGGAGCATCTTAAACAAACAGTTCTCGCCACTTCATCTTTATCTTTTCATGCTGCTTTTCTTTCACGAAATTGGAGAAATGCATTGAATATGGTGTTATTGAATTACATTTATTAAGATCTTTCAATCCAAACTCTTCTAGTTTTTTGGTACATATTTTGTTGACATTTTCCAGGAGAATGCTTTGTGCAGCAGCACCAAAATAAATCTCATTTATATTGACATAGTTTGTGGGGTTGCCTACATTTATTTTGCAATTATTGTCATTCGAAATCAATAGATCCCTTTTTATGAAGTTGCCCATAATAAAATTCTCACTCAAGAAAAATTAAAATTCATTTATGTAAGGGGAACTTGTACATTTTCTGAACGCACCAATTTCGGCACCCTGGGCATCTCACCCTCCGTCTAAACGCAAGTGGGGAAGCTTGAGCGGGTGAGAGGGGTAGGGTGGGGGCGTCACCCTGGGGAAGTCACCCTCCGTGTAAACCCAGCTTGAACGCACCAATTTCGGCAACCCTGGGCATCTCACCCTCCGTCTTAACGCAAGTGGGGAAGCTTGAGCGGGTGAGAGGGGTAGGGTGGGGGCGTCACCCTGGGGAAGTCACCCTCCGTGTTAACCCAGCTTTACTAAGTACTTGTAGTGGTTATAATGCAGTGATTAATAATAAATGTATAACGAACAGATAGGTTAATAAACCTCAGTAGTACTACATGGTTCAATCATTGGCGCGAATGACAACTTTATGTAGCTGCTTGGAGGTGGAGGGAGAGGGTTGGGCGGTGTAGAATTTCGCGAGATTGGACCCTGTGCTGACCGCACACAATGGCGCTTCGAAACTGTAGTAGCAGTCGAACGAATTTTTGTGAACTATTTCTATCGTACCCCAAAATCTTAATCGGCACCCTAATTTGGATCAATAATGATAGCAAATAGGTTATTAATATGTTCTAATACGGAACAATTCACGAAAACGCTAATTTCACGTAGCTTTCCAATGTAGAGTAGACGAATGAACTATGATAAGACAGAGCATCACCAAGCTCCTCAGACGACATTTTGGAGGTAAATGGATCGCCGTGAATGTCGAAAGGAACTTCAAAGGAACTTACTCTCGTTCAAATTATTACACATCGCATTAAAATATAATTTTACACCATAGTTCTTCCAGTATTTGGACGTAAATCACATCATTAGAAAGAGAAAACTTTCAGCTTTACGAAGAAGTAATTTTTATGAATAAAAATATTTACAGTTTAAGTAATTCGTTATTGTTCCCCATACACCGTAGCAGACAGAATAAACTCCAGTCTTTTCAGAGGAAGAAATTAGCCTTGCGATTTGGTTCCGGGAAGAAAAACCCCTTGCTGGATGTAAATGAACTACGGAGTGCGGAGAAGTTCATTTGAAGTCATTCCGATGTTTCTATCCTGCCGCAACAATTTGGCAGTGTGTATGCAGTGTAATGTACTGATGTTAAATTAAGGATATATTGATGTATTGCAATGTTATGAGACATTTAAAATTTTAATCCTATGAACGTGGTGCGAAATAGTTGAAATGTAAAACTAGTTTTTCCCTTATATTGTTCGTAAAATAACGTACCATTTTTTTGCATTGAAGTGCTAAATTAATATTAAGATAAGTTAGTTCAAGCCTCCCTAACTGCTGCAAAAATAGAGCGTATCGAAGAGAGGAATGAGGAAGGCACCATTTAGTATGGAGATAAGGAAATGAGGAATCTATGCAGAAAGGGCATAGAACCAGTAAGATGGGAAAGAAGTTCATGAAATAAGATAAAAGTTGAAGAAATTCAAAGGTGCTGAAAAACCGGACAGTAGTGACCAGAAAAAAGTTGGTCCTTAACATAACAAAAAACATTTTATTTCAACAAAAAGAAGGCCTACCTAACTCTAAGCTCGGGCCCTCACATTTTTCCCCTGGGAGCGCTAATTCCCATAGATACAATAGTTGTATCCCCCTGAGGGGCAGGAGCCACAGAACTTACTACAGAACTTATATTGATGGAGTCAAAATTCAGAGCTTATCATCTCTGCAAAGTGTGATTTTTTGGTCACATAAAAATAAAATCAGACATAGTAGAGATAGTAAGCTCTGAATTTTGACTCCATCAATATAAGTTCTGTGGCTCCTGCTGTTCCTCTTAGACGCCTCTAGGTAATTGTGGGTTATCTGCCACCACTTTTACTATATGGTTTCTTTTTGATGTTTTTATAACAATAAAATGACTAAAAAACATGGATATTAATATATTTCTGGTGTCCAAAAAAAAACAGACATATACTTAAGAAAATTTAGGTATGCAAAAAAAAAAGAAAAAAAACACATAAAAAACACGTTTTTTTGCAAAAAAACGCAACCAAATAAAACCGTTTTTTTGCATCACTATGGATGCACCAACTTTTGAATTTACCCTTCTAGATCTTTTGTGTGACCACAAAAAATTAATATTTCTATTACAATGATACCTTCATTTCCAATATACTTCAAACAGTGAGGTTGTACAATTTTTTTCTACAGTCATTAGTACTATTACCGGTACCTGAGGAAAATATTATTTTAGCTATTCGGCCTTAGCGAAAATGAATGTCTCTATTCTATTCATGAAATTGAAGTGCATCCAAAATGTTGTGAACACTATAGCTAAATAGTAAAAATAACACGCATGTATAAAATTGAGTTAGAAGCGACACTATGACAGCAATATTGTATTTCTTTGCGCGCTTTTCTTCTGAAATGTGCGCTTTTTTACAGGTTATCGGATTAAGAAATAATCAAAAATTTAAAACAGAAGTGTTGTACCCTTACATCAATCCCTGCAAGTGGTTCAACTTCATTGCTTCATTTGGTAATTTGCTAAACACTCATAATTATTAACGTTTTGCATTGATACCTCCCTTGGATGATTATTCTTTGAGTGATGATTCAAAGCGGATAATGGTATGCGTCAGTCCGATCTCGGAAGTTATGAGGTTCGAAGGCCCATACAAAGGCTCTGACACTGTCGGCCCTCAACTTCAAGTTCAAACGATTGAGCCTGCAAGAGTTTTTCAATATTGTCGATGCGACTCACTAGGTTTGTCACTGCTTATATTTTGAATATATTAAATTCATATTTGTGAGGTACAGTTAAATGATGCAACAATTTGAGAGAAGTGCTAGTAATAAACTCAGGGCGAGGACATTTAAATGCCCTCTATATGATGGATAAGTTTTACTTCGAAGATAACGAAATTGGGTTTATCCAAAGAAAATCATTAGAAGACAAGAACGGTGAATATTATAGAGAAAAATAGGCACATCAAGTTGTTTTTTATTGAAAATAACTTTTTCTTTCTTTTTTCTAAAAACTCAAGCACTAAACTAAATTCAATTTTTGAAAAGTTTAAAATGCTTGATTATTTACTGATCATTAGTCTAAAAATTCATCAAATGAGAGTGAAAACATTATTCAAATAACAGTGATAAATTTAAAACGTGTAAATGACTTAAAATATTATTGATCATATGAACCTTCCATTATAAAATGAGAAAAACTAAACTATTATCAGGGTCAAAATTTTGGAACTTTTTTCTAACTTGTATCCTTCAATCCCCAAATTACACCCTGCACCATAGCAACCGCTTCACAAATCATGAGAAATCCATCAAGTTAAAAACTTGAACATCTGCTGTTCAAGAACTAATCAAGTTACCGAATGAAATTGAATTAGAAAAGAAAAATGGTCAATATTGAATTTAATGTTGTCAACGAATTTCATAATTTCGTAGGTATAGATGGGTAATATAGTCGATTATAAGACGTTTTACATGAATGACGTTCTGCCCGGCGATGCGTTATTTTCGAATTATTCAACTTTGAAGCTGGCTTGTGCGCGCCATGGAAGCACGCGGGGCTAGCGTAATTTAATTAATAACGGAAGCTAACCCCCTATTACAAACGTAAAGAGGTTGGGTCGTGAGGGGTAGGCACAGTTCTTTTAGTGAAAATTATAAATAAAGGTTTCGAGTGACGTTTGTTTACATCGACGCCAAGGTGGCTGCCGCCATGGCGCCAACCGGCTAAAGATGGCGGCAGCCATCTTCGAGTCGATGTAAACAAACGTCACTAGAAAGCTTTATTTATAATTTTCACCAAAAGAACTGTTGATACCCCTCACGACCCAATCTCTTTACGTTTGTAATAGGGGTTAGCTTCCATTTTCATTGCTAAAACAATGACTGTTTTTGCGTTAAAAGGGCCATTCAGGAGCGCAGTTCGTATAACTTCAAACCCAAATAACTCGAAAACTAAGCATTTTCGGGCACATTGTCATTCGTGTAAAACGTCTTAAAATCGATTATATTACCCATCTATACCTACGAAATTATGAAATTCGTCGACAACATTAAATTCAATATTGACCAGAAAAATGTGCACATTTAATTGACGGGAAATTTATTTGAGAATTTTTTTTTCTTAAAATCAAGCATGTCATTATTTAGACAACAAATTGTATGTGTGGGAAAACTTGGCTATTTTAATGCTAGATTTCAATAGTTCGGACTCATTTCACAATCCATGACCAATAATTCTGAAAATACTTCCTGTTCCTGGCTGTACCCAAACCTATGGTGGATAGATAGTCTCCCCTTTAAACCAGTCGGAAATGTCGGAATTACCTTTTGCACGTAATAAAATATAAGATTAGTGTGAAATCCAATGTAAACAACCATCCTATCGTGCTAAAACATGAACAAAAATCTTACTGACTGTACCGGTATTCAGTGCCACAAAAATAAATGCAAAAGCTAGCCTAGATAAAATTCGCTTAATGGCTTAAACAACAAGTAATTAGTAACTGAATTACCTTACAGTATCTTCAACACAATTATGGAACAAGTCTCGCTGAGCGGCGAAGCCGCTCAGCGAGAATGAAAATATCGATTATGACTGGAATTTTATGCTGATTCCGAATCTGCAATTTGTTTTGACCGCTCTCGATTTTTTCGATTTTTTTGTGATTTTTTGAATTTTAAATTTTTATACATTTTTAATGTTTTTTTTGGCCTGCACCACCTCATGATCCGAACTCTGCCATTCTCGACCCAACCTGGTCGGACTTGGCATACTTTGGCTTGCACCACCTCATGATCCGAACTCTGTCATTCTCGACCCAACCTGGTCGGACTTGGCATACTTTGGCCTGCACCACCTCATGATCCGAACTCTGCCATTCTCGACCCAACATGGTCAGACCGTGCCTTGAAGACCTGAGTACCGGATAAAGCTGGGTTCCACCCAAACTGTACGGACATGGCATTCTTTCCCAAAAAAAATAATTCTAGCCGCCTTTCCCAAAAAAAATAAAAAAAAGTCGAAAAAATCGAGAACGGTCAAAACAAATTGCATATTCGGAATCAGCATCAAATTCCAGTAATGATCGATATTTTCATTCTCGCTGAGCGGCTTTGCCGCTCAGCGAGACTTAAGCCACAATTATTTCGGGACAACACATCAACATACACAGATAATACTACTCTAATGTTTTTTAAACGGATGACATCAATATATCTAGTTGACATCAATATATCTAATCTAGCATGCTAGACCGCTAGGTGGTTTTAATGCACATCGATAAATAATCAGGGAATGCCAAGTTAGAACTTACCTTCATTGCCAGGAATTCGTACTTCATTCAAGCTTTAGCTTCGGCAAGATGAACCAAAAGCTGTTCTCTAGAATACATGGCTTTCTGCTCAAGACACAATATACCTGTAGTTACTAGCTTCATAACATTAATGTGGGCATTCACTTCCACCTACACATGCTTCCGCCTGAGCACTTGATGACACCACTTCGACTGTCCAAGTCAAATGAATCCGCCGATCGCTCTGCTCTGTGGCGCCAGCATGGTAGACGAAACAAGGTAGCTGCACACCAGTCTTTTATAAAATCGAGTGGTGTGTAGGTGACGTCATGACATCGCACCAATAGCAACGCTCAGATTGCATCTGGCAACACTGCTAACCCGAAATCTGGCATCACTGTCAGCGTTACTGGTACGACAATCTTGAATCTAGCCGTGCCGTTCAAACGAAGTGTGATAAATGTCGGAGAATGGGAGTGCTGATGTTGTGGCGCTAGAACGTGGGGGCTTGTCAGACGTAACTTTCTGAGAAATTTACCTGTTATTGGCAAGTGATTCAATTAAAAACCTGTCTGTCAGTGGAAAAGTGATCCAAATCAAACAGTTTTACCTCCTTTCTTGGTAAACCGCTACTGGGGCCTTAGGCCCCCAGTAAACCCAAATTAGTACTTCTGTTTTGCCGGAAGTTTGATAATACTGATATTTGAAAAGGATATTTTCTTACGAACGGCACAAAACAACAAAAATCAATAAACAACAATTTAACAATATTTTTGTGAGTAAAGTAGTACTCAAAAACAAATCACCACCAAGCATTAGATACTATCAAGGGGAAACTCTTAAAAGTTATCAAAAGACTTGATAATTCAATGCCTCTTAAAAGTAAACTTCCGGATGATCATGGGGGAGGTAAAAATAGTGTCAAGGGAAAATTTTCCCATGCTTACACCCAACCTATCTCTGAGTTGGAGAAAAAAGAGTTAAACAAGGCCAGGAAACCCAACAAAAATAACCCCATGACCACCTCTACTCCTAAGAGTAAATCGCAGCCAGCTGCAAGACCAGAAACCCAAACAGCAAATCCTAACAATGGGAGCCCAAAATAAAAGAGTAAAGGATCCTGTAACAACACATCTAAGAGAACACTGGAAAGTAGCCAAGAGTTTTTGGACTTGCAGAGCAAAAAAAAAGAGGGAAACTCATAATGTCTTGGACTCAGAAATGTCCCAGCACAATATATCATTCCGCAGTGAGCCTGAACTCTCAGGAGTCCTTTCCAGCAATGTATCACTATCTGAATCAACTTTAATGATCCCAAGTAAACAAGAAGTGCTAAATCAAAACCTCAACTACACTGCAGGAAGGAAATCTGCTAAAATAGATCTTAATTTATCAGAAAATGCTGACAAAATTCCAAATACAGTTAGGCATGTACTAATAAGTGCACTAGATGATAGCCAGAACTTGACAAAACTGAATCCATTTAAAGTACAAGCTACAATATATCAAATTTGTGGGGAAGTGGAAAAAGTGGAGCATAAAAAATCAGGCAACCTCATTATAAAAGCTAAAACAGAAAGCCAAGTAAAAACATTGATGAACCTAAACAAGTTTAGTGAAATACCAGTTAAGACTCAAATAGTATGGGGGGCTTATGCCTCCTATGGAAAGATTTATGCCCCAGAATTTTTGTCAGACTCATTGGAAGATTTGTTGCAACAACTTGCCTCTTCTGGTGTTGTCGGTATACGTAAGATGTACATGGATCCAAAGCGTGCCAATTCACCCTTGTTTGTACTCACCTTCCTTGGAACTTGCCCAACAGTGCTGAAAGCAGGCTATTCAAATTACAAAATGGATCCTTACTACAACAATCCCATTCGATGTACCAAATGCTGGCGATGGGGGCACACTACCTCAGTCTGCCGCAACCGAAAAGTCTGCAAAAATTGCTCATCTCGAAAACATGATGAAAAAGACTGCGCCGCTGAAAATCCAGTATGTACAAACTGCAAAGGAAACCACTTCTGCCTCAAAAGAATGTCCTATTTATGTACAAGAACACAATGTCAGTAAACTCCAAGCAAGTCAAAATATTTCATTTGTAGATGCAAGGAAAATAATTCAAAACCAAAGCCAAGTCCACCAGCAGCAAAATACTCCTCCAAATTTAGAATCAAGACACTCCTTTCCCCCTCTTGTACTATCGGGAACCCAAACAGAATCTCAAAATTTGATTACAAAAACATATGCAAATGTAATTAATTCAGAAAACTTGCATCATAGTTGTGGCACATCAATACAGAAGCCTGGCACCCATATGAATGCTCATAAAAGGCCAGAATTGCAGCAGTCTACACAAAAAAAATCAAAGGAAAACAAAGCTATAGAATTTAGTCAACCTGTGAACCATAATACACCAACCTTACAGAACACAGAAGAAACTTGCAACGTAATGGCTACTAATAGTGACATAGCAAATTCTCAGTTGAATAAAAGGAACCACCCTGCCTCTAAAAACCAGCAAAGCAATAAAAGTATCTCAGAAAAGGAAATTGAAATATCTCTCAAAACTATAATATCTAAACTTCTCCCAACAATTGTCAAAATGCTAATCTCCAATTCAATCACTGAACGTATTGAACTACTAACAGAACTTGGTAACATCCTGAATGCAGAAGACCTCGTAACGGAAGTGCAAACTAAACTAAATGTCACCTCTTTAATAAGCCCATAATGAACCTATCATGATTGCAATGGAATATGAGAGGATATTTCTCTAAACTTCCCTTCCTACAGCAACTTATTAATCAATATGAACCAACAATTATTTGCCTACAAGAAACCCACCTACAAAATCACAATCAAACTAAACTAAATAACTATGTTTCACCCTACAGGAAAGATAGAGATAATAGAGGACGTGGGGTAATGACTTATGTACATATATACTATACCTTGTATACCCATCCAAAACAACATTCCTTTAGAAGTTGTAGCATGTAGAGTGTATATCAATAAGAAACCAGTCAATATTATCAATATGTATTTGTCACCAACACTTGATAATGATATAATAGGTCATAATCTACTAGAGATAAGCAACTTGAATAGGGGATCCAGCATCATTCTGATGGATTCAAATGCCCACAGCTATTCATGGGGCTCAGACTTTATAGATAGAAGAGGCAGAATTATAGAGAACTGGATTACCAACAATAATCTGACTGTGTTAAACAACACTGCCCCTACTTTTTTATCCTCAAATGGAAACTACACTCATATTGACTTGACACTAGTAACAGAAGATTTGCACTCCCTCCTAACGTGGGAAACTCATCCAGACACCATGATGTCAGACCACTTTCCAGTGTACATGGGCTCAAATATAGAAATATTGCAGGTGAATTTTCCAGATAGATGGCTCCTTAAATCAGCCAACTGGCCCAAATTTAGAGAAGCCATGATCTTCCCCAATCTTAGTAACTTAACATGTGATGAGGCTTGCAGGGCGGTGACACAGTCAATTGTTAATGGAACAGAGGGCAGTGTAAAAAAGAGTAGCATGGGCCCAGCTACACGGAAGGTGAATTGTTGGTGGAATGGAAAGTGTAAAGAAAGTCACAGGGAATATCGTAGGGCGTACAATCAATATAAAAATCACCGTGGAAACCTACAAAAATGGATTGCATTTAAGAGGGCTCGAGCTATTTTTAGAAAGGCGGTGCTCGAAGCAAAAACGGAAAGTTGGAAAAGTTATGTAGCCAGTCTAAACGATAGAAGCTCATCAACAGAGGTATGGAGAAAAATCAGAGCAATAAATGGGAAACGAAACAGAAGTCGAATAACATTGAAAAACCGGAATGAGGTGGTCACATGTCCAAAAGATGTGGCTGATATTCTAGTAGAACAATGTAAATCCTATAGCACAGGTGAGACTCATGATCCTCTATTTTTTGAACATAAGGTTATCAGTGAAAATTTGCCTATACATTTCACTCCTGCTCCTCATCATCAATATAACCTACCAATTACCTATGCTGAACTTGAAAGAGCACTGAACAGCTCCAAGGCCAAAACACCAGGCCCTGATACGATACCTATAGACTTCATAAAAAATATGGATGAAAGTCAAAAAAATACAGTTTTACAGCTGTTTAACATAGTTTGGAACTCAGAAATTCCCATGCCTTGGAAAGAGGCAGTAATTTGTCCAATTTTGAAACCTGGCAAAGATCCTACAGACCCAAAATCATATAGGCCAGTTGCCCTCACAAATACATTATGCAAAATATTTGAAAAAATCATTAATTGGAGACTTCTCATTTATCTGGAGAGTAATAATCTAATTGATAAAAACCAAAGTGGCTTCAGAGCCAGTCACTCCACTCTAGACGGAATGTCACGCCTAGAAAATTCAATTCGTAAAGCCCTCATGCTCCAGGACTATTGCATTGTCATATTTATTGATATAACGCGTGCTTTCGATACGGTATGGCATCATGGGCTGCTAAAAAAGTTGGAAATTATGGGTCTTCAGGGAAATCTACCTAAGACGATTGCATCCTTTATAAAAAATCGCAACATCAGGGTGAGGATAAATAATGTCTTATCTAGAGTATGCACATTAAATACCGGTGTTCCGCAAGGGTCAGTCATTAGCCCTACTCTATTCAACGTTATGATTAATGATATATTTCAGGATTTTCCTCCAGTGCTAGAAACATCTCTTTATGCAGACGATGGAGCATTCTGGATAACTCATACAAACCTAGCTCAGGCTCTCAGTATCTTGCAGGAAGCTCTGGACATTCTTCTAAGTTGGTCACAATGCTGAGGCTTTCAAATATCTGCTGAAAAAACCAAGTGCATGGTGTTTACTCATAAACATACTATACCTTCCTTCCAACTAAAATACAAGAACACAAATATAGAATTTGTAAAGAACTTCAAGTTCCTAGGACTCAACCTCGATTCACAACTGAGATGGGGTCTGCACATCAAGGAAGTCACACAAAAGTGCCAAAAAGACCTGAGGCTTCTGCGCATTTTATCCAATCTGAAATGGTCAGCAGAATACAAAATACTAAAAATTATCTACCATACCATCATATTGCCAAAACTAGAATATGGAAGTTTTATGTTTGACACTGCCTGTGCAACCCACCTGTTGTCCTTGGAAAGAGTCCAGTATGCTGCTGCACGCCTGATGTTGGGTGCATTGAGATGCACGAAAGTTAGTAATGTGGAAGCAGAAGCAAATTTACTACCACTTAAATATGCAAGGAAAATCCAATTGTGTCAATATGCATTGAGGATACTTAGCATTCCTAACCATCCAGTTCGAGCAATATGTTTAGACTATTACCCATACCAGCTATTCCAAAATAGTAAAAAACCTCTCCCAGTCACTGGTCGCATATATAACCTCTTTCAAGAGATACAAGTTAAAATGGAAGACATAGGCCTCGTCCCAAACAAATATAAATACCAAACTACCAGTGGAAATTGTCAAGTCAGTCTGGGGTGCTTTCAAAAAATTGCATATCAGAAAGCAACTGGAAACAGCTTTACATCCAACTGCATGAAGAATACAAAGATAGAACGGCATTGTTTACTGATGGGTCAGTTCAAGGTCCTAAAGCTGGAGCAGGAGTTTGGTCCCAACAAGTTAATATGTTGGCTAGAATTCCAGATAGGTCTACAATTCTCACAGCAGAGCTTACTGCAATTTACTATGCATTGAAATTTGCAGAAACCCAAATAGAAGACTTCATTTTGTACACAGACTCACTCAGTGCTATTCAGGCTATAAATCAACTTCATCCATCTAAACACCATCTAGTTGCCAAAATTAAACATTTGCTTCAACACCTTCCTCCTAGAAAACTAATCATAGAATGGATCCCAAGCCATGTAGGAATAATGGGAAATGACAAGGCAGATCAGTTGGCAAGAACAGCTTGTCTTCTTAATACCAATAGTTCTAATCTAATTCAATACACAGATCTGGGAGTATACATACACTTGCACTATAAAGGACAATGGCAAAAAGAATGGGATAGGGAACAATCCCTGTATCACAAAATTAAACCTATATTAAAACCCACCGTGAACACTGATGTATCAAGGAAGGATCAGGTGATACTAACCAGGCTCAGGCTTCTTACTACTCAAATATCGCATAAACACTTATTTACCAAAGAAATGAAACCCAAATGCAGCCACTGTAGGTGTAGCTTGAACATTTCTCATATATTGATTGATTGTCCTGTGTTTGAACCTCAGCGTAAAACAATAAGAGAACTGGCCAGAGACCAAAAAGCAACCTTTGATACAAGTAGCGTGCTTGGTAAAGGATTCTGTGCTGAGCTGATCCTTGAATTCATTGCCAATATTGGGATGATAAATCAAATCTAAATGCCCCACGTTCTAGTTGCTGTGATATCTGGCACTCTTACCTGTGCCTGGTGATGTGTCTAATTGGACCAAAGTAACCAAAGTAAGTAAACGAAGTGTTGACGAGTCGAGTGAAGTGCAATGTCGTCGCCTCAAGTTAAATTAAAAAGTTTTCAGTTATTTGGTGTCAGAATAATTCTAAAAATTTACCCTAGATATTTCAATGCCCTGGTTTCAATTTTAAAGAATTGATTGCGCCGAGTGGAATTGTCCAGTTAAATGATTTTAATGTCGAATTCATGTTTGCAGCCGCCATTTCAAAAACACAGACTACCGAAGAACCCTATCGGCATTAAAGATGCACTAAGTGGTGTTGAAAACTGGTGTTGTGCTGTTGTTTTATGATCACAGGAATTTGGACCTGGAAGGTAAGAAATTGAACTTTGAATATTATTTAAATTTAATTTAAAAAGGATTGCTCATAACTGATTTTTTCCCTTAATGAAGTTGCATCTCTCTATCAAATCTTTGAAACCAGATGCTGTAGACCAGTTCAAATTCGATATGCTAGTTCCATAGGAAAATGCTGTTGACTCGCCTGAAATTTGAAGTATAAAGGAAATAAAGAAATAAGAATATAATGTGCACAAATTCTATGCTGATCAATGACATACTGCTTATTCCAAAAAAAAATTTAATATCATTATAAGCTTTTCATTCCAAAAAGGTAACATAAATCTTGTGGTAGGGTGCTATCATCTCTAATAGTCTCTAAATTTTTATGTGTAAATTATTCGGGAAGTAAGATGAGATGACAAATATTACCAGGTTTACAATGAAAAAACTTCACTGGCATTGTTGAAATTTTGATCTCTCCTTTATGTTGAAATTAGCAAGTAGTAAGCTTAGAATCTGCAGTGCTCAGCATGAAAGCCAGTTTGGACTACTGTCTGGAAAACTTGTGTACTGTATATTGGATGCATTTACAGAATAGCTTGACTATGTGAGGGCTTGAGCTAAAGGTTAGGTAGGCTTACTTTTTGTTGAAATAGAATAGGTTTTTGTTTTGTTACGGACCATCTTTTTTCGGTTCACTGCTGTCCTGTTTTTCAGCACCTACTACTTTCTTCTTCAACTTTTTCTTGCTTCATGAACTTCTTTCTTAGCTTACTGTTTTTGTGCACCTTATGCATAAATTCCTCCTTCCCTCAACTCCATACTAAATGGTGCCTTCCTCCTTCCTTTCTTAAAGAATTTTTGTCGTGGTTATGGGAAGCTAAAACTTTCTTATTTAATAATAATAATAATATTAATAATCATAATAATTCAGAGTAGCTCTTTTTTCTTGTGTAGCCAATCTAATCTGAAATTTTTAGATTAACTCTTGATAACTTTCTACTTTGTAGCTAAATGTCAAGGTGAAAGATGACGAGAGATGCAAAATCTTGTCTATGATTTTCCATTGTAAAGTGTTACTTTTTATGGCAATCATCTTTCTGAAAATGACACTGTTCTAATCATAATTGGAAATGCATTTTTATAGATATCTAACTGTTCTACGCTTACCATTCATGGTGAGCTTCTATCAATATTTTTGAGATATGAGGTGAAAATTCATGCTGCTTATCATAATTTTATTGTGAGTGCTTCAAAAATGTCATGTGAAGCAACAGAGCCATGTTTAAAAAAGCATGTCTTATGTTTATGTCAATGATTGTATTTGTATTTTGCTCTCCTTTTATGTTTCTTAATAGAAGTAAAATTGGTCTGGTAATCCACTAAGGAATACATACAAGCAAAAATGAAATGTAGAACATTCTCCAGATTAAGTGCTGATTTCTTTACTTGCCATTTTTTATGAGTCTTACCAAATTGGTATTTGTTTTTTTAGACTTGTTTTTTATATATAAGGCTATGTGACATTGGGATTGTTATTAAGTAACACCGATAAATTTACGTATATTACCCAACAATAACTATTAATGAAAAATTGTGAGAACCAGCGTGAGTGTGTTACCTTGTTTGGTTGTACTTGAACCTATGTACAGTACTTCTCTGCCTTATTTGTTGTACTTGATGCTATGTTCAGTACTTCACTGCCTATTACACTTAATTTGTCCTTTTTTCTTCAATTTTTTTTTTAATTTTCCACAGCTCCTTTTTGCTCTTTTCCCCTATCACTTTCTCCCTTTTGACTCCTTGTATTTTTACATTCTGTATTACACCATAGTTTATCATTGCCTCCATTTTCTTGTGTATGCATTGCAATATTGCTTCATATTCAACATCATCTCTCTGTACAGCTGAACCTTTTTATTAAATACTCTCACCTGCATCTTGATTCATCATATTTCCAGTGACAAATTTCAATCTGTACCCTTACTACCGACTTAAATATGTGCTTATTGAGCCAGAAACAAATTCAAAAACTGCTAACTTGAGAAATTCACTAATTTTTATTTGCCTTCCAGGTACCGGATGAAAATGAAATAATTTCATTGTCATCAACGTGGATGAAGAGGAGCTAAAAGCTGCTGCGGTATTCAACTGAACCACCAATATTAGAGGAAATTTTGCTGCGGGAAGTGGAAGATGCTGCCGCTAGAGCTCCGGTTACCTCGTCATGAAAACAGACATGCATCACCAGCAGCTGAAAAAATTCTTTGACTCACTGCACTATAAGTTGTTCCATTTTCAGTGAGCAAGTTTCCTGTGTCCAACTTTTTGTGTCATTTCAAAAGCATATTCGGTCTGTTGATCTGTACAAGGGACTTGAATTGTGCAGTAAACCTTTCGTGCTATTATTTTTATAAGAGGCTCTTGCAGTATCTGTTGAATCAAATCAGCCACTTACTAGGCTTCAGCAAAAATGTTTGTGAATTAATTCATGATAACTGCCCTAAACATCCCACCTACTGTTCCAAAATAAAAATGTAAATAAAGTTTTTCTTCAGATGTAGAACATTATAGTCAGTCAGAGCTTACAATAGAGCTCTGCAGGGTACTTTTTCTGTGATGCACAAGTGATTCACTGCACTTTTCTCCCGAGTCCTTGTTCTCATGTTCTAGGGTGAAATATAATACATTTTGTTGTATCACATTATTCAGTTTATTTTAGATCGTTTCTGGATTTTAAATCGTTTTTTACATGGGTGTAGGCTGCTGGCAATAGTGTTATGGACACATTAGGCGGATATGTTGCAGAGCAGCTGTTTGAATGCACTTCTGTATTCACAGTTAATTTATGCCTATAGTTCCGTTATTTCATTAGAATCAATTACGTGCTATTTACCGTTCCCTCCTGTAAAACCCATAACTTCCCCGTTGCTGTATGTACAGCATCACTTCATACATTCCGATTGAAATATAACGAAGCTTAATTTTAGTGTTAGTGTTACTCACCCAACTACTCAGCTGTAAGCCAAATTAACACGCAAAAAAAATGATTGAGATGAGGTAAAATTTCTGTGAGATATAATTTGTGTCTCTCATTTGGTAGCCAAGTGGAGCCAGTAAATTTGGACTTGAAAGTAAACTTATGTTTGTGTTTTCTGGATGGCCTGGTGCCATTCCTGTCTGCTGTGGCCAAACTTGAGACATTTAGTCAGGCAAGCTGAGGCTCATCATTCTTTCCGAGGCTCATCATTCTTTCCTACATTTGTACAAATATCTGCGCACTACTCGCTCTAAGCTCAGTAAGTGGTGTTAATTAAAGTCCCAATGACTGTTAATGAAAAACCACTTAGTCTTCGACTTGTGCAAGCCTTATTTTGTTAGTGTCAGATGAATTTAAGGCTTTGATGTGTTATATTGTATCAAGCGTGTGATAAACTGTTTTTCTTTGTCGGTTTATAATTTAAGGCTGTGAACTATAATGTCGTTCAATCTTGTCTCGCTTAAAACACATTAACGGATGGTAGTGCAAGGTTTATTTGTTGATTTGGTTCGGTGCATTGCTAGGGTGAAGCGTTATAAATAAGCATTACTATCTACGCGCTACACATATTTGTTATCCTTGTTTTCTTCTCGTAATTGGAACTCAGCAAAAAAAATTTGATGTACTCATTGAAACCTTTGCATTCCTATGACACATTCATTGTTTTGGTTTCGAAATGAATTATTTGATAAACTTTAGACTGGCTGTGAAAATACACACGTAACTAGAGTTATGTTTACCTTTCAAGTTTTTGCATTCTACGGCTTATGTTGGAATAGATACACTTCCCGGCAGTCTCTAAAAAGTTAACATACATTTTAAAAAGTTATCTTCAGATCTTACTCTTGAAGTTGGAAATGATAAAATAAATGCATCAGAAAAAGTTAAAAACCTAGGGATCTGGTTCGATAGAAATATGTCCTTCAAATCTCACGTTGAGACTACTTGCAACAAAATCTACGGAACTTTAATGTTTTTTCATCGTATAAAAAGTATGCTAGACGAAAAATCCAGATTATTAGCAATTCAATCCCTTGTGTTATCGCGCATTGACTACTGCAGCCTAGTATGGGGAGACTTACCTAACTACCTTCAAAGGGACTTACAAAAGTGCATGAATTTTGCAGCGAAGGTGGTATGCAACGGTAATTTCAAAAGAAGTGACCACGTAACCCCTCTCCTCAATAAACTCGGCTGGATTCCTATCCAAGAAAGGCTCCTCATGCAGAAGGCCCAATACGTATTCTCCTCGTTATATCTTCCTCAGAGCAATGCTGAGATAGTGTGTTTCCATCCACCCACTGTAACCAATCAAAAACCGAATAGAAACAATAATGTCTTAGTCAACTATCGTTCATCTCACTTAGGGCAGAAGGCTCTGTCCATATCAGGCGCTTTACCGTCGAACAAACTTCCCCTGAGTATTAAAGTCCCTCAAAGACCGAAAGAATTTAAAGCCAAAATAACTCGTCATCTAGTGTCTCAAGAATAATTCTTAGTTACAGAACACACAAAATAAGTACTGTCGAATCTCATTTGCCTGGTATCTCCATTGCTCAATAACCTCCCTCGCTTATTGTTTTATAATACAAGATATCACAAAACAGTTTTAGAGTATGCGTAGGTAGTGTGATTTGATCGCCTATACGCTGCCGTTTGCAAACATGCTTACTTGAATATGTGTGTACGTATATAGGTGTATGTGGGCATATGGGTGTGCATATGTGCACGTACACCTGTGTGCACTAGAGTAGATAAACCAGTCGAGGGTTGCATTTTATGTCATTCCTCTCCATTTCTGTGCAAGCATCAAACTAGACCGTCATGGTACCTACGTGTGTGTGTGTGTGTTTATCAATTGCAGACATTCTGCACCATATTACAAAGATAATGTGATTTTCTTTCTAATATGAACTTGTAAAGCAACCATGTAAAAAAAGCAATGAATTCGTTGTGTGATCACCCATTTATACTGCAGTATTACGCTTATAGTTATATGCTTATAATAATGTGATACCTATGTCTGTTTATCAATTGCCGACAATTTGCGCCATATTTCAAAGATAATGTGATTTTTTTGTTTTTTCTAATATGAAACCTTTATAGGACATTAATGTTTTCTTTCTTATTCACGTCCCACAATCGTTTTCATGTTTCAGACTTAGGTAGACTGTTTTGTGCCACTATTTGTAGTACGAACTTTTATAAAATTCATGCGATAATAAAATATATTTTCTCCGTTTCCCTCGATTGGAATTTCTGGTTTATACTGACTGGTTTACGCTGATATTCGCGCACATGCTTACTTGTAGATATCTGTACGTGTGCACGCTGTGCGTATGACACTAAATAGAATGCGTATGTATTGCCTCGATGCATAGAAATGCATTTGTGTATCCTTACGAGTTTGGTGTAATTATGTGCGTGCATGTGTATATGTATATATTTTCGTGTATATGTGCACACATGTGTGTACTAGACTGACAACTAGCATTTTACTAGAGATAATGGTCTTTTTTCTGTTCACTCTCAACTTGTAATTTCAAAAGAAATGATCACGTAACCCCTCTCCTCAATAAACTCGGCTGGATTCCTATCCAAGAAAGGCTCCTCTTGCAGAAGGCCCAATACGTATTCTCCTCGTTATATCTTCCTCAGAGCAATGCTGAGATAGTGCGTTTCCATCCACCCACTGTAACCAATCAAAAACCGAACAGAAACAATAATGTCTTAGTCAACTATCGTTCATCTCACTTAGGGTAGAAGGCTCTGTCCATATCAGGCGCTTTACCGTGGAACAAACTTCCCCTGAGTATTAAAGTCCCTCAAAGACCGAAAGAATTTAAAGCCAAAATAACTCGTCATCTAGTGTCTCAAGAATAATTCTTAGTTACAGAACACACAAAATAAGTACTGTCGAATCTCATTTGCCTGGTATCTCCATTGCTCAATAACCTCCCTCGCTTATTGTTTTATAATACAAGATATCACAAAACAGTTTTAGAGTATGCGTAGGTAGTGTGATTTGATCGCCTATACGCTGCCGTTTGCAAACATGCTTACTTGAATATGTGTGTACGTATATAGGTGTATGTGGGCATATGGGTATGCATATGTGCACGTACACCTGTGTGCACTAGAGTAGATAAACCAGTCGAGGGTTGCATTTTATGTCATTCCTCTCCATTTCTGTGCAAGCATCAAACTAGACCGTCATGGTACCTACGTGTGTGTGTGTGTTTATCAATTGCAGACATTCTGCACCATATTACAAAGATAATGTGTTTTTTATCTAATATGAAATTGTAAAGCATCCATGTAAAAAAAAAAAAATAAAAATAAATTCGTTGTGTGATCATCCATTTATACTGCAGTAATATGCTTATTCTGCTTATAGTTATATGCTTATAATAATGTGATACCTAGGTTTGTTTATGAATTGCCGACAATTTGCGCCATATTTCAAAGATAATGTGATTTGTTTTCTAATATGAAACCTTTATAGGACATTATTGTTTTCTTTCTTATTCACGTCCCACAATCGTTTTCATGTTTCTGACTTAAGTAGACTGTCTTGTGCCACTATTTTTAGTACGAAATTTTATAAAATTCATGCAATAATAAAAGATATTTTCTCTGTTTCCCTCGATTGGAATTCTGGTTTATAATGGCTAGTTTATGCTGATATTTGCGCACATGCTTACTTGTATATATGTGTACGTGTGCACGCTACGCGTTTGACACTCTGTAGAATGCGTATGTATTGCCTCAATGCATAAAAATGCATTTGTGTATGCTTACGAGTTTGGTGTAAGTATGTGCGTGGGTATGTTTGTGCATGCGTATGTGTATATATCTACATGTATACGTGCACATATGTGTGTACTAAACTGACAACTAGCATTTTACTAGAGAAAATGGTCTTTTTTCTGCGCACTCTCAACTTGTAACATTACCTAACTCGTCATCTCTTTATTATTGTAAAGCATTTATGTACAAACTATACATTTGTTGTACGATCATCCATTTATATTTAAATAAAATGCTTATTAACTAACGACCGTTATGTTAAAATTATTGTTGAATTAGAAATACAAAAATTATAATCTTCTTGGTCCTCATGCTTATGCGTACATATATATATATATATCTGTATGTGTGTGTGTATGTATGTATATGTACGTATATATATGTATATGGATTTGTATTTATATTTTTTTTCATGCTTCCTTAAAATGACACTTTTGAACATTTGCCGAAACAAGCGATTCATATATTATTTCCTGGCATCAATAATTGCGAAGTTTTATGTCATGTACATGTAAACTGTCAAAAGTGTTTTCACCCCACAATGAAAATGCATCGTCCATGAATTTGCGTTATCTCTTATAATTATCATTACATGTATTGTCAAATGTAGATTAAGCAAGATTAGGAGTACATTGCCCTCAATCATTTATTTTCGACTAGTGACACGAGTTTTACTATACTCGTGTGTGTGTATCATCTAAGTGTATTAATTTTAAGAGATTTTAAAAACCAATGATGGTACTTTTGTACCATCTATATTGGAAATATACTGTTTTTCTTTTTTTTTTCTTTTTTTTTATCTGGAGTGTTGTCTTGTTATTAAACAACGCAGTTTGCTTCTGAGTGTGCCGATGAATTTACTTCTGCTTATTGATGATCATACAATTGTGTGTAAAAACTATTTTACCGTTTTGAATGATTGATTTGGAGCATGCATCCAATAGTTGGTGAAAGATGCGTCGTAGGCTTCCCACTCGCACTGAGCTAGAAGAAACGGTACCCAAATAGTAAGTTTGACGTGAACTGGTCTTTCTAATGTTTATCTCTATAGTCTATTATCAATGTGAGGGCCCAAGCTAAAGGTTAGGTAGGCTTTCCTTTTGTCAAAATAACATAGGTTTTTGTTTTGGTACGGACCATCTTTCTTCGGTTCACTGCTGTCCTGTTTTTTCAGCACCTACTACGTTCTTCTTCAACTTTGATCTTGTTTCATGAAATTCTCTCTCATCTTACTGTTTCTATGCCCTTTCTGCATAGATTCCGCGTTCCCTAATCGATACTAAATGGTAATTTCTTCCTTCCTCCCTTTGGATCTTATTTGTTGAGGATAGGGAGGCTTAAACTAACTAATAATCTAATCTATAGTCTATTATGCTACATTTTTTCCTTTTTGAATTCAACATTTCATTATTTTTATTTAATACTTCTTTACTTACTGGTATGCCTCTCACTCAGGGGGTACAACTATTGTATCTGTGGGAACTACTTTTCCGAGGGGGACTATGTGAGGGCCCGAGCTAAACTTTAGGTAGGCTTCCGTTTTGTTGAAATGGAATACGTTTTGTTTTGTTGCGGACCATTTTTTTAGATTCACTCATTCCTTGTTTTTCAGCTCCTACTACTTTCTTCTTCAACTTTTTCTTGTTTCATGAACTTTTTTCTTAGCTTACTATTTCTGTGCACCTTGTGCATAGATTCCGCGTTCCATAAACTCCATAATAAATGGTGCCTTTCTCCTTCCTCTCTTGGAACAGCTTTTTCGTGGTTAAGGGAGGCTAAAATTTTCTTATATAATAATGATAATAACTTAATGTTATGCAGACCACGAGTCCTGATGTTTGAAGATAGCGCTTGTGCATTAGGAGGGCTGCCGTTTGCGCTCTGTGATGTTTAGTAAGTCATTATGTACGACTAGTCCTTACCGAGATTTAAATGCTCAGTTTTATGTTGTTTTGGGTGTACATTTCGGGATTTATTAGCCGGAAAATGTTAAACGTGCCTTGAGGAGAGCGTCTCCCTTCTGCACCCCATGTTTTGGAGATTTCTTGCGAAACTGGGATTTTGGCCGCTATAAGAAGTGTAAGGGTCAGGTACATCCTGTGAAAAAATGAGACTCGTACGGTCATTCGTTCGCCCGCTACGGGGGTTTAAAGAATGGGGGGGAGGGGAGGGGGAAGTGGTATTTTATCATGTTACACCTCCCCCATGGCACTTTCTTCACGGCGCGAAGTTGCTATGTCATCTCCTATGTCTCTGGATTACTCTATAATGATTTCAGGGGTCTAACTTGAACCAAAAATTTTAAAAAATTTTTTATTTGTATTGTTTATGTTTCTTTGTTTTGCTTATAATGTAAACCATGGTTTTTGGGGTTTCAAAATGCTTCTCCTCCTACAGTTTTTGAGCTACAGTGATGGTTTTGGTATCATTAAATGCGGGAAGACGCGGGCTTTTATGGATGCTAAAATTCGTTTCCTCAAATTTACATTTTCAATATGAAAAAGTTTAAAAATAGGAAAAAAATGCCCTTTTTCGGAAATGTAAAAATTTATGACTTCATAACTCATGAGCAATATATAATTTTGGAATGAATTTTAGCATCCATAAAAGCCCGTGTCTTTCCGCATTCATTGATACCAAAATCATCACTGTAGCTCAAAAACTGTAGGAGGAGAAGATTTTTGAAACCCCCCCCTTCAAACTTCGTTTTCTTCGATTTCTCATTTTCTTTTCGAGAAAATTGAATTTTTGCTCCAAGCAAAAACGATTCCACATTCAATTTCCTATCAGTATATCAAATTTCATTGTTCTAGGTTCAATAATAAAGAAAAAAGTCCGTATGGGGGACGCTCTCCTTGAGTGGACGGTGGTGTACCAATTATTGTTTTTGATGAAAAAAATAGTTTATCTAATCCATTATCGTCAAAAGTTTACGTAACATCGAGGTATTAGAAACGAAATATATTTTTAAGTAATAGGAGTATTTATTCAGGGACGAGTTGTTGGCTCATATTTTGTTCCCATCCTTATAGAACAAGTGATGTAAAGTCCAGAGCTGAGAGTTTAGTAGGCCTTCTTGTTATTCAAATTAAAATGCTTCGTTTCCTTAGGTTAAGACCAATTTTTTTTGGTTCATTAGTGTCCTGTTTTTCATCACCTATGACTTTCTTCTTCAGGTTTAATTTTGTTTCATAACCTTACTCCTCAACTTATTGTTCCTATACTGAGGTACTATTGTGTGGAAACACCCTGCGTATTAATTATGAGTTTCCTTTTAACTCCGGAGCTTGGCGTTTCCTTCCTCTATTTGAACGGTTGTATTGTAGTAAGGGAATGGAGGCTAAACCCAAGTCAGAATTCAATCTATAGAACTAGTCAGTTTTTGTGATAAAAACTTGATGATCTATGTGAGAATATGTAAAGTCCCGCAACTGTGTCGCTTTGAGCAGCATTGTTGTGGTAAGGAAAGCTGAATCTATGTCGCAACCTAATTTATAGAACTAGTCAGTATTTTTAATAAAAACTTGGTGTTCTACGAGAGAATATGTAAAGTCCTGCAGCTGTGCTCGCTTTGAGCAGCAAGGAAGGCTGAATCTATGTCGTAATCTAATCTGTAGAACTAGTCAGTATTCATAATGAAGACTGGGTGTTTTATGGAAGATTTCAAAGTCCCACGACTAACTTATGTAAGCCATCAATTTATTGAGAATAGAAAACGTTTTTGATTCCGTTACAGATCATCTCTCGATTCACTGCTGTCATTAATTGTTTTTAATTAGCGATTGAACTATTCAAAATTTTTCAACATGAAAATATTGCGGCGTAACACGTGAGCGATATTGAATGCGGTAGCCCTTATAGGGAAACACAGAATGGAATGAACAAAATAAACCGATTTTTATTCACTCTTCCCCCTCAGAGGGACACAAATATTGTATCCATGGGAATTAGCACTCCCTCGGGGAAAATGTGAGGGCCCGACCTGAGAGTTGGGTAGGCATTCCTTTCGTTTAAATGAAATGTCTTTGTTGTGTTAATGAACATATTTTTTTGGTTCACAGCTGTCCTGTTTTTCAGCACCTACTACTTTCTTCTTCAAATTTGATCTTGTTTCATAATCTTCTTTCACAACTTACTGTTTCCATGCCCTTTCTGCATTGATTCCGCGTTCCCTTTAACTCCACACTGAATGGTGCCTTCCTCCTTCCTCTCTTTGGATCGCATTTGTTGCTGCGGGTAGGGAGGCTAAAACTAACGACTAATCTAATCAATCCTTCCTCTCTTTGGATCGCCTTTGTTGCGGATAGGGAGGTTTAAACTAACTAATAATCTAATTTAATTAAGTGTGTGATGGAGTCTTGTGTAGGAACAAATCTTGTGCTCACATTCCCCGTTGTGTCAAGTTCATATTGAATGATTTCTAACTTCCTTTGATTGGACTTTGTTGCGGTAGGGAGGCCTGTACTACCAATAATCTAACCTTGAAATATTTTGTTTAGTTTGTACCGACTTTTTTTCGGTCCATTGCCATCCTATTCTCTGCAACCTTACATATCCATGGTAGATTTTTCATTGCTTCCATCCAAAACATATTTGGGAACACACCTCGTGCATAGATTTCCTGATTTCTTTTTTCCACACCGATTGGTGCCTTCTTCCTTCCTGTTCATGAAACACCATTTTTTTGTGGGGAGAAGTTCTGAAATGGTGTCATATTCATCTAGATTTTCTGTGTTGTATCATTTATTCATATAATCATTGCAACAATGTGAACGCGAGTAATTATAACTACTCCTCTCAACGATAACAATAATCAAAGCTCTCTGTTCCTAGCGCTCCCATGGGAAATGTACAAGTTCTTGAGCTAAAGGTTAGGTAAGCCTTTCGTTAAAATAAAGTAGTCTTAATGATTTTTTTGACCATTTTTTCGGTTCACTGCTGTCCTGTTTTTCAGCACCTATTACTTTCTTCGTCAACTTCTCTTTCCATAAACTTCTTTCTTAACTCACTGTTTATTTATCCCCTTCTGGGTAGGTTCCGCGTTCCCCTAACTCCAAACTAAATGGTGCCTTCTTATCGGAAGTCTTTTTTTAGCTTAGAAGTTTAGATGCTGAAAAAGGATATACAACTGTAAATCAATGCTCCTGCTCATTCAGTTCGTGAAATTACAAGCAGAATATATCGCAGGTTTTATTTCAAATAAATATGTGAAACTGAATCTTATATTATCCTTTTTTACGATTAAACACGGCGGGCAATAGTCAGCTTCATCTGCATGGAAAAAGTTCTAAAACGTTTTCTATGATTGAATAAAGTACATTTTCCTACTGTTTGGATAGAGCTGTCAATTTATGAAGCTGCCGAGATGATAAAATTGAAGATCGATAACCTTTTAGTTCTGGTAGATTTGTACGTAGCTGGACGGAATTCAATTTTCCAAAAATCCAAATCCGGACCTTGCGGAGGCACACCGGCAGTCGGCCATGTTGTTGATCGTACGTCTGGAAGGGCAGAGTACGCTACGTAGTAGTACGCTGCCGCCGCCGCCGCTGACGTCATGGTGTGGAGGGGACGTCATCTGGCTTGATTGAAATGAAGCCTCCTATTGGCTAGTCGAATTAGCGAATGTGCGCGGCTGTCCCCGTAGAAGTGACGGTACCTCCTTTAGTCTACCATGGGCGCCAGCGAGACACTACGTATCAAGCAATATTAAGGAGCTCTGTGATTGATGGAAACCGAAAAGAACTTGGAAAGAAATCAAAACAATTAACATGCATGAATGTAGCTCTATAAAGCGTTCCATGCGTCATAAATTTCGTAGAGGACTGTTTTGCTCATATCATCAATGATGGTGATGGCAGTACTCAATGATAGTGTCATGCAATAGTCCTCGTAAACATGTTTAACGTGTATTGCGAAGTTAATGCAACCTTAATTCGAGCGTTTTGTGAACACACCCACCTTTCTCATGTGCCGCGCTTAGAAATTCGGTCTGCTGTCGCTTCAGGGTTCCTAATACTGAGTTTTCATCAAATAATGTGGAATGAAGTAAAATAATACGTACTTCATTAAGATAGTTTTGAGTTTCATTCACAATTTAACAGATAATTCAGTGGATAATAACTAATTAATTGCAGTGTTAACAATTCATGCTTAACCGCGGTAAAAGTAGTATAGCGTACAATGAGAAGTTAGGTTCGAAGCTGAAGAAAATCTTCCAATCGCACAGGGTTCTCGTCTTCTATTGCAAGATAATCGGGCAGCGCGGCTAGCGAGCTGATATGTTTTACATTTAGATCCATGGCATTTCGTTTTGATTACAGCAGTATTATTGGCTAAACTTTAGGCATTATTATCATTCAATGGAACACAAAAATCGTGAGCAATTTCCCATATTTGCTTGCTGATGAAAATAGTGATAGCAAAGTAGAGAGATATTTTTTACAGATGCACTAATGAATTGTGTAGTCAATTCAATTCCTTATTTGCGTTGTGCGTTATTTTACATTGAGCTCAAAGAAGCTGAGGCGAATGGTAGCTAGTGAATATTCGTAAAACTATTCTCTCCTAACATTCATGCTAACATTTGCAACACTGTGAGGAACAGGCCTAAGGGGAGATATGGGAAAAAAATTACGTTTTCATGAATCAATCCATACTCCGAGAAATCGAATTAGAACAAAGTTGTTTGAGGTAGGCTTGCAAATAGTGAATTATTTGTGAAAAACAGTAGATTGAAGTACAGTCACTTCAAATTCAATACAGAAAATTGACGGGGAGAGAACTTTCCTTTGAACCAATTCCTTGCAAAACTTTCGCACTCAGATCACCTTTGGAATTAGTATAAAGACGTCCTTATCCGATAGTTTCCCCTTTCCTGATATAATACAGTTTATTGACCAACCGTAGGTTTTTTAACCAAATGAAAAATACAAAAAAACCTGAAGAAATAATTTTAGTATTACTCGTTACGGAATGAGTACAAGCAGTTCATTTTTCGACAAATCAGTCAGCAATTCAGCCCGCCATAGCTGTCTCAAATGATCCGATGATATTTAAAATGAAATCGAACATTTATCCTAAACTTGGCTTAAAACCAATGCCATTTTCCACTCAGTTTTTGGGTAAAATTTTAATTATACAATAATGGTATCCACTATGCTGAGGGTCCTTGTGGTTTAGGTTACACGCTATAAAATGATTTTCATTTATCAAAATGACGCCCCATGCTCAATACATAAAAGTTATATGACGGAAAACGTGGAAATAATCCGCGCTAACACAAGCCATGCGCGTGTAAGATAATATATTCATCAGCTAAAAACCCAAATACACGTTGAAAATTTTTCGCGTTCCAGTGAAAATGAATGAAGTTGAAACACCTCCGTTCTTCATTTGCACTGATGCGTAGCACCTGCGCAAAATTACTTGATTGAAAAAATCTATTCATGAAATTTTTTGAACTAATCACGATTAGGTATTTGTGTTAAGTTATTATTTGTATTATTTCGTTCAATTCAACAAAGCACTCTGCAGTGAACGTTTTCCTACTACAGAAGCGACACGTGTGATATAAGCTAATTAACTTATGATGGCGATGATGAACCAGTAATAAAAGTCTGCAGGAAATAAGATTATCAATTTCGATCCCTTGGTTATAATCTGCATTTTCTTAAAATCTCGTACGAACTTGCTACCTCCAGCTATTTGCATTGAGCGAAGACAGGGCGCGTTCCCTTTGAAATTAATGGATGCATGTATCGCACGTGATGTGATATAGAAGCGTTGTTTTTCCGCTTGTAATTGGTCTGCTGTACATAATTTTGTATTTACTTCACTGTAGTTTGAAAGACAGAAAACAACTGTAACATATTTTCAAGTGTTTCCGGCTTGAAACTGCTTTTGGGTTTGAAATGAGGATACGTACGCTTTTCGTAAACACAAGCCACAGGAGAAAATAATATATGTAACCTAACAATATTTACTTACAGTTAGTTTCATCCCTGGTTACCGATAGGACGAACACGTGCATATTGTTTCTTATTATACGATATTGAGTTGTGTGTTTTATAGCTTTCATATACGTCATTTTATTCATGAAAATAACTAGATGACACGCCAAGAAAATTAATGCTGAGGAATGAATAGACTGTACTTTGAACAGGAAAGTGGATTATGCAATATGCAGTCATGTGTGTGATAGTTATTTATCAGTAAATTCGATAATAAGTTATATACGGAAGTCATTCACATTCAATGAAACAATGTTTTGTATCAAATTTTGGTATGCGAACGCAGCTTGTTCAAAATAATTTTTTGCATTATTTTATCAATATTGCCAATATTCTTCAATATATACAATTATTTTTCAACAAAAATTAGAATGATTACACTTATTACGGGTAAAAAGTCTACTCTGTCAATTCCACAATAAAAATAGCAAGAATTGAGTAACGAATTTTTAAAGTGTATTTTAATGCTACGGAGAAGAGCTTTCTGCTGCAAATTTTTGCTCCGGCGAATGATCTAATGATCGGAAACTGCGCAGTCGCTCATGCATGGTTCTTAACAGGGTCAATGCCCTGCAGATCTAAGAGAACAAAAACTTGATGAATTTTATTCATAGTTTTATAATGTATAGCCTGTCTAATTTGTGTGTAATATGTTCTATCAAAAGTTTCCAAGCACGTGGAAGTTTCTTCCCTATTCTGATGACTGTGTGATAAAGTCACTGTGAGTGAAAACATGAGTCATGCCCAGGGAAGGATTGACGTGTCTTTAAGCAGTAATTTGTCAAAAAGTTCTGGTAGCTGCACAGGTCGATCGCGACAATCTCAGCTGATCACATGTGATTGATATCGCTCCGTGTAGTTCACGAGGCTTATGATTACAACGGCAGGGGCTGCCACAGAATTAGAACATTACGTGAAGACAGAAATGATGGTCAGATCGCGACACTAATCTTGCTGTGAGTCAACTTTAAAAGTGCTTCACTGCATTTATTTTTGTTTGGCAAAGGATCCAAAGGTATTAACAGAATTCATATCTTACAATCGGTGAAAATACAAACAAAATTTGAAACTTTGAAACTAAACACGTCAGTGTTTAGTTTCAGTGAGCATAACTAAACAGTGAGCATAAAAAAGATGGTATTGATAAATAAAAAAAACATACTTCAACAAAAGAAGTATCTTTAATTAACTTGGGCACTCGTGCTTCACCAATGGGAGCGCCACTTACCACGAATGCAATACATGGTTCTCCCATAGTGGATGTATCACATTAAATATACTCGCTGAGTGTGAAACCTATCAATTTTTTTCTCACCATATGCAATAATTATTACACTAATTTAGTTTGATTCCATGTTTGACAAGAAATTAAACATAATCTTTTTCTTGGTAACCAATCACAGCTGAGTTTCGAGTGCTGCAGGACGCCGAACGACCTTGGACCACTCAGAACGATAACTCGGTGCGTGCTACGCGCCCACCAATATTCAATGTCGATTTGCGGGTTATCTGAGTTCGGCTGAGCCGACAGTGACTTTATGCAGCGTTTCCACGTTTTTACCGAAGCTGATACGTGTGCAATGAGCATGAAAGCTTTAATTAGTGCTGAGATGTCAGTGATGTATGAATTGCGCATAGAATTAAAGATAAAAGTGAGCATGAGTACCATTTAACCGAGCTAAGCATGAACTAGATGAGGAATTTGTTCGTTTAGACAAAGTACGCCTCATAAATCTTTAAGTTTATGCACGTATTCATTTGTTTCATTTTTTCCCATATATACAATATATAAATATATAACATTGTGACAGAGCTCCCATGGGAGGTAAAATTAATAACTAAACGCACACAAGTTAATGCACTTGTTCAACCAAATTTATCGTTTTAGAGGTATCTTGCGATTAAGCGAGCCTAAGAAACAACAGGTTTCTAATGGCAATAAAAGACACAAGTGCAAACGTGTAAATAAGCATGGAATCGAATGTGACCGTATCTTTTGGTTCTTATTCTACTCCGGTGGCTGTGCGTTACGACTCTGACGGCATGAAACGTGAAAAGCTTCTCGAGAGTGAAGAAAGTTATTCCTTCCTGTTGCCATTATATATTCCATTTTATTCTAAATAGAGATTATTGGGGTGGCATTGGAGAGATATGGAGTTCAACTAGCGTCCAAAATGTATTAATTTGTATACAAATGTTTTACTTCTTTTAAAATTATTCAAAATTATGCTTATAAAGACTCTAATAGAATATGACACATAAATATATCTTAAGAATATTTTACTTTTGACGACTAACAAACAAAAGTGGAGAGCAATTCCCAACCGCTAATGAATGAATGCGTTACAAGTTTAAAATAACACTTTTCAAGTCCACAGGAGAACTAAAACATTCATTTGTAACGGACAGTGTATAGGAATTATTTAATTGCAAAAGGCAAGCTGCAAAATTTGACAATAATGGTGTAAACTCATACGAACACAATTAAATAATTCTTAATCAGCCACCACCAAGTTTTGTAATCTTTCGAGTTATACTCAATCTTTAATTAGTTCTCTTATAAAAAGCATAATAATGAAAATGATATCAAGTAAAACAACCTATCGAAGCACACTTAATAATATCGATCCTCAAACTATTCTCAAAAAGGCGCCATGACAAATTACACATTCACTGGATTAAAAACGAAAATCATCATCACTAGCGATAAGAAAATTAAAGTACACTGTTGGAAAATTTATCGGATTTGAATTTATGTAGTTCTTTTTTTATATTAAATGGGAAATATCGTGTTCAGTTTTTAATGTCGTATATAGATTAACAGTTAAGTTGTGTTCAGGCTCCTGCAGTTTTTCCGCAAGGGTAAGAAGGGCTTCAACCGGCTTTACCTGGCAGTTGTTTTTGATTTACTTTTGAGACTTACTAAGGATACGAGTTCCGGTTAAGCGCTTCGCAGCTGCGCGTCGCCTTCGACGCTGAGTTTGGGGCTGAGGTTGCATCCCGCTGGCATGGGGCGAGTCGAGGCGTCCCCTGCGTAAATTCCCTGTCCACTCCTCATCTCCTCTTCGTCAGTTCCTTTGGTGCTCTATCTCTATTCTAAATTAGTGTGTGCGTGTGTGTGTGTGTGTCAGCGTGTGCGTGATTAATACCAAGCGTTCCTACCCAGAGTTGCACCCAGTTCCCACGTGACCTTGTGGGTCAGGGGTATATAGTTAATTATCAACTACGTTCAGGTAATCAGAAATAAAATGATATAAATTAAAGATATGATTAAATTATGGTGGGATTTTTCTACTGTAACTAACGGTGTTATTTGTTTTTCGCAGTATCCTCTAATCATCTTCCCGCAGTTTGTCTACCGTGGTTTCAATTTTGTCGCACTACTTCAGCGGCTGTGCTAGGCGGCTGTGTAGGTAATTTTCCTTAGCTTTGACCTCGCCTCATATATGATTATATTCATTCATATGAGTTCATGTGATACTGAATGATTTCTTTAAATTCTACCGTTATTTTCGAGCTGACGTTAACAGAGATTGGACGTTTGTCAGCCTCAGTATTGGTATGGCTGGGGACGCTGAGATCCAATGTTCCTGTAAAATAACTGTCGGACGCTGTCCACTAGTGACCTGCCAAGCGTGCCTGCTTCCCTCGATCGGATCAACTGCGAACGCAGAGCTTTTACCATTTTAACAAGAATTTAAAAAATTTTAAACTAATATAATTTCAGACCACTAAAATTAAATAAAAGATCGCCGTTACGATACTTTAATGCACACTTTCTGTCAGGTACATATGAACTCTTTAGAAATTATCAAAGAGTTTTTTAACTTCTAATCTGGCCGTGCTTTAATAGACTTCTTCTGGAATGTTTGGTATACGGAGACTAATAATTCACTCGTACATCCACGGTTTGACAATAACATAGAAAAACAATTTGAATAAATTCTTGTGTATTCCTTCTCTTTGAATGATTGTGTGAGAATTCAGAAAATTTCCCGCAATACAATACTCAAACAAATTATTCATTTGAGACTCTGAAAACACATGAATTGTATGATTTTCTCAGTCATCCCTAAGTAAATTCATGAAGAAAACTTTGACTAACGATGGCGAGAAAAATCTCAAAAAATTAGTATGCGCTCAAATTGACATTTTGTACCATTTCCTGGAAAAATGTAGAATCGATTTCGTACTACTTTTTAGGAGAACAATCTCAACAAAATTTAACTAAACCTTGTTACTCGATTCTTGCTAAAATCAGCGATAAAAATCCTATAACGCACTCAAAATAAATTACAAATCTTTTTCTAATCTAAGTATTAATGATGAAAAGGCAAATCGTTCGTCTTGGGAGGATTGAAAATATTAAGATAATTTACTCATGAATTTCACTTATTTCTTTTTCATGAATGATATGCGTCGTGCACTTTTCTATCATTTTTTCATGGGTCTTGATGGAAATTTATTAGAATTTTTCATTTCAATCGTTCTCATTACACATTTTCATGTTTGTTGGTAGGTAATTATTTAGGAATTACATTTATCACCAACCTATTATTTGATGAGGCCAATAGGTCAAGGCTACCAGGTTAAGCTAATGATTAAAACAGTGTTTGTTAGGCTGCTGTAGAATTCAATGAACTTTTTCGGGACCACAATTAAAGATTACCAATTATTCTGATAATCACTTATGATGAATAAATGGTTTTAATATATACCAGTTCCGCATCAGTACCAATCAAAAATTAATTTCTAACGCATCAACCTCTCGTATTAAAAAATATAAAGCATTAAATGCAAAAGATTTACGGTTCCATTTAAATTCGTTCTGAGCCGAGATACAGGCGAAAGCTTTCAAATCTCCCGAGGAATTTTTGGAAGATTCATGCAAAGTTGAGCTATCATATCCCATGATTCAGATATACATGTCATTAATGGTTCCGTTTAATTCTGAATTTACCAGTAACAATTTTTTTCCAGCTTGCAAATATCCCGCATATTGTAGCCTAAAATTCATGCTAGGACTAGATGAATGTTTTTTCAATGATCGCAAGATGCGGTGAATGGTTGGGAGCCTCTGGGTTACTAAAAAGAAATAAGAAAACTGCGGAGTAACATACCAGTATTTCCTCGTACAAGAGAGATGTTCCATACAACATTCCCATTGTGATGGTAAAATCACGCTTGTTTTAAGTAGAAGATTGCATATAACAGCATTCTCCACTGCAATTCAATATCTCTGCGTTTGACGGAATAGTAGTATTTTCATTACTGCAAAATTTCCTAACCAAAAGAACGAATAAATTTGGGACCAGTAGTCAACCATAGTTTCAAAATTTTCTTTCAAGTCCACAACTGAATCATAAGCGAAGTGGAATAAAAGCTGGAGTAAATATTGTTAAATATCGTAGGAGGAGCATTTCAACTAATATATTTTTGATTAAGAAAATGAAGTAAAGTATTGCACAGAAACCAATAGAAACGAAAAGTTTCAAGAGGATTTATTCGAATCTTTCGTTCATAAGATAGTTCTCTACAACTTTGAAACTGAATGAGCCGTTCATTCAAAATTCAGCTAAACGAATAGACACTTGCCGAAAATATAAAAATTACGTGAGAGCGGTTCAAAAAACAGAAGCAATTTTCTAGTACTATTATGAAAGGGAAAACAGAGGAAGGAGTGGTGAAGTGGATTAACGGCCAAAATTTTTTCACGGCATGAGCTCTGAATTACGTTGAGTGATGATCATAATTTACTAGTGCACAGAGATTCAAGAGTGTAGAGATCAAAGTTTGAAGAAGAGCTGCCAAAAGTCTTGAAATTATCAGTGTCAATAACTTTCATGGGTTATTCTTCAATTCTTGATCGTAAGTTGCGTGAAAAATTTGAAAAAAATTATCTTTCCAAAAAACTCAGGCCTCGTTAATACAATCTGTTATCAGGGAAGCCACATTTGGAAATCTGCAATTTTTAATCAGTACTGTAGCCAAAAAGTACACGTCCAAAAGATATTTACAAACGATTCAAGAAAAAAGTGTCTGAGAAGTGACATCGATCAAGAAAATTAGATGCAGCGACGGTTATAAACGGTGCGATATCTATTTTGCTGCTTTAAAGCTTTGAAAGTTCAGCGAGGTAAATGCTCCATTAACTCAATCTAGTACTATCTAACCAAATCCGTATTGGCTCACATATAATATAATATTGGTTTCCAATTCAGAATACAAAATATTCAAATCAAGTGCTCGTGCATTTATTTAATTCATAATTTTTCCACCATAATTAACAGGCAGCAATCAAAATAATATCCAGTCACCGGAACAAATAATTGAAAATTTATTATAGTTACCCACAAAAAAATCGTGAACAATTTTCTATCATGATTATGAAAACTAGAGAACTGTACACCAATCTGTGGACCAATCACAGCAGCTGTCTCACGCTCCTTTTTCAGACAACTGGTAGTCCACTTCAACGGTGCCGTTCGTAGGAAGAAAACGTGACTACTGCATGTAGTCGCCTTCAATCGACGCTTGAGCAACACGAGAATACCAGAAAAAGAAATTTAGGGCCCAGTAGGCTACTATTGCTGTTAAGACTCCTGATTTTTGAAAACGTGTGGAGTAGTTCATTAAACCTTTCCGCCCTTCAATTTCTCCACAATATGGTTATCATTTTCAAGTTTTTCACACCAAATTACATACTTTGACGAGAAGAAAACATTGAAAATCGATAGGATCCGAAACCGGAAAGATGCGCAAACTCGCAACCAACTATAAGATTCTTCGTGATTTTTTCAAAAATCTTAAAATAGAAGAAAAAGGCAAGGTTCGTAATGAACGGTGATTTACATGCTAAATTAAAATAAAATAATAAGCTTTGTAATACTTTAGGTATCTACGAGCTTAATTGAAATAGAATTTCAGTTATTCCTATGTTAAATTCATAAAAACTATAGAATACACCTCCAACGATATTTAATTGCTGTGATTTTTATTAGCCTGTCACATACTTTAAGAAATGGAAGTTTGGTCAAACTATATAGGTTTTAGTTTTAAAAGTATAATAATTTTATGTCCCCACTGTGTTTAACTATTTTTGCTACGGAGCCTTCACTTACAGACCGTCCGTGACATCGGGAATTCAACGTAGTAGATTCACTGAGCGTGCCTGATTAAACGCTGTAATTCAACAGTTAGCTAACTAATTTACTAGGAGTAAATAGGCTGTTTATTTAATTTTACTTTTACTTCTATGATTTATGACCTCATTTTCACGATAAAATGCGTATCATTGGAAAGTATCGATAAAATATCAACCAGATTTTGCCGCTACCGATATATCTGTACATCACTAGCCAATGATCACGCAACGCTTGCTTTAAACAATTTTAAACAATTTTAAACAATTTAAACAATTTATTTACCACAGGTGATACAGAGGTAGAATGTTTCTTAAGTCTAGTACAATGGTTAAATTTGAGTATAACTACCTGTGGGCCCGAACAAGTTCAGCGACTTCTAGGGCATCCTATCATCACGTTATTCTAATGTGTACAATAATGTTTAACCTAGTTTACTTAACCTAGTTTCGCATTAGACTGATCATTGAGATAATTTACTCGATATTTTATGCTGTATTTTACAATACAGGTCAAATCGGCTATATTTAACAGTATGTTCGATAAAACGATTCAAGAGCAGACTGAAGATCGGTTATGTTACCCAAAGCAAGTTACATTATTACATTATCAGTAGTTACATGTAGGAGGCAAGATTTGACATGGTGATCTTACACGACTAGTATTCTGATAGGAAGTGAGACTCAAGATGTCTTTTGAATACTTAGTACGAATTACATTTACGGATCTCCGCAGGTATAGAGTTCCAAGTTTTGGTTCCAACGAAGAGGATACTGTGTTGCGACCGGGCCTTCGAATAATAAGGAAGCAAGAATTTACTTTCATTTCGGGTTAAATGGTCGTGATGACCAGTTTGCGCAGTCAATAATTGTCTTAGGCTATTGTCGCCATCATTTCTTAATGTTTTGTAAATGAAATTACAAATGGAGATTTTGTAGATATCCGAAAGTTTGGGTATTTGTAAATTTTTGAAAGAACCATTTGTGTGAGCATTATATTCTAGGTTCTTTACCGCTCTGACAGCTCTTTTCTGCAGAGTAAAAATTTTGTTGGTTTTATTTTTATCAGTTCCATGCCATGCTTCTATTCCGTATTGCAAGTATGGAGAAATAAGCGTTCGGTAGAGCATTTGTAAAGCTGTTTCAGGCAGAACATTTTTAACTTTATTTAGGATTCCGATGGATTTTGATAATTTAGAACTAATATGAGTGATGTGCTCTTTGAAGGTCAGATGTTTATCTACTATGATGCCCAGAAACTTACATGAGTTGGTTTCTTCGATTTCACCTTCGCCAATTTTAATGCATGGGAGAGATACATCTTTCTTGTATGAGAATGTAATATAATTTGTTTTATCAATATTAAGGCTTATTTTATTAGCTTTGAGCCACGATGAAACCTTATGAAGGTCATTATTTTTACTCTCCACAATCATAGCGGGATTTTGGTTCGGAAGGACCGCAGAAAGCGTACTGTCATCGGCAAAAAGTATGAATTTGAAGATTGATGTAGATTTTACAATATCATTGATAAAAATCAGAAACAGGAGAGGCCCAAGAACAGATCCTTGTGGAACTCCATGGCTAATTGTCTGTGGGTCTGATTTTGCGTCGTCAATGACAACGTATTGCTTCCGATTTGTTAGGTATGATCTGAACCTTTAGTAGGACGCTTCTCAATTTAAAATATAATTTAATCCTAACTCATCGATAATGCTGATGTTCATCAAGTGATAAGGAGTTTTCTTCGGTCAGTATTTACTTTAATGCGTTCACGGAAATCACGACCTCTGTTTTAAAGAATCACTAAAAGCACTCATTTAAGAACGCTTTACACGAATGACATTTTGCTCGCTGTTACGTAATTTTCGAGCTATAACATGAATTACGTTCAGGTTAAAGTAACAATAAATATTCGACGGCATCGTACCTGCATTCTTGAAATACGCCCAGTATTTCGGCGGTAACCATCAGTGTCAGTATGGCTAAGTCAAGTTATTTTAGGTTAGTTTATTCAGCTAATCTAACGTTACCTAACTTAATTTAACCTAGCATCACGTCATGCCGTATTGCATCATTTTTACGCGTCCATTTCTCCACTTTTGTATGCAAAGTTCCTATAACTTCGCAGGTTAATAACTTGAAAATTAAGCATCAGCGAGCAAAATGTCATTCATTTAAAACGTTCTTACATGTGTTCCTTTCGACATTCTTTGAAACTGAATTCTTAATTTCCGCGAACGAATTTAAGTAGATATTGATGTTTCTTGTTTAAACATCGTTATTCCGTAATTTCATAACGCAGTTCGTCTGATATTTATGAAGTTTAATTTTCATACTAAAAAATTAAAAACTTTTGATGTAGAGATAATAGAAAACGGCCGATACCGAAACTAACGGTACATCTGAATTGAAAACATTGCTTGTTGTTACTTGTAAAAGGTTTCTCAAGTGGAATTATCCTGAAACTTAGAAGTTTGAAGCTAAATTGTGTTAACATTTATTGTAAAATAAGAATGGTATTAATAGTGAATAAACACATCATTACTATTCATTACTATTCATTCACACTAAAAAATTATTGAGACGACAAGGCACCAGGGCTGCCATCCATTAGAAAATTTCCCAAGATCTTGGGAAATCACTATCATCCTGGGGATATTGGGAAACCCGAGTATATACTATCGAATTCTTGGGAATTTGACGCAATGATCTCATTTTTAATTAATTTCATGCTTACTGAATAACAGCAAGATTCAAATACATTTTCACCACAAATGAGAATATTTTTTAATTAATCTGAGATGAAAATTGATCCCGTGAAGTACTTCTTCAAAGCTCTTTAAATATTCGTTTGTAACAAGCGTGTGCCGGCTACAGCAACCACCTTGAGCGATTTTGATGTGTGCGCCAACCCTGTATCTGTGCCACAGTGGACACTGTCGAGTTTAATCTTCTATAGCCTAGAACATGGAGCCTGAGAAGAAGAAAAAAAAATGGTATAACTAGTCATTCAATAAGGAATGGATGAATAACCCAGACATCAAAGTCTGGGCTTCAACAAGATAAACACTACGAAACTTCGAGCTGTTGCAAACTTTGTAACTGCACCATAAAAAATATAAATAGATCAGCTATGAACAAGCTTCTAGAAGACATAAAGCTAAATTTGAAACTACAAAATCTTCTTACTCAATTTATTACAAAATCAAGACCAAGAGAAACAGAAGAAAGAGCAAAGAGTGAATTACTCATCGCAGGATATTTTCTGCACAGCCGCTGCTTCACACGCCTCAAACGGAACTCAATGGCTGCAGCAGCAACTACACCATCAGGCCTTACATTTTTATGCAGATCACTTCAGGGACTTATTGAAAAAGAGTGTGTCCCGATAGCCAAATCGCTAAGAAACTAATAAAGAAAAAACTAAAGTTTCGTATGTTATACAAGATGGCTTTGCTTCATATGAAAAATTGGCGCTAGATGAAATTTGTAGAAGAGGATCTTCTCTCAGATAAGTTTCATAAAAACAAAAACAACGAAGACATTAAAATCAGAAACAACACGAGATCGATTGTTGTTTCTCATAACAGTACATGAGAAGAAGTTCTTCGAACTGTCTAAACTAGGAGCCGGATAAATCATTAATAAAGAAGGTTGAAGACGTAACTACTCATCAGCTGTATAAAACCAGACTTAAAAACAGAAAGGAAAAAGTATAATAAGCCTTTATGTCGTAGACGAGGAATAAAATTTATATTAAAAAGGTAAGCGGCTTTAAATATTATGTTAATTTTAACATTTTTGACATCTGGGGAAATTTTGGGAAATTTACTTGGTCACCCTTGGGAAAATCGTAAAATCTGAATGGCAGCCCTGCAAGGCACTTGTCGTCCCAATCATCACCTTCATCCGGCGCTTGACAACATGCCGTACCGGCATAACGTCTTCAATGGAATAAGAAACTCACTTGAGAGCGAACACCTCATACCTTTTTAGAGCAGAAATTTTTTCAGAAATAAGATACACTCTAACGTACTACACACTCGCACTGAAATACATTTTGACATTGCTTGAAACATTGAATGAGTCAGAAACAACCATTACATCTGAGACGCACAACACCATTCAAATAACTGCCGCCGCCGCGAAAGAGCTTGACAGTCTTGCCAACCTGCGCGAGCAGTGTTGCCATCTTTACCTCGAGTGCAGATGAAATTTTTGGCTTAGATGAATAACAGGATGGTATTATTTAATGTAAACTGTAATAAATGATTAAATTGACTTTTAAAAACCTTATTACATTATAACTACCCGCAAGTTAAAGTTTTAGGTAAATTTACCAATTTTTTAGCTGACAGCTTTGACTAGCAAGTATTGCTCGGCAGCTATCAACTGTAATTTTCATGGCAAATGAATTTTGCTGTCTGAGAGTGCTCAAGAATGTTGGCATATACGATTTTTCCTTATGAATGTTTTTATCTTTCATTTGAGAGTAATTTGAACTCGATAGGTGAATTATTTCAAAAGTTACGAGTGGTAGACTGAAATCTTAAGTTGCACTCAAGAAACTCTAAAGAAATTTCTGTAGTTTCCAGAAGACCGTTTCCGTACCGTCTCCGCTGCAGCCTGCAGGCCTGATTCCGATAGTATTATGTGTTATGAAAAGTTAAAATTTTTAAGCTATTAGGACCTTAAAAATTAAAGATTATCGGCTTATTCAATGTATTCATCGTATTTTGGTTTTTATCGTAGGTATCTCTTACTATTTCGAGACGGTATCTAAATAATAAACCGATGAACAGCTAGTTATTCCTCTTATTAAACTAATGCATTTCTTTTAATATTGTTATCATTGTCACAATTTACTTCTGTTTGTAGGCTATTGCGTGTAGTCGTTAATCCACGTATTCTTTAAGATTTTTGCCTATTATGGATCTGTCCAAATTGTGCGAGCATTGAATTAATTTTCCATTTATCTGCAAGCCTTTTTTAAATGAGCCAAGAGCTTGAAACGTTCAAATGAATTCGTTTTTAAAATGAATCTTCTCTATCGCCTGCTTTACGAACTGTTTTTTCTTGTATGAGAATTCACATATAATTGTTCTGGGAACTTTACATATTTTATTAGGCTTGATTGGAATAAAACATGCCCTCAGGGGGATACAACTATTGTATTTGTAGGAATTAGCGCTCCCAGGGGATAAATGTGAGGGCCTGAGCTGAGAGTTAGGTAGGCCTTCTTTTTGTTGAAATAAAATGTTTTTTGTTAGGTTAAGGACCACCATTTTTCGATTCACCACTGCCCGGTTTTTCAGCACCTCTGACTTTCTTCTTCAACTTTTATCTTATTTCATGAACTTCTTTCTCATCTTACTGTTTCTATGCCCCTTCTGCTTAGATTCCTCATTCTCTTATCTCCATACTGAATGGTGCCTTCGTCCTTCCTCTCTTCGATACGCTCTATTTTTGTAGCGGTTAGGGAGGCTTTAACTAACTTATAATCTAATCTGAAATAAAACATCCTATTCGTAGAGTCCTGAATATTTTAATTTTTATCTCAGTGTTAAAGGCTCATTAATTAGTAAAGCACAAATATAAATTTCAGTATAGCTTTTTTTATTCATTTCATTATTATTTTGTTCATTTCATTTCGAAATTAAGGGGTTATTTTCCATATTTTAATTTTAGTTGCTTAGTATGAAAATTACTTATGTATGTTAATTCCAAATAATTACTTGAACATGCCAGCGTAATAGATTTGCTCAACGCCGGTGACATTTAGAATAAACACTTGAGAGAAATGAGTCGGCAGGTATGTTGCGCGACTGGTAATCAAATAGGTCGAACGCAAGCCAACATTCTATTCTTGAATCCGGCCATGGGCAATGGCTCGATTTTTCCGGCTTGTTTACGTCTAAATGAGACTAGCGGATAGCCGTCGAACGGCAAATTTTGGTCGAGAGCGGCCGACAAAGGAACGTTCTGACCTTCTACGGCCATCTTTCACTGTGTTCTGCTACCTGTCGACCTAAAAACGGCATGAATTTTTAACTGGGGAGCGCGTCATAGTCTTCAGGATTGTCTGATACAGGCCTGAGCGGGCGGCTGTTTAGAATAACTTCTATTTCGCAGAGCAGGGTCGATAATTCTTCATCACTGAAGCAATTAGGCTGTTGTGACAAAAGTCCCGATAGAACCTTGCGTATTGAACGAATTTCACGTTCCCAGACTCCTCCAAAATGTGATGAATATGGAGGGTTAAAACTCCATTCAATGTTCCTTTGAAAAAGAAAATAATTCATGACACTTTTATTCCATTTATCACACCTTCTTTCAATTGTTTATTAGCTGACGTAAAGTTTGTGCCATTGTCGCTGTAAATCATTTATACAGAACCTCTTCTGCTAATAAATCTCCGGAGTGCATTCATGAAGGAGTCTGTGCTCAAAGTTCTCGTTACTTCTATGTGCACCGCCCTGCGTGCAAAGGACGAGAAAATAACGCCGTAGCGTTTTTCCTGCTTACGACCATTAACGACATAAAAGGGTTCAAAATTATCAATGCCTGTAGTCGTGAAAGGCGGTTCATCGGCAGTTACTCTTGGTTTTGGCAGCACAGCCATGAGTTGGCTTCAGGGTTTAGCATAGTTTTCTGCAAGTAATGCATTCCCTAAAGATTTTCCTCGCTAATCTGTTCCCGTTGACGAGCCAATATTTTGAGTGCACTTTGGTCAGCATCGCCTGTCCACTCATGTGACCTGTTTTCTCATGGGCTCTTTTCATGAGGATGCGTGATATGGTGGAATCAGCTGGTAGAATCGCAGGGTGTTTGGCTTCGAAACTCGCAGCTAGGTTGTCAAGTCTGCCGCCAACTCTCTGCAGAACGCCGTTTTCGTCGATAAAGGGAGAAAGCTTTCTTAGTGGCTCCCTTTGCGGAAGAGGTTTTACGTTTTGCAAGCATTCTAAAATCAGATCAAAATACTTATATTGAACAATTTCAATACGGCAATTTCAGCATTTTTAAATTCGTGGACAGAGAATAACAAGTTTTGTCATTTCTTGCCTCGCAAGAAGTCTTGAAATCGTAGCATCCATGCAACTTTTCGTCTCAGTTTATACCAGTCTGATGAGGACGACAGTAGAACCTCGGTTGGAGAGAGCTGCGATGTTGGTTTCATGGACAATACCGTTGCTGATTTTTTAACTTCTTCATCGTCCTCTGGAATATTGTGGTCGTAATTTTCAAACGGAGGAACCAGCGGGTACGTATTGATGAAGTCAGGTCCTCTGAACCATAACGATGAACTGGACAAAGATTTTACCGAAAACCCACGACTTATTATATCAGCGAGATTCTTTTTGGAAGGTACGTAATGCCAGTTGTCAATGTTGGAGTATTTTCTTATGTAAGCTACTCTGTTACTGACGAATCTCTGAAGTTGTCTCTTCTCATTTTTGATGCATCTTAATACTGTTTGGCTATCCGTGTAATAATGATGATCATTAATTTTACGGCTCACTTGTTTTTTTTTTTAGATATTTCGAAAGCGAGTTTCGCACTTTTGAATTCAATACGAGGAATGGTTTTCAGCGTAGACCCGCTCAAAGGAGTTAAGCGGGACTTTGAAAATACCAAGCAAGACGTAACCGTGTTAGTGTGATCTGTGAAGCTCAAATAAATTACGGCACCGTATGAAGTCTCGCTACCATCAGCAAATGTATGCATTGCGATTGTCTCAGCTTCATATTTATTTATACAGCGGTGTATTTGTGGGTTGTTCAATTGCACGATATCTGAACACCAATTTTTCCATTTAAGAGTCATATTTTCGGGTAGATTGTCATCAAGCTGCACGATTCTTGAATTATTTTTTTCGCAGTAATGAAACAAGGAGACACTAAACCTATGGGGTCGTAAATTGTTGCCAAATAAGCATGCACCGACCTCTTTGAAATTTTACTTTCGGGGAATGGTTTCACTGTAAAGCTCAACTATCTTCGCTTGTATTCCAGTTCAGGCCCAAAGATTTTTCTGCCGGTGTTCGTAACATCTTAGAACTTTCACGGCTCACCACGCTATTGCTAACTCCTATTTGATACCAAATAACTACCGCAGCAATTATGAATAGAAATTTTGTTGGCATTTATTCGGTACGCGTTTTTATTTTTCACTTTATTTATTAAACGGTTTCGAATAGTGTATATAATATAAAGAGCTGAAACAAAAAATGAACAGATATTAAATTTAAAAAGCGGAAACAAATCCAAATATAAATTGCATGGCACGAACAAGGTTTCAATCAGCAAGCATGAAAACATGCAGAACATGGTAGAATATTTAACCTATCTACCCACCGTCCGGAAACAGAATGAACTCAGCCAGATGCAGAGTGTCAACCGAAGTCAAATTCGCCGGTACGAATTACGGAAAAAAACGGACGGCACTTACACTTCTAAGAACAAAAATTTTGTGCATATTTGCTACTCATATATGATATCAGAGTGTCTTCAATTTGTCCCATGTACCCATGTACGTGTAATTTTGAAAAGAATACTAATAGGATGTGAAGCCCAAGAGAGTTTTTGTTGCTTTTCCTAGACTGTAACTTGATTTCCCTTCAAATTTCCGTTAGAAAACTAAAACCTAGTTCATTTTTCCGCTTTTAGATGATTCATTTGCCTTTTACTTATTTTTTCATCAGGTATTTTAATATGGTTACACTTAGCTCGACTGTTAATTTAGATGTAGCAAAGGGACATTTAGGTTTTATTTTTATTGTTTATCCTTATATTCATTTTCAATACGTATGAATATTTGTGAATTAGCATGTGTGTGTATGTGCGTACGCACGCATACGTGTATTTTTATGTGTGTGTGTGTATATATATATGTATGGGTACGTAAACAAATACATACACATGTTTCTATTTCAATTTTATCCGTAAAAACAAAACCCACAAGGATCATTACATTTCTTTTAAAATATTTTACTCACCGCCGGTTGGTGTCACTACTCACTAGGAGTTACACTCATAGGCATCACGATCACATTAGAGGATTGTCAATAAGATAAAATTTCTCTCTGTCGTTCAGCTTAGCTGTATTCATATTGATTTATGAAGGAGAGAATATTGTTTTATTAAGAATTAATTATGATGAAAAATGAACGCCCTAAGCGTCAGATTTGCACGATTATATTTTCTGTCGGGAAAAGCATTTTGGAATACGATAATCTAATATCGAAGTACAAAAGACTGAAGGAAGTAACTAATGACTTTTACAAATTCATCGTAAATTGTACACATATATTAATCTCAAGATGCGATGATTAAGTGGTCTTATATTTACTAATGTTCGTTTTTCCTTTTAAGTGCAACAGATAAAATGCGACACAAGCAAAGGACCTCCTACTGGAGGTGTTCGTTTGAATGAATATATTCACGAAGAAAACGTCGCAGCATCTACGGGGAAGTGTGCAAAGGTGAGTTCTTCTAATCAATTCTCACTTGTCTAAAAAAATGTGGTGAAGAAATGGTTTTCGGCAAATTTTTTCATGGCGAAATTAGCGCAGTCAATGGAAAGAAAAAAGATTCTCTCAATTATTTGGCGACCACATTGTCAATATTATTTCTTTCTCATTCTATTTTCCAACATCTTAACTCCATAAAATATTTCAATTTTTTCACATGTTCAAATACAAAGGAAACCTCTCACAATATTTTTCCTGCACTATGTCAATCCTTAAAATTCTATACCTCTGCCCTGCCATAACATTCAACGTTTTGATGAAACTATTATCCTCAGGCTGAAAAAATAAAATAGATCATATTTTTACAAAGTTACGTCGATAAAAATGTTAATCAATTGCTTAAGCACAAGTAGACCCAGTAGAAACACAAAAAAACATTGTAAGACGACTATATATGAGTAGTTTCTATAAAAATATCAAACACTAGTAGACTAGCTAATATTCCATATCAGTTACATGTTCATTGCACCAAAGACACAGCAGAAATGGTTGAACAAGCGTATGTTTCAAACACTTAGGCTGCATTCCTGTTGAATAGCTTTAAAGCAACGAAATCATTAGCATTTTCATTGAGGGCCAGTTTAAGGTTGTTAATACGTTATGCGTCTATAATTTGAACATGCTCTTTTTTAACTATATTAAATAGAATTTTTGCGTTTGGATAAAGATCTTCATGTGAGGGCTTTACAACCATGATGACTAAGGAAACGATTAAAAATACAGCCTTGATATTTCTGCGCATTAATTTTTTTTAGAGTCATCTTAGTGATACCAATGTTTATTAAGAGACACCATTCTCTTCTTTCACACTTGAATTGATTTATTACACTGGTTCTGTCTAGGTCAAGGTTCGCAACTGTCGATACCTTCGTGCGGTCGACTTGAGGGTTCGTGAAAAAGGGGCTGTCTTCTGTGCAGCTACCTTTTTCCGGGGCGCTAGCTTTTCTGCGCAGCTGCCCTTCCTGATGTTCGTGTGGGTACCGCCTACGCCGTAATAAGTCCGCTAGGGCAGCAGAAGTAAATTTTGTTTGTACCGAACTACGGCGGTACCGTTAGAGTGAGGTCTGTGTGGGTACCGCCTACGCCGTAATAAGTCCGCTAGGGCAACAGAAGTAAATTCAGCTTATGCTGAACTACGGTGGTGCCCTTAGAGTGTGGTTTGTGTGGGTACTGCCTACGCCGTAATAAGTCCGATAGTGCAACAGAAATAAATTCTGTTTGTGCCGAACTACGGCGGTAGCGTTAGAGTGAGGTTTGTGTGGGCACCACCTGCACCGTAATAAGTCCGCTAGGGCAACAGAAGTAAATTCTGTTTGTGTCAAACTACGGCGGTACCGTTAGGAAGACGAGCAACTGTCTGCGCCGTTGTAAGTCCGTTAGGGCTACTCAGGAAATTCCCTGATTCACCGAACTGTGATAGCGTCTTCCTTTACGACAAGCTATGCGGAATAGTTTCTGTTCCGAGGTGGTTCCTTAAGCCCCTTTTAGGCGAGGTTTCGTATTAGACTAAAGCCTCTGTCAAAAAGGAGAAAAAACTTTTGACTTCAGGATGTGAATTTTTAAAGGCAGAATCTCGTTACAGTGCCTCTTAAATAGACAGATACATTTCAGCAAAGAACATGATTTTATTTATTTTCTGTGAAAATAGCGTACATAGACATGAGTTACTGCATAACACAATACAACACGCAAAATTACATTTCAAATGTTTGTGCCATTCAGCTAAGTATTCATAATAGTATGGGAATATTAAAATACAAAACAAATGAAACCTAAGGGCTAACATAAGTAAATACACAGGCGCACCATTGGCGCAGAGAAACAGACCATGGAGGGGTTCAGGGAGCTGGACACATATAGAAAATACTTAAGAATATGGGTAACTGACACAAAAGCCTTGACATCACTTGCGCGGCCTGACAGAAACATATTGAGAAAGATTCAATTTCCAAATTGCAGGAGAAAAATCAAGAAGAAGACCATCAACATCAGACACATGAAAAACAGAAGAATCGGCATGACGAGAAGGACGAGTACAGTGACTTGACTAACCGGGGGACTTGTGAGTCAGAGAATAATAGTCGAAATGACTCGAATGATGGCGAGTCCAGTAAGATGACTGACCGGGGGACTTGTGAGTCAGAGAATGATAGTCGAAATGACTCGAATGTGGCGAGTGCAGTGAGATGACTGACCAGGGAACTTAATTCTGAGTCAGAGAATGATAGGGAAACCAACAACTCGTCCAACACAGCTAATGATGAGGAACACGAAGGTAACAATGAATACGAAAATGGAGTAAATGATACCTGCGATAATTATAGTGTCAGTGAAGTGTCTCAGGACTATAACTCGAGTAGCTATCCGAGAACGCACCGGCATGAGCACCAATGCGGATCCCAACGGGAGCTGAGCCACGAAAATCTCCAAGAGTATTGCGAGGAAAGATCGAAAAACAGAAACCAAGATAACGCCGATAATGAAATTTCCGATGCGGTAGAATCGGACGACCGAGAAGAATCGATCAGTGGAAGAGAGTCTGATTTCAGAAATGTATACCATTCTGTGCGTAACCCTGATTACCAAACAGAAGCAAGGCATGATGTAGGAGAGTATTTCCGGAAGCAGTGCATGTTAATAGAAAAAAGGACAACAGAAAAAGCCTCAATGAATACCTACGACACGGAAAAGGTAAGCACTATCACCTGAGAGAAACATTTCTTATAAGTAGTCATGGTTGTCCCCCTAGTGACATATATGAACCACGGCACGAGCGGGATAAAGCTCTTTTGACATGAATAAGACAGGAAAATAATGTATGTTGCTTGAGATTTCACGAAAGGCCTACGTTTAGGAAGAGTTATGCTGGAGAGCCTACTTTCAGCTTCCTGATTGCTTGCTGTGACTCATCTTGTCCTTTGAAACAGAAAATGATTAACCTGAAATATCAGGAAGACACGGATGAAATACATAAAGTTTTTTTGCAAGAAAAGGTGAAAGGTATAAAGAGCCACAAGCCAACAAAGCGACAAGTTTAACAGGAAGAAAGAAGACTCCTTGTAGAGAAAGTCGAGCGGAATGGGCCATCCGACATTTATTACGACCCACTTGCCTGTATGGAAGGAAGTAGTAATACTTCTACGGATATCAGCTCTCTCAGCAATTTGAGCAAACTTGGGCAGAAAATTAAGAATGCCGGTAAAATCTCCTTAGATGACGACACGGATCTCCGATTAACTATTGAAAAACTTCGCGACGAAGATGCCGCAAAAAATAAAATCCTCCCTGGTTTTGTGGAAGAATTTGACTGCATAAACTTCAAACTTGTTATGCAGTCTGAGCATGAGCTTCGACAGCTAGCTTGAATACATAATGTAACACTTCATTTGGATTCGATTGGTGGTATCATTAGTGGTTGCAAAGCGGACGCCTGCCTCTACCACGCTGTGGTGTATCATCCGGAAAAAAGAGCAACTCCTTCGACGGCAATCACGATGTTTTCAAAAAGCAGTACAATTACGACAAAGAAAGTATGTTAGCAACCCTGCTGCATAACTTTAGGCAAGTGATTGGGGAGGAGTTCAAACCGAAGTGTATTGTTGTAGACCAAGGAGCTTTAATGGAATGGAGGCGGCATCAGCGCTCTAAAGTGAAGCTAATTTTCGGTAGCTGTAGGGTATACGGGCACACAAACGGAGATGGGGCTCAGTGCGTGTCAGACACTCAGCGCGGTAGGGCGCCGCTCATCCAAGCTGAGGTCAAGTACGAGTTTTTTCAATATGACTCGTTTCAAGGACGCAATTGAAATATATGCCTAAGAAAAAACGTATAGCACAGAATAGCGCAAGTCTGCCATTTAACAGCGCGGTCTTCAGTCGCTGATGATGGAGGTGGTGCTACCCCTCCACTGCAACACCACCTCCACACTGGGACCCAATGCCGGGTGGGCGGGGCTTGGGTCGGCGAAAGTGGCTTCACGCGCTTGACTGGCAAAAGATAGCGATGCCGCCTCCATTCCATTAAAGCTCCTTGTTGTAGACCATTGGTTCCCAACCTGGGGGTAAATTACCCCCTGGGGGTAATTTAGCAATTCTTCGGGGGTAATGGAGGGGTGATAGAAAAATGTTAAGAATTCTGAAAATCAAGTAAGGATTGTTGTAAGGGTTAATGTTAACTTAGTCTTAGTATTTTAAGTTGTAAAGTAAACCTATTATAATTAAGTAACAAAGCTAAACCAAATAACAATAAATATCAAAAACTATATACAGTATACAGTACAGTAACATTTTTTGAAAGGGGTAACATGCTTAATGTGGCATGCTAAATTGGGTAACAAGCTGAAAAAGGTTGGGAACCACTGTTGTAGACCATAGTTTTGCTTACCTGCATGCTATTTCAGCTGCATTTAAGGTAGGGGATCTGCACAACTACATCGACCGGCTGTGGATGCACCCCAATGAGGCTGAACTGGACTGCGTTAGTATAAAATTCTGCGAAGCACACTTCATGAAAACTATTGCACAAAAGTGCAAGAAATATTATCCTGATATGATGAGTAAAAATAAAAGTGTAATCAAAGAGTACTTCGCTGATATGGCAGAAGCTTCCAATAAATCAGACCTGTATGCAGTCTTCAGAAATTTAGCAAAAGTATTGCAAAGCCCTTTTCTTGAAGAAGAAATAGCGTCTCTCATCGACCGTGATAGTTTCATTGATACCGACTTCGAAACTAGTGAAAATCTTGATACATTAGTGGTAGAAGAAGCAGGAAGATACAGGGACAAATGCGCTGTAGGTAAAAAGTTCGTGGCTCTGGCTGAAGACGTAAAAAATACGTGGCTGTTGACGGAGAGAAAAATAATCTTTTTTATTCCCCCAAGATGATCGAGTACATATTGACTTACTTCATGCCATTTACGCCACTCTGGTGTGGAGTGCAATGTGGCACGGAAACCAAGGGATTAGTGGAAGGGTGGCACAAATTTGTTAAGAAAGATATATTAAGGAATGAGCGAACTTCACCAGCATCATTCGTTCGCAAAATGTACACACAGATAAAAGGCCGCTGTAGAGAAGCTTTTGATGATTACAAAATTGTTAAAAAGAAAAGTAAAGCAAAAGGAGGAGACGACCAGTACGTAGAGCGTTGGTCGAACAAGAAGAAAATCAAAAAGCAATCATACGCCCAAAGAGCGAATGAAAAATTCAAGGCATTGCAAGATCGTCGAAAAGAGTACAATGACGAGCTAAGAGGAAAATGGGAGCATGTAACAGATTTCTTGAAACTGAAAAAATTTCGACATAGAAGCATTTCTACATCACCACGTAAAAAAGAGCATAGAAAAAAGTGAAATATGTTTAAGAGATTGACCAGGAAATTAGCCAAGAAAATATGGCTTGCGATAAGACATCCCAGTCAGAAGAAAAAACACCTCTCGAGCAAAAGCAAAACGTGGCTCCCACATTTCAACCTCAAAATCGAGCACAAAGAAGACATTCTGAAATCCTCAAGTTGGCGATCCAGTGATGCGATTGATGCATTCGTATTCTCATTCGAGAAAACTATCCGCAATACCGATTTCCTTCTCATCTCACAGTTTTTAAACCAGAACCACTGATTAGTACGACCGACATGTTTGTGCAAGTCATTAACACAAGGTATAATGACTGAAAGTTCATAATGGACAACGATGGTTACGCAAGTGCGCATGACAGCGGGAGCCATTGGGTCGTTGTCACAAATGCATTGTGTCGCAGAGCTGCTGAAGAAGGTGTGGCGTACGTCCAACACATCTGTTCGCTGAACGGTGACCCCAGTCCAGATGTTATAGAGTATAAAAAGGAGGTGTACAAAGACACTAGAGCCATTAAAAAACTTGTGTTTCAGTGTCTAAATGTACAACACCAAATGGACGGTTCAAGTTGTGGTCTATTCGCTCTAGCATTCTCTATGTCTGTAGTGAAAGGAAAAGACCCATGTTTTCTCGCCTACGACGTGCGCAAGATGAGGGAACATCTCATTTCGTGCTTCGAAAAAAAATCGTTGATGGATTTTCCACTCATGGCAACGTCTGAAAGCGTCAGCTTTGAAAAAGAAAAACTTCTCGGGTTGCATGGACCACGAATCCGCAAGGAAATAATCATCGAGTGTGACAGCTAAATGTTTTATTAAGGAGTACATTCATTTCCATTATTAACACGTTCCCCGCGATTCCAAGGTTGTAAACGATTGGTTTGGTCAGGTTGTAAGTAGCAGAATAGGGAAATCGATTTTCCAACTTGAATAAATTTTAATAGTTCCTGATGAGTATGAAAAATACAACTGCATGATAACATTTCAATTCATATGGTAACAACTATCTGTAAAAAAAGTTGCAAAACGGATACACTGTCGTGCAATTATACCGGCACGTAAATGGGCAATTTACCTGTTGATATACATTTGGCCCAATACGCGGGGAACGTGTTACAGATCCAATTACCGTTTTTTGATTGACTACATCTAGGAAGCTTTACATCCAATGATATTTAAACTGTGTGATAAAGTAATGAATGTGGATCATGTAAGTTATGTCATGTTATGCTATGAATATTGATAAGTTATAAATGTTAATTATATTATCAGGTATATTTTAATCAACTTCCAGGATTTCATTGGTTAATTTAATAGTTTAACTTGAGCTCAAATAAAGGCCTGTAAGTGTTGCCCAGCAAGTTGACAAGGCCCAAATTTTAGTCCCACTGCTCGGATTAACTAAGAACAGCAGCTGGTCTGAGTAGTGGCGCTGGAATGGAAAGCCACAACTCAACGAAGCCCACAGAAGAGAAAGATCAACTGAACTTCATGGCAACCCTCGACGTCTCTCAGAAATTCTCTTATTGGGATTGGTTACTTCGTCGATGACTTTGAAAGTAAAGCGGAAGAGGCAAATGGGAGCTGCGCGTCTTCCCTCCGGTAAGTGCGTGCAAAACATTTATGTAATAGCTAGTCCGTTGGAGAAGTGAATGAGCTGTAATTCTAATGTAGATTAATGCCTCAAGGAAACTCATGTTATTTGAGAATTAAGAGCTAACGCGAGCGTTTCCCCCTGTTGTATGTGAGTGCTCAATAATGTTAGCGTATACAATTTTCCCTCAGGAATGTTTCAATTTAACGTTTTAGAGTATTTTTAAGTCGATAGGTGCATTATTTCGGAAGTTATAAGTATGTCAACGTAGAACAGCGACAATATGAGGCTCATCGAAAAAAACAAACAAACAAACAACGGCATCTACGGATGCTTTATTTCCAATTTCAAGCCTGAGACATATCACCTTGTACATTGGATTTTCAAATGTGTATAACTAACACCAGGACGCCTTGACGCTTTCCCCCGGTCAAGACCGGTACCCATTTCAGACACCTAGGTAGAGTGGGGTATTGTGCTTGGAATTTTTCCCCTATACCCATGAGAGAAAATCGCCACCAGCGCCGGTACTCGAACCCTCGTTTCCCCGCACGGAGGCGGGTCCTAAAGCAACACGGCTATGACGAGCACAAAAAATGTGACTCTGATCGAGGACTTACGGGAACTTCACTTTCTGCCCCCCCCCCCCCAGGAAGCGTATGAGAGTTTTGTAATACATGGGGGCGTGAAGAATAATTTGCTCTAGAAATTGGAATTAATTTTAAAGTTTATAGGTGCTATTGTTCAGAAATTAACTTCTCGACAAAATGAGGCTCATCGAAAAAATATGACTCTCATCGAGAGCTTACGGGAACTTCACTTCCTGTTGTCTGTGAACGCTAAAGTGTTATGGCATTTACGAATTTCTCTTAAGAAAGTTTCATTCTTTCTTTTGAGAGTAATTTGAACTCGATAGGTGCATTATTCCGAAAGTTACTTGTGAATGAAATTAATGAACTTTTATGTTTTGACGGCACACGAGTCGAGAAGGTATCTCAAGAAATTTCTGTACTTTCACAAGCCGTTTCTTGAACCGTCTCGGCTGCGGCCCGCCGGTGAACTTCTATAGTAAGAAACAATATTTCCAGATCACGAGTCAGCGACCTAGACAGAGCCAATGTGATATATCATTTCGAGTGAAACAGGAGAAAATGTAAGTCTCTTATTGAGTGTTACATTGGCATGACTAGGATGACGCTGAAACAAAAATTAACTGCACACAAATATCAAGGTATCATTTTTAATCATTTCCGTATCTATCATAGATGTAAGCCATCAAATGAAGATCTGTGCTCATATACAAAAATTTTGTACAATGTCGTGAAAAAGGAGCATATCCAAATAATAGAAGCAATAATAAGCTTAAACCTAGCCCTATCGAAAATACAAATGATTTTTTTCTTTAAAATTGTTCAATGGGAATGTGACTTAAACGTTTGTAACCTCCATTCGTCCACTTTGCCTCCATCTCTGGTGTTGTTAACACGTCTTTATCTAGTGTGCAATAAATAGTCGGGGGTAGTTTCAATCTTTGTACAAAATTTTGCCCTATCTAGTATTCTCGCAATGAGATTACCTATATTTTTATCCAGTCTGATGTAGTTTGTTTAGGTTTTGTATTGACAAGGTTTCAGGAATGTGACCAAGTATTTCTTTTGTATTTTGCAGCCTGATGATGTCAGCGACAGTGAAACGTTGCGTTCCGAGACTGACTGATTTAGAATTTTAACGATTGAGTGCTCTTTTAGCAAAGATAAGTGATCATCTTCGTATTTTAACACGTTTTGAACTGGAACAGTTTCGCGAGGTCGACCAATTGGGTCAATATGTATTTTAGGTGCCGCACAGAAATTAAGAATTCCGTTCCAAAGAATCACTAATGGAACACATGTAAAAACGTTTTACATGAATGTCATTCTGCTGATGCGTTATTTTAGAGTTATTTAACTCTAATACTCTTCACGTTAAACAGAGAAACATCAGTTGAAAGATGGCTGCCATCGTAGAAGGTGTGCGCGGCGGGTGTTCTCCGACCCTTTAATTATAAGCTAACCCCTATTACAAACGTTAACAGGTTGGGTCGTGAGGGGGAGCCACAATTCTTTTAGCGAAAATTATAAATAAAGGTTAGGGTGACGTCAGCAATTTTGTTTACATCAGCTCCAAAATGGCAGACACCCGGTACGCTGTTTGGCGCGCTGGCTCGGGAAGTGAGCGTCCATGACAGCGTTGCCATACACGCGCTGCCGCTTCAAAGACTTGAGTTTCGGTAACTAATTTAGGTAAATCTGGAGGAGATGACAGTTGTCGATTTTCCACTTTTTGGTGCCTGAACCTAATTAATTGAATCAAAATAAAGAAGTTTTCTTCTATTCTTTTTTCGTCTCAAATGAGTATTTTACGATTTATAGCGGTAAGTTTAGTTTCGTCATTGATGACGAATGCGCTCGAATAAACAGCTACTCATCGCTTTTTGAATTTTTGTTGCTTGGAACATGGTAATAACATCGAAATGAACAACTTTTATTCCATACACTTTTTTCGTCAAATGAGTATTTAACGAGGTATAGCGGTAGGCCCCCTCAGGGGGATACAACTATTGTATCTATGGGAATTGGCGCTCCCAGGGGAAAAATGTGAGGGCCCGAGCTGAAAGTTAGGTAGGCCTTCTTTTTGTTGAAATAAAATATTTTTTGTTATGTTAAGGACCACCTTTTTTTCGGTTCACTGCTGTCCTATTTTTCAGCACCTCTGACTTTCTTCTTCAACTTTTATCTTATTTCATGAACTTCTTTCCCATCTTACTGTTTTTATGCCCTTTCTGCATAGATTCCTCATTTTCTTATCTCCATACTAAATGGTGCCTTCCTCCTTCCTCTCTTCGATACGCTCTATTTTTGCAGCGGTTAGGGAGGCTTAAACTAACTTATAATCTAATCTAGCGGTAGGTTTGGTTTCATCTGTCAAGACAGAGCGCTGGAAGCGAGACGCCATTGCAGTATTGCCATACAGCTCGATCCAAGAATTTCTTTCCGCTTCAAAGACTGGAGTGGTGGTAAGTCATTTACCGCTATAACTAATAAAATACTCATTTGAGACAAAAAGTGCATAGAAGAAAACTTGTTTATTTCGATCTAATTAACTATGCTAAGGCATCGAAATTTACAAAATCGACAACTGTCATCTCCTTCAGATTTACCCTAATTTACCGCGGACGTCACCCTAATGGGTGATAATTTTCACTAGAAGAACTGTGACTCCCCCTCACGACCCAACCTGTTGACGTTTGTAATAATGGGTTAGCTTCGGCTATTAATTAAATTCCGCTTTGCGCGCTCGTTTCCTTTCACGCGAGAAAGCCAACTTCAAAATTGAATAATTCGCTAATACCGCATCAGCGAGCAGAATGTCATTCATGTAAAACGTTTTTAAATGTGTTCCTTTACTGATTCTTTGGAACGGAATCCTTAATTTCCGTGAAGCACCTAAAATACATATTGACCATACATTTTAAAGATATTGTTCACAACATTACTGATATAACCAATTTGGTATGTGTAGCATTGGTCAGTAATCGATTTTCAACTTTTCGGTGCCTACACATAGTTAATTAGATCGAAATCAACAATTTTCCTGGTAAATGTTGAGGATTAAGGGGGTCCTCCCGTAAAATTGAATTTTTGGTCCGATTGGTCTGAAATTTGGCCACAATATGTATTTTTGCCAGAAAAACCTATTTTATTCGAGAATTTTTTTGATTTAGGCCTCAGTTTTTTTATTCTTTTTAAAAACTCGTTTTTTGGTTCATTTTTGGGATGTTTTCAAATGAATAGAAGTCAATGAATATTTATGCTAGAACAAATAAAAAGACAGTTCTGAAATCCTCGTAACACTGCAAACAAACTGATAGGTTTGAATTTTCTATTTGAAATTTTTTTTTATATATGCGATATTTGATCAATACATAAAATATATCGAATTTTTAGGTTTTGAACTAGCAGAAGAAAAAGACAACGTACAAATTGAAAAATCGAAAGCTATCAGATTGTTAGAAATGTTCCAAGGATTCTAAAACTGTCTTTGTTTTCTTCCTAGCATAAAAACTCAATGACTTCTATTCCTTTGAATTTTGAAAATTAGTGACTTAACAGTATAGGCTAAAAACAAAATTTTTACTGAAATGTAATACATTGGAAAATCTATGTAATTGAATGTTGTTTTCATTTTTATTTCGATAATCTCCATACATAACATCATATTCACACTGAATTGTAATTTACAAAAAAAAATTTAAAAATTTTTTACTTATATCATAAAATTATGAAATTTTTTTTTTCAGTCAGATTCTTATGAAGTTTGACTATAATATGTAACCTTTGAAAAGAAACACAATTTCTTCCATACATTTTTCTAATTCAGGCATTTTTTTTTTAAATTTGACATATTGGTTTTTAGTCCACTGGTTTTGATATTTCAAAAGAATAGAACTCATTGAGTTTTTATGCTAGAAACAAAACACCGTTTTAGAATCCTTGAAACATATCTAACAAACGTACATTCGCAAATTTCCATTTCTTCTTTTTTTTTCTTTTTATATGGGGTGGAAATGGGGTCGAAAATTTAGGATTTTGGTCCCCCCTCCCTTGGGGGATCTATTGTCCGCAGCGCCATAAAATTTTAGGACCGAATAGTCCACCACCTAAGGGTCCTTTTCTAACAAAAATATAAAAAATGACCATCGGAGAGAAAAGGGGCCTCGGAGGACCCCCTTAACCGGGAATCGATTTTCCACTTTTCAAATCTTAACACGTTAGTTGCGATGGGTTAAACTGAAGTTCAATATTCAACTTGAATTTAAAGTCAAAAGTGATGAGCAAATTTGTAAATATCAAACATTAACTGGGCCTGTTGAATGCCATCAATTAAGAAAGGTTATTAGAATGTTTCAAAACGACCCATCGATGGGTCGTTTTGCAGCAGGAAAAACCTAACTACGTCCCACCGGTGGGTCATACCGCAATGAATGTGCTAAGCATAGTGAATTGGATGAAAATAAACAAGTTTTCCTCTATGCACTTTCCGTCGTAAATGAGTATTTTACGAATTATAGCGGTAGGTTTAGTTTCATCTAAGATGACGAATGCGCTCGGATAAACAGCTACTCATTGATTTTCGAATTTTTGTTGTTTGAATCGTGTAATAACATCGAAATAAACTACTTTTCATATATACACTTTTTTCGTCAAATGAATATTTCACGAGTTAGCGCGGTAGGTTTAGTTTCGTCTTTGATAACGTTCACGGCGGAAGCGAGACTCCATTGCAGCGTTGCCATTCGCCGAGCTCGATGAATTACTTCACGCTTCAAACACTCGAGTTGCGGTAACTAACTCACCGCCATAACTCGTAAAATACATATTTACTACGGCAAGTGCGTAGGAGAAAACTTGTTTATTTCGATCTAATTAACTATGTTTAGGCACCGAGAAATCAAATATCGATTCCCGGTTAATCATCAATATTTACCAATTTTCTTCTACTCACATTCTGTCGTAAATGAGTATTTTACAAGTTATAGCGGTATGTTGATTTTCGTCTTCGATGACGAATAATGCGGAAGAAACGGCTACTAATCGATTTTCAAAGTTTTGTTGCTTGAATCATGGTAATAACATCGAAATAAACTACTTTTCTTCTATACACTATTTGCAGCAAATGAGTATTTTATAAGTTAGAGCGGTAGGTTTTATTTGTTGCGCGATTGAGCTGTTAAGTACCTGTGGGTACTTTGTAATTTATTATTTACCGGCCCCGCGGAGCGTGAACCCACTTTTAGGATCTTTTAATAAATAACGCTAAAGAAATTATCACCCTAAAAAACAAATTACAGCGGTAGTTTCATTTTCGTCTTAGATGGCGGGAACGCGCTCGACCATTCGAGGGCGTCAGAAAGGGGCGTGCATCGCAGTGTTGCCATACGAAGCGCTCGATGAATCACTTCCCACTTCAAACACTAGAGTTGAGGGAAGTTATTTACCGCTATAACTCGTAAAATACTCATTTACGTCGGAAAGTGCATACAAGAAAACATTTTTATTTCGATGTAATTAACAATGTTTATGCACCGAAAAGTAGAAAAACGATTACTGACCATCCCTTCACATTAACCATAACTTTTAACTTTTAAGGAAAATAATTGGGGAATATTAAGGAAATGCAACTAATCGATTTTCAAAATTTTGTTGCCTGTACCATGGTAATGACATCGAAATAAACAACTTTTCGCCTATGCACTTTTTGAAGCAATTGAGTATTTAACGAGCTATAGTGGTAAATTACTGACCGCAACTCTAGTGTTTGAAACGGAAAGTAATTCATCGAGCGCGTCGGATGATAACACTACAATGGACTCTCCCTTCCAACGCGCTCGAATGATCGAGCGCATTCCCGCCATCTAAGACGAAAGTGAACATACTACCGTAATTTGTTATTTTTTGGGTGATAATTTCTATTGTGTTATTAACTAAAAACCCCTCAGGGGGATACAGGTATTGTATCTATGGGAATTAGCGCTCCCAGGGGGACTATGTGAGGGCCTGAGCTATAAGTTAGGTAGGCTTCCTTTTGTTGAAATAGAATAGGTTTTTGTTTTGTTACGGACCATCTTTTTTCGGTTCACTGCTGTCCTCTTTTTCACCACCTACTACTTTCTTCTTCAACTTTGTTTTTTTTTCATGAACTTCTTTCCTAGCTTACTGTTTCTGTGCACCTTGTGCATAGATTCCACGTTCCCTCAACTCCATACTTAATGGTGCCTTCCTCTTTCCTCTCTTGGAACATCTTTGTCGTGGTTAAGGGAGGCTAAAACTTATATAATAATAATAATATTAACTAAAGAATCCTAGAAGTAGGTTCAGGCTCTGCGGTGCCGGCAAATAATAAATTACCAAAGACCCAAACGTACTCCAACTAAACTAAACCTACCGCTATAACTCGTTAAATACTCATTTTCCCCAAATGGTGCACATAAGAAAAGTTGCTTATTTCGATTTAATTACCATGATACAGACGACCAAATTTCGAAAATCGATTAGTTGCATCTCCTTAACATTAACCAAACATTCATCCCAACCTTATACAAAGAGAATAAAATCATCTTCATTCACATAGTGTTATCAACATTTAAAGTTTGTTCACTTTTTTGTGGTCTATATGGTAGATATTGAACTTATTGTTAGCTTCAAGTGTGCTACATTTTTCAATTTTAGAAGTGTGCAATGCAGTGTGGGTCTTGACACGAGTTCTTGTCTTGAAAATTACAGAGCACGTCGGTCAATTTTAGTCCGTGAATAAGTATTTTTAATTTATTGAATTTGTGTATTAGATCGCATTGTTCAGATCCTCAACACACACAAGCTAATAGTATTTCGATTAAAGATATTAGGGCAGATTTATTCCAGTAAATTAAACCTGATACACATCATCTTGTTCATAGGTTTCTCAAATTCCTTATAACTAAAACCAGAATTCATTGACGGTTACCCTCGGTCAAGTCGGTACCCATCTAACACCTGGGTAGTATAGGGAATTGTGACTGAGTTCTTCGTTCTCCCAATAGGCAGAAATCATCGCTCTGCCCGGGATTTGAACTGCCGACACCATCTCGTAAAGGGCGCGTTCTTAATCACCCTGCCACGGTGACCATGCAATGCTGTAACGTGAGATGCGTATGCTTCCTAATGACTGGGAGATTCTCATTCATATGTCCACTTTAATAAACTCTGGTATTTGTGGAATTTAGTGATGAGTTCAATTTTTTTCTCATATTCATAGGTTTTTGCTTGATAGTTAAATAAGGCACGATACTTTTGTAGTAAATTCAATTACTATGTGAAATGTTTTCTTCTTTTCTGTTGCTCAAGGGTTGTGCATTATACGTTGAATCTAAAAAGTCCAGGTTCAATTCTAGTTTAGCACTGCTGGCTGGTATTTGTTAAAAGAAGTGAAGCTTCTTTGTTGCTATAGAAAATGGGTGAAAAAGATAAAAGATAGTTCTTCTATTCAGTGAATTTGATCTTTGCACACTTCCTGATAGTTATGAGGAAAACATATCTGTACATTTTAATACTGGAATGACCAATGTACGTGGAGACTTCAATTTTTGTTACTAACTTTTAAGACAGAAAATGTTAAAACCTTCTGTGGTTACAGATATTGGACAATTTCTCAACGTGTGGGGTAATTACCCTAGACTAGGGTAATTACCCTAGGAGTGGAAGCACTGGACGTCAGTTAGCTGGGCTGTACGCCAACCCTAGTGGTTCGGATTGAGAGGAGAAGCAAAGTGAGGGTATTGGGAGTACCGTGCATGGACGAACAAAATTTTGTTATTGGCGGAAGCATTGAGATTTGAACTTGGATGGAAATATCAAGTCGTGATGGTGAGAGAATACTTTGGTAGATTACCAAAGCGACAACTAAATAGTCACTGACCGAAGTTGTCGTTAACTGAGTTTATTATTATTATTAAATATCTAGCAAGACAGACAATTTGGCGATAACGTATGGTTATATTCGGAAAATGAACTCTCAAGACCAACTAGACCATACAGTTCTCTTTTACTTGTGCCGTTCCCAAGACCATTAGGACCATATAGTCCTGTTTACATAGTGTGACGTAACTACCTTACTAAAACCAGAAATGTAACTCTAAATTCTTCATGCTTCAACTTAAATACCTATCATTCATCCATAAATTATTTAGACTCAAATCTCACCTGTTTAAGATATCATTTTAGTTCAAAAAATGGAATTTTTCGGGTAAACAGAACAGCGCGTCTACAGCTCACAAAAACCGTCGGTACTCTGATGTAATTTAAAGCACTGAGCCAGGCGGGCAACAGAACGATGCTGCAACATGTTCTGACCGTGTTCAAAACCTAGTAGCACCTCATATTGCTCACGGTTTACTTATTAAAGCAATTATCCAAAAGATGACCGTATGGTACTTTTAGTTGCTAAAGGGTTAAATTAGCGTCATTTTGCATGAGTTTCTGGGCTGAATCCTGACTTAAAGACTGCTAGAGAATTTGAGGTTTAGCTTGAAAAGTCCTTAGTAGTCATGAGGTTACAGTTTGTCTAGTTGGCCTGAGCTAAATGAGAAATTTCCTCCAGCTGTTGAGTTGTTTCACCTTTGTGTAGGCCTGCGTGTTTTCTGTTTTGTGCAGTGCCCACTTAGCATCTATGGATTTCACGCCGCTTCTTTCCTGTTTGTTTTTTTGTTTCCTCCAAACTATTTTAATGTATAGGGTAGCTCGTATAAGAACACACTATGCTCATTGACTATTCATTTTCTTCACTTTATACTACGTGATCTTTTGTCTTTCCTTTGTGAAAACATTTATGCAATACTAATGAAGCCTCAAACACACTACTACTCAAGTATTCAGCGTCTGTAAGTTTTTAAGCAATGTTGAATCATTTTTTGCACATGCTGTTGAATTTTGTGGGTTTTTACTTGCTGTTTGATAACTGGTCTCATCAATTTTTGCCTATTTATTCTTTGATATCAGTCTGTTAAACAGTTGTGTGTCACAGACAAAAGGAGTGAAGTAAGAAATTGGAGCTTCTTACACTGTCAGAAATACTGAAGGTTAAAAATCTAATGAATATTCAGTGGATGGTGGCAACCTTTATAATATTTGTACTTGTTTTGAAAATTTATCTAGTATTTTTTTGCAGGAAAATGACACAAAATTACAGGGTTTAATCAATTTTTCGAATGACAACCATTTGCATAACCTTATATGTATGTAATGTACATTGTAAGATGAAATGTGTGTCACCTGTTGGTAATTTGTTATTTCATAAGTGATCTTGGTTGAATTGTAATGTTTGTGAGCATATTGTAAAGTATTCACACTTGCAGGAAGTTTAGAAACGAATATATAAGTTTATTCGCGTTTTATTAAACGATTTTAAAATAGCCGCAAGGCCACACGCAACTAATTTTAAAGAGCCGTTCAGGCCGAACACGTTAATTTTAAAGAGCCGTACAGGCCGAACACATTGATTCTAAAGAGACGTACAGGCCGAACACATTGATTCTAAAGAGCCGTACAGGCCGAACACATTGATTCTAAAGAGCCGTTCAGGCCGAACACGTTAATTTTAAAGAGCCGTACAGGCCGAACACATTGATTCTAAAGAGACGTACAGGCCGAACACATTGATTCTAAAGAGCCGTACAGGCCGAACACATTGATTCTAAAGAGACGTACAGGCCGAACACATTGATTCTAAAGAGCCGTACAGGCCGAACACATTGATTCTAAAGAGACGTACAGGCCGAACACATTGATTCTAAAGAGACGTACAGGCCGAACACATTGATTCTAAAGAGCCGTACAGGCCGAACACATTGATTCTAAAGAGCCGTACAGGCCGAACACATTGATTCTAAAGAGCCGTACAGGCCGAACACATTAATTCTAAAGAGCCGTACAGGCCGAACACATTAATTCTAAAGAGCCGTACAGGCCGAACACATTAATTCTAAAGAGCCGTACAGGCCGAACACATTAATTCTAAAGAGCCGTACAGGCCGAACACATTAATTCTAAAGAGCCGTACAGGCCGAACACATTAATTCTAAAGAGCCGTACAGGCCGAACACATTAATTCTAAAGAGCCGTACAGGCCGAACACATTAATTCTAAAGAGCCGTACAGGCCGAACACATTAATTCTAAAGAGCCGTACAGGCCGAACACATTAATTTTAAAGAGCCGTACAGGCCGAACACATTAATTTTAAAGAGCCGTACAGGCCGAACACAGATTAATTTTAAAGAGCCGTACAGGCCGAACACAGATTAATTTTAAAGAGCCGTACAGGCCGAACACAGATTAATTTTAAAGAGCCGTACAGGCCGAACACAGATTAATTCTAAAGAGCCGTACAGGCCGAACACATTAATTCTAAAGAGCCGTACATGCCGAACACATTAATTCTAAAGAGCCATACAGGCCGAACACATTAATTCTAAAGAGCCATACAGGCCGAACACATTAATTCTAAAGAGCCGTACAGGCCGAACACATTAATTCTAAAGAGCCGTACAGGCCGAACACATTAATTCTAAAGAGCCGTACAGGCCGAACACATTAATTCTAAAGAGCCGTACAGGCCGAACACAGTAATTCTAAAGAGCCGTACAGGCCGAACACATTAATTCTAAAGAGCCGTACAGGCCGAACACAGATTAATTTTAAAAAGCCCTACAGGCCGAATATAGAGTATTTTTAAAGAAGGATTTATTTAATATTTTTTTATTATTTTATTAGTTTACGTTAAAGATTAGCGCATAGAGCGCTTGTTTAAAAAAGTCTTCGCTTTACCTCAAAAAATTGCATAAGTGACACGGGTGCTCGTTAAGTTAAAATACACCACACAAGCAGCAACAGCTGCCGCTACAGGTGTGACGAAGTAGTTAGGTGTAACCGATTACAATAGAGCAGTATTAAGTAGCTGCTGCATCCGAAGTAACAGGTTATCGGTTGACGCTACTAAGCGAGCAGCAGGACTGCTGCAACCGCACTTGTAGGTTATGTAGTAAACGAGATTTAAGGAAGAGCAGCAGGAACCGGTCTGGTCAGCTTCCTGGAAGGACAAATTAATTCATTAAGTAAACAAAGAAGAAACACCGTAGAATAGGTAACTCAGATTATGCACGATAATAAATATAAGACATTTAAGCTCCTAGAACGCACCCCACAGTAGCGCCAGCTAGCCCCAGAATCACACTCGAGTCCTGACAAAACCCTCTAGCCAGCGTTAAGGTGAAGCAACTGACGGCAGCCTCCCAGGGTGCGTAGCGGTAACTATACCAGCAGCAGCAGAACATACTAGGAGCGAAAACAAACACAAATTAACATGGGTCGCAGCTACAGCGAAGTAGAGATGAAATATTTCTGAGGACTAATTCCATTAATTTCAGAATTACAATTAGTGAACCCTCACCCAAGTTTATTTCCACTCGGTGGGTCGATAAGCCACGTTTAGAGATGTTAAAGAAAAGGAAATAAAGATGAAAATAGGGGAAGAATGGTGTTCAGGCGAAAGTACGTAATCAGGTAAGTAGTTAATAGAATTGAGATGAAACAAGCCCTTAAGGCAATATAACGAAAGCTGGATGAATTCAGGAAGAAACCGTTACAGATTCCTCCAAGTATCAGGAATTCACCGTAAGCAAGTAGGTTTATAAACTTCAGAAGAAGCAATTTAAATGGTTAAGAACTCCCTCCGGAGTAGTTTACTGGCCACTGGCCTTTTAATTAAGTTTAGAATTATTAACGACCTGAACACCAAGATAATGTCTCAAAACAAAAATAAAGAAATTCACAACACACGCATACAAACTTAAACAAAGCAAAATAGAATAATAAGTGAAGAAAAGGAATACATAACCTCGTGGCTACGTATGAGGTAATAACTGGTACCCTCCAGGTGCTGCTCAGACTGCCCCTGCTCCAGTAAAAGTGTCAATGCCGAATCCCCTCCTTAAAACTAATAAAATCATCCGTCCACCATACCTTTGCTCCGCTCAAGCTCCGCGGCAACAAATGACAGCGCGAAAGCGGCGTATGGCTCTGCCACCAAAGGCAATACGATGAGCATGTGGGAAGAATTTTCCACAATATATGGGAATGTTTTTTGTGTAGCATTGTTCCTTGCTTGTGTTGGTCATACATTCATTGCAATTTTGATTGTATGTGTGAATGAATGTCTCACTTATTGCTTCTATCATTGTTGCCACGCTTGAATTTACTACTCCGGTTCTCAAAGCTCATTCTTGATTATGACAGAATGATAACATCTATCATAACTCACAAATTCTCACAACATAAGTGCAAACAATATGTAATTGATACCATTTTGTGAACCCTAACATGTAATAAACAGATCGCATTCAGAAACTAAATCTAGAAGACCACTTCTGCCTTGTTGATCTCCCAACAATGGGAGACTACAACTCAATAAAGTTAAGCAAATAAGCGTTTGATTTTTATTAAAAACTCCAAATTGATACCAGGTCATACAAAACCCAAAAATAACTCATAGTAATTTGATAGTGCATGTTTCATTTAAAAAACCAAAGGACTTAAAAAAAGGTTTCACTTCAATGAAATATTTTGACTGCACACTTTTTTTCCACTGAAGAAGCTTTGAATGGTTCATATTATTACACATGGACCAAAACTTTATAACTCTATTTATTTAATGAATGAATTTAAAATGTCCAATCCACTTGTTATAGGGATATTTCATTATTGAAATGTTTGGCTACATATTATTTTCTTCAATGATGGGAGGAGAGTGTTATATTTTGAATTTTTTTGCAGGTTGTAGCTTTATTTTTCTCAAACATCAGAGCAGAAAAGCATTTCATTGCCCATTGCTCAGGGACCTAAGCACCCAGTGTGGAACGTGCAGCGGTTATGGAGCACAAGCTGACGGATGCCATGATGGATGCTGAAGTGGAGAGGCTGTGCTGCAGGCAGGAGTCCCCGCAGGGCTTCATCAATCAAGAAGCTGTAGCGGAGTACATGGTGCAAGGTGAGACTTAGATCTGGTCGGGATATGAAGTAAAGACAGCTGATCTTATGGCAGAAAACTAAGCTTTTCTAGTGTAGAAAACTAAAATAGTATTAAGTTCTAAACTCTCCACTCAGGTTCGAGGGAAAGACCCGCTGTTTATATCATGGAATGTAACATATAAGCAAAGAAAAATAAATTATCCATGCGTAATGAAACTCAATGCGTCTTCAATTAAATAAATGGATATATTTTTTGTTTGTACAGTTAAACCTCGGTTCTCGAACATAATTTGTTCCGAAAGCCTGTTACAAACCGATTTGTTCGAGAACCGAATCCTATTTTCCCATTAGAACTAATGTAAAAGAGATTAATTCTTTCTCAAGTACCAGATGAATACCTACTTACCTGCTTACACTATCTGCCTCTGCTAGCTTTAAATTCAAAATTATCCCCTGCACTTGTACTAGAGTTTTTCTTCAATAGATCATGATAAATTTCCAAAGCTTTCTCACAAATAAGCGATTCACTGATACTGTCACCTCGCAACTCTCTGTCACGTATATAGATAAGCAATGACTTTTCAACTTCCTCGATGATTTGTGGTGTTAGTTTAGCAATAACAGTTACTCCATTTGCAACATCAGCTGCCTTGATTACTTCTTTATTATTTAAAGTTGTTGATATTGTAGACTTTGCCACACTGAACTGTGTTGAAAGATCAGATAAACGCACGCCACTTTCATATTTTGCAATCATTTCTTTCTTCACTTCTATTGTTCTCTTCACAACTTTCCCTTTTCCTTTATCACTATCAACTTCAGCTCTCTTCGGAGCCATGACTGAGGGCTAATCAAGAAAAGATAATGAGAAGAAGAGAAGTGCAGAACGAATGTTTACAGCACAGCGGTCGGTGCGAGCTAGTTCGTTTACTAACAACCGGTCTCGCTGCCACGCATCATTGTTGTTCATGAACCAAAATTTTGTTCGAATACGGAGGCAGTTGACTCTCGAAATTTCTGTTCGAAAACCAAATTGTTCAAACTCCGAGACGTTAGAGAACCGAGGTTTGACTGTAATTTCTCCTACAGTGGGTCACCAGTAGTGACAAACTCGATTTTCATATTTACTTAATTAAAGCTAAATGACGGTATGATTCAGTTAATGATTGCTAGTTTCAGAATTGCCTAGAACAATTGACTTCAAATTTGAGTTGAACGTTGAACTTCAGTTTTACCAATTGTGATCAAAGTGTCAAGGATCCTTAATGGCAGTATTGGTAATAAAAAATTTCAAAGAGTTGTTAGTCATTTACATCTGGAAGATTTATTTAAGAAAAATATCACATCTTGTTGTTTTTAACAGGTCATGTACATTATTGGGATATGTCACCAAAATTTTATTCACAAAGACAACAAAATTACTCATTAAATATTTCTCTCTAATTATTGTTTTGACTTGGTCTTTGTTCAGGGCACGCAGAAGCAGAGGATGAGTTGAAGGAAGGCAGCTCTGGTGCGTGCAACACAAGTGCTGTTCAGCAGGGACCAGCTGGAGCATCTCAAGGGAGCGCTGAATCGCTACCATCAGATGTGTCGGGTTGCGGCAGTGGTGTTGAGGCCGCACCCTCTAACATAACTATGTCACGGTCCTCAATATGTGTTCATTGTGATGTCTCCACTGAAATCAGGGACTTTATAGAGGGACTCTATTCCTCTGTTCGTAAAGACTGCATAAATGGCGAAATAGAAAAGAAACCTGGTAAAGGCCAACTGTTGATGTGTGAGCTCTGTGACTGTTCCACTGCTCTAATGAGTAAAGTCAAACTACACAGAGCCACAAACGTGGTGATAGTGGTCTGTACGTTGTGTGAATGGTGTTATGACTCTGCTCATTTGACTAACTTGAAACGACACATTGCCAGCAAACACTGTGTAGGTCAGCTGTTCGCGTGAGAGTTCTGTGACTTCCACTGCTCGTAAGGGTGATCTTAAGTTCGGGTCCTATGGCATGTGATCATTGCACAAAAATAATATTCCATGAATCGACACAGTGCTTCAACATTCTTTGATTATTCCTCAGTGTACGAATATTGTAATCTACTGTGTTCCATCTCGGGAATTAATGCATGGATGAAATTTTTGTGATTTTTGCTACCCAAAAATTCCACAATGTTGCATAGCGATGATATTCTGGTGTAGCGTAGATGTGATACCCAGAAAGTGTGGTTGTAGAGCTCAATGGAAAATGCTTCGTGCTTGATGATTAGCATTTTCTACAGACCTTTATGCTATCATCTGTTTATTAAATGGATTGCGTAGTGTTACTCACATAATTTTCCCAACATTGAACTAAGTAACCCAAAGGTGTTGATACATGTAACCGTAATGGGTCTTACCGACGATGATATGTACATAGGTAGCAATGAAATGCCTGCTGGTATCCTTGTTTCCCAAACCAGTACACATTGCTGCCCTTGTTTGTGAGTATTGCTCCTCATATTTCATTGTGACACTTTGAACCTCTTCATGTCGATCAAAAGAACTCTTTAGTTTCATCATTACGTTATCTGTTCAGGTGTAAAATTCATGGTTTTGGACTGTCAAATGTCTAACTTTTAAGGCATGCATCAGAGGGGCTAAAATTATTGAGTTGTTCCGTGCTGTAAAAGTTCACGAGATACTTTTCCTCAAAAGGAGATAAAACTGTTTATCTATGTGGATTAGCGCAGTATCGCAGTAATCACATCTTTTTTCAGTTGACTGCTGTCTCGTTTTTCAACATCTATTACTTTTTCCTTTGAATTTATATTGTTTCGTATACTTCATTCTTAACTTCCTTTTTTATGCTCATTGTGTATAGATTCTGCGTTCCCTCGAGTCATTGCTAAATAAATCCACTTGTTCAATTAAAGGTAGCCTGTTCGAAGCTAGGAGGGTCACTCCTTTTGCCCCATCAGCCTCTGTTATTATGTGTTCATATTCGAATATAGACGATATGGTTGATTTACCATGCCATGTTGAGGTGTCAGTCAGGGACACGAGTTCCACTTTCAAATTTCTCAACGAGTTTTTTTTTAATTCAATTGTCTTTCTCACTGCGCCTATTTCAAGCATGCTGAAATCAATGATCTTTTTTGGAATCATTGCCACACTATTTTATCAAAAAATAACAATAAAATAGCACAAAGTTTTACGATGCTAGCGTGGATGTCGCGTTGCGTACGGAAGTTAGCACGAGACAGAGCTGAAGCCACCTCATGGCGCGGCTAGCAACTAGGTGTTGCTGTCCGAATCACGGACAAGCGAACGAATGACGAATTTGAGTTCAACTTTAACAAGTTGAACGATTAACGAGTATTACGAAAAGAAAGGTGTACGGGCGAGGTTCCACTGTATAGGAAATTTTTGTGCCAGTATTATTCTGATGAAAACAGAATAAAATATTTCTTGGCGTTGTGAATCACATTCCTCGAGCTAGTTAACAAGTACGCACTTGTTGATATGTAAGCTAGAAAAACTAGCGTCATATTTCTGAAATGTTGATTGGTTAGTTTAAGATGCAAAATCATTTCCTACCACCCACTAGACGTTCAACAAAATCAACTGCTGCATTGTTAGCTTCAGTGCGTGTGTGAATGTAAGAGGAGACTTTTCTCCAAGGCATTTTAAGTACTATGTACGGTATTGATAAGCTGTAAGTCCTTGAGTCCAAAGTGAAATATCCATGAAAATAGGCTAAAATTTTAATACTCCCAATTTCATATTGAAACCCTGGAAGAAGTAATGTAAACATCTTACAGTTTGTCCATCAATTTAAGAACCTTATTCCAGTAAATATTTTAAATCTAGGTAGGTTCTTTGGTATTCAATAAATCGAATTTGTTCAGAAAATAGTTTTCCATTTTTTTTTCTTCATTCGAAGTGTTTGTGTATTAGCGTATAAATGTTCTTCCCATTTCGTTTGTCTGTTGATTATTAAACCTCCTTTCATGTTTTTTTCCTAATTTACAATAAATTTTGATGGTATTATACTAATTCGCTCTTAGTTGATCGATTCACTGTAGTAGATATTAGAATTTTTATTGTGGTTTATGCACCATTTAGACATAGAGCCAGTTGTATTAAGAGCTGTTCATTAACCAATGCTCTAAATTCTGTATCGATTTGCTGGAAATATAAGGTTTGTCTAATCTTTCTTTCACTGCTCACTGATCGGAAGGGGATGAGAACGCTTTGCTCCTCTTCTCTCCTGGATAAACGAAAACTTGCGGGTCTAATATGCACGCTAGGAGTTGTCAAAATTTCAACTTAAAACGAATTTCACGTTTGCATATGCAAAAGTTTTATTCTGGGTTAGGGAATTTATATCTGCGCGGAGTTCCACGAGCGGGCTCAAAATTGCACTCCAACACCTGCAGCAGGAGTCCCTGCATCCCCAGCACCGGCACCAACTGCAGCAGCAGTTGCAATTTCTGTACCAATAACTGCTACAAGTACCATCTGGTACCCGCGCTGCAGTTGGATTTTTGAACCAGTTCTTGATTGTACGAGTCGATTGAGCAGTTAGTTAAGCTGTTGCCCAACGGTTGTAGTTAATACAGCTGTAGCTGTCGATCCATCTGAAGCAGTTTATCCAACTTTGGCAGTTTATCTAACTGTAGCAATTAATTCAATTGTAGCGGATAATCCAGTTGCAACAGTTAATCGAGCTGTGGCAGTTAATCCAACTGTAGCAGTTTATCTAGCTGCAGTAATCGATCCAACGGTAGCACGTAACCCAATTGTAGCAGTTGATCAACTGTAGCAGTTTGTTCAACTGTAGCAGCTGCTCCAACTGTAACAGTTGGTTTCTCACACGCGTGCAGTTACTGTAAAAAACGGCAGCAAAGTAACGCTCTGTATATGATGAGTACAGGAAAGAACTTTTTTTTATCTTGTCTCCGAATCTGGATTTACAGCCGAAGTTTTAGAACTGTGATTTTATGGTCATTTTACTGAGAAATATACCCATGTCAATTTTATGGTCGTGTTAATATGGAATTTATAACGATGACTATTTCAAAGAAATTTCATTATAAATTCATAATAGTGAGCAGAGCTGTGTCAATATGCACATGCATAAGTGCACGCGCATATGAAATTATGCGCACATAAAATATGCAACTTCAGGTTAGAAATATGCGATTGCGGAATGTCGTATGCACAGTACTCGCATTTATATGCAAACAACATGCGCTCAAGTCTTGCACATGCACGACTGAATGACCGACTTTAGCTAGTTGGAACATGTTTGGTATTGTACATATTGAACTCAAAGGTAAATGATTCATTAACAATATGGTCAATATTTACGGCATCGAGCATTAGCTATTATTGAAGAAGACATGGAAGTAGGATTTCATACCCAATTGAAAATCAAGGACGTATCGCCGATGTGTTATGGCCGTGCAAGGACGAACCTAAGGGACGTAACATGGGTAAATCACCTTCGAATCGTAGGCGGAATGTCCAATTTGAGGACGAACTTTTGGCTCAGATACGTACGCGGCCGTCCGCGATGATCAAACATGCTAAGTCTATGCTACGTCCCTGCTCGACCCATTTCACCGGCGATTCGTATATGATTCGCGGATGGCCATCCTTGAATTTAGCGCTAAAAAAAAAAAAAAACTTTCGGCCGCGCACAGACGAGATTTATCGCCTCTAAGCGACCCTCAAATATAAATATATATATGTATGATCACATATATATATATTTATATTTCAGGATCGCTTAGAGGCGATAAATCTCGGCTGTACGCGGCCGAAAGTTTTTGTCGAAAGTTGTCGTTTTTAAAAATAACACTCAAATATATATATATGGTTTCATTAAAAATAATGCCATATTGATTATTAATATTAACTTTGTTCAATTTTTATAGCTTCCGGAGGAGTTTACTTTGATCAAAATTTATTAAATTTAAGAGCTCCCCTAACGTTTCATGATTGAAATTTTGCGACGCGTTTCGTCCTGTGTCCACGGACATCATCAGGCTAAAAACAGTTCAAGTTGTGCAGCTAATAAAAAGGAGATGTGGGCAGGGTGGCTGCAGTTACACGAATGTGGAGAATGTGCATTTGATGCAAGTTAGAAGGTGTACAGTTGGTCTGCGAAGTGAGGAGGGCTAGGTGACCTAGGTGCCGTAGTGGAAGGTACAGTTGGACGGATTATTTGTGTGACTATGTTGTGGAGCAGGAATCAGACAGTTGTTTGGACGTGGATGCAATGGTTTGATACTAGGGACTGTACCGTCCCTAGGAGTAGAGTTTCAAGATGCGTTGGGTTCCTGTTGATTGGTGGTTGATGGTTGGTTTGAGCGTTTGAATAAGGAGAGATTCCGTTATTTGCAGCCGGTTGTAATCTATTTGTTTCTTTATTATTTTAGTGTTGTTAACTAGATTTTCGCGTGTTAGGATGGTATTGTGGTTGTCTTTAGCATGTTTTTTTGGTCCGGCGGAAGCTAGGTGCATTGTTAAGCGTCTTGATAAGGTGGTTGTTGTCATGCCGATATACGCAGATTGCAGGGGCTCGCACTCCCCTTGGGTACAATTATACTGGTATATGACATTACATTGTTTTAGATGCGACTGTATAGGGCATTGGTTGTTAGGACAGACTAACCTTGCGATGGTGCGGCATTTACAACAACCGGCTGCAAATAATGGAATCACTCCTTATTCAAACGCGCAAACCAATCATCAACCACCAATCAACAGGAACCCAACGCATCTTGAAACTCTACTCCTAGGGACGGTACAGTCCCTAGTATCAAACCATTGCATCCACGTCCAAACAACTGTCTGATTCCTGCTTCACAACAGTCACACAAATAATCCGTCCAACTGTACCTTCCACTACGGCACCTAGGTCACCTAGCCCTCCTCACTTAGCCCTCACTTAATTAAAATTAATCCTTTATTTAAGCTAAATCTAGAATATTAGGATAAGCCTCCCTATTCAAATTAATGCGTTGTAGAGAGTGGAAGATGGAACACAAATTTGTGGGGAATTAAGCGAACGGGCAATCTATGAACAAGGCGTGAAACACCTTGTTTTCAGAATCAACAAGATACACAGAAGTTTATGAAACATGATAGAAGTTAAAGAACGTAATAAACAGCGTCTAACTCGAGTGAAACTGACTCGTCAAGGGCTGGTGCACAATTATTTTCAAATGCCCAAATGATAGCTGAAATATAAGTGAAGGGTCTCTTGCCTCTCCTCCATCCCAGTCAACTGATCCTGTTGAAAAAAATAGTTCGTTATCATGTATAGGATTGCTATCCAACAAATTAATATTCTGAGTACGAAATACCTTTAATAGTTTCCTGGTCAATCAAATTTTAGTGAGAATAAATGCTCCTCACAGCATAGTTTTGTGAGGTTTAACCTTCGTTTCAGGCTCCTTATCAGTAGCTTTACTCATTTAATTAATAAGGGTATACTGGGTGGAAAAAACATAGTTAGAGAGAAATATCGAATTTCTTGTGTTTCAATAGTTCTAAACATGTTAGAATACAAAGATAACCACTGATTTACGCTAGATTAAACAGAACAAAAATATTGGTATCAAATATCACAATGCGAGAAGACTAGGTAGGGTAATTCTATACATGATTGAAATTGCAGTTGACTAGTTATTGCCGCACACCAGATATTCGCATGTTAACGGCACCAGAGATAGAGGTAAAATGAATGAACAACTGGAGATTTCACGCGTCTACAAGCCACAGTCCTATTGAACAATTTTAGAACAAAAAATTATTTGTAATTTCGTTGAGGCCAGGTTTAAGTTTATGACATATTTGAATATGCTCCTTTCAACAACATTATACAATTTTTTTTGTATTTGAGCACAGATCTTCATTTGAGGGCTCACAGCTATGATCAATACTGAAATGATTAAAAATGGAACAATAATATATGTGCGAGGTTAATCTAACCTTCAGTTTCATCCTAGTCATGCCAATGCAACACTTACTGAAAGACTTGCGTTCTATCCTTTTACATTCGAACTGAAATATCACATTGCCTCGGCCAAGGTCACTGACTCCGGCCGGATCTGGAAATATTGTTTCTAAGTAGATCACTGATTTCTTGATTTTGTAGAGCACACGAAGTTTTAATGACATATCTGGATCTATTGGTTTCACGAAAGTTTTAACAACATTTTTGAAGACACGTTTATCAATTTTGTAATTGTTATGCATTTGACTTTCATAGAATATATTTAGGTTTTGCATATCCCGGGTTATGGTCCTCACTCAAATTTCGATTCACAAAGTTACCAATTCCATCAATAAGCGTATTGGAGAAATTTTTATTAACTAGCAACCGCTTACATCGTAGCATTTCTGAATGAAAACTTGCCCAGCTGCTGCACACTTTATAAATGTTCTTTAACAAGGTATGGATAAGACCTTCATAATACACATGCGCTGCATCACAATCGCAGTTTCTGGTTCCACCAGCATGCAAGGGTGACATACACTGTTATACGAAAAGCACCCAGAGATTCTTCAACTGAAATGTCAAGAAATGGCAGCTTCCCACTTACACGCCCAGCTCATACGTAAATGTAACACCGGATTATCAGTCACCAAATTCCTCAACATCTCCAACTACTCTACCGTTTCAATTTCAACGATAATATCGTCCACGTACCATGCGTATAAATCGGCTTCACCGGTATAGAATTCATGTTATAAAAGCACTGCAGATTTATAAACTGGACCAACCCTCAACGAAAATACAAATTATTTTTTGCTCTAAAATTGTTCTGTAGGACTGTGGCATAGACGTTTGGAACCTCCGGTAGATCGTCCATTTTTCCTTCATCTCTGGTGCCGTTAACATATGAATATCTGTTGATCAATAAGTAGGCATCTGTAATTTTAATTTTGAACAAAAAAGTCCTACCTTGTCATAACGCAATGGGATTACCAATATTAATATTCAGTCTGATGTAGCATAATTTTTGGATTGTCATTGATTTATCAAAGTAACTGTTTGCTTTGTCTTTGGCATCCTGAAGATGTTAGTAACATCGAAATGTTGCCTTTTATAGACTGATATATGTAAAATTTTTAAGAAATTGAGTGTTCATTTCAGTGAAATGATATGTGACTATCTTTGTATTCTAACACGTGGAGAACTAAAACAATTTCGCAAAGTTGAAAAGTTGCAAAATGAATTGTGTTAGAATAATGTGAAAACATCTTTATTATACCATCAATCTGTCGTTATAAGCACATGATAAAATTTAATTTCAGTACTACGTGCGCAATGAGCTTAGTAAATGATGGTCAGTTGAGACAATATCCATATCCGGCACTCCCGTCATCCCCTATTTAATAACAGGCTACACTTAGTATCGCTCCAAATGACTACTATCATCATTTACACTTTCAGCGCAACATACTCTACCGGTGGTCTCGAAAGGGATATTCCTAATGCTGCTGACCGAACAGTATGACAAACTAAATTTTTAATGAATATTGAATTTAAGCAAAATGAAGGCCGGATCCGGTTATTGTTTGCATTTTCAAAATAACTAACTTTAATCGACTTCAAATTTTAGTTGAACATTGAACCTCAGTTTAACCAATTGAGGTCAACGTATTGAAATATATACTCATGAAGTCACGTTTCGGAATTCATGTGCATGAATATCACTCGCAACTGAAAGTGAATGACTAATAAGTAGAGACAGCACGAAGTCGTCTCGTCGAAAAGGGCGTTAGAACCTAATTGTGGTGAGTGGGTGACTGGAGTTATTCGTTAAACAATAAAAGTTTGGTACAAAATTTGTTATCTGTGAACCTACATGAGATTGTAAGTTTATCCTGGTGAAACTTCATAAAACATTATTCAGCAGAGCTTGTCTATGAGATGAGAGCTTTCTGAAAGGCAGCTTTCACTTTACTCCTAGGCTCGTTACGGTACTCGGGAATTTGAGCAACAGCACCTGTATTGTAATGAAGGAAAAAATATGAAGACGGTCGTTCGCAACAAATTATGGCAGGCTGTATCCTACTCTTCTATTTTACGTACTAAATTGAAAACAATCCAGATGTTGTGAACATGATTTACAAATATTAATTAGTTTTCTGTAACAATACTCTTAAATACATGGTATCATGGTTACTCACTTTTGATTACTGCACACGCGACGGAGCGGAGTTGTCAAACTTGATTTTGGTCCTCAGTCTGTGGGGCCTAAACCTGGCATGGAGAATTCTGTCGCTAGGTTTCTCGCGAGTAAGATTTTCACCATCGCTGTCACTGTGCGACTAAGGTTTGCTTCCCTGGCGGTCATCAGATATGGAACCTGGAAATTTGAGAACAGGAAATTGTAAGACATGTTTAAAAATGTTAGTTTCTCCACAATTTCGAAGTACATTAGCTTACAACTTTGTTTAAATCCTCAGAAGCATATTAACTTGGAAGTCTCACTACGAAAACTTGTGACTGCCAAAATGAAAGATTGTGTTTGTCCAAGTTTTTCGCGCATATTTCACGCCAACTCCCCATCATAACGAAGAAGCGTCAAATCCAGTATTCACAAATATTTAAATAACAATTTGATATAAATGGAGGGATATATTAGCAATTATTTTACCACAATACTACTTACAAGTTCTTCGCGCTGAAGTATGTAGTCCAGTCTTCCATTGAAGTCGCACGCGTGAATCCTCGAACTGGTGTTACGTTGGCAGATTTTTCTGATTGAAGATGCTCCTTCAGAAGCAAGGCGATCCCAGCGACTTGATCGTTTAATATCTCAACTTTACACTCACTGCGATCGAGTTGACTCTGAATGGCAGCTATTTCCATTTTGTTTTGGCGAAGCAACGGAACTGGAAATGAAAGGAACGATAGAATTGTTTACCTAGTATGTTCTTATGATAGTCTTGTAAAGTAAATGAAAGGATGTTCAAATGTACATTATAGTACTCAAAACCAGAAAAACAATTAAATTTTTTGCGTCATTTCCTAGAAATTTCTGTGTATAACGAAATGGAAATTAAAATGCTTAATTTGAAGGAAGATGATATGCACCATATTTGGGTAAATGAAGTAGTAAAACACGTCAAAATATATTGGAATTGTTCCGCGCAGTACTATGGAACTAGATATTCTTTGTGAGTTCCCTGAAAAGATTGCATTTCTATGAATTAAAATACGATTTTTCACATGATTTACTTAATCGTTGATTTAAAATCGAATACCATTGTTAAAAACGGAATCACATTCCTTGGCAGAGCCCGTTTACCGATATAGTCAATGGTAAAATAAACACTAACGATAGTGTAAAGTATGAATTTACACACACAGCTTTTGCAATTAACAGAAGTAGAAATTCATTCCTTCTATTTTTCACAGTGTCATCGTACGTATCGAAAAGAAACTATTCCATCAAATTCCTATCGAGATATATCGAAGAAAAACATGTAATGCAATAGTTGACCCTCCCAATAAATAATGAAATGAATAATGAAGGCATCTACGGATGCTTTATTTCCAATCAAGCCTGATACATATCACCTTGTACATTGGATTTTCAATTGCCTTATAACTAACATCAGGACGCCATGACGCTTTCCCCCGGTCAAGACCGGTACCCATTCCAGACACCAGGGTAGAGTGGGGTATTGTACTTGGAATCTTTCTCCTATACCCGACAGAGAAAATCGCAACCACCAGCGCCGAAATTCGATCCTGAGTCTGCCACACGGCGGCAGAAACCTCTAGCCACATGGCTATGGCCATCACTATACATTATGCACCTAAAATATCACGCATAAAATTAGGTATACATAAAATAGATTAACACTCAACATGTACTGTAATAGATTTCTTTTTGATGAACGGACTCATAAACAATACAAAATAAAACAAAGTTCACATATCAATGTGATAATCTTTATTATTATTATTATTATTATTATTATTATTATTATTTTTATCAGCTCCCAGAGGAAAAATGTGAGGGCCCGAGCTGAGAGTTAGGTAGGCCTTCTTTTTGTTGAAATAAATGTTTTTTGTTATGTTAAGGACCACCTTTTTTCGGTTCACTACTGTCTTGTTCTTCATCATCTCTGACTTTCTTCTTCAACTTTTATCTTATTTCATGAACTTCTTTCTCATCTTACTCTTTATATGCCCCTTCAGCATAGATTCCTCATTTTCTTGACTCCATACTAAATGGTGCCTTCCTCCTTCCTCTCTTCGATACGCTCTATTTTTGCAGCGGTTGGGGAGGCTTAAACTAACTTATAATCTAATCTAATCTATTATTATTATCATTATTTGAGAAGGTTTTAGCCTCCCTTAACCATGACAAAGATGTTCCAAGAGAGGAAGGAGGAAGGCACCGTTTAGTATGAAGTTGAGGGAACGCGGAATCTATGCACAAGGTGCACAGAAACAGTAATCCAAGAATGAAGACCATCAAACAAGAAAAAGTTGAAAAAGAAATTAAAAGGTGCTGAAAAACAGGACAGCAGTGAACAGAAAAAAGATAGTACGTAACAAAACAAAAACTTATTCTATTTCAACAAAAAGAAAACCTACCTAACCTTTAGCTCGGGCCCTCACATAGTCCCCCTGGGAGCGCTAATTCCCATAGATACAACAGTTGTATCCCCCTGAGAGGCACATATCAATGTGAAAGAAACATCGTTATCTGAACGTAATTCTCACCGGCTTAGGTCGGGAACGAATTCAGCAGTTGGGAGACAGGTTGAGCACCTTGCTCAGGGTCCTCGGATGAATCCAATTCTTCTGAAAGTAAAAACGCGTGTATGAAATACTTCCAGATATGTCAAGGTAAGGACGTGTAGCACATTTTTCCTGATAGCTAAACTTCTCTATTCCTCCTTAGCATCTTAACAATAGAGCTTTACCAAATTTTCCGGCAGAAGATTTACAATTCCACCCCTATAGGTGCTAGTGTGGATGACTGCTTAAAACGTAACCTCTAAATTATAATGTAGGAAACTATATAAGTTTCTTGCCGAACATTTTCATGCGTTTTTATATTTAAAAGCAGGGCATATGTAGAGCAAGGTTAAGTCAAGCTTCGTGAGGGTGAGTTAAGACAAGTCATGTTATGTTCAATTAAATAAAAGGGAAACTCTTTAACGTTAACGGTTAACCTACAGTTAATGATATGGTTTACGGTGCGGTTAAAGTTTAAGTAGGTTGCAATTATATAATGTTGGATTTAGTTCTATAATATAGATATCAAGTAGACTAATGGGAGTTTTTAGTAGAAATTGAACTGGCAACCATAAATGAAAGTCGTTATAATATCCTGTTCATATTCAATTATGTTTATGTTAAATTACAATAACAATTATATCCACACATTTATATTTGAAGAAAATGTGTAATTGTATAAACATATAATTACAATAATTATAAAAAAAATAGTTTGAAAAAGAAACTACTCCACCAAATTCCCATCGTGATCTGTTGAAGAAAAAGGTTATAGAAATAAAAGATCATCTAATGTGTATCAAGAATGGAGAAGTCCCAATACATTAAAAAATAAAGTATATTATTAGTATAAAGTAAAAATAAAGCCTATTACTGTAATTGATGCCACAGTACTTTATAGCTCGACTCGCCCTATCGTCGTTATTGATATAAGTATCGCAAAAATATGATTTTGAGTACGTCATATTACTGTTATTGGGATTTTTGGAGTTTAACAACACCACAATTTTTACGAAAAATAACAGAGAAACTTGATAACTGCTATTAATGAAATGTGTCTGAAATTAATTTTATATAAAGTGTGCCAGTTTCATGAGAATCGGACCATATTTTATTTTGTTAAACAAGCAGAAACAACAAAAACATCCCTAATGAAATTAAACCAGTCAACAACTGTATGATCATCTAAACCCAATTGTTTACAGATCACAGTCATAGAAAGTTCCAATCACAAATAAAAATAAATTAGTTTCAAAATTTGTGGGATCGAAGGTTGACTATCGTGAAAAAATCTCTTTCTCCCTGCGGAAACTAAAGTACCACACTTCCGTGTAAGAAATTATTTGGAAGTTGGATCACCAAAATTTTACAGGCGAATCATTTAATTACATGGGGGAGCCACATTTTACACAACTCACATTAGTAAGATTCAAATAATTGTAATACTGCAAATACGCTAATAGCGACACTTCACAATTCAATAAATGCTTAAGATCTTCTAATGTACTAAAGAATATGTTTTTTTTTCTGAAAATTAAGAAGAAAAATATAAAATTATATTTGATAAAATGTGTTCCAAACCTAATATTACATATACTAGTTTCATATAAATTGCACTATAATTAAAAAAATTCTGCGTGGGGTTGTTAAACTTTGGAAATTTCCTGTTATTGAAGCCACTACTTTAAAGCTCAACTCGTTCTATCCTCGTCATTGATCAAAGTATCGTAAAAATATGATTTTGGATAGAAAAACATTAACAGAGGGCAACATATATGACGAAATAATTCACTCACCATTTCCCAAATTACTAGAGGTGGTGAACTACAAATTAGGCCATATCTCGAGAACAATCTCTGGTAAATGTGAAGAAGATGCGACTCATTGATTTTCTGAAAGTTTGTTGCTTATAACATATCAATTACATCAAAATGAACAACTTTTCATCATTGCACTTTTTGGGGCAATTGAGTATTTAACGAGTTATAGCGGTAAATTACTGGCCGTAACTCTAGTGTTTGAAGCGGCAAGTAATTCAAGCAGCGCTTCTGACGGCAACACTGCAATGCCGTCTTGCGTCCAGCGCGCTCGTCATCAAAGACGAAACCAAACCTACTGCTATACCTCGCTAAATACTCGTGTACCGCAAAAAGTGTATTGATGAAAATTAGTTTATTTCAATGTTATTACCAAGATTCAAGCAACAAAAATTCTAAAATCGATTAGTAGATGTTCATCCATCGCACCCATCATAGACGAAAATTAACATACCGCTATAACTCGTTAAATACTCATTTGCCATAAAAAGGGCATAGAAGAAAAGTTGCTTATTTCGATATAATTACCATGATAGAGACAACAAAATTTCGCAAATCGATTAGTTGCATCTCCTTCACATTAACCAAATCTCTTACCTCGTCTGCACGCTATTAGTCTCTTCCATTTTGAAACTTAACAATAAGACTGCGTGAGATCACCCTATTTTCAATTTTATGAACACTTGCAATGAGGAAAGTTTTTGAATGCAGGAGTTTGAGTATGAATGCTAAGAGGGGACTGTATGAAAGTTTGATTGTGCCAGTTTTGTTGTATGGAGCAGAGTCCTGGGGGTTGAGAGCAGCTGAGAGGAGGAAGTTGGATGTGTTTGAGATGAAGTGTTTGAGGAGCATGTATGGAGTAACTAGAAGAGATAGGATCAGGAATGAGTTGGTTAGGGAGCAGACGGGTGTTATCAAAAAGTTGAGCAGGCGAGAGGATGAAAGAGTGCTTGGATGGTTTGGGCATGTAGAAAGAATGAATGTTGAGCGGCTGGTGAAAAAGATATATATGTCGGAGGTGAGTGGTCTTCGAGCGCGAGGTAGACCACGGATGAGTTGGATGGATGGGGTGCGACGTGCTTTGTATGAGAGGGGTCTGACTGTGGACGTGGCGAGAGGGATGACTGCGGACAGAAGTGAGTGGGGGCAGTGTATAAGGAGGTAATTTTATTTTTGACGCGTTACTGGAAGCTGCCCGCGTGTGATGGGGTTGACCTGTCATGTGCGGGGGAGGGGCTGCACTCAATGAAGCGGTCGGGGTAAACCAGCTGTTGCTGTCGGGCCTGACTGTGGAAGGTGGTTGTGCTGGGCTGCTGCTGATCCTGGCAGTTCAGGTGCGGCCAGTGCTGCCTCTCTCGCCTCCTAGTGACTAAGTGTGGTGATTGTGGCCTGCTGTCGGCTACCCTCCCATGGGGAGGATAAGCCCGGTATATGTATGTATGTATGAACACTTGGAAGCATTTTTACCTTTGCAGCGTAGTCCTTGCATTGTCTGTTCACAAACCTCGATTCTTTAGTAGTCTTATCCGTCTACTCAAACATTTTTAAACTGCCCCACAAACTATTTACTCAATATGTACCTAATAGGGTTAAAACTCAAGTGATTGAAAAATAATTAAATATTCGGTATATGTGTATCACAAAATGACCAATACTAAAAACAACAACTATTCGCATAGGCATAAAATACTTACTTGATGCGACTGCCTGCTAGGTTTGAAGGTGTAAGAACGCCAACTCGCCCTGCAGCGGCTTTTTTCAGGCAACTGGCAAATTCTGTAACACTTCCTTGAGTGGGCCACCGCACTTTTGTCACGGCCTTCAGTATATATCTTATTTGACAGAAGAACTAGCTTCGAGCACTATTTCAATTTTCTCCTCAAAAAAGCTATTTTCTAGCAAGTCAATTTCTAGATTACCAAAGAAATAGAGAAATATAATGAAAGAGTAATCTATCCAGAGTACTTTGTTATAAATATCACTAAAACACCCTTCGCATAACTGAATTTAAAAAATTAAACTCAGCTTGAACGTTCCAGTCAACGAGAAAGTTCTACGGATGAGAGTAACGATCGAATCGGGTCGATCAACATAAAATCGTATAAGAACTTTCTTCCAGTATAAATTCTGAATTTGCCAACATATAAAACGTTCAAACATCTGCACTACAATCAATAAAATTCACATTCCAAGTTTTTAAGCAGTAATAATTGCGAATCACAAAGTCACAGCACCTATGGGGACATTAAAAACTAACGAACTGTCTAACTAAGCTGCACCGCTGGTCCGATGACACGGACAGTGACAGACTGCCACTTACCAGATCGAAACTTCCACTGGTGCTCGTTCGAAACTTCGAACCAGATCATAGAGCAAATTTTTAGGGTAAATTTGCTTACAGACAGTAACGTTTGAATGTTCGAAACAAATTTTTGGAAGAGTTCTTTATACTAGACTAAATAATACTGTATATATATCACTTGTTCTTGGAAGGCAGTATGAGTGTAATACATCATACTTTTTGTTACTCCATTTTAATTCAAACTGGCATGGATAGGGTAATTTGTAGATTGGTCGTCGACTGGTCTTCGACTGGTAGACGATTCATCGATCTCGTACTTACCGAACTCATGACAAACCACTTGCCAACTTCTTTCCCAGACATGTTTTTTTTATTATATTCCTTCTCACTGTATTTCGTAGATGATCAAGTCATTGTTTTAAACTGAGTAAAAATAATAACCGATCTTTAGCCTACGTTTAAGTGCTGTGGTATGCGACGTTTGCTTAAAACGCATGTACGAGTATACTATTTACAAGGCAAGAGTAATATACTGTCTAATTTTCTCACTTCCTCTCTCTCTTCCTAACGAAGATTAATTTGTGCGATGTCATAAGAACGTAATTAGTGTTATATCATTTTTTTATGTATAATTTTCATGTTGCAAACACTCGAATATCTTGAGAGCAGACTTCAGCTACACACGACTGCCTAGGGAATAAAAAATCCAACAGAAATTAAAAAGCAATGTTACTTGAATCGCGAACAATGGAAAGTTTGACTTGTATCCTTTACCTATACAAACTAGAATTAATTTGATTACTTGTTAGAATATAAGATTCCCTTATTACCATTAGTTATTCTTTCCAACGTAATTAGCCAAATTTTAACGACATGATGCGATATTTCGTTTCCTTTAAATTTCATTACCAGCTACAGTTGGTAACGTCAGGAAAGTTGATATTAGAAACTGTCATAATAAAATACGTCTTCGCTTAACACTGTTTGAAATCTGTGTTTTTCTTGAAATAATTAGCATTGTCAACAACACGATATTTTCACCATAAAAAATAGAACGATATAGCATAAAACTTATGAATACGATTAATCTTAGGTATAATTTGAATCACAATGATACGAGATTTGTAAATTTTTTATGTTATTCTTCATTTTAGAAATTACCAAATTATAATTAAATTCTTAGAATGCATTTAGAACTAAAAAGTGATTAAACAGATTTCACTCTTGAATCTCATTTCTCAATTTGAAATCTTGCGTTGTCCTCTCAATAATTAGCAGTTCTCTTCTGAGAGAGATATATACTGCGGGGACTGTAGTTATATGTTTGACTATTCTGGTATCGAAGAATGAAATAAAAACATACCCATAACAAATGTATAGTGAAAATCTATAAATGAACGCAAGTAAACGCACGGAAGCATTTATTGTACAGCACAGAGAAGTCTTCAATTTTAATGTTGGCTATATTTTGGAAAACATGAAAATTGAAAAAAGTATGCGAAATATAGTATCAAGCTTGATGCATTGTACGCAGCATTGTCAAAACACACGTTTCATGGCTTCCGTCCATTATAGGGCGAAAATTCAGTGACATTTGTATAGCTGCAAACCACGGATGGCCGTCATCAAATGTTACGGCCATTAACCAACTGAAAATTTTGCGCCCTCAAATCATAACTGGCCTGCTTAGAATATCACGTCCGAGCTCGACCGTGCGCAGCTATGAGCGTGGAGAGAGAGTTATAAGGCCGAGACGGCCGACTCGCCTTTAATTCATACTTGATCGACTGTCTCGTCCTTAATTCACCGGCGACACGTCCTTGATTTTCAATTGGGTAGGATTACAAAGTAAAACAAGGTTAAACGTATTTGGTTACATTTAATAATTACATTTTAATGTTTTCTAATTGGAAACTTCTTCGCTTATTGACAAGAATAGCTTTGTACTGCGAGAACACTCTTTCTACGTCGCACGACACCAGGGGAGAAAATTTAAGATTCTCCATGTCAGATGAAGAGAGTTGACTAACTACTTCGTTCACTTCCTCAACAGGATTGCCATACAAAATAGAATTGATATCCGCAATTATGGAGAATCCCTGATTCGTACATAGTATTGAATTCATTTTTTGAAAATATTGCTGGTCGTAATGAGGTTGAAGAGCGTTTTCTACTTTAGTGACGAGCTCAATAGCTTCTGCTATTCCCATCCCTTTTGCTTCCTGTTTCTTAATTGTTGTGGGAATTATAGTCAATGTATTGTTATGGAGGTTAAACTAATTCTTAATCCCACACTGTTCAGCAAACTTTGTGCTTTATCGATGCTCACTGCTTCCTGAGGATCGAATGTTTCAATAACACAGTTTATGTTCTCGAAATAATCTGCATAGCACTTTACAGCATCCAACCATGTGCCCCAACGAGTAATGACCGGCGCTGGAGGCAATGGTACGCCAGGAACCATCTCTTGGAACTTCTAAACTCTGTGAGGAGCTTTCAGAAATATAGCTTTGGTGGAAGATAAAAATCGATTGACCTGGGGATAACTATTTCTAACTATCTCTGCCACTCAGTGTAGTCCGTGAGCCAAGCAGATCACGTGAATCATCCTTGGGAATAAGACTTGCAATCCGTTCATTGCCTTAATCATGTATGGGGCAGCAGTGACAACGAGAAGAATTGACTCGTACATAATTTGTTCGGGCCTAATTAATTCCAATGATTCATTTAAAAATGGTGCCACTGTTGAGTGATTCACTTTATTTAACACAGCTACATTAGTCAAGTAGCTCCTGTCACGTTCGTTTTCTTCCAAAATGCCAAAGACGAAAGCTATAACAAACCTTTGCTCCACGTCAGTGGTTTCATCCAATGAGACCCAGATCTTTTTGCCCTTAGCTTCACTACGCAGCTCATTCATAATTCCTTCATAGTTTCCCGATACGTAGTATCTTCTTAGTGTAGACGGATGTGGCACAGTCCTACCTGTATACCTTTTAATGAAGTGTGTGAATTTTTCATTTGACAATTTATGTAATGGTATATCACAGGAAAGCATGGCATCACAGAGATCTCTATTGGAATCAAATTTAGAATTAGAATGTGGCCTCACAGACGCTTGACTCACAGACGCTTGGCTCACAGACGCTTGGCTCACAGACGCTTGGCTCACAGACGCTTGGCTCACAGACGCTTGGCTCCCAGACGCTTGGCTCACAGACGCTTGGCTCACAGACGCTTGGCTCACAGACGCTTGGCTCCCAGACGCTTGGCTCACAGACGCTTGGCGCACAGACGCTTGGCTCACAGACGCTTGGCTCCCAGACGCTTGGCTCACAGACGCTTGGCTCACAGACGCTTGGCTCACAGACGCTTGGCTCACAGACGCTTGGCTCACAGACGCTTGGCTCACAGACGCTTGGCTCACAGACGCTTGGCTCACAGACGCTTGGCTCACAGACGCTTGGCTCACAGAAGTTCGGCTCACAGACGTTTGGCTCACAGACGCTTGGCTCACAGACGCTTGGCTCACAGACGCTTGGCTCACAGACGCTTGGCTCACTGACGCTTGGCTCACAGACGCTTGGCTCACAGACGCTTGGCTCACAGACGCTTGGCTCACAGACGCTTGGCTCACAGACGCTTGGCTCACAGACGCTTGGCTCACAGACGCTTGGCTCACAGACGCTTGGCTCACAGACGCTTGGCTCACAGACGCTTGGCTCACAGACGCTTGGCTCACAGACGCTTGGCTCACAGACGCTTGGCTCACAGACGCTTGGCTCACAGACGCTTGGCTCACAGACGCTTGGCTCACAGACGCTTGGCTCACAGACGCTTGGCTCACAGACGCTTGGCTCACAGACGCTTGGCTCACAGACGCTTGGCTCACAGACGCTTGGCTCACAGAAGTTTGGCTCACAGACGTTTGGCTCACAGACGCTTGGCTCACAGACGCTTGGCTCACAGACGCTTGGCTCACAGACGCTTGGCTCACAGACGCTTGGCTCACAGACGCTTGGCTCACAGACGCTTGGCTCACAGACGCTTGGCTCACAGACGCTTGGCTCACAGACGTTTGGCTCACAGACGCTTGGCTCACAGACGCTTGGCTCACAGACGCTTGGCTCACAGACGCTTGGCTCACAGACGCTTGGGTCACAGACGCTTGGCTCACAGACGCTTGTCTCACAGACGCTTGGCTCACAGACGCTTGGGTCACAGACGCTTGGCTCACAGACGCTTGGCTCACGGACGCTTGGCTCACAGACGCTTGGCTCACAGACGTTTGGCTCACAGACGCTTAGCTCACAGACGCTTGGATCACAGACCCTTTGCTCACAGACGCTTGACCCACTGAATCATTCGACTCTTCATGACCTTTTCTCCTGCTCATTTTATTTCTTATATGACCCATAGTGTTCAAATGCTGAACGACCGAAGATCTTCTCGAGCTAGCAATCTGAAAAAAAATCTTTATTCCAATAAATTGAGCTTGATAAATATCATCTTGTGCATTGGTTTTTCAAATGCTGCATAACTAACACCAGGACGGATACTCCCCGGTCAAGAAAATACCCATTTTTCGCCGTGTGCTTGCCGTGGCACAGTGGTTAAGGGATCGGCCTTGTATGTTGGAGACGAAGGTTCGTATCCCGGCGCTGGCGCGGCGATTTTCCCCGTAGGGTATAAGGGAAAGCTCAAGCACAATACCCCACTCAATCCAGATGTCGGAAATGAGTACCGGCTTTACGGGGGAACCGTCATGGTGTCCTATATATCGTGTTATTTATGAGACATTTGAAAAACCAATGCTCAAGATCATATGTATCAGGCTTGATTGGAAATGAATTGAAACAATTTAAACAATTTAAACAATTTATTTACCACAGGTGATACAGAGATAAAATGTTTCTTTAGTCTAGTACAATGGTCAAATTTGAGTATAGCTACCTGTGGGCCCGAATAAGTTCAGTGACTTCTAGGGCATCCTGCCATCAAGGTTAGTCTTAGGAGTACAATAATGATTAACCTAATTCAATTAAACTAGAGACGCATTAGACTGATCAATGAGATAATTAACTCGAAATTAGATACTTCATTTCAAAATATAGTTCATATGGACTAGATTTAACAGTATATTCGACAAACGATTCAAGAACAGACTGAAGATCGGCGAAATTAACCAAGGCAAATTACATCATTAGGACCAGTTATGTAGGGGACAAGGTTTGACTCTGTGATCTTACACGACTAGTAATCTGATAGGAAGTGACCAGTTTGCGCAGTTAATAATTGTTTTAGGCTATTGTCGCCATCATTTGTTAATGTTTCGTAAATGAAATTGCAAATGTAGATTTTGTCGAGATCCGAGACCTTAAGTATTCGTAAATTTTTGAATGAGTCATTTGTGTGAGCATCATATTCTAGATTCTTTACCGCTCTTATGGCTCTTTTTTGCAGGGTAAAAATGTTGTTGGTTTTATTTTTATCAGTTCCGTGCCATGCTTCTATTCCGTATTGCAAGTATGGTGAAATGAGCGTTCGGTAGAGCATTTGTAAGGCTGTTTCAGGCAGGAAATTTTTAACTTTATTTAGGATTCCGATTGATTTTGATAATTTAGAACTAATATGAGCTCTTTAAAGGTTAGATGTTTGTCTATTATGATGCCCAGGAATTTACTTGAGTTGGTTTCTTCGATTTCACCTTCGCCAATATGAATGCGTGGGAGAAATATATTTTTCTTGTATGAGAATGTAATATATTTTGTTTTATCGATCTTAAGGCTTATTTTATTAGCTTAAGCCACAATGAAACCTTATGAAGTTCATTATTTATACGCTCCGCCATCCTAGCGGGATTTTGGTCTGGAAAGACCGCAGTAAGGGTACTGTCATCGGCAAAAAGTATGAATTTTAAGAATGATGTAGATTTAATGATATCATTGATAAAAATTTGAAATAGGAGAGGCCCAAGGACAGATCCTTGTGGAACTCCATGGCTAATTGTCTGTGGGTCTGATTTTGCGTCGTCAATGACAACGTATTGTTTCCGATTTGCTAAGTATGATCTGAACCAATCATGGGCAGCCCCTCGAATGCCATAACAATGTAGTTTCGAGAGTAATACTTTATGGTCCACACAATCGAATGCTTTTCGAAAGTCAAGAAATACGGAGAAAACAAGCTTTCCTTCATCTATATTAGAATAAAGGTATTGCAAATGATTTAATACAGCTTGTGTCGTAAATTTCTTAAAACGAAAACCGTATTGTTTGTCTTAGAGGAAAGATTTTTGTTCAAAATACGAATACACTTTTTTATACACAATTTTCCCGAATATTTTGCTAATAATTGGTAGTACAGAGATAGGTCTATAATTGTTAATGCAGTTTTTATCACCATTTTTAAAAATAGGGGTGACTCTCGCAATTTTGAAAGAGTTGGGGAAGATACCTTGAGAAAGGGATTGGTTGATATTATAAGATATGCACGGTGCTATTATATCAGCTATAGCCTTAAGAACTTTAGCCGAAAATTTTTTCAATCCACTTGATTTATTTTTCAAGTTGTTTATGCACGTAATTACATCGGAGGGATTAGTTGGCGTGAAAAAGAAAGAGTTAGGTTCACGGACATGGTCCATGTATTGCAAGTGGTCTCTGGGTTCACTGAAGACACTATCGGCTATATTTTTTCCTATGTTTACAAAAAAGTTGTTAAACACAGTTGCAATATCTTTTTTCTCGTGGTAATTTACATTTTCGTGAACGACGGACTCAATTGTTTTCGTAGTATTATTATTCGGTTTATAACATGAATTAAGCAGGCGCCAAGTTTTTTTAATATCAGTTTTGTATTCAGTAAATTTGCGCGTGAAGTAATCTCGTTTTGAGGTTCGTATTTGATTTGTCACATGATTCCTGAATCTGTTATACGTTACTTTAGATATTCGCCCTTCGTAAAGTAAGGCTAGGTACGCTTGACGTTTCTTTATATTGATCACGATATCTTCAGTAATCCATGGCTTTTGTCTATTTTTCGGCGTAATTGTGCGGGTGATTATTGGACAACACTGGTTATATGCGGTCGTTATAATTTCAGTTAAATTTAGTATTGCTTCATCAATGTTAATCGCATTATTGTCCCGTTCATAGATGTCTAATGATGGCATTAATTCTTCTAGAACAGTTCGCATTGTTCCCAAGTTGTATTCGTTTACACAACGTAATGAATAAGTACATATCAGCCTGTGGGCTGGTACAAGGATTATAGACATTTTTCTACAAGGATTATAGACACTCTCAAAAAGAAGCAAGGGTTGAGTGCTTGTTCTGATGGAATATCACACTTTTTGTTCGATTTTTTGAATTTGGTTAGATAAAATTTATTTTTGGATCCTCATGGTCTGAGTGGGCACTCTTTTTTGGTTAGAAATGCATGATCATTAACCAGTTGGGCACTTTGTTTCGGAGCAAAGACACAGACGTCCTCACTGCCTCACTGGACTCAACAACGCGCAAGAAACGTGCAAGAATTATAAACGTGCAAGAATTATAATAATGACATCAATTTCTACCCTTGCAAGCCGTCTCGAGGAAGCATTCCTAAGATGCCGGTGTTTGTTATTTGTTCTGACACCTGGGTAGAGTGGGGTTTGTTATTGAGTTTTCCTCTTACCCAACGGGGAAAATCGTCGCTCAGCGCCGGGATTCGAACCCTTGACACCTTCCCAGAAGGGTGCGTTTTCAGGCACTCGGCCGCGGCGAGCACAAAAAGTTGGTTTCATGAGTTAACCCTTTGGGTACGACAATTCAAATGGTTTAGGAAAAAATTTCCCTGTTATAAATTTGTCTTTCCCCTGAATAATTGTTACTGAAATTGTCCTAGTGAGCTTGCTTTTAGCTTAAAAGTGCCTACTTCATTATTTGAATTGAAACAAATTTTGAATCTTCAAAGCTCCATGCTTGGCGACAGAAACTTTCGTCGTTGATAACAACGTTTTTGAATTCACGAATAAATTATTCATTTTTGCGCGTGTTTATCAGAAATAAGCGAAGTTCAGAAAAACTCGCTTAAGCAAAATAGAAAGGTTAGTGAATATGTTGCACGGACCCTGAAGCATGAAAGAAAGAAAGAAAGAAAGGGTTTTTAAATATCTTAAAGTTAATACACTTAGATGATACACACACATGAGTCTTGTAATACCCTTGTCACTAGTCGAAAAGAAATGATTGAGTGCAATGTACTCCTAATCTTGCTTTTAAGGATACCGTCCGAGGCCAAATTTGGCCCCCCGCGGCACCCATGACTGAAAATTTTTTTTTGTCGAAAAACGATCCTTAGGGTGTGGGTAATTGTGCCATGAAATATTATGGCGCTACGGACACCAGAACCCCCCCCCCCCCCCACCCAGGAGGGTTCCAAGGGGACCAAAATCATAAAAAATTTAGTTGTTTTTATCGGAAAATTATCCTTAGGGTGTGGGTAATTGTGCCATGAAATATTATGGCGCTGCGGACACCAGAACCCCCCCCCAGGAGGGGTCCAATGGGGACCAAAATCATAAAAAATGTAATTTTTTTTATCGGAAAATGATCCTTAGGGTGTGGGCTATTGTGCCATGAAATATTATGGCACTACGGACACCAGAACCCCTCCCCTCCCCGGGGGGTTCAAAGGGGGTCAAAAGCATAAAAAATTCAAATTTTTTGTTGGGAAATGATCATTACGTACATGGATTATTGTGGCTTGGATTTCCTCGCGAAGATTACTTCTCTCAAGTGGAGGATGTTGTCGGCAACGTTGTGCTGAAAATAGTGTCTGTCAACGTTTAGTGTCTGTCAACATGTGTTTACTTATGTGTTTCTATAATGAACGGAAAAAACATGTATATGCGTAAAATGTATTTTTTACTTGGAATTTTTATTTCTTCATTTCTTCTACCTATACAGGGTGGGGCAGAAAAACCTATCCGATTTCAAAACGTTATAAAATTAAAACGACTGAAGTTGTCAAAAAAATTTTTTTATTAACATATCGCAAATTTTATGCCATTTTTAAATTTAAGTTTTGAAAAGCTTATCACTCAAATGTCGTCCTTGGGAGCGGATACACTGATTTAGGCACTCGCGGTAGCTTTCCATGACTTTCACCGTCATTTCCACAGGAATTTCTTCAATTGCCCGAGCAATTTCCCTTCGTAAAGCAAGAAGGGTCCTTGGTCGATGCTGGTAAACCTTCGATTTGAGGTAACCCCAAAGGAAGAAGTCACATGGAGTGAGATCCGGTGAGCGCGGCGGCCAGCCAAGATCACCTCTCAGGGAAATGAGGCGACCGGGAAACAGTTCCATGAGAATGTCCATTGATCGTCGCGATGTGTGGGCGGTTGCACCATCCTGTTGAAACCACACATTTTCCACGCCATTTTCTTCCATTTTGGGTCTAAGAAAATTTTCCAGCATGAAACAATAGCGCTCGCTGTTGACCGTTACGGTTTGCCCATTTTCTTCAAAAAAGTAAGGCCCCCAGACGCCTAGGCGGGAAAGAGCACACCACACAGTCACTTTTGGGCTATGGAGGGGTTCCTGATGGATTTCTCGAGGATTTTCGTCACTCCAATATCGAAAATTCTGCCTGTTAACGGCACCACAAAGGTGAAAATGGGCTTCGTCCGTGAAGAGCACAACATCGTCGTTTGGGAGTTCTCGGAGATCGCGACACAGGTTCGTACGGGTTTCAAAATCCCTTTCACTTAATTCCTGTGCAACAACCATTTTGTAGGGATGCATTTTGAGGTCCCGGTGCAAAATGCGCCGAATACTGCGGTTGGAAATCGCCAAAGCGAGCGAATGTTTTCGCGCCGAACGACGCGGGGAACGTTCAATCGCGGCTCTCACATTGGCCACGTTTTCAGGTCCTGTTGCTGTCCTGGGACGTCCAGGCGACTTCTTTTTCAATGCTGAACTCGTCTGTCTAAAATTTGACACCCACACTTTAATCGTAGCGTGATGTGGAACAGGATCATGACGCCCGAGTCCGAAATGAATTTGAAAAGCACGTTGTGTAGCAATTATCGAACCGCCGCATTCGATAAACCGCTCAATAACAAAAGCACGATGTTCACCAGACCAAGGCATGTTGACTACTGACAAATGGCATAAAACCGGCTTTCTAACGGTTTTTACCCCACTACTCTACCTGCTCCCTCTTCTGAGAAAAAGGGATTTGAAATCGGATAGGTTTTTCTGCTCCACCCTTTATATATATGTGGAAAATAATTATTATAAATGGAAAACATTACGCCCAATAACACAAAAAAAATCAAAAGTTACACAAAATCATCTACTGCTGTTCAAAAAACCACAAATTTATGGCGGAAGATGTTCGCGTCTTGCAACAACAGCTACATGGTGAGTACTCAAATAAAATGTAATATTTCTTAATTTTTTTCTGCATGATATTTCTTATGTTACATTGAAATTCACAAGGAAAATGTTGCACAGTATTCTTTCATAAAAATAGATCAAAGAAACTGCATTCATGTACAAAATTTGTCAGTGGTATTGCAATTCAATAGTATATGTTTGTTTTTGGGCTCTCCTGAATAATAATACATTTCAACCATTCAAATAGTATCAACTCATTGAGTTTTGATTTTATCTTGAAAAACATAATATTTTTGAATGAAGTCGACTCTAAACATGAAATAATTATAATATTGTCATCAATTTCTCCTTTTACAAGCCGTCTCGACGAAATAATATCCTTTGTCAAATAGTAATGAGAATTTTTAAGAGCAACGGCCACAAGTTCGTTCATTTATACTTTTTCTATCTTTTATCATATAAAAACAGAATATTTTTGAATGAAGTGAACTCTAAACATGCAAGAATAATAATAATGACATCAATTTCTACCCTTGCAAGCCGTCTCGAGGAAATAATATCCTTTGTTTAATAGTTATGATAACTTTTAGGAGCAACGGCCGCAGATTCGTGCATTTATGATTTCATCTATCGGACGAATTGTAATGCTTTGGAAGAGTGACCTGAACAGCATTTCATAACAGCCAAGAACTTGATTGAGTGTAGGCCGGCCACTTAATAGTGCATTTGACCTCATGATATTTTATAAGTGAAAAACAGAATAAAGTGAAGGAAGTGAACTCTAAACATGAAAAAAAAATAATAATAATACAGTCAAATTTCCCCTTTTTAAGCCGTCTCGACGAAATAGCTATTTGCCAAGGCGCGCACACTGTAATGCTGTCAGATTTCTACACCACCCACCCCTCTCCCACCACCTCAGTACCACCACAAAACAGATGCCAGTCGCGCCAATTTTGGAAGTATATGGTATGACTTAGGTTTATTAATTTATCTCTTCGTTATACAGTTATTATTTATCACTCATTTAAAAACAATACAATTACTTAGAAAGCAGATACTGCAGTATGATATGAAAGGTAACCTGCCATAAATCATTATAATCAGATAATACAACGAACTCCAGTGTTTGGAAGTCCAACACTCCAGCTCGGTACTCTAGGAAATTACAATATCTTCTTGTTATATTTCACTTACTATATTACATTCCTTACCTTTCGCACTAGCTATACAAGATATATATATATATATATATATATATATTTATACAAAATTTTTATGAATTATTTCACTGATTGTGTTAGAAAAGCAGTACTATAACTATGATAAGACACGTCAGAAGCCTGTAAAGAATACTGGTTTGCATGAGTGCCAACTGTGATCAAAATATAACTTGGCCAGATGAATTTGAATGATTTGAATTATGCATTAAATTATGCAAATTATGCATTAACAGCATAATATCATCAAGGGGTGACAACTATTGGATCTATGGGAATTAGCGTTCTCATGATAAAGCTATACGGTCCCGAGCTTAAGGTTAATTACCCATTTGTTGATAGCGGCCAGTTTTTTCTAGTGTACTATCCCTTATCGGCTCACTGCTGTCCTGTTTTTCAGCGTATCTGAATTTTTTTCTTCAACTTTCATATTGTTTTATGACTTTCCTTCTCAAATTCGTGTTTTAATGCGCAGATCATGAGTGGAAATGCCCTTGGGCATAAACTTTGCAATCATTTACTTCCTTTCTACATTGGGCCTTAATACTTTCTCGTTTTACTCTGTAATGTAAGGGAGGCAGAAGCTCACCGATAGTCTAATCTAACGAATGCGTCAATAGACACACCTCTTTTCAGATTTTCCCTTTCTCTAAGTTTTTAAAGAGCGTGATAGTTCTTCCCAACTTCCTGAAACATCATGAATGAGATGGTTGAAGCTCTCCCTCACCTCTGTAAAACAAGTAGTCAACTCAGACACCACAGTATAATACATATTCTAAAGCTCAGCTGTTTGCATTTCCAGTTGTCTCCTGAAGTCCACGTACGCGCTGCGGCGTAAGCTTGGGCTCAATGCGCCCATCATACAGGATGGGTCAAAGACTACCCGACTTTACAATATCGATTAATATCCTCTTTATATCCTCCCCCCCTCATTATTGGGGTCAATTGAGGATGTTTCTTTGCGGGAATGGCAATATAGTTCGTTCATGGGCTACTCAAAGTGCTTCCATTATACAAACGAAACATTTTAATATTTTTTTTTAATTTTTGACAATTTCAGAATTTAGCTGCTCTGCCGTATTTATGATACCGCAGCTTTCATTCATAGCTCGATAACAGCTGCAGTATCATAGCTACGGCTATGGCGAGCACACCAATCCAAAGGGCTTAAAAAGAGCTACAAAACAGAGGAGTTGACTTGGAATAAAAACGTATTTTGGTCGAAAAAAATGAAAAAATTAAAAAAAGTGGTTGTTTTGAAGAATTACACGTATTGTCTTTTGTTGTATATTTTTTCCCAGAGTTACCGAGCTACAGCAATGTAAATTATATCAATCGAAAGGGCTGAAAAAGAGCTACAAACGCTCAAGAGTTCATTGCAGAAAATTGTGTAGTTCAATAGATATAAAGAAAAACAACTTTTTTGGTGAAAAACACGTTTTTCTGGAAACATGATAATTGGTTTCTCAAATGTATCTTCTTCCACAATTTTTGAGCTACAAGAATGTTTTATATACCATTCGATAGAGCTTAGCAAGATGCATCCATAATGGGGTAGCACTTTTCTATACATCTATTATTTTGAAAATTACACGACATAAAAAAATGAAAAATAGGTCACATTTTCTTTAAAAAAAAATCCCAAAATCCACAAAAAAAAGTTATCGAAATTCCCTACCCCTTATGGTTATACAGACATATATGCAATCTAAAAACGAAGTACTGGTTCTGTAACTTCAAAATTGTAGAAGAAGATAGATTTTAAAAAAACCCCTATTATATCGTATTTTTCAAAAATAAAAAATAAAACAAGTGCAGATACAAAAATTTGGTCGAAATAACATTTGATCTTTGCATCATTTCACACCTACTGTGAAAATTTCAGAGAAATCCATCCATAAATAACGGACTTTTTTTTTACCCAGACGGTGTCCTTAAGCCTTTCTGCCACCCATTCAATTATTGGGACAGCCATCGTTTTCCAGATATTTTCTCATAACACTCTTCTTTCCCTCTGCACTTTCCGAATTAGCTCACGATTTTCGTTAACAAGGTCGCTTTTTATTGTGATTTGATGCTGGTTATACAGCAAGGCTATCTGACCTTTTAAGAAGCTAGAGAATTATTTCACGCGACAAAAGGTTTGGGCTCCTCGGAGGCCACGAGAACTATCGTGGTCACAGTACAAATTTATATCGGAACAAAACTAAGACAGTAGTATCATTAGCACTTCTTTTTTCCCTCAGGGGGATACGACTATTGTATCTTTGGGAATTAGCGCTCCCAGGGGGACAATGTGAGGGCCCGAGCTGAGAGTTAGGTCGGCTTTCTCTTTGTTGAAATAAAATGTTTTTTGCTATGTTAAGGACCACCATTTTTTGGTTCACTGCTGTCCTGTTTTTCAGCACCTACTACTTTCTTCTTCAACTTTCAACTTATTTCATGAACTTCTTTCTCATCTTACTGTTTCTATGCCCCTTCTGTATAGATTCCTCATTTTCTTACCTCCATACTAAATGGTGCCTTTCTTCTTCCTCTCTTCGATTCGCTCTATTTGTGAAGCGGTTAGGGAGGCTTAATCTAACTTATACTCAAATCGAGCACTTCTTTATACAACAGTATTTCACTGTGTCATTTTTGTACAAGTGCGATACGTTTTCACTTCACATCCCGAAGCTCAACGTATGAAAGATTTTTTTTATTTTTTTGGGTTTTCCCGCCGTTTTCGATACTCTGAAACCTCAATTTTGTGAAAACCGTTAGGAATTGGTCCTCACTGCGATTAAATGTCTGCAATAAAAAGCTTGAACAGGTAACATAAAAAAATTGACTTTGCCACAATACTTGTATATACTTGTTTACAACAATTATCCCACGTGCAGAAAGCAATACTTGAATATAAAGAACGTATCTAGTATTTCGTAGTTTATTGGATAAGACACAGCCACCAATAAAATTGATCTCTTAAACCTAAATGGTATTGATTGACTCAGCCTCTACCAGCAAATGTGAAATCACGAAAAAGAAATGGGAGGGGAAGTATAAAAAACTACAGATGAATTTTTATTGAAAAGAAATGAAAGATATGATAAAATTCAGAAGAGACCGAGGCACTACTCGTGAGCAATGGCGAAATTAGCTCAGCGGTAAACACAGGAACCAGGTAAACCGTCAGGACTAATATAGAATGAAGATTGAAAACAATCTTTCATAATCAATTCTTCATTATTGAAGAGCGATGTCTTAAAAGCGCCCAAATACTCTGAGCCTCACCTTCAAGAAGTATTGGAAAATAGTTATATTCCGTCACCATTAACGTTCGGATGAGCTAACGCATGATAACTTATAGAACTACTTCAACGTGTCAATCAAAGAGATGCAAATTACTGGTTCATGAATTGACTCAAGTACCCCGCGATCAACAGAAAATCTTTCGATCGAAAAATTAAGCCTCATAAATTACTACAATTTTTTGAAAACACCATATATCAATAAGGCACAATGTTCATGTATAGAAAAAAATTACAGACCTTTTACATGTTTCGACAACTACATATTAGGGATCTTTACCAGATAAGCCCCGCCACTAGTGCAACACATAAGTTCACCCACTTGTAACTTTCGAAATAATGCACCTAGAGCATAAACTTGACACAGGTCTGAACAAAATATGCTAAGGAAAACTTAAACTTTCAAATCAACATCAACGAACTCTCTTATGGGCACGATACATCTCAACAAAAAAGTTTCCTCTCCATAATAAAATAAGAAGAATTTCCATTATCATTACAATACCGTTATGAACCATAAACACTAGATTCATAGTCACACTTGAAAACCTTAAAATTGTAGTAGAAAAATGAACAAAGTAACACAAGCTACTGAGCTCGAGCAGAAAGATTAAAAAATGAAATCAGAGACTCTAATGAAAAAAGGGAAGTAAAAAAATGAAAAGAGGCAGCTCACACAATTTAAAAAACTATTTAAAAACAATTTATTTACCACAGGAGATACAGAGGTAGAATGTTTCTTAAGTCTAGTACAATGTTTAAACTAGAGTATAGCTACCTTTGGGCCCGAACAAGTTCAGCGACTTCTAGGGCATCCTACCATCACGTTATTCTAAGGTGTACAATAATGTTTAACCTAATCCACTTAATCTAGTTTCGCCTGAGACTGATCAAAGAGATAATTAATTCGATATTTGATGCTGTATTTTACAAAATAGGTCAAATCGGCTATATTTAACAATATATTCAATAAAAAGATTTAAGAGCAGACTCAATATCGGTTATCTTACCCATGGCAAGTTACATTATTAGGACCAGACATGTAGCAGGCAAGATGTGACTAGGTGATCTTAAGCGACTAGTATTCTGATAGAAAGTGAGACTCAAGATGTCTTTTGAATACTCTGTAAGAATTACTTTCACGTATCTCCGCAGCTATTGAGTTCCAAGTTTTAGTTCCAACGAAGAGGATACTGTGTTGCGTTCGGGCTTTTGAATAGTAAGGAAGCATGAATTTACTTCTATTTCGGGTTAAATGGTCGTGATGACCAGTTTATGCACTTAATAATTGTTTTAAGCTATTGCCGCCATCATTTCTTAATGTTTCATAAATGAAATTACAAATGGAGACATTATAGAGATCCTAAAGATTAAGTACTTGTAAATTTTTGAATGAATCATTTGTGTGAGCATTATATTCTAGGTTCTTTACCGCTCTGATAGCTCTTTTTTGCTGAGTAATTATTTTGTTGGTTTTATTTTTTATCAGTTCCGTGCCATGCTTACATTCTGTATTCCAAATTTGGAGAAATGAGCATTTGGTAGAGCATTTGTGAAGCTGCTTCAGGCAGGAAATTTCCCAGATATAATAAATGAGATTACAATTGATAATTTGCAGGAGCACCAAAAATGCGGTCGAAAACAACGTCTGGAGACCTCCAAGTTCTCGAGAAAAACAAGCAAGCACTATCAGCATGCATCGGAAATTCAAGAATCCTACATCCCTTCTCCGAGCGTCTCGCTGCCTGGAAGTACTAAATTTTACCATACAATCTGAACAACAGCGTCCAAGTGCGACTGTGAGTAAAATGAATAATTATGAGTAACAGAAAATTCGTGGAAATTAAAACCCTTATCAACGAAACGGAGATAAGCTAAGGCGAAATTTTTTCATGAGCCAAAAATTGGAGACAGCAAGAAACATGGTAGCCTCACTGTTAAATTAGCTATCTACAATATGAGCAGCCCTTCTTTTCAAGCAATATTATGTAATCGGGTAGAAAGTGGATTCAGGCTAGATTTTCTCAACATTTCAGGGGCAGAACGCTTAAGCTTCTGCTTAATTATGCTACTTTCAAACCCACCATTCAATAAAATAATGTCTTATTACATATGAATCAGCAATTCATTCAGCATTACATTACGTTCAGTTATCTCTTGAAGCGCCAATGTGCCCCCCTACCCTAAGCACCTCAGAGGTCTTACAAGCGGTGAGCTCATTAGGGCCCGCGCATATGGTCCGCACCCCTTCCTGAACAACATCGCTACCAGTAAACTCTGCAGTTCTCCATTGTTATCTCTACTCTCTACCCGTATATTGGTGGCCAGAGAGTTGACGGACCCACGAATTTAAGAAGATGTAATTGAGCAGTGAAGAAGATATAGTATTCGACGAGAAACCTCCAGAAGTTTGAGAAGAAGATCCAGTGACTTCAGCATATCAACACGGCGGAGAAGATAACTGATAACTACAGAGAAATCAAGAGAACTAACGTGAAGATCGTCTGGTGACGAGAATTATTGTAACGTCTAAGAAGAGGATCTGCAGAGACAGTCAGAGCAACGAGAAATCGATTATAAGGACAGCATCTACAGACAGAGAGCTTCAGATATGTACGGAAAGCGCGGCTACAGACCTAAAACTACATCTACGAGGTGATTCATTCGACTACAGTTACGTTATCTTCGTGCTACGGACGAAGCAGTAACGGTGCATCGCTTCTAACGACTGCAGAGATAGCGACATCGTTCGACAACGACAACTAAACCTACAATTTAAGATAAGTAACGCAGCAACAATTAATTGTAATAATTGTTACAGTCCTGTTGCAGCCTAGATATTCATTGCGCGTGAGGCAGACGGCAGACAGCGTGCAGCAGCAGAGGTAGCATTTTTTCAAGGTCAAACAAAGGCTGCACTTGCAGTGAGTGTAAGAGGTGTGTTCAATAACCCATAGACATGAGTATTTTTAGGAGTTTAAAAGAGCTGTTTTTTTTTAAATTGAGTGGCGATATTTTCTTGGAGTGTGGTTGTAAGAGAATTAAGGGAACCATGCTCACCGGTCGGCCCATAACTTGAATTTCCATCCGTAGATTTTTTTCTATCGGACTTACGTCTATGAAAATATGCAGACTACTAGATCTCTAAATTCCCAACAACTTTTCTTCTACAAGTTTTTTTGCATTGGGACATAGAAAATGAATTATTCATGATAAATAAATTAAAATATATATATAAAACATTCGTTATAATGGGGCCGAAATTTAGAAAGCTAGAGCAATGCGGTTTGTTGCATGCGAAAGTAAAACGTGTGCTCAAAAAATGCTGGTGACCGGTTTTTGAATTTGAATCCATTTTGAATTTATAGAATTTTTTTTGAAAAAGCTATACTCAGAGTTTATATTTAGGGTAAAATGTCTACGGAAAAAATTTCACGTAAAAATTTTTGAAAATCAAAGTGCCAAAAATTTTAAAGTACACATTAGACTTCCAAATGCAGCAAACCACATTGCCCTAGCTTTGTAAACGTCGGAGTTATAACGACAAACGTCTTGAAAACTTACCTGTTTTATAAAACCTATTTTAAGAAAAAAATGCTTCTCCTCCTACAGTTTTTGAGCTTCAGTAATGATTTTGGTATCATTGGATGCAGAAAAACAAGGGCTTCACAATGGATTAGGAAGTTTTTCATAATTCATTCTTGTTCCAAAGTTATCACGACATAAATTTGAATTTCCTTGAGAATATTTTGATTTTTTTTTAAATTTTTTATATTGGAAATTTGAGGAAAAGCATTCAAGTTTTTGGAATGTCCACGTTACTCTGCATCCAATGATACCAAAATCATTACTGTAGCTCAAAAACTATCAGAGAAGAAGCATTTTGAACCCCCCCCCCAAAAAAAAATGTCGTTTTCCATGATTTCTCATTTTCTTTTCAAGAAAATCGCATTTTGTCATAAACGATAAATGATTCTAAATTGCATTTCGTATCAGTATACCAAATTTCATTGCTCTAAATTCAATAATAATAAAAATATCCGGAAAGGGATGCTTACCTTGAGGAATATGAATGATGAAATATATAAAAAAATAAAAAAAAATTGAAAATTTGAGAATTTTTTTTGAATGTCCTCGTTATTCTGCATCCAATGATACCAAAATCATTACTGTAGCTCAAAAACTGTAGGAGAAGAAGCATTTAGAAAACCCCCTAAAAAATGTCGTTTTCTATGATTTCCCATTTTCTTTTCAAGAAAATCTCATTTTGTCATGAATGATAAATGATTCTAAATTGCATTTCCTATCAGTATACCAAATTTCATTGCTCTAGGTTCAAAAATGAAAAAAGGTCCGTAAGGGGGATGCTTTCCCCCTCCCGGGGGGGGGCGTTAGCTCTGGGATACGTTGCTGATATTTTTACAGACATTCGGGGACATATCTCAAACTCATTTAAAGCAATGAAAAAAATCGGGAGAATCGACTTTTGGACTGCAGATGCCCCCAACATGGTTCCCTTAAATAAATTTGTACTGTTTTAGTCACTGTTGTATGAATTTGTGTTTCAGCTACTGTTCAAGGGGATCATCCGGGACCCTTGCCAGATCCTGTCGATGTCATGGTCATTTTGCATGTTTTTGTTGTAGAAGGACCCTTAGTTGGTGGACTATTCGTTCCTAAAATTTTATGGCGCTGCGACAATAATTCCCCCCCTCACGGGGGGGGGGGGGGTGTGAAGGGACCAAAATATTTCAATTTTCCCGATTTTGACCCCATATAAAAAGAGAAAAAATGGGAAATGGAAAAAAAAGCCGAACGTGAGTGTGTTAGAAATGTTTCAAGGATTCTAAAACTGCATTTGTTTTTGTTCTAACACCAAAACTGGAGGAGGAGTCCTATTTTGGAATATCGATATCAATGAGAAGCACCCAAAATTTTTTCAACTTTTTCCTGATTTTGACCCCGTATATAAAGAGAAAAAATGAGAAATGGAAAAAAATCCGAACGTGAGTGTGTTAGAAATGTTCCAAGGATTCTAAAACTGCATTTGTTTTGGTTCTAGCATCAAAACTGAAGGAGGAGTCCCATTTTGAAATATCGATATCAATGAAAAGCACCCAAAATCTTTCAATTTTCCCGATCTGGACCCCATATAAAAAGAGAACAAATGGGAAATGGAAAAAAAGCCGAATGTGAGTGTGTTATAAATGTTTCAAGGACTCTAAAACTGCATTTGTTTTTGTTCTAGCATCAAAACTGAAGGAGGAGTCCCATTTTGAAATATCAATATTAGTGAAATATCAATACCTGAAACCAATATATATGTCAAATTTTTGCAAAACCTAAGGCCTGAATAAAAAAAATGAATGGGATCAATTGTGTTTATTTTCGAAGGTTACATATCATAGTCAAATTTCATAAGAATCAGACTGAAAACAGAAAAAAATAATTTTTTTGATATAAAAGGAAAATTTTTTATAATTTTTTTTTAAATCACAATTCACAGTTTGAATATGAAGTTATGTATGGAAAGTATCGAAATAAAAATTAAAACTGCATTCAATTACATCAATTGTTCATTATATTACACTTCAACACAAAATTTTATTTTTTGCTTATACCCAACACTTTGAATTTTCAACATTCATCCTGGGACTAGTTCTCGAGTTTTGATGCTAGAACAAATCCAAAGACAGTTTTAGAATCCTTGGAACATTTCTAACAAACGTTCGTTTTTTTCAAATTTGAATTCTTTGAAGAAATATATAGCTCACAACCTAAAAAATTGTTGCTGATTTTTGAAATTTCCAAAAATTTTGAAGAAATAGAAAAAATTTGAATTTGAATAAAACTGAATGAGCGTTTGTTAGAAATGTTCCAAGGGTTCTAAAACTGTCTTTGTTTTTGTTCTAGCATCAAAACTGAAGGAGGAGTTCCAATCTGAAATATCAATAAAAATATACAAAAATTACGTTTTTCGTCAAAAAAAAACTAAGGCCTAAATCGAAAAAATGATATGAGTAAGAAAGGTTTACTTTCACAAAAGACATATACTGGCCAATTTTCAAACGAATCGGACGAAAAAAGGTCTCAAACCCGGATATGATCCCCTCAAACTCAGTTGAGCAATGATGTTATTTGTGTAATACCTAGACAACAAATTAGTAACGTAAATATGCCTGAAAATTCAGTAACCATCGCGCCTGAAACGAGTACAATGACTACCACGGTTTTTTTTCTTGCGTGGATATTTTGGCGAAAGAGACATAAGTATCCTTAAATGCCTTCTATAGCCTGTGCAACATGTAGGTCATGTAATGCTACCTGTAATTTGAGCGAGGCGGTCAGTTGCAAACCATGCTCTTTACAAGAAATCCTTGCTTGTTTGTAGGCAGGAAGGACATTTTTTGGGTGACTATATTTTGGACATTTTTTGTGTCATTTTTAAAAATCATATTTGAGTTTTTTTGCTGGTTGCGTCTGTTAGGATGTGATGTTGCAGGGAGAAGTGCGTTCTAATTTGCCCAAAGGTAATGCTGAAGACCTTTGTAAAACTCAACGTTCAAGCAGTAGCGAATAAGGGGAGAATTGTTTGCAAGAAAATCATTGCATAATGATTTCGAGGAAGGAATACTGATCAAAGGATCAATTATTGAAAGAACAATTCGCTGTATCAAGAGGACGGGAATTGATTGAAAGATGATGTACAAGTGGTATGATGCAGTAAAATGATGAAATAATGATGAAATATACTGTGGTAATTAATATGATTTTCAGTAAAGAAGATAAATAAGAGTAGGGAGAAGTAAAGATACTCTTCCAAGTGAAGTGAATAATAGTGGATGTTCTGATGATACATATCCGATGTTATTCCTCTGAGTACGAAAGAAGAAATATGTGAGAAAAATAGAGAGCAAAAAGATCAGATACCGCGGCAGAGTGAATGTCCGTGAGAGAATAAAAATAAAGAAGAGAAAGACTCTTCTAGTGTACGTAAATGGTGAACCCAGAGAGGTAAATGATACCGACAGGGTTGTGGATATATCTGGTAAATGGTTTAAGGTTACCAGGTAAATTTACCAGCGAAGTCGAGTGATACTGTTGAGAAATAGTATTAAAGTAATGCGCGCAGACAAATGAATAAGCTATAGGAGAAGCTGTTACCGTTGATTTTCGATTGGACTCTGATTTCAGTTCATAATTTCATGTGGTGGAAATAATACCATTGATACCATGACGGTCAGAGTTTAGCATTGTAGATTGCGGTTGTCATTGTGCTGGCGAACAGAAGTACCATACGAGAGTAATAATGAGAGGCGATAGACGCCCATTAAATAACCACACGTGGTGGTCTGGTAATTAGTTAAGAGCAACGAGTAATAGAGTGTAGAGTGTGCAGAGTGTGCAGAGCAGCACGCATTATTTTATATGCAGTACGAGTGAGTAGCTTATTTTTGCGTTGCTCAAGGCCGCAAGTAGCTCATGCTGTACCGTCCGGGCATTGAACTTGACCAAGGCCGTGAGCGCCGTATTTCCGGTGGCGGCTCTGGCTGACAATAGTGCCCCGACAGCTGATAGACGACAGCGTGATCATGAATATGACTAGGTGAATATTCATGAACATGACTGGTGAATGAATAGTCATGAATAAGATGTGTTTTGGATAATTAACGAATAATTGAACAGTGGAGACTAATTAAAAGTAAGACCAAAATGTAATTTATTTCTTAGTTATTTGTTCAACGAGAGTGGCTGTTTTTAATGTTTTTTAAGCACGTTTAAACGATCTAGTGCGTCATAACAGTCATTTTTGCAAGCCTAATAAAATTTCATTATCAGTAAAGTTTTATGTTGTGTAATTTGAAATTAATCAAACGTAAAAGAATATAAAATTAATCGTCAAGTCTCTCAAAGTTTCCACGGGACAATTTACAACTGATTGAACGATTGAAATTCAGAGTATTTTACGTCAATATTGATTTTCACCTTGACAACAAACCGTGTATTTACCGTAAAAAGTATGTTCTTATGTATTCAATTGTGTCTTTTTGTTGTATTTGCTTATGCTTTATTTAACCTCGTATATGCTTTAGTATTTAACCTTTTTAGAAATGTGAAATGTAAAGTAATCGTTTACAGTACAAAGGTTTACCAGTCACAAAATAATAATTTTCTTATGTTCTTGTGTAAAAGACGCACGTGATTTTTGGCATGTTTTGCGAGAATTGAAGACTGTGCACATATGAATCTTTTTTTGCCGTGCATTGTCTGGGAACGTTTTAAGTGCGCACTCTCATGTCTCGATGACAATTAATATGCTGAATTCGCACTTTAAATACAGATTCGAAAATTCTAGCGACATCCGGTTGCTGATGCCGAGATTCTAACGAGGAGACTGAGTGTTTTCGATCTTTCAAGATATTAAAATGCCTAGTCGGAATTCAGCTGATCTTTATTGAGTCAGCATTCATTCTCTTAGAAAAATTTAATGATTATGAGAGACCTGTTCTTGTTGGACATTTAAACCACTCACTTGAAAAGAATTTTTTTAATTCAGTTTTTTTTAACAGTTCATTATCAAACTGCAGTTCACTTTGCTCAAGCGTTATGCTTGTGTTTTAATTTAGTATATCTTTTAGGGTTTGTTGAAATTGTGTTTATTTATATTTTTTATTGGTCATGCTAATCGTAGTTGTTTTCATTTCAATTTCAGCTTCGCGTGGGTGTACGAGCTCAGGGAGCACGACCGAGTCACGTATTAAACACGTGACACCTTCACGCACTGTACTGTGTGTGTCCAGACGGCCTGTCTGGAGCACCTGTCAACAAACATAGTTGGCCTAGACGACAACTTAAGTTCCGCGCGCAGTTTACCCATACTACTATGGATAATTCACCTTCGTGAAAGGGAAGGAGAACAACGGCGAACCATTGATACGGTGAACCATTGACTTTGAACGATGAACCATTGATACGGTGAACCATTGACTTTACATACAAAAATAACTGAACTTGAAAAGATGAAAAGCATGATTAATGAAAAACAGTGTTTATTTTCTACGATGTTACTTTACCATGTTCGTAGTGTTGCCAACGTGGTTTAAGTATATATAGAAACTTGCAAGTAGGTAATTATAAATTCTGAGTCATTCAAAAATTATGGACTTTGTTTATATTTTATTACTTTTGGATTACGATAATTTGAAACGGTTTATTCATACTTGATGTTCTAAACTAACGTGTGTTTGATTTTACTACATGTTTTCTTAAATCTTACTCCACGTTCTATATCATTGTGTTACCGATAGAATTAAGTCTTATGAGTCTACGGCACTCTGTTTATTTCGATTATTGTTTTAACTAATAGTGGAAAAGTTCCGTTGTAATTTGTGCGATGTTTGGATTTAACATTATAACAATTAATAAGAATAACTTTAATTAACATCTATTCTGAAGTTTACGGAAACGCATACGACGATTTGTAATCTTTATCTAACGTCAATATTTTTTTTTGTTGGTGAAAACTTTAATGATTCTCTAATTTGATATCCATCTAATTTCATTATCTTTTCTGAATTATTTTTCGTTACCTTCGAGGTAATAGCGTTGTTCATTATAAAATTTTCCGAAATTGCCTTGCCGAAGAACTCGTGTTTTGCTCGGAGTTCATCTATAATCCATTGTAATCCCTGTAATCACTAATTAATATTGTTGTTAATAGTAATACTTGTGTGTATGCGCGACTTTACTCACGTCAAGTAGTGATGCTCAATTAATTTGGTGATGATATCAGTAAGGGTAATTTTTGTGGTAACGTTTCTGAATAATCCGTGTGATTAGCTGATGTCGAAATTGTTTGTCATTTACAAAATTGTGCGACATTGGAAAATTGTTGCGACATTACACTTTTAATTGCGAGAGAAGTGAAATTATTCGTCGAAATTATTCTATTGACCAATGATGTTTTTTTAATAAGAATAACTGGCGTTTCGTTTACTATCCTTTGCCATGCATTATTGACGTTAGTGTAAGTTCAATAGTTGTGCTGTTGTTTTTTGTAGCACCTAGTGTTTTATTTCTTTTCAATGTTGATGAGAAGGGCATTATGTTATTTGCTTCCGCCGCCTTTATACTCCCAGCTTGTGTTGCCAAGTATTATTGATAATTATTGAGCTAAGTACTGTTACTAAATTTGACAAAATTTATTCATATAGATATTTTAAAGGGGGAGAAAAACGAATTACTTTGTACCAGTGTATTTTCGGTTTAATAAAATTTTCTTTGAGTATTACACGCATGTGAGGCGGATTCGGTGTTTGAAGTTAAAATTTTTGTTTTTATCCGCCCGAATATTATTATTTTTTTTTATTTATAATTGAACACCTATCCGATTAAAGGGGGGAGGTAATGTGCCCCCTACCCTAAGCACCTCAGAGGTCTTATAGGCGGTGAGCTCATTAGGGCCCGCGCATTTGGTCCGCACCCCGTCCTGAACAACATCGCTACCAGTAAACGCTGCAGTTCACCATTGTTATCTCTACCCTCTGCTCGTTTACCAAGCTAACCGTGAATTGAGAGCTGGTGTCAGTCAAGAGGTAAATTCTTGGATAAGACTTAAAACTTGAGGCGCACATCAGAATTGCACGGGTGTACAGTTGTAGGAGCCTACGCTGTTTCACTAGTAGTGAAAAGGAGCTGTTCCTCATCGGTGGACAGCTGCGCTGAGGAGTCGAAATTGAATAGAGATGGAAAGCTGCGTTGCTACAGCGTAGGGGGTACCAAGGGCATCTTCGGTCATGTGCAGCCTTCTTAGGAAACGGGATGGCATGTGCAGTCCTTTGGCATTTTGTGTGGCAGCATTAAAAGTAGAAGCTCGTTTTCTTGCACGTCTAGTTGGGAGACCTGAGAATTTGTAAGCATTAGTTTGTTTCCATTTGAAGAACATCGATTGCGTGAACAATGGAATTCCAGTATTTTTAATATTTTAATCCAAGATTCCCTGGATACAGCAAAAGGCATCCAAGGAAATTAAAAAGAAAAGACCATTTGTATCAACACTATAAAAAATGAACCTGTACACATATTGCCTCACACAAAGTATGTTGCAAATGAAATAAATTTAGGAAGGATGAAGAAAAAAAGTCGAGCTGAGACAATGCGGAAGGCATGGAAATGAATATTAAAAGTTAAGTACGAACGAGAGTAGTTTCGAAGGCCTATCCAAAGCTGTGGCAACATAACAATATTTTAGTGCGGGCACCAATCTCCACAGCTTAAGAAGAAGAAACCTAAACCTATTGCGTCTCTCATTCATTCTGAGGGGTGGGATTTCATAAAAGTGTACCTAATTATTTCCCCTAAGACATAATAGGAAAAAAGTCCTTTGAAGCTTATTTTTTGTAAATTTCGTTGATTTGAATCTGTTTTATAGATGAACATCACTTGAACACAAGTACCACTTAACCCAATTTATTTGATCATATATCACCTTAAAACAAAAATGGTGCTCCATAGAGAGAGTATGAAGGTATAATTTAGTGTGGAGTTGAGGGAACAGGGAATCTATGCACAGCATGAGTTCTCACACTAGATTCCATGTGCCTAGAAACAGGATTTTAGAAATGAATTTTATGAGACAAAAAAGGTGAAGGAAAAAGAAATTACAAGCTGAAAAACAGAAAAGCAGAAAACTAAACAAAGATAGTTCATAACAAAACAAAAAACTATTTTATTTCCAGAGAAAGAAGGCATACTAAACTCTCAGCTTAGGACCTCACATTTTTACAAATCCTCACATACACAATATATATAGTACTGACAAAAACAACTAATACTGTACACTGCATCCTACCTCATATACTTAGTAGGACTACCTTCATTGACATGAAAAAGACTAAAGTGGGATTGATAAAAGTGGAAACTTACATTCTAGCAAGTACATTGAAATGAACACGAACTGATCTGTTTCAATGGATAATGTGCTCACATGGTAATCTGATAATTGTGGCTTCGTCCATTTGCCGTCAAAAAGCCTTCCGAGGACCACCTGAGGCACTGTTGGGGGCCGTGAAGTCGCTTTAAGGACACCGTCTGGGTAAAAAAAGTCCGTTATTTACGGATGGATTTCTCTAAAATTGTCACAGTAGGTGTGAAATGATGCAAAGATCATTTGTTACCCGGATAAAATTTTTGTATCTGCTCTGGATTTTTTTTTTCGAAAAATATGATATATTAGGGTTTTTTTGAAAATCTATCTTCTTCTACAATTTTGAAGTTACAGAATCAGTACTTCGTTTTTAGATTGCTTATATTGTTATAGAGCTGTTTTTCCAGCCTGCCTCTTGTAGGTGCCTGCGATGTACATAGGGTTAAGAACTTCAATTATGCTTTTGTTCCTTTTAAATTTATCATTCATTTTATTTCTTACTGTTTCTATTTATCATATGTATTGTTGGTTGTCATATTTCTACGAAATATTATGGTTGTTCCTCCTGAGTGTGTTTATGCGAACGGAGAAGCTGCCTCTGCGGTTACGTACGGAGGCCTGCCACCGCACCCTATTAATCTGTTGTGGGTTGTCGCTGTGTGCGGGTGTGCGGGGGGCTTCTCGGGCGGTCGCTTAGGACCGACATGTGACTTTGATAATTTGTATAGGAGTTTAGGGAAGTGTAGTCGTTAGTGTAATTGCTATTCATTTTTCATATTATCGAATCTTGGTGATAGTTAGCATTAGTTATTAGAATACTTGCCAGTTTGGACTAAAGTTAAACTCTACACAACTAAAAAGTAGAATTCAGATTATCCCGTGTATAAGTGTTTTCTGAGTTAGTTTATTGTTTCAATAATGAACATCTGTAGAGCTCGTTGGCTTCACGTTACGTCTGGTGACAGTAAGATGCTTTTCTCTCTGCCGAGCTCCTATTATTGAGCTACCGAGGCTATAGAGCAGTGGCACCCAAGGGGAGCTTACTACAATTCTATTGTCTATAACCCGAGTTTCTGTGTGTAAATCTATTAAATTCCTTTGAATATTTCCTGAAGCTTATATTGATAGTGTGTAAATATTTATTTTTTATTTGTTTTCAGGCTCACTTATCGGACTTCGTTTTGTCCACTTTTGTTTACTTATTTTTTTTCAATTCTATCTACTTCAACCAATAAAGCCTGCACCCCGTCGCCTCTTCCTAATTTCCACCGAGCATCATTAAGTGTTAACTTAGCTCAGTGGCTGGACCTATAACATTTGGGGGCTTGTCCGGGAAAAATTAGGTTTGGTAAGATGGCGGATGGGGGTAGTGCCCCTGATGATTCAGGAGGTGAAGTGAACAGTGCATTTATTCCGACCAGTGGAGAAGAGGTTAACGGCAGCATCGCTCCTGGTTTTCTTGAAGAGATAATTACCATCCAGAGTCTCCTGATGCAGTTTGGTCATCAAAGTGTGCGTGAAGCTCTTTTGGAGGGTAAGTTTAACCTTCCGGCGGATGATATGACTCTTCTCATGCAGCTTGATCACTTGCGATTTAAGCTGCTACCTCAATGGAACTACGTTGATTCACCAAATTTAAGAGACGGTGCAATTCATTTTGAGAAATTAGTAAAGTGCTGTGATGATGTTTTCGTGATTGGTGTGGAAGAAGTCTTCAGGAAAACTTACGCCGCTTGGCGCACCATGCTCAGACTCATCGCAGAATGTGACTACTGGAAGAGGGTTCCCTTCTCGAAAAGATGTGTGCATTTCAACGATCCTCATAAAACTAGTCCGATAAGTGAGCAACCCCAGCCTGTGGTATATCGTGCTCGTGAGCAGGGCTTAACTCAGTTGAGGGATGCGTTAAGGCAGCCTCAGAGTGCAAGCTACGTCAAGCCAGAGAAGCCTGCTCGATACGCCAATGTCCAACATGATTGGAACGACCCTGCAGCCAGACGTAGACACATCGAAACTGTCTCCTTGTCTGACTCTGAGTCTACGACCGACGAGGAGATAAATTTCAGAACTCCGCCAGTGTATCCAAGTAAAGTTGTGAAACCTAACTTATTTGTTGTGGATGGCCAATGTCACTTAAGGGATTTTCTCGCTGATTATGAGCATTATTTCTCGCGGAAGTACGTGGGTGGCACCGATCGTGAGCAAGCTAGACACCTTGGAGAGTTTCTGAACGGTGAAATTAAAGAAGTTTATCACCAAATCAGTGCATCAAACTGCCACTACCCTTACGTCCGCGCAGAACTGCTCAATTGGTACAAGAACCTGAAAATCGGGAAAAAGTCCTACTGGCGCAAGGAGTTGAGGAACTCAACGATTGGTCCAGAAGAGAAACTCTACCTATTTGGCATGAGGCTCCTGAATTTGGGACAGCAGGGATACGAAAATGATCGCGAGTGTGCCCGTGAAGTGAGAGAGCAATTCCTGCGCTCCGTGCCCAGTAAGTTCTCCCGTGAGGTTAGGACAATCGAGCGACATGGAAGACTCAACCGAGGAGCATCGTACCGGCTTCCTTGGAAGTCCCTCATGGAGTTAGCTCGTGACTACGACGAAGCAGCGGACGATAAAGCGTCGAATGAGAGTCATGCCTCAGAAATTCAGAACGTAGGTTTCACTCGTGCTCAGCCTGAGTTCCCTTTGATGGACCCTCCTGGTAATGGTGGATTCGGGCCAACTTCTGTCCCACATCGGGGAAGACCTCGGAACGCGACCAAGCAGATTTCACCTAATCTTTGCATGTGGTGTGGTAAAAGAGGCCATGAAACGAAAAATTGTCGCATGGGAAAAACCTGCTACAATTGCAATGACACTGGACATGTAGCTGCTTTCTGTCCCAGAGCCCCACAGCCTAAACTTGAGTGTCCCAAATGTAGACTAGACCATCTCGGGAAGGACTGCCAGCGAGGAACGAGGTTAAACTAACCTGCCCTGAACGCCGGAGGAAATCTTCAGGGCCTTCCACCGAGCACAAAGTCCTCCATCGCACCAGGATATTCTCAAATTCAGCACTCGCTCGAGGTCGAGCTGCGGCGGATGCGACACAGACTACAAGGTTTGCTACGGGAAATTCTGCTCTTCAGACAGAGAAGCAAACTCCAAGCAGCGGTCCTACTTCGCTACTTCCCGGTGTATCCGACCTGGCCTCTACTTCTATTGAGAGCGACGACTTTCCAAGAGAATCTCACGAAAGGGTGAGATGTGAGCCGATATCTTGCGACGGTGATATAAAGGAAATCCTACAGGCTACAGGTAAATTTGTAAATGTTTCAGGCGATTTGACCGCATTACCCAGAGTCGAAATTACGCTAGAGGGTATAAAGTGTCATGCGTTATTAGATACTGGGGCGTGTAGATCTTTAATATCAAGCGAACTTGCCAATAGCCTTAATTTAGTAGGTCGTGCAACTTCAGAGACGTTGATTGCCATTGGTGAAAATTTTAAATCTGAGAGCGAACTTGATCTCGAGTTTTCCATAGCCGATGTTCCATTTTCAATCAATCGTGTAATTGTTGTGCATAAATCTAAATCTATGACTTTTCCAATCATCTTGGGGGTCGACTTTTTTACCAGTAATTGTCTTGAATTCGATGTTCTGTCTAGAACTTTGGAGAAAACGACTAGCGAGGTAAAATTCAGAATAGCATTCAGTGAAGATGGTGTCCCATGCAGTGTAAGTTTTACAAATATTGTCTGCCGTGCAGCCTGTAACCTAACTATTTCTGGTGATTCTCAAGTGGAACTCACCACTGACTGTTCAGATCTTATCAGGGGCCGTAACTTAACCTTCATGGTTGAGAATAAACTTCCCAGTAAACTTGCAGACAAAGTAGAAATCAGACCTTGTATCATTGATGGGTCTCGTCCCAATATTCTCGTTTCTCCTCTGGTAAATTTTGTTAATATCAAAAAGGGAACTGTTCTTGGAGTCATGTCTTCCATTGACGTAGAAAGTCCCGATCATCCTAACCCTGTTAGATGGGATAAGGCTGAAATCAGGGAGAATGTAGACTTGTCTCATTTGAATCTGGCCGATAGGAACAAAGTTTATCTCATGATGGAGAATGTTGTTGATGTGTTTAGTTCGGGAGAGTACGATGTGGGCGTTACCCAGTCGATAAAACACACCATCGAGCTCACGGATCTCACTCCTATCTACGAGAGACCGCGAAGATTCCCTAAGCCTATTCAAGATGAGATAAATAAGCAATGTGAAGAACTCCATTCATTAGGTATCTTTGAACCTAGTGTATCGCCTTGGGCTTTCCCAGTTGTGCCTGTTAGGAAGAAAGACGGTACTATCAGGATGTGTGTTGACTATCGTAAATTGAATAAGGTCATGAAAGCCGATAAGCACCCGATACCTAACCTAGTAGATTCATTGTATAGCTTGAACGGGGCTAAATATTTTACTAGTCTAGATTTGATAAAAGGGTATTACCAAATTCCTCTTGAAGATTCATGTAAAGAGTACACCGCTTTCGCTACCAACCGTGACCAGTGGCAGTTCGCCAGAATTCCGTTTGGAATTAAAACCGCTCCAGCAGGTTTTCAGCGTGCACTACAAGACCTAATTTACCGAGAGATATCGAGTGATAAAGTAAAGATTTACCTAGACGACATCCTAATCGTTGAATCAAACTTGGATGCCCACGTTGATCTAGTGCGTAGAGTTTTGAACGTTTTGAACGATCATGGGCTGAAGGTAAAACCTTCAAAGTGTCGTTGGGCTGTGCGTGAGCTGGAATTCCTCGGTCACATTGTTAGCGAGAGTGGAGTGCGAAAGACTCCTCATTATATGGACGCTGTGAAAGATTACCCGCGCCCTAATACTGTTAAAGAATTACAGGGTTTCTTAGGCCTGATTAATTTTCAGCGCAAGTTTATACCCTCATGTTCTGATATCATGAAACCTTTGTCTGAATGGACGGGAAAAAGAGGATCAGTTAAGCTGAAATGGACGAGTTCAACGGTCGAGGCGTTTGAATCTCTCAAGCAGTTCATATTGAAAGATGTCGGGTTAGCGTACCCCGATTATGCTGAAACTGCTGAAAAGCTCGAACTTTGGGTTGACGCTTCTGCGAGCGGTGCCGGAGCTTGCCTCACCCAAAAGTGTGATGGCGAATCAAAAGTTATAGTGTACGCTTCGACCACGTTCTTGCCAAATCAGCGAAACTATTCTACAATTGATAGGGAACTTGCCGCTTTACGATGGGCAGTTAAGAGCTTGCGTCCATTTTTGTACGGAGTAGTATTCATAATTCATACTGACCATCAAGCTCTTGTGTACCTACATAATATGAAGCTGGTTAGCAGCCGTTTAGCTAGAACCGTGGAGGATTTGGCAGAGTATTCTTTTGAGATAAGATACACTCCTGGTCGACTGAACGTTGCTGCTGATAAGCTTTCTCGTCTTGGTGCTTTCCCCAATGCGGTTGAATTTAAAAGCGATTCACAACAGACCCTACCTCCGGGGCTGATTGTGGAGTCATATGCTCCAGGAGGCGGAGATTCGTTGTTTTATAGCTTATACCAGTTGTTGAGGGAAAGGGCCAATAACGAACTTTTTCCTCGGGACCAATTTGAATTAAGGAAGGTTGTGGTAGACGAGATTCTACAGAACCCTACCGATTATAATGTTGAGCTAACCACAGAGGTGCGTCGTTCGTTAAAATTAATGACACTGCCTGGTCAGTTACCTTGTCTGGAAGCTTTGGTGGCAACCAGTAGGCTTTTTAATGTTGTAATATGTGTGTATTACTGGGACTCCGCTCCAGTGGTGTACAAGCACGGTGGGGTGACGGAGGAAGCCTCTATTGTTAACCTGCAGTGCTTATCAGGTGTTCACTATAATCCTCTTGTCGAGCTTAAATCCTTCTGTGGCTACCCGCGAGAAACTTGTTGTGCAGCGGCCATAGCTTCACCGGACGGAATAGTGGAGGTAGGAATGAACCGTTTTGATGAAGATTTCATACTCGATGTAGCGCAGTTGTTCATTAGTGATTTTCCCGATTGTCACACTGTAACTAAACACCCGATGATTGAAGTTAAAATTTCTAACAAAGAAGGTTGCGCTATCCTAGATTCCGGTGCTCAATGCAGTTTAATTGGGGAAGAATTTGTGAAAGAACTTGCTGGTTATTCTGTGCACTACGGAGATGCCGTTCATTTAATCGGTCTTACTGGAGCAGTGTTAACTGTCGAGAAATTCACTACTCTTAAATTGGAAGTAGGTAGTTCAATGATCGAGCAACGGTTTCTTATTGTACCCAATAACGTTTTACCTTCATGTTGTTTACTCGGGCTCGATTTCATGGCTTCCAACCAGGTTATTATGAACTTTAATTTTAGGCTGTGTCGAGTAAACGGTGGTCAGCCGGTTGAATTCCTGACTTGCCGTCTCGCATCGGATAATTCAAAATTGTGGATAGCGGTAGCCCAGAACTTGGAAGTTCCGGAGAGCTGTAGATGCTTGGAGGGACGAACTAGTGCCCTAAGAGCTCTAGAAGTTTTAACTAACCAAGACCCTACATCAATGATAATGAGACAGAAGAGATCCACGGAAATTCGATCGGTTCGCCATGGAATGCGTAATGATGTTTCTCCCGAACAATGGCAAGGGCCGGCATCTCGGTTCAAAAGATATGCCAATAACTTGTGTGTGATAGACGATTTGTTGTGTTTCGGTAAAGAATGTGTAGTCCCTGTCCTACCTTTCAACTTTGTACTAAATTTAATAATCCGTCTTCATGTTGAGCTCGCGCATATAGGTAGGGATAAACTGTTGAATTACGTTAAATCTATGTTCTGGCATCCAAAAATCGGACAAATTGTAGGAGATGTCTGTTCCTCCTGTTCGCATTGTCAAATGTTTAAGTCTATTCGGACCATCTTGGTTCCTCCTACGTGGAAGGTAGTAACTAGCGAACCTTTTGATTTGGTGGCCGTGGACTTGGTCTCCTATTCGCGATCTACGTCTGGTTACGTTGCTGCACTGGTCCTAATAGATGTGCACAGCAAATGGTTGTCGGCTGTCCCGCTTAAGGATAAAACCGGCTCTACCGTAGCTGATGCCCTGGATAAAGCTGTCCTACCTTGTCTGGCAGCGGTTCCAACCAGATTGTTGAGCGATAATGGGCCTGAGTTCATATCTTCTAAATTCGCGGCCGTCCTCGAAAAATGGGGGAACGTTCATGTACGAAGTACCCCTCACAAAGCTTCGAGTAACGGTGCGGCGGAGCGTGTCATAAGGACTCTAACGGGACTCATCGCTGGGCTACTCGCCGATTCTCGAGACTGGGATGCAGAGCTACCGTCGGCAGTGTCTATTTACAACAATACGGCTCATACAGAACTGAAAATGTCCCCTTCACAGTATTTGCTTTCTCAGAAGCACGTGGCGAATCCAGGGGTGCCGCCATCGCAGAAATGGCGCCTTGGACACGATGCTTACTCTCCGTTTCGGGTGAATGACCTAGTTTTGAAAGAGCGTCCAGTTCACGGTCGCTTGAACGTAAATAAATTTCTCCCTATTTACGACGGACCGTTGAGAGTGCTAAAGGTTAACCCGAATGAAGTAACTTACGAGCTAATGGACGTTAAAGGTGGCGAAGTCATCAAAACTCACCATAAATTTCTCAAACGGTACAAAACCGCACCGCTGTATTTGCGGCGAAATAAACTATTTCAAAGATTGAACGTAGAGTTTAGCGAGTCCACGAAAGTTTCTGAGGAGACCTCGGAGACGGAAACTCGCCCTTCGATTGGTTCCCACGAGCACCTTGATTCAGATTCCGCTTCTTCGGGTTCTGTTCAAGATTTCTGTTTCATAACAGAGACAGGGAGCCGAGAGAAGCATACTAGCAAGATAGCGGATCCTTACTTCGAAGCATGGGCCAGGGGTTGCTGCAAAGGTTGTTTCATCCTCCTCGCCGAGTTCTATAAGAAAACTACAGCGGAGTTGAGGCGTAATCCAGACCAGTCGCTCCAGCCAGTTTGTGCTGAGGTCGAAACTTTGGCAACCGCATCTCCCGTCAGTATAGGAGCTTTGGAACGAAGCATTGATCGATTGTACGACGCGCTCACCCCGGCGGTGATACAAAGCTGCCGCAATGATGGTAGACTCGGCCCTACTATTTCTGAGTCACCCCGCTGTCTTAGATCTCGAGGTCCCGCTAGAGAACAACCCCATGTACAACCTCGAACTTTAGAATATAAAGCGAAACGGTCACTAGACCAGACTGAATAAAAATTTACCATTGTGTGTTCATGTCGTCCTAATTAGCTAGGGGTAAGTAGATGACATAAAACGTATTCTTTTTCCCTATGTTTGCTATGTTCTGTTGTCGCTAGTAAGATTGTCTATTAATAAGTGTTAATGCGTTCTGTGAGATCAATTTCCAGGAATTGAATTGGATAAATTAGGTTAAGTTGTATTGCGAGATTTGCTGCATCCTAGGCTTACAGAGACGAGGCTGAGGGGGGAGTGTGTTATAGAGCTGTTTTTCCAGCCTGCCTCTTGTAGGTGCCTGCGATGTACATAGGGTTAAGAACTTTAATTATGCTTTTGTTCCTTTTAAATTTATCATTCATTTTATTTCTTACTGTTTCTATTTATCATATGTATTGTTGGTTGTCATATTTCTACGAAATATTATGGTTGTTCCTCCTGAGTGTGTTTATGCGAACGGAGAAGCTGCCTCTGCGGTTACGTACGGAGGCCTGCCACCGCACCCTATTAATCTGTTGTGGGTTGTCGCTGTGTGCGGGTGTGCGGGGGGCTTCTCGGGCGGTCGCTTAGGACCGACATGTGACTTTGATAATTTGTATAGGAGTTTAGGGAAGTGTAGTCGTTAGTGTAATTGTTATTCATTTTTCATATTATCGAATCTTGGTGATAGTTAGCATTAGTTATTAGAATACTTGCCAGTTTGGACTAAAGTTAAACTCTACACAACTAAAAAGTAGAATTCAGATTATCCCGTGTATAAGTGTTTTCTAAGTTAGTTTATTGTTTCAATAATGAACATCTGTAGAGCTCGTTGGCTTCACGTTACGTCTGGTGACAGTAAGATGCTTTTCTCTCTGCCGAGCTCCTATTATTGAGCTACCGAGGCTATAGAGCAGTGGCACCCAAGGGGAGCTTACTACAATTCTATTGTCTATAACCCGAGTTTCTGTGTGTAAATCTATTAAATTCCTTTGAATATTTCCTGAAGCTTATATTGATAGTGTGTAACTATTTATTTTTTATTTGTTTTCAGGCTCACTTATCGGACTTCGTTTTGTCCACTTTTGTTTACTTAGTTTTTTTCAATTCTATCTACTTCAACCAATAAAGCCTGCACCCCGTCGCCTCTTCCTAATTTCCACCGAGCATCATTAAGTGTTAACTTAGCTCAGTGGCTGGACCTATAACAATATGTCTATATAACCATTGTGGGAAAATTTTCCCCACTACGGTTTGGGTATGTCCAAGGTGGCTTTTTTCTTTCAACCTTTCCGCGTAAGTGTCGGGGTGCCGTTCGCTGGTCGTTGCTCAGATGTTTTGGTAGGGTCGTAGGTGAGGTCGTAGGTACGGAATTTTCATTTAGCAGACTTGACTTGATTAGACTGAGATCAGACTTGATTTTGATTCCTCTAAGAGTTGATTTTAGCTCAACTCTATAATGACATTATGTCGATTTAAGCAGTGATTAACTTGGTGTTTAAGCTGCCATTTTTATCCGTCCGTTTATGCCTTTACAAAGGCGTGTTGCATCGTCGGCCTACGCTTCGGTGATGGGGTTCGCGGCTAGTTCCGTGGCACCCACTTCAGGCTAAGACCCTCTACCCTCTTCCTGACTGCTTTTCTCTGTCTATTATTTTGTGTGCTTGTGCTATTATTTCTTTACTTTTATTCTGTCGACTATCGTTTCAATTTTCCTATGGTGCTTCAAGCAAGTAAAATTAACTAAAATTAACATTGAAACTTCAATGAATTAACTCTTAACTCGTCCTTGCGACGTTAATTACTATTACTATTAATATTGCTATTTGAAGTCGTTCGTCTTTTTGATGGGCTAAATTAGCCTGGATCAGAGCGATCTTCTAACTTTAACTTCTTTCTCAAGTATCTAAAATCTCTCAACTATTTTTACTGTCTTTCCGCTTGAAGCACTTAATCTCTAACTGATTTCTTCTAATTTCCTTAATTAAACCTTCTGTCTGAACGTTTCGTCACTGAGTGCAATAAAAACTCAGGTTAGTTGTTATACTTCTATTGTGTTGTCATTTTCGTTGTCATTGGTGATGTTGCTTCTCAAGTGAAATATTGTCCTTATTAATTTCGTGGTTTATTCGGGGTTTAAGGTTGTACGTTATTTTTATAGTATACTCCGGAGGAGGCTTCTGCTGGTGCTGACTTTGTCGCAGCCGGGTTTCAGCTGTTCCAGCCAACTTCTAACAGGCTAGCCTCTCCGTTGCTTTAAGGTATATATCTAGTCGGACTTAAATGAGTAGGTTGCATTAGCGTAATACTTGAAACTTGACTGATTAGTTGCGTTGTTTCGCCTTGACTTTTGCTAATATTTCTGTTTCCTAGCAGTTGAGGGTGGAGCGTGTGCCAGAGGCGTCGACGGGGGGTTCTATCTACCATTCCAGCCCTTTTCTTGAATCGCGGCGTTACTCGCCCTCTGCCTGCCACTTCTTGAGGTGTCACCTCTGTTCGGAACTAAGGGTCTACGTGTTCGTCGAATTCAGCCCTTCGCGTGGACCCGACGTTCCTCGCCACCTATTGCTGCCTGCGCCCGTTGTCTCGAGCTTGCAACAACCGCGCCCTGGACTCTGGTCCTTGACGGCACCTGCTAACTTTTTTAACGCCCACGGCATAAGCGGACTTTTAACTCGCCCTAACTTTTAATCAACTTAATAAAGTGTTTTTAAAAAAAGGCAATTATCTGGTTAGCGAATGCTAGCCGTAAAACTTAAATTGTACTTAAAATTAAATATTAAGAGTTGCGTTTGCGTTCACTGTGTTCGTTACGTTCATGTCGTTAAATCACTCAATATAAGGGTGGATCTAATAAAAACTTTGATTAATTAAACTTTACTTCTATTTTTCTATTCCTTCGCTGAAAACGATTGTATGGGAATTATTTCCCATACCATACTCAAAAGGGAATTTCGATAACTTCTTTATGTGGATTTTGGGAACTTTTTTTAAAAAAAGGTGACCATTTCAATTTTTTTTTCATGTCGTGTAATTTTCTAAATAATAGACGTATCAAAAAATTCTATTGCGTATGGATACACCTTGCTAAGCTCTATCGAATGGTATATAAACCATTCATGTAGCTCTAAAATTGTGGAAGAAGATACATTTGAGACACCAATTATCAAATTTCCATAAAAACGTGTTTTTTCCCCAAAAAATTGTTTTTCTTCCTACCTTTTGAACTACCAAGTTTTCTACAATCAACTCCTGAGCTTTTGTATCTGTTTTTAAGCCCTTTTGATTGATATAATTTACATAGCTGTAACTCTGGAACTCTGGGAAAAAATCTGCATCAAAAGACAATACGTGTAATTCTTCAAAACAACCACTTTTTTGAAATAATGAAAAATTTTTGAACCAAAATACGTTTTTTTCAAGTCAACTCCTCTGTTTTGTAGCTCTTTTCAAGCCCTTTGGATATGTGTGCTCGCCATAGCCGTAGCTATGATACTGCAGCTGTCATCGAGCTATGAATGAAAGCTGCGGTATCATAGATACGGCAGAACAGCTAAATTTTGATATTGTCAAAAATTTAAAAAAAATTTTAATTCAGCGTTGGAATGTTTCGTTTGAATAATGAAAGCACTTTGAGGAGTCCATGAACAAACTATATTGCCATTGCCGCAGAGAAACACGCTCAATTGACGCCCGATAATGATGGGGGGGAGGGTTCAAGGTCACGCCACCCCCATCGCTTCCCAATTGAAAATCAAGGACGTGTCACCGGTGAATTAAGGACGAGACAGTCGATCATGTATGAATTAAAGGCGAGTCGGCCGTCTCGGCCTTATAACTCTCTCTCCCCGCTCATAACTACGCATGGTCGAGCTCGGACGCGATATTCTAAGCAGGCCAGTAATGATTTGAGGGCGCAAAATTTTCAGTTGGTTAATGGCCGTAACATTTGAGGACGGCCATCCGTTGTTTGCAGCTATACAAATATCATTGAATTATCGCCGTATAATGGACGGAAGTAAGCCATGAAACGTGTGTTTTGACATTGCTGCGTACAATGCACCAAGCTAGAAACTGTACTTCACATATTTTTTCAATTTTCATGTTTTTTTCCAAAATATAGGCAACATTGAAACTGAAGACTTCTCTGTGCTGTGCAATAAATGATTCGGTGCGTTTACTAGTGTTCATTTATAAATTTTCACCATACATTTGTTATGGTTATGTTTTTATTTCCTTCTTCGATACCTTCATCGATACCAGTCGAACATATTACTACAGTCCCCGCAGTATATCTATCTCTCTCAGAAGAGAAGTGCTACTAACTGAGAGGACAAGGCAAGATTTCAAATTGAGAAATGAGATTCAAGAGTGAAATCAGTTTAATCACTTTATAGTTCTAATTTCATTCTTAAGAATTTAATTATAATTTGGAAATTTCTAAAATGAAGAATAACATAAAATAAAATTAACTAATCTCGTATCATAGTGATTCAAATTATACCTAAGATTAATTGTATTCATAAATTTTATGCAATATCGTTCTATTTTTTATGGTGAAGATATCGTGATGTTGACAATGCTGATTGTTTCAAGAAAAACATAGATTTCAAACAGTGCTAAGCGAAAACGTATTTTATTATGACAGTTTCTGATGTCAAATTTCTTGACGTAACCCACTGTAGCGGGTAGTGAAATTTAAAGGAAACGAAATATCGCATAATATCGTTCAAATTTGGCTAATTACGTTGCAAAGAATAACATATGGTAGTAATGAAATCTTATATTCTAATAAAGTAATCAAATTAATTCTCGTTTGAATAAGTAAAGCAATACAAGTCAAACTTTCCATAGTTCGCAATTCAAGTAACATTGCTTTTCAATTTCTGTTGGATATTTTTATTCCCGAAGCAGTCGTGCGTAGCTGAAGTCTGCTCTCAAGATATACGAGTGTTTGCAACATGGAAATTACACATAAAACAATGATGTAACACTAATTACGTTCTGATAACATCGCGCAAATTAATCTTCGTTTGACGTTTTAAGCAAACGTCACATACCACAGCACTTAAACGTAGGCTAAAGATCGGTTATTATTTTTACTCAAATGAAAACAAAGACTTGAATAATCAACGAAATATACTGAGAAGGAATATAATTATTAAAAAAAACATATGTCTGAGAAAGAAGTTGGCAAATGGTTTGTTATGAGTTCGGTAAGTACGAGGTCGATGTATCGTCTATCAGTCGACGACCAATCTACAAATTACCCTATCCATGTCATTTTAATTAAAATGGAATAACAAAAAAGTATGATGTATTACACTCCTACTGCCTTCCAAGAACAAGTGATATATATACAATATTATTTAGTCTAGTATAAAAAACTCTTCCAAAAATTTGTTTCGAACATTTAAACGTTACTGTCTGTAAGCCAACTTACCCTAAAAATTTGCTCTATGAACTGGTTCGATCCAGTACCATTCGAAGTTTCGAACGAGCAGTCTGTGGCATCGCACCGGCGGGCGGCGGTGCAGCTTAGACAGTTTGTTAGTTTTTAATGTCGCAATAGGTGCTGGTACAGTGTGATTCCCAATTACTTCTTAAAAACTTTGAATATGAATTTTATTGATTTTAGTGCAGATGTTTGAACGTTCTATGTGTTGGCAAATTCAGAATTTATACTGAATGAAAGTTCTAACTACGATTTTATGTTGATCGACCCGATTCGATCGTTACTCTCATCCGTAGAACTTTCTCGTCAGCTGGAGCGTTCAAGCTGAGTTTAATTTCTTAAAATCAGTCATGTGAAGGGTGTTTTAGTGATGTTTATATCAAAGTCGATAGATTGCTCTTTCATCATATTTCTCTATTTCTATGGTAATCTAGAAATGATCCTACTTGAAAATAGTTTTTTCTGAGGAAAAAATTTAAAAAGTGCTCGCAGCTAGTTCTTCTGTCAAATAAGATATATACTGAAGGCCGTGAAAAAAGTGCGGTAGCCCTCTCAAGGAAGTGTTACAGAATTTGCCTGTTGCCTGAAAGAAACCGCTGCAAGGGCGAGTTGGCGTTAATACACCTTCAAACATAGCAGTCGCATCAAGTGAGTATTTTATGCATATGTGAATAGTTGTTTTGAGTATTGGTCGTTTTATGATAGGCTATACATATACCGAATATTTTATTATTTTCAAATACTTGAGTTTTAACCCTATTAGGTATAATTGTAATTTAATATAAATATAATTGAATATGAACAGGATATTATAACGACCTCCATTTATGGTTGCCAGTTCAATTTCTACTAAAAACTCCCATTATTTTACTTGCAATCGATATATATTGTAGAAGCAAATCCAACATTACATAATTTCAACCTACTTGAATTTCAACCGTGCTGTAAACCGTATCATTAACTGTAGGTTGACCGTTAACATTAAAGAGTTTCCCTTTTATTTAATTGAACATAAGATGACTTGTCATAACTCACCCTCACAAAGCTTAACTTAACCTTGCTCTACATGTGCCCTGCTTTTAAATATAAAAACACATGAAAATGTTCGGCAAGAAACCTATATAGTTTCCAACATTATAATTTAGCGGTTACGTTTTAAGCAGTCATCCACACTAGCACCTATAGGGGTGGAATAATTGTAAATCTTCTGCCGGAAAATTTGGTAAAGCTCTATTGTTAAGATGCTAAGGAGGAATAGAGAAGTTTAGCTATCAGGAAAAATGTGCTACACGTCCTTACCTTGACATATCTGGAAATATCTCATACAAGCGTTTTTACTTTCAGAAGAATTGGATTCATCCGAGGACTCTGAGCAAGGTGCTGAACCTGTCTCCCAACTGCCGAATTCGTTCCCGACCTAAGCCGGTGAGAATTACGTTCAGATAACGATGTTTCTTTCACATTGATATGTGCCCCTCAGAGGGATACAACTGTTGTATCTATGGGAATTAGCGCTCCCAGGGGAACTATGTGAGGGCCCGAGCTAAAGGTTAGGTAGGTCCTTTTTGTTGAAATAGAATAAGTTTTGTTTTGTTACGTACCATCTTTTTTTCGGTTCACTGCTGTCCTGTTTTTCAGCACCTACTACTTTCTTCTTCAACTTTTTCTTGTTTCATGATCTTCTTTCTTGGCTTTCTGTTTCTGTGCCCTTTGTGCATAGATTCCACGTTCCCTCAACTCCATACTAAATGGTGCTTTCCTCCTTCCTCTCTTGGAACGTCTTTGTCGTGGTTAAGGGAGGCTAACACTTTCTTATATAATAATAATAATAATAATAATAATAATAATAATAATAATAACAAAAATAATGATAATCACATTGATATGTGAACTTAGTTTTATTTTGTATTGTTTATGAGTCCGTTCATCAAAAAGAAATCTATTATAGTACATGTTGAGTGCTAACCTATTTTATGTATTGCTGATTTTATGCGTGATATTTTAGGTGCGTAATGTATTGGGACGGTCTACTATTGCTTTACATCTTTTTCTTCGATATATCTCGATAGGAATTTGATGGAATAGTTTCTTTTCTACATATACGATGACACTATTAAAAATAGAAGGAATAAATCTCTACTTTTGTTAGTTTTAAAAGCTGTGTGTGTAAATTCATACATTGCACTATCGTTAATGTTTATTTTACCTTTGACTATATCGGTAGAAGGGCTCTGCCAAGGAATTTGATTCCGTTTTTATCAATGGTATTCGATTTTGAATCCACGATTAAGTAAATCCCGTGAAAAGTTTTATTTTAATTCATAGAAATGCATCTTCTCAGGGAACTCAAAGAATATCTAGTTCCATAGTACTGCAGGGAACAATTCAATATATTTTGACGTATTTTATTTAATTTACCCAATTATGGTGCATATCATCTTCCTTCAAATTAAGCATTTTAATATCCATTTCGTCATATGCAGAATTTTTTTTTAAATGACTCAAAAACATTAGTTGTGTTTCTGGTTTTGAGTACTATAATGTACAAATGAACATCCTTCCATTTACCTTACAAGACTATCATAAGACCTCTTAAATAATATTTAAGAACGTACTAGGTAAACAATTTTATCCTTCCTTCCATTTCCAGTTCCGTTGCTTCGCCAAAAAAATGGAAATAGCTGCCATTCAAAGTCAACTCGATCGCATGGAGTGTAAAGTTGAGATATTAAACGATCAAGTTGCTGGGATCGCTTTGCTTCTAAAGGAGCATCATTACTCAGAAAAATCTGCCAACGTAACACCAGATCGAGGATTCGCGCGTGCGACTTCAATGGAAGACTGGACCATACTTCAGAGCGAAGATTTTGTAAGTTGTATTGTGGTCAAATAATTGTTAATATATCCCTCCATTTATATCAAATTGTCATTTAAATATTTGTGAATAGTGGATTTGACGCTTCTTCGTTATGATGGGGAGTTGGCGTGAAATATGCGCGAAAAACTTAGACAAACACAATCTTTTATTTCGGCAGGCACAAGTCTTCGTAGAGAGACTTCAAAGGTAATATGCTGCCGAGGATTCAAACAAAATTGTAAGCTAATGTACTTCGGAGTTGTGGAGAAACTAACATTTTTAAATATGTCTTACAGTTTCCTGTTCTCAAATTTCCAGGTTCCATATCTGATGACCGCCAGGGAAGCAAACCTTAAGGGGTGTTTACACTAGGGGACATTTCGGCTGTGAGGCGCGACTCGTGTAGCCGAAGCTCACCACTGAGGCCCAAATTTGTGTGTGTGAGCCCGAAGTTCCCGATTCGCTTTGGTTGAATCCGTGCAGCGGCTACACGTGTGCGAGGCGCAGCTCTAGACCGGTCAGTGTGCGGATGGCAGTCATCAAGTGAGGTAGCGCCTCTCTCTCACCCGTCATGGCTGACTCAACACTACCGCGAGAAACTACACTGCTTCTAATTGAAATGTACTAAGCCCATCAATGCCTTTGGCAGACTAAAAGCTGTGAATATAAGGAGGCTGCTTTCCATTATATTTTAATGAAGATGAACGAATATAGTAACATTTCTCTCATGCAAATAAAAAAGAGATTACGTAGCTACGATGCAGCAACAATATTCACACAAGCTCGTCTACAGCTGCATGGCTGCCACTTGGTTTTGTGCTGCATGGCTGCCACTTGTGTTTGACCAAAAAATCTAGTGTGACCTCAAAAAATATCGAGAAACATATAGATTTAATAATAAAACATCCAAAAATTTATCTAGAAATAAATTAATTATCTACTATAATAAATTAGTTGAACAATAGCATATAAGGATATTTATTTCATAAATTGCTTTATTTTAGGCAATTTATCTTTATATAAATTATCTAGTATCCTGATATTTACCCTAATAAAGCTTGGTATCCTAATATTCTTCAATTTTACACGTGTTGCGAGTAGAAAGGTCAGTCTCTATTGCATTGCATTTCATCAATGCTCAGATTCCTACTTATCAACAATTGTTTTAAGGCTTTCACACCGCTATCTTCATCACTTTTAATAATTTTGCAATTACTAAGTAAGTTGATTCTACTTTATTGAATGCATTACTTTAGTATATTACTGATACACCAAGTAGTTTCATGATAGAAATATCATTGCTCCATCCAACAATAAACTGAACTCCTTGTTACCAATATCATTGGTCGGTCTTTCGTCAAAATGAGGCCACATTACATTATTGATAATGTATGTGCATTTTATTCCATGATTTTCTGATATCATCACTAGTTTTGAAATTGGAGATAGTGTGCTGTAGCTTATGAACCGTGAAATAGCCGTCTTGGTGTCGTTCATAATCTGAACATAACATGATCAGAATATATTTGCTTCACTATTCAGACAATTTGCTTAAGTAAATTAACAAATATAATAAGAATGAAGCAGTAACCAACCATTATGGTGACTTCCTAATTCGAATTTACAGTAATCTATCATATACATAGCTTAATTGTAATTCTAGCTAGAAAATTTCTATCACGCTGAAAAAACTATATGGATTTTATAGCTAATATCTAGGTTCGAAATTTTACATCTAAGCTTCAGCAAAAACACCTAGATCTAGCTATATAATATCTAGCGTGGCAGCCCTGTTGAGCAGCGCGCGCTCCATGGCTCGCTCCAATGGTGTCTAGTCTAAACGCACATGGCTCTTGTGAAGCTCCACACGAGGCGTCTACACGTGAGGCTGCAGCAAAATGTAGACCAGTGTAAACGGCCCTTTAGTCACACAGTGACAGCGATGTTGAAAATCTTACTCGCGGGAAACCTAGCGACAGAATTCTCCATGCCAGGTTTAGGCCCCCACAGACTGAGGACCAACTCAAGTTTGACAACTCCGCTCCGCCGCTTGTGCAGTAATCGAAAGTGAGTAACCATGATACCATTTACTTCAGAGCAAATCATGTTCACAACATTTGATTGTTTTTAATTTAGTGCGTAAAATGAAAGAGTCGGATACAGCCTGCAATAATTTGTTGCGAACGACCTTCTTCATATTTTTTTCTTCATTGCAATGCAGATGCTCATGCTCAAATTCCCGAGCACCGCAACGAGCTTAGGAGTAAAGTAAAATCTGCCTTTCAGAAAGCTCTCATCTCATAGCTAAGCTCTGCTGAATAATGTTTTACGAAGTTTCACCAGGATAAACTTACAATCTCATGTAGGTTCACAGATAACAAATTTTGTACCAAACTTCTATTGTTTAATGAACAACTCCAGTCACCCACTCCCCACAATTAGGTTCTAACGCTCTTTTTCGACGAGACGACTACGTGCTGTATCTACTTATTAGTCATCCACTTTCAGTAGCGAGTGATATGCATGCACATGAATTTCGAAACATGACTTCATGAGTATATATTTTAACACTTAGACCTTAATTGGTTAAACTGAGATTCAGTGTTCAACTAAAATTTGAAGTCGATTAAAGTTAGCTATTTTGAAAATGCAAACAATAACCGGATCCGGCCGTCATTTTGCTTTAATTAAATATTCATTAAAAATTTAATTTGTGATACCGTTCGGTCAGCAGCATTAGAAAAATCCCCTCCTAGACCACCGGTAGAGTATGTTGCGCTGAAAGTGTAAATGATGATAGTAGTCATTTCGAGCGATACTAAGTGTAGCCTGTTATTAAATAGGGGATGAGGGGAGTGCCGGGTACACATGAACATCATTCACTGACGGAATCTCAACTGACCATCATTCACCATGCTCATTGCGCACGTAGCACTGAAATTAGATTTTTTCATGTGCTTACAACGACAGATTGATAGTATAATATAGATGTTTTCAAATTATTCTAACACAATTTATTTTCCAACTTTTCAACTTTGCGAAATTGTTTTAGTTCTCCACGTGTTAGAATACGAAGTTAGTCACATATCATTTCACTGAAATGAACACTCAATTACTTAAAAATTCTGCATATATCAGTCAATAAAAGGCAACATTTCGATGTTACTAACATTTTCAGGATGCCAAAGACAAAACAAACAATCACTTTGATAAAACTATGTCAGTCCAAAACGTAAGCTACATCCGACTGAATATAAATATTGGTAATCCCATTGCGATATGACTAGGTAGGACTTACTTTGTGCAAGACTAAAATTACAGATGCCTAGTCATTGATTACCAGATATTCATATGGTAACGGCACCAGAGATGAAGACAAAATGGACGATCTACCGGAAGTTCCAAACGTCTAAGCCACAGTCCTACAGAACGATTTTAGAGCAAAAAATAATATGTACTTTCGTTGAGGGTAGGTTCAATTTTATAAATCTGCAGTGCTTCTATAACTTGAATTCTATACCGGTGAAGCCAATTTTATACGGAAGGTACGTGGACGATATTATCGTTGAAATTGAGATGGTAGAGCAGTTTGAGATGTTGAGGAATTTGGTGACTGATAATCCGGTGTTACATTTACGTATGAGCTGGGTGTGTAAGTGGGAAGCTGCCATTTCTTGACGTTTCAGTGGAAGAATCTCAGAGTGCTTTTCGTATAACTGTGTATGTCACCCTCGCATGCTGGTGGAACCAGAAACTGTGACTGTGATGCAGCGCATGTGTATTTTGAAGGTGTTATCCATACCTTGTTAAAGAACATTTATGAAGTGTGCAGCAGCTGGGCTAGTTTTCATTCAGAAATGCTACGTGAAACCAATACATCCAGATATGTCATTAAAACTTCGTGTGTACTACAAAATCATAAAATCAGTGATCTACTTAGAAACAATATTTCCAGATCCAGAGTCAGTGACCTTGGCCGAGGCAATGTGATTTTTCAGTTCGAATGTAACAGGATAGACCGCAAGTCTTTCAGTAAGTGTTGCATTGGCATGACTAGAATGACACTGAAGCTAGGATTAATCTCGCACAAATATTAAGGTTCCGTTTTTAATCATTTCCGTGTTGATCATAGCTGTAAGCCTTCAAAGGAAGATCTGTGCTCAAATGCAAAAATTTTGTATAATGTTTAAAGGTGCATATTCAAATAATAAGTCATAAACTTAAACTTAGCCTCAACGAAATTACAAATAATTTTTTGTTCTAAAATTATTGTTCAATAGGACTGTGGCTTGTAGACGTGTGATATCTCCAGTTGTTCATTCATTTTACCTCTATCTCTGGTGCCGTTAACATGTGAATATCTGGTGTGCGGTAAGAACTAGTCATCTGCAATTTCAATCATGTACAGAATTACCCTACCTAGTCTTCTCGCATTGTGATATTTGATACCAATATTTGTGATACCAATATTTTTGTTCTGTCTAATCTAGCTTAAATCAGTGATTATCTATGTATTCTAACATGTTTAGAACTATTGAAACACAAGTAAGTCGATATTTTTCTCTAACAAAATTTTTTTCAGACAGTATACCCTTATTAATTAAATGAGTAAAGCTACTGATAAGGAATCTAAAACGAAGGATAAACTTTACACACCTATGCTGTGAGGAGCATTTATTCTCGCTAAAATTTGACCAGGAAACTATTAAAGGTATTTCGTACTCAGAATATTCATTTGTCGGATAGCAATCCTATAACCAACTATTTTTCCCCCAGGATCAGTTGACTGGCATAGAGGAGAGGCAAGAGACCCGTCACTTATCTTTCAGCTATCACTTGGGCATTTGAAAACTGTGGACCAGCCCTTGACGAGCCAGTTTTACTCGAGTTAAACGGAAAAACGGTGTATTCTAAGATGAAGTGTCACAGAAGGTTTAGACCCTTCAGAGCATAGAACTACTATATCAATGGGAACTAGCGATCCCAGGGGAATTTCTGAGGCCCAGCTGAAGGTAAGGTATGCATTCCTTTTGATTTCATATACTTTTGTTTTCTTGGTTCGGAATAAATTCATGTTTTCTATGTCATGAAAGTTGGTCGCCGCAAGAAAAGCGTCAGCAAACGTGCTGGCGTTGAGATTCCTTTTTTTGCAGCTTAATGCTGACTTTTTCGCTGTTTATTACGTTCTTTAACTTCTATCATGTTTCATAAACTTCTGTGTATCATGTTGATTCTGAAAACAAGGTGTTTCACGCCTTGTTCATAGATTCCCCGTTTGGTTAATTCCCTACGAATTTATTCGTTCCATTTTCCACTCTCTACAACGCGTTAATTTGGACAGGGAGGCTTATCCTAAAATTCTAGATTTAGCTTAAATAAAGGAGTAATTTTAATGAAATATTTCATTTATACCTTTTTGAGTGCTTATAATGCCGATCGTACTTTGCATTTTCGTAAAAAAATATAAGCAATGAATAACTTAGATGTCAAAACATGTTTCAATAACTGCGAGTCAAGTATGTGATCGTAGAAATAAGACCAGCGCAGTCTATGCTGTAATTGGACAGGTGTGCTTAATTATCGGCCAAGCTGAGCCGTTATTTTTGTTTCTTAACATAATTAACAGCGGGCGGGGGTAAACATTTGAGTGTTTTAAAACCAAGTTTTCTCATTAGAAACTCTCTGCCACGCTCAGCGAAGTTTTTGTCTTGAAAAGCAACACTCAAATATATATATATATATATATATATATATGAGTGTTGCTCTAAAAAAACTACAACTTTCGACAAAAACTTTCGGCCGCGTACAGCCGAGATTCATCGCCTTTAAGCGATCCTAAAATACAAATATATATATATATATATATATATGTGATAATGCATGTATATATATATATATATATATATATATATATTTGAGGGTCGCTTAGAGGCGATAAATCTCGTCTGTGCGCGGCCGAAAGTTTTTTTTTTAACGCCAAATTCAAGGATGGCCATCCGCGAATCATGTGCGTATCGCCGGTGAAATGGGTCGAGCAGGGACGTATCATGGACTTGACATGTATGACCAACGCGGACGGCCGCGTACGTATCTGAGCCAAAAGTTCGTCCTCAAGTGGACATTTCGCCTACGATTCGGAGGTGATTTACCCATGTTACGTCCCTTAGGTTCTTCCTTACCCGGCCATAACACATCGGCGATACGTCCTTGATTTTCAATTGGGTTTCCCCCCCTGTGGTGGGCGCACTATTCGGAGTAGACGTAAACGGAAAGTACCAATGGAAGCGCACGAAAATCCTCTATGAGATGCATATAAAAACAGAAAATCAACACATATCCTGATTTCTACCCAGACGGCCTCCTTAATGGTAAGGTAAGCTCACACTCCACTCCAACTTCCTTGAAGCAAACTCTTACTCTGCCTGCAAAATATAAATTGATTTACTATCCTTTCAATTAAAATAATGAAAACCTGACCATTACAGAGAAATTTTTTCCTTTGGCCAGGTATTCACCAGTCTTCTATTGACTGCATACTAATGCAATGAATGGCATTTTAAAATTTTTTTCTCTTAAAAGTCAGTATTGTAGCTTGTACTCTTTGTGAGCTTAGTAAATCTCACAAACTTCTTCTTTATTTATAAGGCCAGAAATGAGAATATGAATTAAATTCAGTCAATTATACATTTGCAACTGAAAAAGTTTGACAATAGATTTCAAGATAATAGACCTAAGTTGAAGCTGAAACGAAATCTGGCATTAGTGAAGATCTACTTTGAGGCTGATTGAGCACTATCATCATTAAATTGCCGCATGTAAGATTAAAGGATGGAGAGTTGAAGAGTAAAGAACCTAGGTGCATAAAAACTGGATCGTAGAACACTAAGAAACAAGCTCTTGGATGTGACTCAGGAGAGTGGACAAGGAAACATAGACAGGTATACAAATTTAGGAATATTAAAACAATTGCGTTATCTGAAGTGCCTATGGGACCAGTGGGAAGAAAACCTGATGACCTTAGAAATCTATAATGCTGCTAAGATGTCTTAGCCTGCCTGAACAAAGCATCACAACACATGCTGCAAGCACAATATGAAAAACGCAATTGAAAATGTTATTTCATGAGATAGATACAAAATGACACTAATACTTTGCATCAAATGAGCTAAGGAAAATAACTTAGTAGCTAAAAACTTTAACAATAATGTTCATCAATCACAACTTGAATGGAAATGTAAACATAAATCCATTCCTGAATTGGACAGTTGAAATAAAACTAAAGAACAGGTGAAGCAAATGATATAAATCTGGTAATTAATGAGCATGAATAATTAAACTACACAATAAATTGACCCACTCTCACCTGGAGAGAGATAAAATGTGAACCTGATTAGTAATGCACCAAAGAACCATATCATAAACTAATATGGTGAAAATGATTTTTAGATTTGCTTATTACTACTGCGTTAAAGTGAGTGCTACAATGTATCGACCACTGTCTTTTTAAAAGAACATTCAAAAATTATTCATCTCCTTTTATTCTGAATGCCTCAATGAAAAACGTATTCCTTCCTTGGTTTCATGAATGATATAATAAGAGAAATAAAAATATTTTGTTTCAGGGGAAAAGAATTAGGTTGTTGAAAGGTCAAGATATAGGGGGAAGTTAAAGATTGAAAAAGTATGCACAGTTATGCTATAGTTGACAAGAATAAAAATTGTTTATGTACATTGTAAAATAGTAACAATTGTACAAATATTTTTGTAAAATATTCATCAACCTATAAAGAAATCAACTTACCAAGAGAAGAGTTCTCCATTAGTTGCCAATTATTTGTGTGCAAATCACTAGATGATCATATAGCATACGATAAAATTGAGAAAATATCTGAAAATAGATTTTCATCACATTCCAATACATGTTAGACTAATTAAAAACTCAAATAATGTAGAACATTTCATATCTCATTAAAAAGTTATCTCTAACAGATACAAATTGTATCTAACAATGAACAAGTTCTCACATATATAAATATATACACACGATAAAAGTATTCAGAAGCATCAATGTATTCATATCATCTTCAGCTTTCAATTTGCTGAATTAGTAAGGAAATAGCCAACACCCATCAATGTCTTACCATGTGGAAGTGATTTTAAGTTATATTTTCATGATTCATGGTCAGAACAATAGGGCCAATTCACATTGGCTCTCATTTCAACCAGGGCCAACTCAAGCACCATAAATGCAATGGGACACATCGAAGGAATTGAAACAAATCAGGAAATGTCATGGAAAAGCCTCTAAAAATATAAAACGTTAAGTTAAGCAGGTATAAATTAAGGATTACTGAGAACCTGAACAACAATTGGTCAATGTGAAGCGTGATGGGATCAAAGAAAATGGTAATTTTATTCCCAAGAATCACCTAAAGAATCCATTTAAAAACGTTTTACACGAATGACATTTTGCTCGCTGATGCGTTATTTTAGAATTATTCAGCTTTAAAGTTATAGGGGAAATCGCTTTCCCGCGCAAAATGTGGAACACAAAGTACAACCAGGGTTGGGTCAGGAAAGGGAAAGTTCTGACCATGAGGTGTTAAAGTTTTCGCCAGAACTTCGTAGAAGTGAGAGCATGATAGAAATTGTTAATAAAATAATAAGAAATATTGTTATCAGTCAATAACAAAAAAAGTTAACGTACTATTTCTCGTACTTGGTGCTCTTGATTTTTTTTAAGTCGTCATTATTACGTCGTCACCTTTACAGTCAGCTCATAGATGGCGCCACCCGGTACCATCACCTTTACAGTCAGCTCATAGATGGCGCCACCCAGTACGGCCACCGCCATCATGCAGCAGATGTAAACACGATTGGTTGTTGACGTGACCTTAATGGGTTGCTTTCAACCTTTATTTATAATTTTCACTAGAAGAACTGTGGCTTCCCCTCACGACCTAACCTCATTACGTTTGTAATAGGGGGTTAGCTTCCGTTATTAATTTAATTAGCTTTCTTTATTAACTGAATTCCGCTTGGCGCACCTGCTTCCTTGGCACGCGCAAGCCAAGTTCAAAGTTGAATAATTCTATAATAACGCATCAGCGAGCAGAATGTCATTCGTGTAATACGTTCTTAAATGGGTTCCTTTAGTGATTATTGGGAATACAATTCCCATTTCCTCTGATCACATCACGCTTCACATTGACTCAAGATATTGAGCAAAAGTTCAGTTTTTGTATTCATGTTTGCCATATTCTCCACTGGCTTAACATTTTATACATGAACAATTATTTGGTGAAGGTTTGAAAATAACACCTACTATTACATTAGCAGACGGATGGCATGCAATTAATACATGCTAAGGAGGACTATTACTAACAGAACAATTTTTTGACAGAGTAATTTCATAACTTGTTCAAATAATTGGATATTTCATTCTCTAGAGAGAAAATTTAAGTTTGCACAATTTCTTTAAATCACTTTTATTTAGGCAAGTTTGTGCCTGGTGAAAAAAAATCTTTTAGAAAAGTAGTGATATCTAATAAGAAATCTTAATAAATCTCTAGAACAACATACTAATAGATTTTTAAATTTTTGTTGCTTGTGTTATGGTAACAAGATCAAAATAAACAACTTTTCTTCTATGCACTTTCCGGTGCAAAGGCGTATTCAAGGAGTTATAGCGGTAACGTAATATAACTTGGCATAACTTACCAGTAGAAAGGCCATCCGATCATTTTGATTGGAAGCTACTTTGACTTTATACGAAGGTAAACCTTCAAAAAATGTTTATTCTAAAAAATCTTACAGAAAATTTTGCACTAATGATTACTTAAACACCTGCTAGAATTTTTCCAGTTTTTCTTTGAGCCTAAAAAATAATTATTCTTTCAGCCCATAAATATGAATCTGATAAATAGTATATTAAACACTGCTTGAAATTACAATGAATGGATAAACAGCCATCAGAGGGTAATCTCATGTTTATAATTTCTACACAACCTAACTGAACACCTAACACTTGATTTAATTTTGAAGTTCTATTTATCATTCAACACTCAGCTGTTATAACTGCAACATTTTCCCTCACGTGCAAGGTTTAATAATTAGTAAGATTTGCTAGCGATAAAAAATTATAATTAAATTTTTATGATTATATTGTCAGATTTTTTAAATCCGTTTAAAGTCAACCCAACCTTACATGGAGCACTGTCTCATGATGGGAGGCAGCTGTAGGAGTGCTTATATGAATTAGCTTTTTATGCTGTAATTTCATAGGTAGCATTTGAAACTTGAAACACAAATTAAATTCACACAGAATTTTGAAAGTTTTAGTGATTTTTATTGTCCACATGTTCCAGACATAAAAAACGTCCCAGTCTATCTGATGGAACATTCCGAACAGATACCACTGTGACGCCAACTAGAAAAGGTAAAAACGCCCTGATTTTCAATGTATTACGTAAGAAACTTTGTCACTAAATCGAAGCTTGAAAATTATATCACAACTGTCCCATAATTCTAACATGATTTGATTACAATCTACCCCGGTGTAGCTATATGTTATTGCTGAACTTGAATCAGGGCGCACTTTAAGGTGATGGTGCCAGTGTCACTTACTTAGTTACTTAGTTGGTCTTCAGACGCCTCACCAATTAAAGGTATTAGTGCCTGATATTTGAGCTTCTAGGACGTGGTGCAGTTTAAATTTCAGTGGCAAGCTTGCTATCTTTCAGAAAGTCAAGCAGCAGCATTAAATCAAACTTGTTGCTTAGAAGAGTTTCTAAGTTGAAGGTTATGTTATTTGTATTTGCCCATTTTTTGAGAGACATTCTATGGACATCATGCGTAGGGCAATCAATTAACACATGGCGTATGCTGATTTGACATCCACACAACTGGCACTGAGGATGTGGAAGCTTCAGGATAAGATGCTTATGTGTTAACTGAGTAGTAAGTAACCGAAGACTTGTAAGAATTACTTGATGTCTTCTGGGTATTGTGGTACTTACTGTTGGTTCTATTATAGGTTTAATGTCATGATTGTCTGTTTGGTTCAGATCACATTCTTGTTGCCATTTATGTATGGTTGAGATGCTTCTTGATAAAAGGTTTGAGGTCTGGATGTGCCAGAAATTTGGAACTAACAGTGTTTAGCTTGCATGCTGCTTTGGCGAGCTCATCTGCTTTTTCGTTTCCTGGTATACCTACATGGCTCGGTACCCATTCAATTACTAACTTGTTTGGTGTTAGTTTATGTATGACCTTCTTGACTTTAACTGTTAAGAAGTGCTTAGAGGGCAATAGCTGGTTTAAGGCCTGAATAGAACTGAAGGAGTCTGTAAACAGAATAAATTCCCCAGGTTTGTCTTCTATATATTTGATGGCATAAAAAATTGCAGTTAGTTCAGCTGTGATAATTGAAGTTCTATTTGGTAACATTGCCATGATGCTGGTATTTTGGAAAGATATGCCAATCCCTACTCTGTTATCTTGAATGGAGCCCCCTGTGTAAATTTCCCATCGGTTGGCTTGGGGCTCCTGCATGAGCCGAAACAAGAGTATCCTATGGCTATGTGACAGAGTGCCCTTTTGTTGCAGTTTAAGGCTGTGCTGGCAGCAAATCTCAGGTATATCATATTTGTCTTTTGTTTCTATGCATGGTATATTCTCTGTTTCTATGTTGAGTTCTTTTAGGTGATGATATATACGTCCAGAAACAGGAAGAGGGTCTGGGCTAGTTTCTATAACAAAGAAAGGATAGTAATCTTGTATCAGGGTTCTCACAGAGTGTTCTGGGATGCTTAGTATTCTTATGGCGTATTGGCACAGTTGGCTTTTTCGTGAGTACTTGAGAGGCATTAGGTTTGCCTCTGTTTCAAGATTGTTAACTCTGGTGCATCTAAGGGCCCCTAGCATCAATCTGGCAGCTGCGTACTGCACCCTGTCAAGCAGCTTGAGATGAGTTGCAGATGCTGTGTCCCATAAAAAGCTGGCATACTCCAGCTTAGGCAAAATCAGTGATGTATATATTTTCTTGAGAATTATGAAGTTTGCAGACCATTTAGTATTTGAGAGCATCCAAAGAAGTCTGATGTCTTTTTGACATTTGTTTGCACTTTCTTTAATGTGTGGGCCCCATTTTAGTTGCCCATCCAGTGTGACTCCCAGGAATTTAAGCTTCTTGACTGGCTCAATGTTTGCACCCATATATCTTAAGGGGTAAGGGGGCTTCAAGCGTTTTCAGGTAAAGATCATGTATTTAGTTTTTTCTGCTGGTATTTGGAATCCCCAGCGTTGTGACAACCAAGAATAATGTCTAATGCATCTTGCATGATGCCAAATGCCTGGTGTACATCATTGTGCTCAAGCCAAAGTGCCCCATCATCTGCATAAAGGGATGTTTGTAGTTGTGGATCCAGATCCTGAAATATGTCGTTTATTCATAATATTAAACAGGGTAGGGATAATTACAGATCCCTGAGGCACTCCTGCATCTAACTTATTTGGCTCTGATAATGTGGAGTTAACTCTGACTTTAATATTGCTTCTGTTGATAAAAGACTTTACCATATTAGGGAGATTTCCTTCCAGTCCAAGTAACTAAAGTTTTTTTAAGAGGCCATGATGCCATACTGTGTCAAAAGCTTGCTTAACGTCTATAAAAATGGCCATACAGAAATCTCGAGTAATGAGCGTTTTTCGAATGAAGTTTTCTATCCGGGAGAGTGCATCCAAGGTTGAGTGTCCTGCTCTAAATCCACTTTGTGTTTCACTTAAGAGTTTTTTGTTCTCTAAGTAGGCAAGAAGTCTCCAGTTGACTATTTTTTCAAAAACTTTACACAGCACATTCGTCAGAGCCAACGGCCAATATGATTTTGGTTCTGTAGGAATTTTTCCCGGTTTTAGTATGGGGCATATAATGGCTTCTTTCCATTGGTCTGGTATTGTGGATGTCCAGATTTTATTATTAAAATTCAGTAAGTTTGTGTTCTGAACGTTATTCATATTTTTAATGAAATCTAGTGAGACCATGTCTGGACCAGGAGTTTTAGTCTTTGAACTATCCACGGCTCTGTTGAACTCAGAAAAGGTGAGAGGACGATTATAATACTGGATAGTTGTGCTTTTGAACAAAATATTGGATGCTTCACAAATTAGCCTGTGACTATTAAATATTGGGTCCTTACATTCGTTTTTACTATTCTCTGCATATTTTTGAGCTAGGATGTCTGGAATGTCTTTGGTACGTGTAATGTTTTGATCTTGAGAATTTTTGAAAACTATTTGGCTTTTGTTTCTGACCCCTTTCATCGACCTTATCTTTTGCCATACTATGTTAGAGGGACTTATGTCATTTAGGCTCTGCACAAACTCTCGCCAACAGTTTGCTTTTTCCTCTAGCACTGTTTTTCTAAAAACTGCTCTGGCCTTCTTAAAGTCTATCCACCTGTATATTTCCTCTATGATTTTTATATCTGTTGTAGGCATTGTGATAATCTTTGTGGGCTGCTTTACATTTCTCGTTCCACCAGCAGTTGCTTTTCCTTTGGGTAATAATGCTGGAGCTCAAATCCCGTGTACCTTTTGTTGCACTTATTATAGCTTTTGTAATGATACTACAAGTATCTTCAACTGTTTTATTGGACCAGTCTGGAAATTTTAATGCTGCTTGAAACATTGGCCAATTTCCAGATTTCAGTAACCATCTCTTGGGGACCTCTATTCTTGGGACTTCAATGTTTGCTTCAACCCGCACTGGGAAATGATCACTTGTGGCAGTATCTGGGTGTGTTTTCCATGTTAGCATTGGGTATAGATCCTCTGAAACAATAGTCAAGTCTATGTGTGTGTACGTTCCTGCTGAAGATAGGAAAGTTTGGGAGGTATTGTTGAGTAATACAAGGTGATTTTCTGTGATCCAGGTTTCAATTAGTTGTCGTCTCCTATCAGTGTAGTCAGAACCCCACGAACAGCTATGAGCATTTGAATCCACTAGAATGATGCAGGAAGCTGAGATTAGACTGTTAAGCTCTTCAAGGTTAGGTTTTAGGAAGTTTATTTCAAGAGTTGGAGAAAAATATGCATATATAATATTAATAGGTTTCTCATTAATAAAAACTCGGCATGCAACCATCTCTAATAAACTGCTTGAATGCAAGGGTATGGATGGAATGCTGTAATGAACAAAAGTAAGTACACCTCCTCCTTGACCTTCAGAGCGTTCTTTTCTATAGGGAACATTGTAGCCTCTCAATTTAGCTTGGCTGTTTTGCTGCAGGTGGGACTCTTGAATACATATAATCGTGGGCTGATGTTGCTCTGCAATTACCTGTAAGAACGGAAGTTTGGGAAAAAAACCTCGCAAGTTCCATTTTAATATAGTGAGGTTCATTTTGAACTAATTAATGAAGTAATATTTAATTTGTTAAGTGTTTCCATGATTATTTCTTCAGCATTTTATACATTTCCAAGCTCAGTCAGGCACTCAATTTTCTCTGTAATAGAATTTGCAACAAGTAATTTGATAATGACTGGTAGTAGCTGCAGGATAGTTTTTCTTAGGAGGATTTCAAAAGTTGCATTTGGCTTTCCAGTGTTGGTGCTGTTTTTTTGTATTTGTGTAGCTTCTTGTGTGCCTGGATTTTTGGGGGCATTTGAGTCATTTTCAAGGACCCTGTGGCTGTATCCTGGAGAATCTGAGTATTGTGTTTGTTCACTTGCTTCATTTACATTCAAATGTTCCACTAGTTGCACTTTGCCTGCACTTTTCTTTTTATCCTGCAGATTTCCTTTATTTGTAGGGTGCTTAGTTTTCCTTTGAAGGTTCATGGCTGCTGCATATGAGACCATTGGTGTATCTCTGATGTTGACCATAGGCACAGTTTTTGGTAATGATGGGAAGGTACATAGAGATTGCATGTCAGGAATAGTTTCCTCAAAACTTTCTTGTACTTGAGAATACACAATTCTTCGGGCTTCGCTGAATGAAATCCGATCGCTAGCTCGAAGCTTGCATACTTCATGCTCTTTAATAGAGATAGGGCATTCTTTTGAGCTGGCTGTGTGTTTTCCTTTACAATTTGAACAGTGAAAGTCGTTTGAAATACAATTTTCTTCTTCATGATCTGGAGAGGTGCACTTTCTGCAAATTTTCTTGTTGCGGCAAACAGAAGCCGTGTGCCTCCATCTCCAGCATTTTATGCAGCGTATTGGACTAGGATAATAAGGGTCTACCTTATAGTTACAATACCCTGTCTGTATTTCTGCTGGGCAGGTTGGTCCTAGAAATGTGAGGACAAATATTGGAGAGTGTGCTGGTTTGGAATCCATATACATTTTCCTGATTCCAACCACTCCCGAAGGTGCGAGTTGTGCAAGCAGGTCATCTAGTGAGTCAAATAAAAATTCAGGAGCGTAAATTTTTCCGTATGATGTGGAAGCTCCCCAGGCTACCTGGGTTTTAATAGGTATATGGCCAAAGTTTTTGATGCTTAGAAGGGTTTTGATTTTTCCAGGGTTTTTGTTTTGATAATTAATTAAACTTCCTGTTCTTTTGTAGTCTACATTTTCTACTGGTCCACAAATTTTGTTTAACAATTCCAGCACCTTGAAAGGGTTAAGTTTTGTGAGGTTGATGTGCTCATCAGTTGAAGAGAGAATGATGTGCCTAGTAGATTGAGGCATCATATCAGCATTTTCTGCCAGATTAAGATTAATTTTGGCGTGTCTTTTTTCTACCACAGAGCTTTTTTTGAGTAGTTGCAGCTCTTCTTGATTGTTAAGAAAATTGTCTTGACTAGTTATGAATGAATTTTCATTTGACAGAACTCCTGAGGGATTTGATATCATTGAAAGAGACAGTTCATCAATTGAGGTATTGGAGATTTCATGAGTATTTCTTTTTTAGTGTTATTGGCTTCAAAGGAAGCGTCTGGACTTTTTTCAAGCGTTCTTTTGGCTTCATGTGTACCTGCTGTTTGACTTGGATTTTCCTGCAATTTTCTTTGAAAGCCTGAGTCTTTTGGTTCAGCTTGGATGGGCTGTGATCCAGTTACTGGGGTTGAGCTCCTAACATTACCAGAATTCTTTTTATTAGAGGCATTGCTTCCGTGTTTTCCTCTGACTTGCTGTGAGTGTGGGTGAGGTTTTTCTCTTTCTTTTTTTGGAGAACCTCCAGCTCCTTTGGAGTTTTTTCCATTAGTCGACCTTGCAATTTCTAGTCTAGAAAGCACTTTTTGCAATTTTGTTGTTATGTTTGCTAGTTGTGACACTTCTATGAGTTGTTGTAACTAAGAAAAAAATCTAATTATTATTTAGATTGCTTTTCAACAGGGAGTGTGTTATTGAACGGCAGATGGTGCTGCTTAGAACCTACTCGGGCTATGGGCCAAAAGGCCCTACCAGAATGAGTGATAGCACCTTAACTTGCCACAGTAAATAATTATCAAAAACGAAATAAAAAGACTTCCGTAATAAGATTACTTGCCAGTTTCAAGTCAAAGATATAGTGATCAGCCACCACGTCCTGTCCGCTCAATATCTCGCACCCTTCCAACCAGGGTTGCGGAGTCGGTGGAATAAATTTGCGACTCCGACTCCGACTCCGACTCCACCTTTCCAGAATTTGGCGACTCCGACTCCGACTCCGACTCCACCTTTTCAGAATTTGGCGACTCCGACTCCGACTCCGACTCCACCTTTTCAGAATTTGGCGACTCCGACTCTGACTCCGACTCCACCTTTTCAGAATTTGGCGACTCCGACTCCGACTCCGACTCCATTTCTCCAGAATTTGGCGACTCCAACACCGACTCCGACTATTCACAATTTTGTGACTCCAACTTCACCTATTCATAATTTATAAGATGAATATCTTATTTCTTAACTAGTGTACACAGACCGTCAAAAATAACGAGATTCAATACCTTTCTTCAACAAATTTTCGTTTGAGTGGAGTTTCCATGCTTTCAGCTTATTCCAAAGGTAACTTAATTTTCTTATAGGAGTAATAAACACTCAGAACACAGCATTTTTGAGCCGCAAGAGAAGTAGTTATAGCCATTCGTGTCGTATCCAAGATACAGAAATTCAGCATTACTGAAAGCAACTGCGAACTTGTGTATGTATATTTTAATATGCAATACAGTACATTGCAATACAGTATATTGTAATATACAATACAGCATATTGTAATATGCAATACCCCGCCGAACTCGGTATTCACGATACCAACTTGAGTATATAAGGCTATGGATCGCTCTAATTGTGATGAAAGTGACTTATTATAGAGCTATTGCACAACGAAAATCGAGTGTATTAATTGACCGTGAACTGGAACCAAGACCGCCAGTGCAAATTTTTTCCTATCAATTATTCTTAACAGCGTGACACAAAACGTATAAATAAACACACGACAGTCATTCTTAGTAGTAAACGGTTGCAGGTGTTGAAACATGTGCATATATTCATTATATTCTTTATTAGCGAACGACTTTTAAATTGACTACAGATTGTTAGTAATCAAGATACTAGTGTACATGATTGGTCAAAATGGCGGGATCCAATGGTATCGTTTTAAAAAAAATCTCAAGATAAAAATGGCAAACAAATATATCCATTGTAATAGTACCCGCGATTAAAATACAGTATTCTCATACTTGTGCACTGGTAAAACTCGTATCACAGATACGGTCATTAAGCATATTTAAAAACGTCACAAACGCACACAACAACCAAGCAAATTGTATAACATAATACCTATCTGAATTTTACTTTAAATTATTGTTCGCAAGAGGTTTTTAAAAAATTTGCCATACCTTTTAAGCATTTAATGCCTTTGAAATTTAAATGCGATGAGCCGCATTTTCTTGACAGTTGATTCGAATTTCACGCAATGGTTTTTACTTATAAACATAAGTGAACAAATGCCTGGTTTTTCATATTTCGATGGTATTCATGATACTGTCCAAGCAAGCAGATTCCCATTGTAATGAGATAGGGGAAATTACGCACGAGAACATATACTTATCATTGACGGACACCTGGCTTTTTATTATATCTGGTGTCCTGTAAAAATGTCCCCGATTTTTAATTAATTATATCTCAGGTTTAAATTAACATATTTGAATTGCCTTTTTTCACAATGTAGTAAATTTGGTTTCCTTTTCGAATAATTTAAGTTATTGAAAATCGGTTGAATAACCACTTTACAATGTCCAATTTACTGAAAGGAGTAGAAAAATGAATTGTTCAAGGAAAAGATTTTAAAACAATATTGATATTCTTCCTTGTTTGTAGTTTCTATACAACTGAACACACAAAAATTTTAAGGAGTAGCAAATCATTACCTTATATAACGTTTAAAAAAATAAAGTAATTTTAGTATCCAACGACATACCCTCCATTTCTCTCAAGGCAAGTATTACTTCCAGCCACCATTGAACGAAGAGTTTTACCCATCATTCCACCGTTTTCTATCAGTCCTTGAAACACTATTATTGAGAACACTTGAAACTTGAAACCTCTCAGAGGGTTTAAATACATAGTTGTATGTACGATACATCGTTATGAAATTATTCTCAACAGTAGGTATTGAGGAATGAAGAAGAACACCAGTGTTGTTTTTAAAACTTTCCCTTTGAACAATTTTTCTACCCCTTTCAGTAAATCGATCATCTTAAAGTTTATTCAACTGATTTTCAAAAACTTATATTATTTCAAAAGGAAACAAAATTGACTAATTGTAAATAAAAGAAGTTTATTCAAAGTTTATAATATGTTTATAGAAGTTTATAATATGTTTATTTAAAGCGGAGATATTATCAATTAAAAAGTCCGGGACATTTTTGTGGGACACGCGGTATAGTATTGATTGTTCTTATACAAGAAATGGTCAAGTGTCTCCTTTGAACAAATTAATAAATAGGTTTAGCTATTTCGTGAGCGTAATCTCTCCTATGTTAGTACAATGGAGTCTTAGGGTTTAAAACTTAATAGCAACTGCTCGAACATTTATTTCAAATACAGAAGAACTTCAGGGGAACAACAGCAAGTCGTTTCCCGAGATGCGCAAAAAGAGAAACCGTACCCAAAATAGGCGGATCTTGAGGATTCCAACAGTACGCACAGGAGCGTCCTCTGTGATATTTTTATTATTAAATTCCTTTAAAATGGAGACCGAAGATCTTCTTTAACGTAAGGTTAGTTTTTAAAACGATACTCGCTAAAAATAGAAGGCACCCAATGGACGCGGCCGGTCATCAGCACGGTACTCCGGTAGGAAATTTTAGAGGCGTTCTGAGTAGAGAGATACAGAGTTTTAAGATGTCCGGTCGCCGACTAGGTGAATATCGTATCTTATTGTAAAATTACATATAGCACTAAGATTTTAACAATTAATTGACAATTAATTACCTTGAATAGTAAGTGCCTATTCAAGAGGCTTCAAAAGCCGGGTCGAGGAGTTCAAGTCGCAGAAAGAGACTGCTTTTTACGCAATAGAAATAAGTTAGAGGTACCAGACCCACTTTTATTAAAAGGACGACATGCTGCCCAAGCAGAGCAAGCTCAAAGATAATTTAATGAGTGAACGCCAAAGCGTCACAAGTAATGTTAATTAAAGCTATTTAAGGTTAATGCAGGTCTGCTAGAAGCGCAAACGTGCTTCATTATAGAAAGTTAAATTTAAACACAAAAATCGAAAAGAAAAGATGCAGCTGCAAAACAAAAAACAACGAACAAAAATATCTCATTTCATCAGTTTCAAATTCTTGTCTGTGAACTAAGAGAGGCCAACTGAAGAAAACTTTTTCTTACACAAAGCCGCCATCAGAAATACGGAAAATATTCAACAAGATATTTCATTGAACAAACAAAATTGGCTGTTCGTCTTTGTTGGTTGACCTGCCCTTTCACGCTCTTAAAGATGCTTAACTACTGTATCTGTGGTGCGAGTTTCACCAGTGCACAAGTATTAGAATATTTTAATCGCGGGTGCTATTAGGATGGAAATATTTCTTTATGGTCCACATCTGAAAGATTTCTATACAGACAATATCGAATCCCGTCATTCGACGAGTCGTGTACACAATTATGTATACTGAGTGTTTCAGAACACGAGGTACAAAATTGCAAATCAAGTAGAAAATGGCCAAATAAACACTTTTTGTACTATGAAATTTTCCCAAGAAATCAGGGTTGGGAGGTATTAGGTGTTTATTGTTTTTAAGGTTGAAATTCAATGGCACAATTACTAGCGATATTGATTCTGAATTTACTTTAGAAAAATTGTTCAAAATGTGTTCCACCTACATCTATGCACTTTTCGAATGTTAGCCTTAAGTCTCGCATTAAGGTATCTCACCTGCAGCCACTGCAATTCTGGTCACAAGATCTTCCTCAGACTCAATGGGTGTAGCATAGACAAGGCTCTTCACGTGTCCCCAAAAATTGAAATCGAGTGGAGTCATGTCAGGAGATCTAGGAGGTCAGGCAACTAGCACATTTCGCCCGATCAACGTAAATTCAAAATAAATATTGCGAGTAATTTAGTCTTTAAATTTCATCCTTAAAAACAATAAACTGCTAATATCTCAATGTCTCTTTCTTCGGAAAATTTTAAAGAAGAAAAAGTTTTTATTTGGATATCTTCTACTTGGTGAGCAATTTTTTGCCTCTTATTCTGAATCTGAAACACCCTGTATATTACTGACAAGTGTTTTCTGAGTAGGTAATGTAGGCATTGTCTACACTGAGAAGCAAAGATATGCATCAACAGTTTTTTATTATTAAGTATGCACTAATTCAGTGAAATTATAATAGTTAATTCAATGACTATGCTTCAAATCCCCAAAATTATGATATACGTGTAGATAAGGTAGGTAAGATTTGCACACTGCCTTTTCTTCTTTGTATCTACACTATGCAGGGAAACAATGCAGAAAAGGTGTCATATTATTGCTCAACACTATGTTACATTTCGGCTATAATAAGCAAAAGTTGTTTTGCTTTCATTGCAGGGGCCTGACGTTTTCGGAACGTTTTTTTTACGAATAAAAGTCACTTCTAGCGTCTTTGCGTGTAACATGATACTATCTCTTATTCTCGTCTAACTTTTTACTTTGTATTGGACACTTTCTTATTTTAATAAACGCCCAGGTTCTTCTCATTTCGTGTTTTTTTAGAGCAATTTGAAACGTTTCCAGCAAGAAAATTTGTACTATCGCATAAATGCAACAACCATTGCAGCAGAGATAGTGCATTGTTTTCAGTTACAATATGTGTGTGACTGTAAGTGAAGTTTTTGCTGGTGTGTGTAATTATTTTCATTTCAGCTCGTTTACATCGCATTTTAATTTTTTTCAAGTGTCTCAATGCCGATATAGATAACCTAACAACATTTCCAAATCTTACTTAACAAGAAGTAATTAATTATATAATGCTACAAAACAAATACTATTTCAGTTTTTAAAAATGTATCATCATAATTATAAAATTCTCCATTTCAGCGTATACTTGCTTAGAAACTGGGGAGTGATACGAAGATAAAAATTAAACATGATGATGATATAGTGAAAAACAATATAACTCTGAAAGAACCAAATTACATTCAAGGTATAACTTGAGAAATGAGCAGAAATTTTTATTATTAATACATGTTAACTTGACTTAAAAACACGGAAGCCATATCAATTTTGATAACATGACTTGAAAACTTGAAGTCTTTGTGCACTAGACCATAGCTTCAGGTTTCGGCAAAGACTACTCATTGGCAATGAATCATAACCAAAAGACTAGAAATGTTTATGATCATTATCAATCAATGCATCATTTTGATCATACAGAGTTACCACTCTTTATGTGAGTAAAATGTATTGCATCAGCTGAAATGTTCTGCAAGTAACTTGCAACGCATTTAATACTATTTTCCAGTTCCTATGTATTTAATTGAAGGAAAAATGAACAAAACAGAAATATACAGAATGAATTTGCGATGCTTTCAATTACTAATTCCTGCTTTTAACTACAAAATATACATTAATGCTGGGTACAAAAATTATATTTCGCATTCATAGATTTCTCATATATATCTGTGCAAACCCTCAATGACTAGATAACATGAAGGTATTAGGTGATAGGAATAAATACGCTGTTTCAAACTTAGAACAAAACAATCAACAAAAACCTTGCATATATTTTAGATTTTTCAGCAAAGCATTCTAACTCTGTTTTGGTTTACTTCTGGTTTTAAAGAATTATAAATAGTTTTTAGCAAAAATTAGAATCGAAGACACCAAAAAATAGCGACTCCAAACACGACTCTACCACATCGGAATGAACGACTCCGACTCCGACTCCGACTCCACCACATTCGGAAAAGCGACTCCGACTCTGACTCCATCACACTTCAGAGTAGCGACTCCGACTCCGACTCCGACTCCACCACACTTCAGAGAAGCGACTCCGACTCCGACTCCGACTCCGACTCCGACTCCACCCTAAAACATCCGACTCCGGCAACTCCGACTCCCGACTCAGACTCCGACTCCGCAACCCTGCATCCAACTTCAACTCACAATGGTTTACTTGCATTCTACACTTTTTCCCAGTGTCACGAAGTGCACGAGAACGTTAGATAAGCTGTTAATCTCGTTGTGGTACTGTCATACGCAAGTGCGGACAGCAAAAGGCCTGTGAGAAGTATAAAAAATACTGGCTTGAATATATTTTTACACACATATTGTTTGGATATTTGGCTATCAGGGGCACTGAAAACTTTAAACCTTTTTATTCCTAATTAATACGTATTTATTTGCATGTTATTCATTAGTTCACAAAAAACAATAAATCCAGTAACTAATTGAAAACATCACAGAAGAAACTGAAAATTAATCTACTAAAACCATTTTAATACTTATTATTCACAGAGAAAGTTTATTCATTATTATTTTCCATTTTCAATTGTATTGGATCTATTTTAAAAATATTTCGGTTTTTGCATACACGTGTACGGATGTACTCAAGCACAAAGAGCCAACTTAATTAAAGAAAACGACCAAATACAGCCCATCGGGGGTTCTATTACTGCCCAATTTCTTCAGGTATTTCTTTCATATGATAAAATTGTATTGAATGAAATGAAATTAGAAATACAAATATTGCAATTTTCGTGGTCATCATGCTTATATATATTTATATTTATTTTTTTCGTGCTTCTTTAAAATGGCATTTTTGAACATCTTCCGAAGCAAATGATTATAATATTATTTCCTGGCGTCAAGAACTGCGAAGTTTTATGTCATGTATATCTAAACTGTCAAAAGTGTTCTCAACCCAAAATGAAACTACATCGTCCATGAAATTATGTTGTCTCTTATAATTATTACATGTATCATCAAATGTAGATTTACTAGGGAGCACGTTATAATTTTCATTACGTGTATTATCAAATGTAGATTAAGCAAGATTAGGAGTACATTGCCCTCAATCATTTATTTTCGACTAGTGACATGAGTCTTACAATATTCGTGTAATACTCATTTAAGTACATTAACTTTAAGATATTTTAAAAGCCAATGATGGTCCAATCCTTCTCCCTGTAATTTCTCCGCTGACAAGACTCTTAATTGAAGAGATCCACCTCGCAGTTGGCCATCTCGGAAGTGAGAGCATTTTAGTTACTCTTCGTAAGAAATACTGGGTTGTAAGAGCGAATTCCTTGACTCGCAAGGTTGTCAGCGAATGCTTCCAGTGCCGAAAACTGCAATCAAAACCTCATGATCAGCTGATGTCTCAGCTTCCAGAAGCTCGAGTGAGCGGAGACTCTCTTCCTTTCACCAACACGGGTGTAGATTTCTTCGGCCCTTTCTACGTTGCCCAATGAAGGAAAACTGAGAAAATGTACGGAGTAATTTTCTCGTGCCTGGCCAGCAGAGCTGTTCATTCGGAAATTGCAAGTTCTCTGTCCACATTTTCGTTTATCTGTGCTTTGACACGCTTCCTTTGCCGGAGAGGCAAAATAACCTCCTTCATCAACGACAACTGAACGATCTTCGTTTGAGGCAACAAGGAACTAAAAAAATATATTGAAGAACGGAATAGTTCAGTGGTGGAAATTAGTTGAGGCAACGAAACATCTCTTGGGTCTTTAATCCTCCTAGTGCCTTTAACTTCGGTGTAGTATATGAAAGAGAAATACGAACTGTCTGGAAAATACTAACGTCACTATTGAATGAGCAGCACATCAAACTAACACCTTTGCACTTTGATGTGCAAAGTAGAAGCAACCATGAACGGTCGTCCCTTGACCGCAGTTTCAGACAACCTCACGGATGCTGCAGCGCTTACCCCCGACCAGTTGTTGCTTTTGCATTCCGGCCTAACTTACTCGCCTGGGCTCTTCAAAAAGGAAGAAAACTACGGCCGGAGATGGTGGCGTAAAGTGAAGTATTTGGCTAGCCTTTTTTGGACACGATGGAAAAGAAATTACCTTTAAAGATGCAGGAACGAAATAAATGCTAAGTTTCAAGAAAATCGAACGCGTGCGGCGATCTGGTGCTCGTAACCGATGTTCAATTGCCTTGAAGCCAATTGCCTTCACGTAGAATTGTTGATGTTAATAAGGATAAATTTGGATTCGTCCCAACAGCGAAAATAAAGATCCCTAAATTTTGAGGTAAATACTTGAATAGCTCGGAAAAAATTTCATTGTTCGTCCTATTTATAAGCTGATTTTGTTCCGCTGTAATGATGTGTTGAAAAAATTAGTATCTTGGATTTTAGGCGCTGGTGTTGCCGCAGACAAAGCAGCGCGACCTTTATGTTCAAATCGGTTTGACTTCGTTGCCTCTTTGCCTGTGCTTGTACCACAGTATACATGAGACTTGTACTTCGCATTAGTTAGCGCAGGGATCGGTCGCCTCCGGTGTTGCACATGCTGCACTTCGGTCGAGGCGTCTGTGTCGCTGCACGGTAGCTATTTTCACTCAACTTCACTTATTTGTTGTTTTTTCATGTATTGCACATGCGCTTTTGTAAACTTTGTGTATCCCTTTCCAGACCAATGTTTATGACCTGTTTGTGGTACCAATAAACGAGTGCTCCTACTCGTGTATGATAAACATTGTAGAACGCAACAGGTTGTAGAGTACGGGAGATGCGAAGTCGCACGACCTGACAAAATCTGACTTCAATGCTCTCCCCGGGTAAGCGGCAAATTAGACCCTACAACCGTTATTACAACCCCTGCCATTACGACCATCCCCAATACAACCACCGTCATTACAAATACCAACACTAGACTGACACTGGCATCAGGCTGTCACCCACATCACAATGAGAGAGGAACTGCAACTCTGCAGCAAACTCATAACTGCAGATTAGGTTACTATTCGACTGCAAAAAAATTCGCCCAGTGATTTAAAAGTAAATACCAGTGTTTTCATGCAGGTATGGAAGTTAAAGCTTTCATTGAAAAATTAAGAGTTACGAGTTGTGTTCATGGAGTTTAATTTAAGTAAATAAATGAAACATGACAAATATTGACAGCTGAATAGAAGAGTTTAAATTAATAGGAGGAATTAGTCGTGTTATCACTGCAAGAGGCATAGTCGAGTACACTAGAAGGTTTATTGAGCAATGTTTGCGAAGACCGGCACCTCCTTCCATGAGGGGAGGAGGTGCGTTAGTCTTTTTTCGTTTGGCCTACATACACTCATTTTATGGATTTTTATTTTCAATTTAGAGGAGGTTGTGTGAAATCATGCGGAGACGCTTCAATCGTCTGTAGTTTCGTCATTTATTAATAACTCAAATTAGCAGGGAGAGTCGGCGAACTTAGCGGTTTTGTGCTAGATAGTATGGGTATATTGAATATTGACGAGTCTATTGTCAAGTCCATGAAGTTTAAACTTGCTGCGGCAGTTTTTCATATCTTGTAGTCTTGATAAAATACATCAGTTAAGAATAGACCTTTTGGAATTTTATCTTTCGAAATCTTTACTGTATTGTCTTTTTTTGTTATTGGTTAATAAATGTTTATGTACATTTTGATCTAAAATGGCATATTATGCTATAAACATTCATCAATAAAGTCATGAAGCTGCCCTAGTAGCGGTTATTCGTTAGTGCTGTGAATGCTATTTTTCCAGGCTATTTCGTAATATTTAATAGCGTGTGGTCCCTAATGATCATAATATACATTGAACGGTCGATATCTCGAGACCATTTCTTCAATAGCTCTTCTTTCATTCCGTTCGACTTGTGGAGTAGTTAGTTAATGGTTATTATGAGTTTCGGATTTCAAAAAAAAATAATGGTGCGTATGTCTATGATTTCTCTGAGATCGTTGATATAAACAATTTTTTTCTTCAGCTTGCAAGATGGCTCCTGACATTTAACCAGGAATGAAAATATAAATTGAAAACAGTTTATTTTCAAGTTTAAACATGAAATCTTGGACATAGGTTACGAAATATCTTAACATTAAATTCTTAATTGATAATAACACATTGGTATCGTAATACCCACGTAAAATTCTGACACACAAAAATAATGATCGGCAGAAAATCACAACACAAATAAGTTCCCTTCGTTCCGTAATCTGATTTTGACAGTACATTTAAATAGAAGTAATCAAGAAAAACACAATCCTCGAAACGCTTAGTTGAAAAATACTTTCGTTAGTACGCACTCATGAAATAAAAGACAAAATCGCTTACTTATATACAAACACCGCCACTAAAATAGAAGCTAAAATACCTTAACACAGAAATCTACAATTGCTATTCGTACATGATTGTTTTCATACCCATGCTAATTGTCGAAACGCATGATTTGGAGAAATGCACGAAAAAGATGCGCACCCTTCGTTGCGGTAGTCTGATTTTGGCAATTGAATTTAAATACAAGTGACTAAGAAATCAAAATCCATGTGAAGCATGGCTTAAAACAAGCCGTGGATTGTGCCATGGCATGGCATAATCCATGTGACGCAAGCTGAAAACGGCATCTTCTGCAAAACTGGTGTTGCGATGTTTTTCTTTCATAAACTTTCACCACGCAGCTTATCTCTACGTTCTCTATCCCAGTTGAAAATCAAGGACGTTTCGCCGGTGGGTACGCGTCGGTTCCTAGGCGTTTTTTAGTTGTATTACGCGCGGTTTAGGGGTCAAATGTCCACTTTTTCGGACACAAAACTGCTCGCAAATCGCCGTTGTTCCGCCCTACCTAACGGCCGTTTACCGCCTTAGAATCAGATTCGAATCGCAGCTGGCCGTCCATGGATTATAGGTTAAAAAATCGCTCCCGGTTGCACGTGCCTCGCCTCACGGGGTGTACAATATTGCACTGGAAGCTTTGGATCCTACAATACATTCACACTTACTGCATTGCGAATTTATTGACCCATTAAGCTCAGTACAATATTGTACATCCAATGAGATCGATGCACGTGCAACTGGGAGCTCAGGTACATAAGACAATACATTAGAAAGGACATAGAATCTCGCTCTTTCTTCAACTTTTATTACAAAAATGAAACATTCTCTACACTATTATAAACATGAATATCTTATTTCCTTTAATCACAGCCAAAAGCACCAATAAAACACCAAAATAATATAGGAATTAAAAGTAAAATCACAATCCGTTTGAAATTCTGCATGTAACAAACAAATATCAACTGCATAAACATAAGAATGGGAATGTAATTTCCGTATCTCAAAATTCCCTTTCAACACTTTTTCGGATTAGATTATAGATAGATTAGATTATTGGTTAGCTTAAGCCTCCCTATCCGCAACAAATGCGACCCAAAAAGAGGAAAAGGAAGGCACCATTTAGTATGGAGGCAACACTTGCACTACATTTTGGGACATATCATATGTGTACCATTAGGTACATTGCATATCGGCATGAATGAATAGCATTTCCATAATATCACTACCTTTTTTAGAATTGATTTTAACATACCTGGTACAAATTATAGTACACTTATATTGTTCACACTTTTTATAAAGGACAAGAATGGACTTGAGCAGTACAGTCAGTTTCTAAATTCTGCTACTCACAACTTAACCGAACCAACCGTCGCAATCGCACAAACGTAGTCAACGTTTTAAAGGGAACGCGGAATCTGTGCAGAAAGGGTATAAAAACAGTAAAGTGAGAAAAAAGTTCATGAAACCAGATAAAAGCTGAAGAAGAAAGTAGTATGTGCTAAAAAACAGGACAGTAGTTAACCGAAAATTTGTGGTCCTTAACATAACAAAAACATTTTATTTCAACAAAACGAAGGCCTACCTAACTCATAGCTCGGGCCCTCACATTTTCCTCCCTGGGAGCACTAGCTCCCATAGATAAAATAGTTGTATCCCTCTGAAGAGTGTCTACATTATATCGCGTGTCCCACAAAAATATCTCGGAGTTTTTAAATGATTATATCTCCGCTTTATTTTTTTCACAATGTATTAAATTTTGTTTCCGTTTCGAACAATCATTTTTTTTTAAATCGTTTAGTAACCACTTTATACTGATCGATTTAAAGAAAGAGGTAGAAAACTAATTGTTCAGGGGAAAGATTTTAAAAACAACGCTGGTGTTCTTCATTTCTAAATACCTACCTTTAAAAATAATTTCACAATAATATATCCCACAGACCACCAAATATTTAAACCCTCTGAAAGGTTATTTACTCCCTTATTTCATCATTTGAAGACACCTAAAATGCAGCTCACTAACGATCAAAGAATTTTCATCGCATTGGAATATGAAGCAACGAAAAACTGTGAAAAATTTCGAAGTGCAATTAATGAAAAAAATCCCGAAAGGAACTCATCCGATAAGAAAACTGTGTACTGTTTGAGTTAGAAAATTAGAAAGAAAATTAAAAGCTCCTTTAGCTTTGTCACAGTTTTTCGTTGCTTCATTTTCTAATACGATGAAATTTTTTTAATGGTTGGTGAGTTGCGTTTTAGGTGTCTTGAAATAATGAAATAAGAAAGTAAATAATCTCTACGAGGATATAAATACTTCGTGATATGTAGGATACATCGTTGTAAAATTATTTTTAACAATAGGTGTTGAGAAATTAAGAACACCATAATTGTTTCCTTTGAACAATTAGTTGCCTCTGAACAATTTATTTTCCATCTGTTTCAGTAAATCGATCACTGTAAAGTTAAACGATTTGAAAAAACTTGAATAACGAATGAAATCAAAGTTACAATGTAAGTTTTCAATACCCCTTTCTCAGCTGGGTCACCAATGAACCAGCACCGAATTTTTTTTTTGCAAAAGAAATGCATCATTCATAAAATGCATAGGTAGGCACTTAAAATCGACTGAATGTGCTTGTTTATTGGCTGGATGCTGAACAGCATCTTTTATAACAAATTCAAACACAGAAAAATTTTTTTTAAATATTTCATTAGAGAACCAAATGGTAAATAATGGCAGAGAATAGCACAAAAGAATTTCCTCGTATTACTATTGCGGTTTTAGAGAAAAAACTCGATCACAATTAGCTAGCGCAATTATCTTCCAAAAAAGTATTTGCAATAAACCATACCCTCAAATGATAGATGAGCTTTATGCACTTTCGGGTGCACTGTTGCGCAGGACTCAATGCACAGGATTACAAATCTTGAAAAACAAATTAAACAAGGGAATAGTTGAAGACAGAAAGACGAGCTGACATGGACAGTAAGAAAATGAATAAAAAATGTCCATCATTAAAAGGCAAAACAATACTTACAATATAAAATGACCTAAATGCACATCTCTCGGACCCTGTAGGAGTGCTAAGTACCAAAAGTGCAAGAGTCATACAACGTTGTGCTATTTTCTGGCCATGATACATATTTACAGCAATCGATTTTTCATTACAAACTCACAATTTTGGTTTATCACCAGCGTTTTCTTCTATGCTTCTTACACTGATACAAAGCACTGTGAAAAGCATATTGGTTTAATTTATTGTTCAATGTCAGCATTTGCACTTATTAATATCGTGAAAATAAGTAACTTATTGTGACATCAATACACATTTGAAAAACAGTCTTTGTAGCCACTCTGTGGAAAACTTGCATATGAATCAAGTGAATGTGAACTGTTATGTAAACTTGCTCAGTAATCCATCCAGAGTACTTTGATATGAATACCACTGTTCTAGTTTCAAAACGGTTGGACGAACAACACTTCACATAACTACGTTTAGAAAATTGAACTCAGCTTGAGCTCGAGAAGTGACGAGAAAAATCTGAGGATGAGCATAACGGTTGATCGCCACAACATCCCAGAAAACAATCAATATAATACCAATAAACATGTTTTGGGAATCTGATGCAATACTACGTCACAATTTGCCTAACGCAATGATTGTGAAGAACACAGTTGAAACACCAAACGCGACCTTTGCAGAGGCAGTAACCGCCAGTACGCTCACGATGACACGCTGTCATTAACTGACAGATCGAGTCATGCCGCTTTCAAATGTTACGGCCGTTAATCAACTGAAAATTTTGTGCCTTCGTATCATCCAAGGCCAACTATGAATTTCACGTCCGAGCTCGACCGCGCTTGCTTTGGGGCGCGTAGAGGCAATGTTAAAGCAGAGCATTCTTTAGAGCGTTAGAATTGCGTTAGAAGCAATTCTATAAAATTGAAACAAGACCTCTGAAATATCTTGGGTAGATTTTTAGAATTATTCCGACACCAAATAAAGGAACACTTTTTTAAAAATTTAATTTGAGGCGCCGACATTGCGATTCACTCGACTCATTAACACTTCATTAGAACAGAAATGCAACATTGTCGTACGCGTAACGCTAACAGTGATGCCAGATTTCGGGTTCTCAATGTTGCCAGATGCAATTTAAGCGCTGCTATTGGTCGGATGCCTTGACGTCACTGGGGTGAGACTCGATTTCATAAAAGACTGGTTTGCAGCTACCTTGTTTCGTCTACCATGATGCCGACTAGCCTATAAATCGTGCATAATCGACCCTCACGTCCTTGATACACCGGCGATACGTCCTTGATTTTCAATTGGAATGCCATTCAGAAGAGCCTTCTCACTCTCATGTCCTGGTTCAAACATATTGTTAGGACTACAATTATTTAGCACAAACCCAAATCTTGTTTTAAGATTATAAGAATGATTTCTTTTACGTTCCAAGAAATAATTGAAATTTTCTTCGGCAGTTCTTTTTTACGATGGAAGTTTTTTTTCTGACGTTAGAGGTGGTTCATAGCCCTGATTACTTTGAGTCTCATACACTTCATTATTTTTTCCGAAATACCTTCAGTGTTATATTCGAGCTCGAAGGAGGATTCTGAATCATTTCTAGAAGCAGCCGATGATTCATCGTTCAAGGTTCGTGCCTGAATCCTCGTTGCAGTAATTTTTATCTTTTCCCAAAGAATTCTGCATTGAATAAAAAATTATTTGAAAAAATATGTCATCACTTCATAATCAAACGCCAGGCGTCTATGAATTTATAAATAAACTTCTCGTGAGTAATTTCCCCACCGTTATTACAATGAGAATCTGCGTGCTTGGTTGGTATCATAGATTCCATTTAAATTAAATAAAAAATTTATCCTCCGCTAACTTATGAATACGTCCAAAAATAGAGCGTGAAAATTGAATCTAATGTTGGTAATAAAATGCAGAATATCGCAAAAAAAAGATACCGCAATTTCTTTCAAATAGGCCTTTTTCTTGGTTGATAATATTCCATCCTTATGTAATAAAGGCCTCGTACCTCTGTTTGTAAATACTAGTACACACGGCCGACAAAAGTGCCCGTCAAACAATTCCGTACAGTAACCAAACGCCGTTCAAGGGTCAATTTAGCTCTAGCATCTCGTTGGCGAGCAGCATTGCTTCGTCTTGCCATTTTGCGTTGTTCATCCGATTGTCTTCTGCGTTTTTCTTGCTATCGAAGTCTTCCTATTTCTCTCTTGCGGTTGGATACATTTCTATCCATGGTGGTCTCTTATGCCGGAATTTTATTCTGAAATGTCTATTATCTCTTCGAAGCTTTTCAAGAAAATCACAATTTAAAAACAATAACTCAAGTTCCAAAATCTTGGGCCTAATACTAAGTGGTAGCCAGGTTTCTAGTCAAACGAATTTAAAACATTTCTTTTTGCATTATCAATTAAAAATATCAAATCAACATGATGAATTTCAAAAGAGAAAGCTCCAAAGAAAATTCTATCTATAAAAATAAGCCGATTGCGTATTCTGGATGCTATAATGCAAGTGAAAGTGAATTGAATCGCCACTGACAAAAAAATACAATAGAATAATTTCTTGCATTTCTTAAGCTTTATCCTTGTTGCTATCAAAGCTATCGATTAGAAGAGGGGGCACACGGACGGACGGACGCGGCTCTTATTATTATAGTGATTTTTTTCACTTTTTGGTTCGTAATTTATCCTGTGATATTGCAACTGGCCTGTGTGTCTGCACTTACTCTCAGGTGTTCTTGGTTAGTTGTTTGGTAAGTTGGTTGGCCCGTCTCTTTGTCATGCTCATAACCTTCTGACCACAACGTGCGCCACCGTTAGCCACGGAGGCAATTTTCATAATGCTGCGGGAAGACCAGAAGTCACACACTTTTCGAAAAAACTTATTTGAACCTAATGAGAGGATGATCGAGTTAAATTTTCAAAATAGCTGATTACAATTAACTTTAAATTTGAATTGAATATTTAACCTCAGTTATATCAACTGCAGCCAAAGTGTTTAGGATGCTTAAAAACGGAATCTGTGATTTGAAGAACATTTTAATTGACTGTACTACTCGTATAAGGATGTATATATTGGGTTGTCAAATGAAAATATCGAATACAGTATTTTTTACGTATCATGGACGCTAGTAAATAATGATACACAGTTGTTGTTTGCTTGGTTTATCCGTCTCTATGTGGCGCACATAAGAATGCTTAATGACCCTTCCTATGATACGAGTTTCGCCAGTGCGCAATTACAAGAACATTATAATCTTGGGTACTATTAGGATGGATATATTTTTTTGTCTTCCATATCTTGAGACGTCAGGAAACTATAGAATCCAGTGATATTTACCGGGTCTTTTATGCTAGTAGTAAAATAACGTAGGAAAACTTACCTCTGGTTTTTTCTTTGTTCCGGCACAGAGTTATTAATGGAAATATTACTTCAGAGAAACCCCTCCCACTGGGGATAATCGGAAAGTCTAGCACAGACGTTGTTGAACAAGAGAAAGGAATATGACTGCGTATGCATAGAAAATATATCACATAAATGCGTAGAACTTAAAAAATATAATTAATTTTACGGCGAAGGCCTGAACACACATAGGTTCTTAGTTGGATGACAGGCAACAATTGGTTTCATGATAGCCCCCTAAGTAGTTGAAGGCCCAGTGAAGGAAACACGTAAATACACCTCGGGGGTTTGATAACCTTTCGAGAAGGCCACTGTGACCGAGTGGTTAAGAACTTGCTCTGCACGGAAAGGTGCCGGCAGTTCGAATCCTTGCAGTGTCACCCGATGAATTCTCCCCGCAGGGAAAAGGGAAAACTCAGCCACAATTCTTCTCTCTAGCCTGGTGTCGGAAATGGGTACCGAATTGACTGGGTGTACCCATCCTTATGGTAGTTATAAGTTATTTGCAAAAACAATATAAAAGATGATAGGTATTAGGCTTGATTGATTGGAATAAAGAATCCTTTTTTTGCAATACGGATAAGAAAAAAAGGAAGCAGCTAAAAGGAGGTGGGTTGTCGGTAAGATTTTCATTTGCATCAATACGAGAGTTAAATTTGCTTGAAGCCTCCAATGATTTTGAGATTAAACGAAGTAGAAATTAATAACTGAGCTGCTGTAGTGAAAGTTCGGCTGTTGGTGACGGCGAAGAGAACTTCTGCACTTATTTTTTCTTTCCCGGTGCACAACTTCCATGGCGAACAAAGACACAAAAGGAGAGAGAGAGACATGGAAAGAGAAAGAGAGAGTGAGACTTCTTTACTTTCAATACTGTTCAATGAGAGATTTCGAAAATTTTTGTTCATATGTCACTCGAATTCTGTGTTTTCTTGCTTTTGATTGAATCTCCAGTGTTTTTGCACAATATTTATTACAGTTAAACACATTTTTTCATCAAATGCGTTAACTTTATAGGGCAATGATGTTTTTCCTCCACATCACGCAGTCGTAAAATGTTTTTTGTTTGTTTTGCTTGTGTGATACAGTTAATCATTTCTTAGGCTCGTTAGCATATTATCATAGCCTTATCTAGGGAGTTGATTTCACGTATTACAACAGGTGTGTCGTAAATATTATGGTTGCCGTTGTTGAACTTTCCTTTTCATGTTTCTGGCTCAGATTGAGTCTTTTGTACCATAATTATTAACATGGAAATATCCTAAATTTTTCGTGTGTTTAAATTTGCTTCCTCCGAGCTCCTGTTGGCATACTAGTTGCTGCATGGAAGTGAAAACATAGTACTGGATGTCGGCCTCATAGTCTTGGACGTAAAATTATTTTAATCCACCACTTTTACTCTCAAAAATAATTACTTGTATCGCAAATTCCTGAGCTCGAATTTCGATGTAAGTGTACACTAAAAAAGTGCTCTTAAAAATGCATTGTCACTGGAATTTCTGCTTTCAAATTGTAGCTACATATATTATCAGACCTTGATTAAGACTAAAAGAATCCATTGTTCTCAATCCTCTGTTTCAGCTAGTGACATCCCTATTGAAAATCGAGGACGGTGAACCGGTGGAATATGAGTGGAAACATGGACGATTTGAGGTTGGTTTATCGTCTATTTGAGGGTCAAATGTCCAGTCTCCGCGACCATACTGCGCCCTCAATACGTCCATACTGAGACCAACTTTGGTCGGTAAACAGCTTCAAATCAACCTCAAATCACCTCTAAAACCAACTTAGGCCGGTGAATGGTTTCAAATCAACCTCAACCCAACTCTACATCCAATGAATCGCTCGCTTCGCAACCTTAATCAACTCCAAATCACGGGTGGCCACCTCTACGCAAACGCTTAAAAAACGCTCCCAGCTGCCAGTGTATGACGTCACGAGCATATATACATATGGTTGTGACGTCATACACTGGCAGCTGGGAGCGTTTCTTATCCATCGTACAGAGATCACCTGTGATTCTGATTTTGTTAGGGTGAAGAAGCAACAATATTAACATACCATGCTAACCGCACACCAATGTTCAATATCATATACCCTTATTTAGGATATATGAATCAATTGCGCAACCTTAACCAATACATTCACGAAGATATTTGGTAGCTACGATCAGATATTTGGTATAACCCACACAAACTCACACACACACCCACACACACAAATATGTACCTGAACACATTGTTGATCACCTTCAAGAACGTCCTTCAATTCAGAGGTTGCTGAAGACGGACGAGGCACATTCAGGTTTGGTTTCCACATTTTGTTGCTTTTACATTGCCTTCACTACCAGCCCCACCACAACGATGAATCGTCATAAATATCAATTGACCGAGGTGGTGAAGCTAATAGTTGGGCCATCTCTCGTTCCTCGTCAACAAGAAGAATCGCCATCTTCACCAGAAGTCACGGGTCCGAACTCAAATACAAGCGAAATTTTAGAAGAAAACGACTCTTTGTGCGTTCCAGCGTCATTTTCTTATGAAGCTTCTGCCAGAGTTGCCAATGCAGCATCCAACCGTCTTTCTTTTTGACCGTTGCACATAAATGTAAATGGCTTTCTTTTTTATTTGAAATCCGGATCGAAACGTTAAAAAATATTTTCAAAATCCTGTCATAAAATTATTGATGAAGCGATGTATTGGTATCGGTCATTTTTACTGGTGTTGGTAAAATCCGGCCGATACTTTCCAATAACGCGTATTTTATCATAAAAATGAAGGTCATAAATCATGAAAGTAAAAGTATGATCAAATAAAGAGGCTATTCATACCTAACAAATTAGTTAGCTAACTGTTGAATTACCGTGTTTAATAAGGCCCGCTAACTGAATTTACTTCTTCGACTTCCCGATGAGCCACGTACGGTCAGTAAGTGAAAGCTATGTAACATGAATAGTTGAAAACAGAAGCGACATAAAATTATTATACTTAAACAACAAAACAGGCGAACCAAAATCAAACCAATTATGTAAATAAAGTTGAAGGTGTATTTTAAAGTTTTGAACTTTAATGCAGAAAAAGCTGAAAATTCGATTTTTATTTATCTTGTAAATCGTCAAATACTACAAAGCGAATAATTTTATTTTAATTTAGCATATGAATCCCCATACGCTAGGAATATTGCATTTTTCTTTAATTTACGATGCTTGAAAAATTCACGAACAATCTTATAGTTAGTTGCGCGTGTTTGGATCTTTTTGGTTTCGGGCCTATCGAATATTAATGTTTTCTTTTCGCCGAAGTATGTATTTTGGTGTGGAAAACACAAACATGCTAACTATTTTGTTGATAAATTACTGTTTTGGTCCACTTTTGGAACTACGCCTTTTTCACTTCAAATTAATCTAAGTCAAGTTCAAATTAATCCGAGTTAGGTTCAAATTAATCCGAGTCAAGTTCAAATTAATCCAAGTCAAGTTCAATTTAGTCCAAGTCAAGTTCAAATTAATCCAAGTCAAGTTACCGAGACTTTTACAATTTCATTAAAATAAAATCATTATAAGCCCAACATGAGTAGTGTAATAAAATTATTAACTAATGTATCTAATAATATAACAACATTAACAATAAAGTTTTCGATTAGGAATAATATAACTGCTCTAGCTTTGTTAACTATATTTTTGCAATAAAATAACAAAATGAAATCCATGCAATAGATGTTTCAAACCGTATTGCAAAGTAAAGTAAACTAGTTGTAATAGCTAATGTTTTCAGAAGTAGACCGAAACAATTTCTCCGCAATATGGTTATCATTTTCATGTTTTTCACACCAAAATACACACGTTGACGAGAAGAAAACATTAAAATTCGATAGGATCCGAAACCGGAGAGATGCGCTAACACGCAACCAATTATAAGATTGTTCGTGATTTTTTTCAAACATCTTAAAATAGAAGAAAAATGCAAGATTTGTGATGATCGGCGATTTGCATGCTAAATTGAAATAAAATAATTAGCTTTGTAATATTTTACGACCTACAAGCTCAATTAAAATAGAATTTTCAGTTATTTTTATGTTGAATTTATAAAAAATTTAAAATGCACTTTCAACTATATATGATAGGTTTAATTTTTGTTAGCTAAAAAGGTTTTAGTTGTAAAAGTATTATAATTTTATGTCTCCACTGTGTTTAACTATTTATGCCACAAAGTTTTGACTTACAGACCGTCCGTGACATCGGGAATTCAAAGTAGTAAATTCACTTAGCGGGCCTGATTAAACGATGTAATTCAACATTTAGCCAATTTACTTGGTATGAATAGGCTCTTTAGTTGATTATGCTTTTCTTTTAACGAATTATGACCTCATTTTCACGACAAAGTACGTATTATTGGAAAGTATCGATGAAATATCGGCCAGATTTTGCCGCTACCGATATATCTGTACATCACTAGCCTACGATCACGCAACGTTAGCTAGTAGGAAGCTCCTCAATTCTAAATATAATTCAACTCTAACTCATCAATAATGCTAATGTTCATCAGGTGATTAAGGAGTTTTATTCGGTCAGTATTTACTTTAATGCGTTCACGGAAATCACGACCTCTGTTTTAAAGAATCACTAAAAGCGCTCATAGAAGAACGCTTTACACGAATGACATTTTGCTCGCTGATACGTAATTTTCAAGCTATAACATGAATTACGTTCAGGTTAAAGTAACAGTATATATTCGGCTGCATCGTACCTGCATTCTTGAAATACGCCCAGTATTTCGGCGGTAACCATCAGTGTCAGTATGGCTAAGTTAAGTTATTTTAGGTTAGTTTATTCAGCTAATCTAACGTTACCTAACCTAATTTAACCTAGCATCACGTCATGCTGTATTACATCATATTTACGTGTCCGTTTCTCCGCTTTAATATACAAAGTTCATATAACTTCACAGGTTAAATAACTTAAATTTGATGTATCTGCGAGTAAAATATCATTCATTTAAAACGTTCATAAATGTTTTCCTTTGGAGTTTCTTTGAAAGAGAATTATTTATTTCCGCGAGCCAATTTAAGTAAATATTGATGTTTTCTTCTTTAAACATCGTTATTCCGTAATTTTATAACGCAGCTCGTCAGATATTTATGAAGTTTAATTTTCTTACTAATAAATTGAAAACTAGTGATGTACAGATAATAGAAAAAGGCCGATACCGAAACTATCGGGACACCTGAATTGAAAATATTGTACATTGTTTCTTGTCAAAGTTTTCTCAAGTGGAATTATTCTGCAACTTAGAAGTTTGAAGCTCAATTGTGTTAACACTTACTGTAAAATAAGAATGGAATTAATAGTAAATAAACATATAATTACTTTTCATTACTATTCATTCACACTAAAAAATTATTCAGACGACAAGGCACCAGGGCTGCCATGCATTGGGAAATTTCCCAAGATCTTGGGAAATCACTATCATCCTAGGGATATTGGGAAATCTGAGTGAATACTATCGAATTCTTGGGAATTTAACGCAATGATCTCATTGTTCATTAATTACATGCTTACTGAACAACAGCAAGATTCAAATACATTTTCATCACCAATGAGAATATTTTTTAATTAATCTGAGATGGAAATTAATCTCGTGAAGTACTTGTTCAAAGCTCGTTGGACATTCGTTTGTAACAAGCGTGTGCCAGGTACAGCAACCACCTAGAGCGAGTTTGATGTGTGCGCCCGCCCTGTATCTGTGCCACAGTGGACACTGTCGAGTTTAATCTTCTATAGCCTTAAGCATGGAGCCTCAAGAAGAAAACAAAATGGTATGACTAGTCATTCAATAAGGAATGGATGAATAACCCAGACTGTACATCAAAGTCTGGGCTTTAACAAGAAAAACACTACGAAACTTCGAGCTGTTGCAAACTTTGTAACTGTACCATGAAAAATATAAACATATCAGCTATGAACAAGCTTCTGGAAGACATACAGCTGAATTTGAAACTATAAGATCTTCTTACTCAATTTATTACAAAATCAACCAACAGAAACAGAAGAAATAGCAAGGAGTGAATCACTCATCGCAGGATTTTTTCTGTACAGCCGCTGCTTCACACGTCTCAAACGGAACTCAATGGCTGCAGCAGCAACTACACCATCAGGCCTTACATGTTCATGCAGATCACTTCACGGACTTATTGAAAAAGAGTGTGTCCCGATAGCCAAATCGCTAAGAAACTAGTAAAGAAAAAAACTCTAAAGTTTCATATGTTATACAAGATGGCGTTGCTTTTAGTGATGTACCGATGTATCGGTATCGGCAGTATCGGCCATTTTTAGTGGTATCGGTATCGGTATCGGCAAAATCCGGCCGATACTTTACCGATACTTTCCAAAAATACTTATTTTATCATTCAAATGAAGGTCATACATCATGAAAGTAAAAGTATTTAACCTAATAATACCCGTTGTGTGTTTATTTATGTATTTATTTGGTGTCCGCGTTGTGTGAGTTTGCAGTATAATGGATACCGAATTCCCCAGTGTAACATTAAAAGATGGCGTTTCCATGCATTTAAATATTTGACATTTTATCAGAATAGGTTTTGTTAGGAGAGGATAGGTTAGCTTAGATTAGGATAGGCTAGGTTAGCACAGGTTAGGTAATACTGTCAGAATTTTTTATCGGGTCCGCCTAGCTTAACGATGACATTGTCCATGGAATCTCCGCGGGTCCCGCTACTATCTAATAATACCCTTGGTTTATTTGGAGTCCGCTTCTTCCATTTTCTTTGTCACGCTCATGAAGAGAGTTATAGTGACCGTATCTGTGATACGAGTTTCACCAGTGCGTAAGAACAAGAATATTTTTCATCACGAGCGCTGTTAGGATGAATACATTCGTTGGGCATCACATTTGGAAATTTGTTCAAGAAAGTTAGTGAGTCCCGTAATTTTTGACGGGCTGTGCGTACATGTAATCAAATAAAGAGCCTATTCATACCTAGTAAAGTAGATAGCTAACTGTTGAATTATAGCGTTCAATCAGGTCCGCTAACTGAATTCACTACTTTGAATTCCCGATGAGTCACGGTCATAACTGAAAGCTGTGTAAAATGAATAGTTAAACTCTGTAGCTACATAAAATTATTATACTTTTACGACTAAACCTTTACAGTTTGACCTAATGTCCATATCTTAAAGTATGTGACAGGCTAACAAAAACCAAACCGATTTAATAAAGTTGAAGGTGCATTTGAAAGTTTTTGTGAATTTAATTTAGAAATTGCCGAAAATTCTTTTTTAATTTGGCTTGTAAATCGCCAAATATTACGAAGCTAATAATTTATTTTAACTTAGCATGCATATCACCGTTCATTACGAATCTTGCATTTTTCTTCAATGTTAAGATGTTTGAACAATTCACGAACAATCTTATAGTTCAATTCATCTGAACGGGTCAGTTGATTGCTTTCATCGCAACTTGATGAATTTAAAAACGAGGAAAATTCCAATGAACTTAATCATATTTACTAGGAATACGTTTCGGAGTCTAGCGCCATCATCAGTTCGTAAAATTAAAATTCATTACGACTACAATAAAAGAAAAAAGAAAATGTTGGATACAGTCATTAAAGAAAATCACGAAAACAAAAAAAAAGATCAAAACATGTCCCAGGGAAAGTAAAATCGACATGATCTACTTCCAATTTACGATGGGTAGGAACTGTCAGAATTGTTGAGGGCCAGTTTTCGTTTAAAAATATGTAGCGACTCTGAAATTCTGAGGTCACATGTAGTTGAAGCCGAATCTAAGATTTTGAAGTCCGCAGAGGATATCGGTTCGTTGCATTTTACTGCGTGATTACGTACGAATTGTGCGAATTCATTCCCCGTGCGGAAGCTTCAACCCCGATGTTCGGCCATTCTGATATGAAAATTTTGGGCCGTAATGCCGACGTACGATGATGTGCACTGCACACAACTGTAAGAATAAATCAGAAAGGCTCTTTCTCCATCAAAAGCGTATCCTTGTACCGGAATTGTATAATTTTATGGTTGCTTCATTTTTCCGGTACAAGGATACGCTTCCGATGGAGATGCGAACCTCGATCTCTGATTTATTTTTAACAGTTATACAGTTGTGTGCAGTGCACATCATCGTACGTCGATATGACGTCACGAAATTTTTATAACAGAATGGTCGAACATTGGGGTCGAAGCTTCCGCGCCGGGAACTAATTAGCTTACTCCTCACACTCCGCAGTACGTAATCACGCAGTAAAATGCAACTAAATCTTAGATTCGGCTTCAACTGCATGTGACCTCAGAATTTTAGAGTCGCTACATATTTTTAAACGAAAACCGGCCCTCAACACTTCTGATAGTTCCTACCATAACAAATTGTAATTAAATAGTAATCTTGTCGATTTTAGTTTTTCTGGGACATGTTTTAATTTTATTTTTATTTTCTTGATTTCCTTTAATGACTGTATCCAACATTTTGCTTTATCTTTTATTGCAGACATAATGATTTGTAAATTTACGAACTGATGATGGATCTGGACTCCGAAACGTATTCCTAATAAATATGATCAAGTTCCTTGAAATTGTCGTTTTTAAATTCTTCATCTTATAGATGGTTGCGTGTTTACGGATATTTTCGGTTTCGGGGCTTACCGAATTTTAATATTTTATTTCGCCAAAGTATGTTCTCGTACTTGGTGTGAATAACACGAAAATGACAACCCTTTTTTGGAGAAACTATTGTTTTGGTCCACTTTTGAAGCCAGTTGCTGTTATAGCTAGTCTACATTACGTGGCAATACGATTAGAAACATATTTATTGAATGGATTTCATTATATTGTTTTTCTCAACAATATAGTTAACATAGCAAGAGCATTTTATTTTTCACAATCGGAAACTTTTTTGTCAATATTTTTGTAGGTATTATTAGATATATAAGGAAATAATTTTATTATAACTTCCATGTAGGAGTTATAATGGTTTTATTTTAATACAAGTGTGCACGGCTCGCCAAAAATGGGATTCAATACTTTTCATGAACGAATTTTCAAGATGTAGATGATAAACAAATACAGTATATCCATCCTAACAGTACCCGTGATGAAAAATATTTTTCGCACCGTTGAAACTCGTATCACGGATACGGCCATTATAACTATCCTTATGAGCGTGAGTGACAGAGAAATGGAAGAAACTGTCACCAAACAAATAAACCAAGAGCAAGGGTATTATTAGGTAGCAGCATGACCCATGGAAATGCCGAGGATAATGTCATCGTTAAGCTAGATGGATCCACGGAAAAATTCCGTCAACAATATCTAACTTATGCTATCCTAATTCTATGTCGTGACTCGCACCGCCGCGAAGTACGTTCACGACGCGAAGGCCTAGCGATCGTCATTACATGGTAGCAACTGCGGTTCTTGTAGACCCTACATCACTAATGCGTTTTCCACTGTTGCCAATACTTAGAATGGAAAGTCGGGTAGTTTTAAAATGTTTATGCCAAACACATATGCACAAGAACACACAAAGCTCTCTTGACTCGGAGTTCCCCTCCGGTGACAAATCACCATTACTCAAAAATGATTACTTCGGGCACAGCTATTCACCAAATTACTATATATATATAATTTAATGTCTTTTAATTATTCAATATGGCCTGAAAGCTGCACAAAAGCGACATGGTTAGGAAAATGCGCAAATTACGGCGATCACAACAACCTATCAATACTACTAACCTATCCTGATAAAATTTCAAACATATCATTGCATGTACAGACGATCTTTCAATGTTACACTGAGGAATTAGGTCTCCGTGATACCGCAAACTTAGACATCCTATGTTTCTTAAGAAGCGGACACCGAACTAATACATAAACTAACATACAACGTGTATTATTAGGTTAGATGATTGTAAAAGTATCGGTATCGGTAGCAGTATCGGTCAAAGTATCGGTATTTTCAAGTATCGGAGTATCGGTATCGGTATCGGCCAAAAAATGGGTATCGGTATCGGTATCGGCCAAAAAAATGGTATCGGTACATCACTATGTGCTGTGTGGTGCTGTGTGGTGTGTGGTGCTTTGTGCTGTGTGGTGCTGTGTGCTGTGTGGTGCTGTGTGGTGTGTGGTGCTGTGTGCTGTGTGGTGCTGTGTGCTGTGTGGTGCTGTGTACTGTGTGGTGCTGTGTGTTGTATGGTGCTGTGTGGTGTATGGTGCTGGGTGCTGTGTGGTGTGTGGTGCTGTGTGGTGCTGTGTGCTGTGTGGTGCTGTGTGGTATATGGTGCTGTGTGCTGTGTGGTGCTGTGTACTGTGTGGTGCTGTGTACTGTGTGGTGCTGTTTGGTACTGTGTACTGTGTGGTGCTGTGTGCTGTGTGGTGCTGTGTGCTGTGTGGTGCTGTGTGCTGTGTGGTGTATGGTGCTGTGTGCTGTGTGGTGCTGTGTGGTGTATGATGCTGTGTGGTGTGTGGTGCTGTGTACTGTGTGGTGCTGTGTGGTGTATGGTGCTGTGTGATGTGTGGTGCTGTGTGGTGTATGGTGCTGTGTACTGTGTGGTGCTGTGTGTTTGTGTGGTGCTGTGTGCTGTGTGGTGTATGGTGCTGTGTGCTGTGTGGTGCTGTGTGCTGTGTGGTGCTGTGTACTGTGTGGTGCTGTGTGGTGTATGGTGCTGTGTGGTGCTGTGTGCTGTGTGGTGTATGGTGTTGTGTACTGTGTGTTGCTGTGTGCTGTGTGGTGCTGTGTGCTGTGTGGTGCTGTATACTGTGTGGTGCTGTGTGCTGTGTGGTGCTGTGTACTGTGTGGTGCTGTGTGCTGTGTGGTGCTGTGTACTGTGTGGTGTTGTGTGTTGTGTGGAGCTGTGTGGTGTATGGTGCTGTGTGGTGCTGTGTGCTGTGTGGTGCTGTGTGCTGTAAGGAGCTGGGTGGTGTATGGTGCTGTGTACTGTGTGGTGCTGTGTACTGTGTGGTGCTGTGTGCTGTGTGGTGCTGTGTGTTGTGTGGTGCTGTGTACTGTGTGGTGTATGGTGCTGTGTGCTGTGTATTGCTGTGTGTTGTGTGGTGCTGTGTACTGTGTGGTACTGTGTGGTGCATGGTGCTGTGTGTTGTGTGGTGCTGGTTGTTGTGTGGTGCTGTGTACTGTGTGGTGCTGTGCGGTGTATGGTGCTGTGGGCTGTGTGGTGCTGTGTACTGTGTGGTGCTGTGTACTGTGTGGTGTATGGTGCTGTGTGGTGCAGTGTGCTGTGTGGTGCTGTGTGCTGTGTGGTGCTGTGTACTGTGTGGTGCTGTGTGCTGTGTGGTGCTGTGTACTGTGTAGTGTTGTGTGCTGTGTGGTGTTGTGTACTGTGTGGGGCTGTGTGGTGTATGGTGCTGTGTACTGTGTGGTGCTGTGTGGTGATGTGTGCTGTGTGGTGCTGTGTACTGTGTTGTGCTGTGTACTGTGTGGTGCTGTGTACTGTGTGGTGCTGTGTACTGTGTGGTGCTGTGTACTGTGTGGTGCTGTGTGCTGTGTGGTGCTGTGTGCTGTGTGGTGCTGTGTACTGTGTGGTGCTGTGTGCTGTGTGGTGCTGTGTACTGTGGTGCTGTGTGGTGTATGGTGCTGTGTGGTGTTTGGTGCTGTGTACTGTGTGGTGCTGTGTACTGTGTGGTGTTGTGTACTGTGTGGTGCTGTGTGCTGTGTGGTGCTGTGTACTGTGTGGTGTTGTGTGCTGTGTGGTGCTGTGTACTGTGTGGTGCTGTGTACTGTGTGGTGCTGTGTACCGTGTGGTGCTGTGTGCTGTGTGGTGCTGTGTACTGTGTGGTGCTGTGTGCTGTGTGGTGAATGGTGCTCTGTACTGTGTGGTGCTGTGTACTGTGTGGTGCTGTGTGGTGTATGGTGCTGTGTGGTGTATGGTGCTGTGTACTGTGTGGTGATGTGTACTGTGTGGTGCTGTGTGATGTGTGGTGCTGTGTACTGTGTGATGCTGTGTACTGTGTGGTGCTGTGTGGTGTATGGTGCTGTGTGGTGTATGGTGCTGTGTACTGTGTGGTGCTGTGTACTTGTACTGTGTGGTGCTGTGTGCTGTGTGGTGCTGTGTACTGTGTGGTGCTGTGTGCTGTGTGGTGCTGTGTACTGTGTGGTGCTGTGTACTGTGTGGTGCTGTGTACTGTGTGGTGCTGTGTGCTGTGTGGTGCTGTGTACTGTGTGGTGCTGTGTGCTGTGTGGTGCTGTGTACTGTGTGGTGCTGTGTGGTGTATGGTGCTGTGTGGTGTATGGTGCTGTGTACTGTGTGGTGCTGTGTGCTGTGTGGAGCTGTGTGGTGTATGGTGCTGTGTACTGTGTGGTGCTGTGTGGTGTATGGTGCTGTGTGCTGTGTGGTGCTGTGTGGTGCTGTGTACTGTGTGGTGCTGTGTACTGTGTGGTGCTGTGTGCTGTGTGGTGCTGTGTACTGTGTGGTGCTGTGTGCTGTGTGGTGCTGTGTACTGTGTGGTGCTGTGTGGTGTATGGTGCTGTGTGGTGTATGGTGCTGTGTACTGTGTGGTGCTCTGTGCTGTGTGGAGCTGTGTGGTGTATGGTGCTGTGTACTGTGTGGTGCTGTGTGGTGTATGGTGCTGTGTGCTGTGTGGTGTGTGGTGATGTGTGCTGTGTGGTGCTGTGTGCTGTGTGGTGCTGTGTACTGTGTGGTGCTGTGTGCTGTGTGGTGCTGTGTGGTGTATGGCGCTGTGTACTGTGTGGTGCTGTGTACTGTGTGGTGCTGTGTGGTGCTGTGTACTGTGTGGTGCTGTGTACTGTGCGGTGCTGTGTACTGTGTGGTACTGTGTGGTGCTGTGTGCTGTGTGGTGCTGTGTACTGTGTGGTGCTGAGTGCTGTGTGGTGCTGTGTACTGTGTGGTGCTGTGTACTGTGTGGTGCTGTGTACTGTGTGGTGCTGTGTGCTGTGTGGTGCTGTGTACTGTGTGGTGCTGAGTGCTGTGTGGTTCTGTGTACTGTGTGGTGCTGTGTACTGTGTGGTGCTGTGTGCTGTGTGCTGTGTGGTGCTGTGTGCTGTGTGGTGCTGTGTGTTGTATGGTGGTGTGTGGTGCTGTGTGGTGCTGTGTGCTGTGTGGTGCTGTGTACTGTGTGGTGCTGTGTGGTGTATGGTGCTGTGTACTGTGTGGTGCTGTGTACTGTGGGGTGCTGTGTGCTGTGTGATGCTGTGTACTGTGTGGTGCTGTGTACTGTGCGGTGCTGTGTACTGTGTGGTGCTGTGTACTGTGTGGTGCTGTGTGCTGTGTGGTGCTGTGCACTGTGTGGTGCTGTGTACTGTATGGTGCTGTGTACTGTGTGGTGCTGTGTACTGTGTGGTGCTGTGTACTGTGTGGTGCTTTGTGCTGTGTGGTGCTGTGTACTGTGTGGTGCTGTGTGCTGTGTGGTGCTTTGTGCTGTGTGGTGCTGTGTACTGTGTGGTGCTTTGTGCTGTGTGGTGCTGTGTACTGTGTGGTGCTGAGTGCTTTGTGGTGCTGTGTGGTGTATGGTGCTGTGTACTGTGTGGTGCTGTGTGCTCTGTGGTGCTGTGTGCTCTGTGGTGCTGTGTGCTGTGTGGTGTATGGTGGTGTGTGCTGTGTGGTGCTGAGTGCTGTGTGGTGCTGTGTACCGTGCGGTGCTGTGTTCTGTGTGGTGCTGTGTACTGTGTGGTGCTGTGTGCTGTGTGGTGCTGTGTGGTGTATGGTGATGTGTACTGTGTGGTGCTGTGTGCTCTGTGGTGCTGTGTGCTGTGTGGTGTATGGTGGTGTGTGCTGTGTGGTGCTGTGTGCTGTGTGGGGCTGTGTGCTGTGTGGTGCTGTGTGCTGTGTGGTGTATGGTGCTGTGTGCTGTGCGCTGCTGTGTACTGTGTGGTGCTGTGTGCTGTGTGGTGCTGTGTACTGTGTGGTGCTGTGTACTGTGTGGTGCTGTGTACTGTGTGGTGCTGTGTACTGTGCGGTGCTGTGTACTGTGTGGTGCTGTGTACTGAGTGGTTCTGTGTACTGTGTGGTGCTGTGTGCTGTGTGGTGCTGTGTACTGTGTGGTGCTGTGTGCTGTGTGGTGCTGTGTGGTGCTGTGGCTGTGTGGTGCTGTGTGCTGTGTGGTGTATGGTGCTGTGTACTGTGTGGTGCTGTGTGCTGTGTGGTGCTGTGGGCTGTGTGGTGCTGTGTGGTGTATGGTGCTGTGTACTGTGTGGTGCTGTGTACTGTGTGGTGCTGTGTGGTGTATGGTGCTGTGTACTGTGTGGTGCTGTGTGCTGTGTGGTGCTGTTTGCTGTGTGGTGCTGTGTGCTGTGTGGTGCTGTGTGCTGTGTGATGCTGTGTGGTGTGTGGTGCTGTGTACTGTGTGGTGCTGTGTACTGTGTGGTGCTGTGTGCTGTGTGGTGCTGTTTGCTGTGTGGTGCTGTGTACTGTGTGGTGCTGTGTACTGTGTGGTGCTGTGTGCTGTGTGGTGCTGTGTACTGTGTGGTGTTGTGTGCTGTGTGGTGCTGTGTACTGTGTGGTGCTGTGTACTGTGTGGTGCTGTGTGCTGTGTGGTGCTGTGTGATGTGTGGTGCTGTGTACTGTGTGGTGCTGTGTACTGTGTGGTGCTGTGTGCTGTGTGGTGCTGTGTACTGTGCGGTGCTGTGTGCTGTGTGGTGCTGTGTGCTGTGTGGTGCTGTGTACTGTGTGGTGCTGTGTGCTGTGTGGTGCTGTGTACTGTGTGGTGCTGTGTGCTGTGTGGTGTTGTGTACTGTGTGGTGCTGTGTACTGTGTGGTGCTGTGTGCTGTGTGGTGCTGTGTGCTGTGTGGTGCTGTGTACTGTGTGGTGCTGTGTGGTGCTGTGTACTGTGTGGTGCTGTGTACTGTGTGGTGCTGTGTACTGTGTGGTGCTGTGTACTGTGTGGTGCTGTGTGCTGTGTGGTGCTGTGTACTGTGTGGTGCTGTGTGGTGCTGTGTACTGTGTGGTGCTGTGTACTGTGTGGTGCTGTGTACTGTGTGGTGCTGTGTACTGTGTGGTGCTGTGTACTGTGTGGTGCTGTGTACTGTGTGGTGCTGTGTACTGTGTGGTGCTGTGTGCTGTGTGGTGCTGTGTATTGTGTGGTGCTGTGTACTGTGTGATGCTGTGTACTGTGTGGTGCTGTGTGCTGTGTGGTGCTGTGTACTGTGTACTGTGTGGTGCTGTGTACTGTGTGGTGCTGTGTGCTGTGTGGTGCTGTGTGCTGTGTGGTGCTGTGTACTGTGTGGTGCTCTGTGCTGTGTGGTGCTGTGTGCTGTGTGGTGCTGTGTCCTGTGTGGTGCTGTGTGCTGTGTGGTGCTGTGTGGTGCTGTGTACTGTGTACTGTGTGGTGCTGTGTACTGTGTGGTGCTGTGTGCTGTGTGGTGCTGTGTGCTGTGTGGTGCTGTGTACTGTGTGGTGCTGTGTGCTGTGTGGTGCTGTGTACTGTGTGGTGCTGTGTACTGTGTGGTGATGTGTGCTGTGTGGTGCTGTGTGCTGTGTGGTGCTGTGTGCTGTGTTGTGCTGTGCGCTGTGTGGTGATGTGTGCTGTGTGCTGTGTGGTGATGTGTGCTGTGTGATGCTGTGTGCTGTGTGGTGCTGTGTGGTACTGTGTGGTGCTGTGTGCTGTGTGGTGCTGTGTACTGTGTGGTGCTGTGTGCTGTGTGGTGCTGTGTGTTGTGTGGTGCTGTGTACTGTGTGGTGCTGTGTACTGTGTGGTGCTGTGTGGTGCTGTGTGCTGTGTGATGTGTGGTGCTGTGTGGTGCTGTTTGCTGTGTGGTGCTGTGTGGTGCTGTGTGCTGTTTGGTGCTGTGTGCTGTGTGGTGCTGTGTGCTGTGTGGTACTGTGTGCTGTGTGGTGCTGTGTGCTGTGTGGTGCTGTGTGTTGTGTGGTGCTGTGTACTGTGTGGTGCTGTGTACTGTGTGGTGCTGTGTGGTGCTGTGTGCTGTGTGCTGTGTGGTGCTGTGTGGTGCTGTTTGCTGTGTGGTGCTGTTTGCTGTGTGGTGCTGTGTGGTGCTGTGTGGTGCTGTGTGCTGTTTGGTGCTGTGTGCTGTGTGGTGCTGTGTGCTGTGTGCTGTGTGGTGCTGTGTGGTGCTGTTTGCTGTGTGGTGCTGTGTGGTGCTGTGTGCTGTTTGGTGCTGTGTGCTGTGTGGTGCTGTGTACTGTGTGGTGCTGTGTGCTGTGTGGTGCTGTGTACTGTGTGGTGCTGTGTGCTGTGTGGTGCTGTGTGGTGCTGTGTGGTGCTGTGTGGTGCTGTTTGCTGTGTGGTGCTGTGCGGTGCTGTGTGGTGCTGTGTGCTGTGTGCTGTGTGGTGCTGTGTACTGTGTGGTGCTGTGTGGTGCTGTGTGCTGTGTGGTGCTGTGTACTGTGTGGTGCTGTGTGCTGTGTGGTGCTGTGTGTTGTGTGGTGCTGTGTACTGTGTGGTGCTGTGTACTGTGTGGTGCTGTGTGGTGCTGTGTGCTGTGTGATGTGTGGTGCTGTGTGGTGCTGTTTGCTGTGTGGTGCTGTGTGGTGCTGTGTGCTGTTTGGTGCTGTGTGCTGTGTGGTGCTGTGTGCTGTGTGGTACTGTGTGCTGTGTGGTGCTGTGTGCTGTGTGGTGCTGTGTGTTGTGTGGTGCTGTGTACTGTGTGGTGCTGTGTACTGTGTGGTGCTGTGTGGTGCTGTGTGCTGTGTGGTGCTGTGTGGTGCTGTTTGCTGTGTGGTGCTGCTTGCTGTGTGGTGCTGTGTGGTGCTGTGTGGTGCTGTGTGCTGTTTGGTGCTGTGTGCTGTGTGGTGCTGTGTGCTGTGTGCTGTGTGGTGCTGTGTGGTGCTGTTTGCTGTGTGGTGCTGTGTGGTGCTGTGTGCTGTTTGGTGCTGTGTGCTGTGTGGTGCTGTGTACTGTGTGGTGCTGTGTGCTGTGTGGTGCTGTGTACTGTGTGGTGCTGTGTGCTGTGTGGTGCTGTGTGGTGCTGTGTGGTGCTGTGTGGTGCTGTTTGCTGTGTGGTGCTGTGCGGTGCTGTGTGGTGCTGTGTGCTGTGTGCTGTGTGGTGCTGTGTACTGTGTGGTGCTGTGTGGTGCTGTGTGCTGTGTGGTGCTGTGTGCTGTGTGGTGCTGTGTGCTGTGTGGTGCTGTGTGCTGTATGGTGCTGTGTACTGTGTGGTGCTGTGGGGTGTGTGGTGCTGTGTGCTGTGTGGTGCTGTGTGCTGTGTGCTGTGTGGTGCTGTGTACTGTGTGGTGCTGTGTACTGTGTGGTGCTCTGTACTGTGTGGTGCTGTGTGGTGTGTGGTGCTTTGTGCTGTGTGGTGCTGTGTACTGTGTGGTGCTGTGTGCTGTGTGGTGTGTGGTGATGTGTGCTATGAGGTGGTGTGTGCTGTGTGGTGCTGTGTACTGTGTGGTGCTGTGTGCTGTGTGGTGCTGTGTGGTGTATGGCGCTGTGTACTGTGTGGTGCTGTGTACTGTGTGGTGCTGTGTGGTGCTGTGTACTGTGTGGTGCTGTGTACTGTGCGGTGCTGTGTAGTGTGGGGTGCTGTGTACTGTGTGGTGCTGTGTGCTGTGTGGTGCTGTGTACTGTGTGGTGCTGAGTGCTGTGTGGTGCTGTGTACTGTGTGGTGCTGTGTGTTGTGTGGTGCTGTGTACTGTGTGGTGCTGTGTGCTGTGTGGTGCTGTGTACTGTGTGGTGCTGAGTGCTGTGTGGTGCTTTGTACTGTGTGCTGCTGTGTGCTGTGTGGTGCTGTGGCTGTGTGGTGCTGTGGCTGTGTGGTGCTGTGGCTGTGTGGTGCTGTGTGCTGTGTGGCGCTGTGTGCTGTGTGGTGCTGTGTACTGTGTGGTGCTGTGTGCTGTGTGGTGCTGTGGCTGTGTGGTGCTGTGTGCTGTGTGGTGCTGTGTGCTGTGTGGTGCTGTGTGCTGTGTGGTGCTGTGTGCTGTGTGGTGTTGTGTGCTGTGTGGTGCTGTGGCTGTGTGGTGCTGTGGCTGTGTGGTGCTGTGGCTGTGTGGTGCTGTGTGCTGTGTGGTGCTGTGTGCTGTGTGGTGCTGTGTGCTGTGTGGTGCTGTGGCTGTGTGGTGCTGTGGCTGTGTGGTGCTGTGGCTGTGTGGTGCTGTTGCTGTGTGGTGCTGTGGCTGTGTGGTGCTGTGTGCTGTGTGGTGCTGTGTGCTGTGTGGTTCTGTGTACTGTGTGGTGCTGTGTACTGTGTGGTGCTGTGTGCTGTGTGGTGCTGTGTGCTGTGTGGTGCTGTGTAGAGCCGTGTACTGTGTACTGTGTGGTGCTGTGTACTGTGTGGTGCTGTGGCTGTGTGGTGCTGTGTGCTGTGTGGTGCTGTGTGCTGTGTGGTGCTGTGGCTGTGTGGTGCTGTGTGCTGTGTGGTGCTGTGGCTGTGTGGTGCTGTGGCTGTGTGGTGCTGTGTGCTGTGTGGTGCTGTGTGCTGTGTGGTTCTGTGTACTGTGTGGTGCTGTGTACTGTGTGGTGCTGTGTCTGTGTGGTGCTGTTTGCTGTGTGGGGCTGTGTACTGTTTGGTGCTGTGTCTGTGTGGTGCTGTTTGCTGTGTGGGGCTGTGTGCTGCTTGGTGCTGTGTACTGCGTGGTGCTGTGTACTGTGTGGTGATGTGTGCTGTGTGGTGCTGTGTGCTGTGTGGTGATGTGTGCTGTGTGGTGCTGTGTGCTGTGTGGTGCTGTGTGGAGCCGTGTACTGTGTACTGTGTGGTGCTGTGTACTGTGTGGTGCTGTGTGCTGTGTGGTGCTGTGTGCTGTGTGGTGCTGTGTGCTGTGTGGTGCTGTGTGCTGTGTGGTGCTGTGTGGTGCTGTGTACTGTGTGGTGCTGTGTACTGTGTGGTGCTGTGTGCTGTGTGGTGCTGTGTACTGTGTGGTGCTGTGTGCTGTGTGGTGCTGTGTACTGTGTGGTGCTGTGTGCTGTGTGGTGCTGTGTACTGTGTGGTGCTGTGTGCTGTGTGGTGCTGTGTACTGTGTGGTGCTGTGTACTGTGTGGTGCTGTGTACTGTGTGGTGCTGTGTACTGTGCGGTGCTGTGTACTGTGTGGTGCTGTGTACTGTTTGGTGCTGTGTACTGTGTGGTGCTGTGTACTGTGTGGTGCTGTGTACTGTGTGGTGCTGTGTACTGTGTGGTGATGTGTGCTGTGTGGTGCCGTGTACTGTGTGGTGCTGTGTGCTGTGTGGTGCTGTGTGCTGTGTGGTGCTGTCTGCTGTGTGGTGCTGTGTACTGTGTACTGTGTGGTGCTGTGTACTGTGTGGTGCTGTGTGCTGTGTGGTGCTGTGTGCTGTGTGGTGCTGTGTACTGTGTACTGTGTGGTGCTGTGTACTGTGTGGTGCTGTGTACTGTGTGGTGCTGTGTGCTGTGTGGTGCTGTGTACTGTGTGGTGCTGTGTGCTGTGTGGTACCGTGTGCTGTGTGGTGCTGTGTACTGTGTACTGTGTGGTGCTGTGTACTGTGTGGTGCTGTGTACTGTGTGGTGCTGTGTGCTGTGTGGTGCTGTGTGCTGTGTGGTGCTGTGTACTGTGTACTGTGTGGTGCTGTGTACTGTGTGGTGCTGTGTACTGTGTGGTGCTGTGTGCTGTGTGGTGCTGTGTGCTGTGTGGTGCTGTGTGCTGTGTGGTGCTGTGTGCTGTGTGGTGCTGTGTGCTGTGTGGTGTTGTGTACTGCGTGGTGCTGTGTGCTGTGTGGTGCTGTGTGCTGTGTGGTTCTGTGTACTGTGTGGTGCTGTGTACTGTGTGGTGCTGTGTGCTGTGTGGTGCTGTGTGCTGTGTGGTGCTGTGTGGAGCCGTGTACTGTGTACTGTGAGGTGCTGTGTACTGTGTGGTGCTGTGGCTGTGTGGTGCTGTGTGCTGTGTGGTGCTGTGTGCTGTGTGGTGCTGTGGCTGTGTGGTGCTGTGTGCTGTGTGGTGCTGTGGCTGTGTGGTGCTGTGGCTGTGTGGTGCTGTGTGCTGTGTGGTGCTGTGTGCTGTGTGGTTCTGTGTACTGTGTGGTGCTGTGTACTGTGTGGTGCTGTGTCTGTGTGGTGCTGTTTGCTGTGTGGGGCTGTGTACTGTTTGGTGCTGTGTCTGTGTGGTGCTGTTTGCTGTGTGGGGCTGTGTGCTGCTTGGTGCTGTGTACTGCGTGGTGCTGTGTACTGTGTGGTGATGTGTGCTGTGTGGTGCTGTGTGCTGTGTGGTGATGTGTGCTGTGTGGTGCTGTGTGCTGTGTGGTGCTGTGTGGAGCCGTGTACTGTGTACTGTGTGGTGCTGTGTACTGTGTGGTGCTGTGTGCTGTGTGGTGCTGTGTGCTGTGTGGTGCTGTGTGCTGTGTGGTGCTGTGTGCTGTGTGGTGCTGTGTGGTGCTGTGTACTGTGTGGTGCTGTGTACTGTGTGGTGCTGTGTGCTGTGTGGTGCTGTGTACTGTGTGGTGCTGTGTGCTGTGTGGTGCTGTGTACTGTGTGGTGCTGTGTGCTGTGTGGTGCTGTGTACTGTGTGGTGCTGTGTGCTGTGTGGTGCTGTGTACTGTGTGGTGCTGTGTACTGTGTGGTGCTGTGTACTGTGTGGTGCTGTGTACTGTGCGGTGCTGTGTGCTGTGTGGTGCTGTGTACTGTTTGGTGCTGTGTACTGTGTGGTGCTGTGTACTGTGTGGTGCTGTGTACTGTGTGGTGCTGTGTACTGTGTGGTGCTGTGTGCTGTGTGGTGCTGTGTACTGTGTGGTGCTGTGTGCTGTGTGGTGCTGTGTGCTGTGTGGTGCTGTGTGCTGTGTGGTGCTGTGTACTGTGTACTGTGTGGTGCTGTGTACTGTGTGGCGCTGTGTGCTGTGTGGTGCTGTGTGCTGTGTGGTGCTGTGTACTGTGTACTGTGTGGTGCTGTGTACTGTGTGGTGCTGTGTACTGTGTGGTGCTGTGTGCTGTGTGGTGCTGTGTACTGTGGGGTGCTGTGTGCTGTGTGGTGCTGTGTGCTGTGTGGTGCTGTGTACTGTGTACTGTGTGGTGCTGTGTACTGTGTGGTGCTGTGTACTGTGTGGTGCTGTGTGCTGTGTGGTGCTGTGTGCTGTGTGGTGCTGTGTACTGTGTACTGTGTGGTGCTGTGTACTGTGTGGTGCTGTGTACTGTGTGGTGCTGTGTGCTGTGTGGTGCTGTGTGCTGTGTGGTGCTGTGTGCTGTGTGGTGCTGTGTGCTGTGTGGTGCTGTGTGCTGTGTGGTGCTGTGTACTGCGTGGTGCTGTGTGCTGTGTGGTGCTGTGTGCTGTGTGGTGCTGTGTGCTGTGTGGTGCTGTGTGCTGTGTGGTGCTGTGTGCTGTGTGGTGCTGTGTACTGTGTGGTGCTGTGTACTGCGTGGTGCTGTGTGCTGTGTGGTGCTGTGTGCTGTGTGGTGCTGTGTACTGTGTGGTGCTGTGTGGTGCTGTGTGGTGCTGTGTACTGTGTGGTGCTGTGTGCTGTGTGGTGCTGTGTTCTGTGTGGTGCTGTGTGCTGTGTGGTGCTGTGTGCTGTGTGGTGCTGTGTGCTGTGTGGTGCTGTGTGCTGTGTGGTGCTGTGTACTGTGTGGTGCTGTGTGGTGCTGTGTGCTGTGTGGTGCTGTGTGCTGTGTGGTGCTGTGTGCTGTGTGGTGCTGTGTGCTGTGTGGTGCTGTGTGCTGTGTGGTGCTGTGTTCTGTGTGGTGCTGTGTACTGTGCGGTGCTGTGTGATGTGTGGTGCTGTGTACTGTGTGGTGCTGTGTACTGTGTGGTGCTGTGTGCTGTGTGGTGCTGTGTGCTGTGTGGTGCTGTGTACTGTGCGGTGCTGTGTGCTGTGTGGTGCTGTGTACTGTGTGGTGCTGTGTACTGTGTGGTGCTGTGTACTGTGTGGTGCTGTGTGCTGTGTGGTGCTGTGTACTGTGTGGTGCTGTGTACTGTGTGGTGCTGTGTGCTGTGTGGTGCTGTGTGCTGTGAGGTGTGTGCTGTGTGGTGCTGTGTACTGCGTGGTGCTGTGTGCTGTGATGTGCTGTGTGCTGTGTGGTCCTGTGTACTGTGCGGTGCTGTGTACTGTGTGATGCTGTGTACTGTGTGGTGCTGTGTGCTGTGTGGTGTGTGCTGTGTGGTGCTGTGTGCTGTGTGATGCTTTGTACTGTGTGGTGCTGTGTGCTGTGTGGTGCTGTGTGCTGTGTGGTGCTGTGTACTGTGCGGTGTTGTGTGCTGTGTGGTGCTGTGTGCTGTGTGGTGCTGTGTGCAGTGTGGTGCTGTGTGCTGTGTGGTGCTCTGTACTGTGTGGTGCTTTATACTGTGTGGTGTGTGCTGTGTGGTGCTGTGTGCTGTGTGGTGCTTTGTACTGTGTGTTGCTGTGTACTGTGTGGTGCAGTGTGTTGTGTGGTGCTGTGTACTGTGTGGTGCTGTGTGTTGTGTGGTGCTTTGTGCTGTGTGGTGCTGTGTGCTGTGTGGTGCTGTGTGCTGTGTGGTGCTCTGTACTGTGTGGTGCTGTGAATTGTGTGGTGCTGTGTCCTGTGTGGTGCTGTGTGCTGTGTGGTGCTGTGTGCTGTGTGGTGCTGTGTGCTGTGTGGTGCTGTGTGCTGTGTGGTGCTGTGTGCTGTCTGGTGCTGTGTGGTGCTGTGTGCTTTGTGAAGCTGTATACTGTGTGGTGCTGTGCACTGTGTGGTGCTCTGAATTGTGTGGTGCTGTGTACTGTGTGATGCTGTGTGTTGTGTGTTATTTTGTGCTGTGTGGTGCTGTTTGCTGCGCGGTGCTGTGTGCTGTGTGGTGCTGTGTGCTGTGTATTGCTGTGTACTGTGTGGTGCTGTGTACTGTGTGGTGCTGTGTGCTGTGTGTTATTTTGTGCTGTGTGGTGCTGTGTACTGTGTGGTGCTGTGTGCTGTGTGGTGCTGTGTGCTGTGTATTGCTGTGTGCTGTGTGGTGCTGTGTGCTGTGTTGTGTTGTGTGCTGTGTGGTGCTGTGCACTGTGTGGTGCTGTGTGCTGTGTGATGCTGTGTGCTGTGTGTTATTTTGTGCTGTGTGGTGCTGTTTGCTGCGCGGTGCTGTGTGCTGTGTGGTGCTGTGTGCTGTGTGGTGCTGTGTGCTGTGTGGTGCTGTGTGCTGTGTTGTGTTGTGTGCTGTGTGGTGCTGTGCACTGTGTGGTGCTGTGTATTGTTAGGTGCTGTGTACTGTGTGGTGCTGTGTATTGTTAGGTGCTGTGTACTCTGTGGTGCTGTGTACTGTGTGGTGCTGTGTACTGTGTTGTGTTGTGTGCTGTGTGGTGCTGTGTGCTGTGTTGTGTTGTGTGCTGTGTGGTGCTGTGCACTGTGTGGTGCTGTGTGCTGTGTGGTGCTGTGTACTGTGTGGTGCTGTGTACTCTGTGGTGCTGTGTACTCTGTGGTGCTGTGTACTGTGTGGTGCTGTGTACTGTGTGGTGCTGTGTACTGTGTGGTGCTGTGTACTGTGTGGTGCTGTGTACTCTGTGGTGCTGTGTGCTGTTTTGTGTTGTGCGCTGTGCGCTGTGTGTGCTGTGTAGTGTTGTGCGCTGTGTGTTCTGTGCTGTGTGGTGTTGTGTGCTGTGTGGTGCTGTGTGCTGTGTGGTGCTGTGGCTGTGTGGTGCTGTGTGTTATTTTGTGCTGTGTGGTGCGGTGTGCTGGGTGGTGTTGTGTGCTGGATACACAGGAAACTTTCATATGAATTTCGGGGTGTGCTTTCACCGGCACAACACCAGCACAACACAGGCACAACAACACAACACCAGCACAACACCAACACAATACCAACACAACACCAGCACAACACCAGCAGAACACCAGCACAACACCAACACAACACCAACACAATATCAACACAACACCAACACAATATCAACACAACACCAACACAACACCAACACAACACCAGCACAACACCAGCACAACACCAACACAACACGACACCAACACAACACGACACCAGCACCACACCAACACAACACAACACCGGCACAACAACCACACAACGCCATCACAACACCAGCACAAAACCAGCACAACACCAACAAAACACCAATAGAACACCAACACAACACCAGCACCACACCAACACCAACACCAACACAACACCACCTCAACACAACACCAACACAACACCAACACAACTTCAACACAACACCAACCCAACACCAACACAATATCAGCACAACACCAGTACAATATCAACACAACACCAACACAACACAACACCAGCACCACACCAACACCAACACAACACAACACCAACACAACACCAATACAACACAACACCAACACATCACAACACCAACACAACACCAACACAACACAACACAGCACAACACAACACAACATACAACACCAACACGACACCAACACAACACAACACCAACACCACACCAACACCAACACAACACCAATACAACACAACACCAACACATCACAACACCAACACAACACCAACACAACACAACACAGCACAACACAACACAACATACAACACCAACACGACACCAACACAACCGTCACAAGTCACCACATAACGCTCGACTCGCAAACAACAGAAGCCATCAAGTTCGAATGCAGCAGTATGGGAAGCCCTAACCGACCCAAACGGAACATCACCTGCGGGGTCACGACACCAAATCCACGTAAATAACTTCGAGACGAAGGACCACACTTCGAAGATGCCAGAGGTCGACGCCGAGAGAGGTTCTTTCCTTAATTATCTTCTTCTTCTTCTTACGTCATTATTTCATTCGCTTTCGTATGGAAACTATATGAGATATCCTTATCAATTCAATAAAGTAGGAATGAATGCTGATATTGAAAATAGGGCTTCAATATATTATCGCCTAACGACGCCGCGTGGAACTCGACCATAACTTCACAATACGGAATCGTTACGTGAAGGCGCTACGCTCATTTGTGACGCGTGGACACGTGATGCAGCACCGTGATTGTTTCTCCCCCGCCTGTCTTTCGGGCATGGCGAGGACCTTTCTTATTAAAGACCCTTTGTAATCATTAAATAAGATACAAGTGACGTGCATAGGACTGGAATTCCCCACTCTAAGTGCCAAACAAAAATTTACGAGCTGAGCTAAGTGAGTACCGTTATTTACTTGCGTTCTCATGAGACCTATCCCCATCTGCCATTCACGCATGGGATTATTTTTACGCGTAGGATTATCATTCACGCGTAGGATTATCATTCACGCGTAGGATTATCATTTACTCGTAGGATTATCATTTACTCGTAGGATTATCATTCACTCGTAGGATTATCATTCACTCGTAGGATTATCATTCACTCGTAGGATTATCATTTACTCGTAGGATTACCATTTACGCGTTGGATTATCATTCACGCTTAGGATTATCATTCTCGCATAGGATTATCATTCACGCGTAGGATTATCATTCACTCGTAGGATTATCATTCACTCGTAGGATTATCATTTACTCGTAGGATTATTATTCACGCTTAGGATTATCATTCTCGCATAGGATTATCATTCACGCGTAGGATTATCATTCACGCGTAGGATTATCATTCACGCGTAGGATTATCATTCACGCGTAGGATTATCATTCACGCGTAGGATTATCATTCCCGCGTTGGATTATCATTCACGCGTAGGATTATCATTCACGCGTAGGATTATCATTCACGCGTAGGATTATCATTCACGCGTAGGATTATCATTCACGCGGAAGGTTATCATTCACGCGTAGGATTATCATTCCCGCGTTGGATTATCATACACGCGTAGGATTATCATTCACGCGTAGGATTATCATTCACTCGGACGATTATCATTCACGCGTAGGATTATCATTCACGCGTAGGATTATCATTCACGCGTAGGGTTATCATTCACGCGGAAGATTATCATTCACGCGTAGGATTATCATTCACGCGTAGGATTATCATACACGCGTAGGATTATCATTCACGCGTAGGATTATCATTCACTAGGACGATTATCATTCACGCGTAGGATTATCATTCACGCGTAGGATTATCATTCACGCGTAGGATTATCATTCACGCGTAGGATTATCATTCACGCGTAGGAGTATCATTCACGCGTAGGATTATCATTTACGCGTAGGATTATCATTCACGCGTAGGATTATCATTCACGCGTAGGATTATCATTCACGCGTAGGATTATCATTCACGCGTAGGATTATCATTCACGCGTAGGATTATCATTCACACGGACGATTATCATTCACGCGTTGGATTATCATTCACGTGTAGGATTATCATACACGCGTAGGATTATCATTCACGCGGACGATTATCATTCACGCGTAGGATTATCATTCATGCGTAGGATTATCATTCACGCGTAGGATTATCATTCACGCGTAGGATTATCATTCACGCGTAGGATTATCATTCACGCGGACGATTATCATTCACGCGTAGGGTTATCATTCACGTGGACGATTATCATTCACGCGTAGGATTATCATTCACGCGTAGGATTATCATTCACGCGTAGGACTATCATTCACGCGTAGGATTATCATTCACGCGTAGGATTATCATTCACTCGGACGATTATCATTCACGCGTAGGATTATCATTCACGCGTAGGATTATCATTCACTCGGACGATCATCATTCACGCGTAGGATTATCATTCACGCGTAAGATTATCATACACGCGTAGGATTATCATTCACGCGTAGGATTATCATTCACGCGCACCATTATCATTCACGCGTAGGATTATCATTCACGCGTAGGATTATCATTCACGCGTTGGATTATCATTCACGCGTAGGATTATCATTCACGCGGACGATTAATATTCACGCGTAGGATTATCATTCACGCGTAGGAGTATCATTCACGCGTAGGATTATCATTTACGCGTAGGATGATCATTCACGCGTAGGATTATCATTCACGCGTAGGATTACCATTCACGCGTAGGATTATCATTCACGCGTAGGATTATCATTCACGCGGTCGATTATCATTCACGCGTAGGATTATCATACACGCGTAGGATTATCATTCACGCGTAGGATTATCATTCACGCGTAGGATTATCATTCACGCGTAGGATTATCATTCACGCGTAGGATTATCATTCACGCGTAGGATTATCATTCACGCGTATGATTATCATTCACGCGGACGATTATTATTCACGCGTAGGATTATCATTCACGCGTAGGAGTATCATTCACGCGTAGGATTATCATTTACGCGTAGGATTATCATTCACGCGTAGGATTATCATTCACGCGTAGGATTATCATTCACGCGTAGGATTATCATTCACGCGTAGGATTATCATTCACGCGTAGGATTATCATTCACGCGTAGGATTATCATTCACGCGTAGGATTATCATTCACGCGTAGGATTATCATTCACGCGTAGGATTATCATTCACGCGGACGATTATCATTCACGCGTAGGATTATCATTCACGCGTAGGATTATCATACACGCGTAGGATTATCATTCACGCGTAGGATTATCATTCACGCGGACGATTATCATTCACGCGTAGGATTATCATTCACGCGTAGGATTATCATTCACGCGTAGGACTATCATTCACGCGTAGGATTATCATTCACGCGTAGGATTATCATTCACTCGGACGATTATCATTCACGCGTAGGATTATCATTCACGCGTAGGATTATCATTCACGCGTAGGACTATCATTCACGCGTAGGATTATCATTCACGCGTAGGATTATCATTCACTCGGACGATTATCATTCACGCGTAGGATTATCATTCACGCGTAGGATTATCATACACGCGTAGGATTATCGTTCACGCGTAGGATTATCATTCACGCGGACGATTATCATTCACGCGTAGGATTATCATTCACGCGTAGGATTATCATTCACGCGTAGGATTATCATTCACGAGTAGGATTATCATTCACTCGGACGATTATCATTCATGCGTAGGATTATCATTCACGCGTAGGACTATCATTCACGCGTAGGATTATCATACACGCGTAGGATTATCATTCACGCGTAGGATTATCATTTACGCGTAGGATTATCATTCACGCGGACGATTATCATTCACGCGTAGGATTATCATTCACGCGTAGGATTATCATACACGCGTAGGATTATCATTCACTCGGACGATTATCATTCACGCGTAGGATTATCATTCACGCGTAGGACTATCATTCACGCGTAGGATTATCATTCACGCGGACGATTATCATTCACGCGTAGGATTATCATTCACGCGTAGGATTATCATTCACGCGGACGATTATCATTCACGCGTAGGATTATCATTCACGCGTAGGATTATCATACACGCGTAGGATTATCATTCACGCGTAGGATTATCATTCACGCGGACGATTATCATTCACGCGTAGGATTATCATTCACGCGTAGGATTATCATTCACGCGTAGGACTATCATTCACGCGTAGGATTATCATTCACTCGGACGATTATCATTCACGCGTAGGATTATCATTCACGCGTAGGACTATCATTCACGCGTAGGATTATCATTCACGCGGACGATTTTCATTCACGCGTAGGATTATCATTCACGCGTAGGATTATCATTCACGCGTAGGATTATCATTCACGAGTAGGATTATCATTCACTCTGACGATTATCATTCACGCGTAGGATTATCATTCACGCGTAGGACTATCATTCACGCGTAGGATTATCATTCACGCGGACGATTATCATTCACGCGTAGGATTATCATTCACGCGTAGGATTATCATTCACGCGGACGATTATCATTCACGCGTAGGATTATCATTCACGCGTAGGATTATCATACACGCGTAGGATTATCATTCACGCGTAGGATTATCATTCACGCGGACGATTATCATTCACGCGTAGGATTATCATTCACGCGTAGGATTATCATTCACGCGTAGGACTATCATTCACGCGTAGGATTATCATTCACGCGTAGGATTATCATTCACGCGTAGGATTATCATTCACGCGGACGATTATCATTCACGCGTAGGATTATCATTCACGCGTAGGATTATCATTCACGCGGACGATTATCATTCACGCGTAGGATTATCATTCACGCGTAGGATTATCATACACGCGTAGGATTATCATTCACGCGTAGGATTATCATTCACGCGGACGATTATCATTCACGCGTAGGATTATCATTCACGCGTAGGATTATCATTCACGCGTAGGACTATCATTCACGCGTAGGATTATCATTCACGCGTAGGATTATCATTCACTCGGACGATTATCATTCACGCGTAGGATTATCATTCACGCGTAGGATTATCATACACGCGTAGGATTATCATTCACGCGTAGGATTATCATTCACGCGGACGATTATCATTCACGCGTAGGATTATCATTCACGCGTAGGATTATCATTCACGCGTAGGATTATCATTCACGCGTAGGATTATCATTCACGCGTAGCATTATCATTCACGCGTAGGACTATCATTCACGCGTAGGATTATCATTCACGCGTAGGATTATTATTCACTCGGACGATTATCATTCACGCGTAGGATTATCATTCACGTGTAGGATTATCATACACGCGTAGGATTATCATTCACGCGTGGGATTATCATTCACGCGGACGATTATCATTCACGCGTAGGATTATCATTCACGCGTAGGATTATCATTCACGCGTAGGATTATCATTCACGAGTAGGATTATCATTCACGCGTAGGATTATCATTCACGCGTAGGATTATCATTCACGCGTAGGACTATCATTCACGCGTAGGATTATCATTCACGCGTAGGATTATCATTCACTCGGACGATTATCATTCACGCGTAGGATTATCATTCACGCGTAGGATTATCATACACGCGTAGGATTATCATTCACGCGTAGGATTATCATTCACGCGTAGGATTATCATTCACTCGGACGATTATCATTCACGCGTAGGATTATCATTCACGCGTAGGATTATCATTCACGCGTAGGATTATCATTCACGCGTAGGATTATCATTCACGCGGACGATTATCATTCACGCGTAGGATTATCATTCACGCGTAGGATTATCATACACGCGTAGGATTATCATTCACGCGTAGGATTATCATTCACGCGGACGATTATCATTCACGCGTAGGATTATCATTCACGCGTAGGATTATCATTCACGCGTAGGACTATCATTCACGCGTAGGATTATCATTCACGCGTAGGATTATCATTCACTCGGACGATTATCATTCACGCGTAGGATTATCATTCACGCGTAGGATTATCATACACGCGTAGGATTATCATTCACGCGTAGGATTATCATTCACGCGGACGATTATCATTCACGCGTAGGATTATCATTCACGCGTAGGATTATCATTCACGCGTAGGATTATCATTCACGCGTAGGATTATCATTCACGCGTAGGATTATCATTCACGCGTAGGACTATCATTCACGCGTAGGATTATCATTCACGCGTAGGATTATCATTCACTCGGACGATTATCATTCACGCGTAGGATTATCATTCACGCGTAGGATTATCATACACGCGTAGGATTATCATTCACGCGTAGGATTATCATTCACGTGGACGATTATCATTCACGCGTAGGATTATCATTCACGCGTAGGATTATCATTCACGCGTAGGATTATCATTCACGAGTAGGATTATCATTCACTCGGACGATTATCATTCACGCGAAGGATTATCATTCACGCGTAGGACTATCATTCACGCGTAGGATTATCATTCACGCGTAGGATTATCATTCACGCGTAGGACTATCATTCACGCGTAGGATTATCATTCACGCGTAGGATTATCATTCACTCGGACGATTATCATTCACGCGTAGGATTATCATTCACGCGTAGGATTATCATACACGCGTAGGATTATCATTCACGCGTAGGATTATCATTCACGCGGACGATTATCATTCACGCGTAGGATTATCATTCACGCGTAGGATTATCATTCACGCGTAGGATTATCATTCACGCGTAGGATTATCATTCACTCGGACGATTATCATTCACGCGTAGGATTATCATTCACGCGTAGGATTATCATACACGCGTAGGATTATCATTCACGCGTAGGATTATCATTCACGCGGACGATTATCATTCACGCGTAGGATTATCATTCACGCGTAGGATTATCATTCACGCGTAGGATTATCATTCACGCGTAGGATTATCATTCACGCGTAGGATTATCATTCACGCGTAGGACTATCATTCACGCGTAGGATTATCATTCACGCGTAGGATTATCATTCACTCGGACGATTATCATTCACGCGTAGGATTATCATTCACGCGTAGGATTATCATACACGCGTAGGATTATCATTCACGCGTAGGATTATCATTCACGTGGACGATTATCATTCACGCGTAGGATTATCATTCACGCGTAGGATTATCATTCACGCGTAGGATTATCATTCACGAGTAGGATTATCATTCACACGTAGGATTATCATTCACGCGTAGGATTATCATTCACGCGTAGGATTATCATTCACGCGGACGATTATCATTCACGCGTAGGATTATCATTCACGCGTAGGAGTATCATTCACGCGTAGGATTATCATTCACGCGGAAGATTATCATTCACGCGTAGGATTATCATTCCCGCGTTGGATTATCATACACGCGTAGGATTATCATTCACGCGTAGGATTATCATTCACTCGGACGATTATCATTCACGCGTAGGATTATCATTCACGCGTAGGATTATCATTCACGCGTAGGGTTATCATTCACGCGGAAGATTATCATTCACGCGTAGGATTATCATTCACGCGTAGGATTATCATACACGCGTAGGATTATCATTCACGCGTAGGATTATCATTCACTAGGACGATTATCATTCACGCGTAGGATTATCATTCACGCGTAGGATTATCATTCACGCGTAGGATTATCATTCACGCGTAGGAGTATCATTCACGCGTAGGATTATCATTTACGCGTAGGATTATCATTCACGCGTAGGATTATCATTCACGCGTAGGATTATCATTCACGCGTAGGATTATCATTCACGCGTACGATTATCATTCACGCGTAGGATTATCATTCACACGGACGATTATCATTCACGCGTAGGATTATCATTCACGTGTAGGATTATCATACACGCGTAGGATTATCATTCACGCGGACGATTATCATTCACGCGTAGGATTATCATTCATGCGTAGGATTATCATTCACGCGTAGGATTATCATTCACGCGTAGGATTATCATTCACGCGTAGGATTATCATTCACGCGGACGATTATCATTCACGCGTAGGGTTATCATTCACGCAGACGATTATCATTCACGCGTAGGATTATCATTCACGCGTAGGATTATCATTCACGCGTAGGACTATCATTCACGCGTAGGATTATCATTCACGCGTAGGATTATCATTCACTCGGACGATTATCATTCACGCGTAGGATTATCATTCACGCGTAGGATTATCATTCACTCGGACGATTATCATTCACGCGTAGGATTATCATTCACGCGTAAGATTATCATACACGCGTAGGATTATCATTCACGCGTAGGATTATCATTTACGCGTAGGATTATCATTCACGCGTAGGATTATCATTCACGCGTAGGATTATCATTCACGCGTAGGATTATCATTCACGCGTAGGATTATCATTCACGCGGTCGATTATCATTCACGCGTAGGATTATCATACACGCGTAGGATTATCATTCACGCGTAGGATTATCATTCACGCGTAGGATTATCATTCACGCGTAGGATTATCATTCACGCGTAGGATTATCATTCACGCGTAGGATTATCATTCACGCGTAGGATTATCATTCACGCGGACGATTATTATTCACGCGTAGGATTATCATTCACGCGTAGGAGTATCATTCACGCGTAGGATTATCATTTACGCGTAGGATTATCATTCACGCGTAGGATTATCATTCACGCGTAGGATTATCATTCACGCGTAGGATTATCATTCACGCGTAGGATTATCATTCACGCGTAGGATTATCATTCACGCGTAGGATTATCATTCACGCGTAGGATTATCATTCACGCGTAGGATTATCATTCACGCGTAGGATTATCATTCACGCGGACGATTATCATTCACGCGTAGGATTATCATTCACGCGTAGGATTATCATACACGCGTAGGATTATCATTCACGCGTAGGATTATCATTCACGCGGACGATTATCATTCACGCGTAGGATTATCATTCACGCGTAGGATTATCATTCACGCGTAGGACTATCATTCACGCGTAGGATTATCATTCACGCGTAGGATTATCATTCACTCGGACGATTATCATTCACGCGTAGGATTATCATTCACGCGTAGGATTATCATACACGCGTAGGATTATCATTCACGCGTAGGATTATCATTCACGCGGACGATTATCATTCACGCGTAGGATTATCATTCACGCGTAGGATTATCATTCACGCGTAGGATTATCATTCACGCGTAGGATTATCATTCACGCGTAGGATTATCATTCACGCGTAGGACTATCATTCACGCGTAGGATTATCATTCACGCGTAGGATTATCATTCACTCGGACGATTATCATTCACGCGTAGGATTATCATTCACGCGTAGGATTATCATACACGCGTAGGATTATCATTCACGCGTAGGATTATCATTCACGCGGACGATTATCATTCACGCGTAGGATTATCATTCACGCGTAGGATTATCATTCACGCGTAGGATTATCATTCACGAGTAGGATTATCATTCACACGTAGGATTATCATTCACGCGTAGGATTATCATTCACGCGTAGGATTATCATTCACGCGGACGATTATCATTCACGCGTAGGATTATCATTCACGCGTAGGAGTATCATTCACGCGTAGGATTATCATTCACGCGTAGGATTATCATTTACGCGTAGGATTATCATTCACGCGTAGGATAATCATTCACACGTAGGATTATCATTCACGCGGACGATTAATATTCACGCGTAGGATTATCATTCACGCGTAGGAGTATCATTCACGCGTAGGATTATCATTTACGCGTAGGATTATCATTCACGCGTAGGATTATCATTCACGCGTATGATTATCATTCACGCGTAGGATTATCATTCACGCGTAGGATTATCATTCACGCGGTCGATTATCATTCACGCGTAGGATTATCATACACGCGTAGGATTATCATTCACGCGTAGGATTATCATTCACGCGTAGGATTATCATTCACGCGTAGGATTATCATTCACGCGTAGGATTATCATTCACGCGTAGGATTATCATTCACGCGTAGGATTATCATTCACGCGGACGATTATTATTCACGCGTAGGATTATCATTCACGCGTAGGAGTATCATTCACGCGTAGGATTATCATTTACGCGTAGGATTATCATTCACGCGTAGGATTATCATTCACGCGTAGGATTATCATTCACGCGTAGGATTATCATTCACGCGTAGGATTATCATTCACGCGTAGGATTATCATTCACGCGTAGGATTATCATTCACGCGGACGATTATTATTCACGCGTAGGATTATCATTCACGCGTAGGATTATCATTCACGCGTAGGATTATCATTCACGCGTAGGATTATCATTCACGCGTAGGATTATCATTCACGCGTAGGATTATCATTCACGCGGACGATTATCATTCACGCGTAGGATTATCATTCACGCGTAGGATTATCATTCACGCGTAGGATTATCATTCACGCGTAGGATTATCATTCACTCGGACGATTATCATTCACGCGTAGGATTATCATTCACGCGTAGGATTATCATACACGCGTAGGATTATCATTCACGCGTAGGATTATCATTCACGCGGACGATTATCATTCACGCGTAGGATTATCATTCACGCGTAGGATTATCATTCACGCGTAGGATTATCATTCACGAGTAGGATTATCATTCACACGTAGGATTATCATTCACGCGTAGGATTATCATTCACGCGTAGGATTATCATTCACGCGGACGATTATCATTCACGCGTAGGATTATCATTCACGCGTAGGAGTATCATTCACGCGTAGGATTATCATTCACGCGTAGGATTATCATTTACGCGTAGGATTATCATTCACGCGTAGGATTATCATTCACACGTAGGATTATCATTCACGCGGACGATTATCATTCACGCGTAGGATTATCATTCACGCGTAGGATTATCATACACGCGTAGGATTATCAATCACGCGTAGGATTATCATTCACGCGTAGGATTATCATTCACGCGTAGGATTATCATTCACGCGTAGGATTATCATTCACGCGTAGGATTATCATTCACGCGTAGGATTATCATTCACGCGGACGATTATTATTCACGCGTAGGATTATCATTCACGCGTAGGAGTATCATTCACGCGTAGGATTATCATTTACGCGTAGGATTATCATTCACGCGTAGGATTATCATTCACGCGTAGGATTATCATTCACGCGTAGGATTATCATTCACGCGTAGGATTATCATTCACGCGGTCGATTATCATTCACGCGTAGGATTATCATACACGCGTAGGATTATCAGTCACGCGTAGGATTATCATTCACGCGTAGGATTATCATTCACGCGTAGGATTATCATTCACGCGTAGGATTATCATTCACGCGTAGGATTATCATTCACGCGTAGGATTGTCATTCACGCGGACGATTATTATTCACGCGTAGGATTATCATTCACGCGTAGGAGTATCATTCACGCGTAGGATTATCATTTACGCGTAGGATTATCATTCACGCGTAGGATTATCATTCACGCGTAGGATTATCATTCACGCGTAGGATTATCATTCACGCGTAGGATTATCATTCACGCGTAGGATTATCATTCGCGCGTTGGATTACCGTGGGCGCGTTGGATCATCTTTGACACGAGTAATATTACCTTTTATGCTTAGGATTATCTCTAATGCACAAATTTATTTTGATGTATTAGGCCAAAGGCGCCAAATCATTCCAGAATTCTACCCTTTCTGGCGATAAATCTTCGATTTAGTTCTGGTTTTCTTATTTTACTGTTAAGGACGGAGTCGCATGTTGTCGCTGACATTGAAGTTGAAATTGAGACAAACGCTACCATCCCTTACGATAGTGATCGATCACCTTACATAATAATGTTGAAAGTCTGAAGTCATGAAACAACGATGTTTCTTGTTATGAGATAAAATTGATATAAACGACGGATAAATTATCCACATTGTGATTGATTAATGAAATATTGGAGCCGCAATTATATATCACGAGGGCGAAGATAAAAATGTGTTGGAAAATCAACTAGTGGAAAGACACGACAATTACCCAGTTAAAAATCGGCGCAGTGTCTCGAATGGTTTACTGCAGTTCGGCGCAGTAAGTGGAGTTTAGGGCAGGTTCAGCGCAGCACCTCTCTCCAGTAGTTGTCGCTGCAGCAAATCAATTGTGGCCGCTAGTAGTTCAGCGCAGTGAAAACTACACGCGCGTTACCGCAGCACTCACTGCGTTGAGCCGCTAATGGTCAACTGAAGTTCATTCTAATATTGAATTACATATAGAATAATGAACTTATTCTATATTCTATATTCTTTTTGAATTACATATAGTCATGTTCATGCTGGTTTCTATTGTCAATGGTTTTTTATTCTTATATGCAAGAGAGTGTGTTATTAAAAAACAGAAAATAATTTTTTCATCTATGCCAAAATAATCACTGCGTCTGTCACAGGCACCACTAACAGAACATAGAAAAGTAATTTAATTTACAATACTTCTTTGCGAAGTAGCCCAAGTGGTGAAAATAAGAAATATGCTAAAAATTCGCCACATGGTTATGCATTAATTGAACGAACCGCCTGAGGGCATATAAAATGAATACAATATTTGTGAATGATTTCCTGGTTTATTTTAAGTAATGTGGACACATCGTAGTTACACTTTATTTTATACACTTCATTGATTCTTCATAATGAGTAATGAACTATTTATTATAAAAACAAAACTTTTAAACGTTTATGGCTCAAAGGGTAGGGTCTTGGGATCAAGAAGTGAATCATATTCAGCATATTCTTTTATTTGATCGTACTTTTTCTAATACAATGATGAAACTTTCATATTATGACGGATTGATTGATTCCCTTAATGACATCTTTAAAAACATTCGCCCTGATATACGTACTCATTCCATTAAGGGTAAAATGTGCAATTTGAAAAAAATTCCCTTGTGGTAGTTTGTTGCTGTTACCAATTGTTCAGGATATACATATTTATCAATATTGACACTTTAATTGAAATTTAACGAAAATGTTATGAAAATATTGTGACTGTGGAAGTAGTATGACAACATGGGTTCTTGGTACGATAAACAGCGGCAGTGAACCAGGTCGTCCATCGGTCATCATTCCTTAATTTTTTCAAATAAATTAAAAGTTTTTAACTGGCATTTCGGTGATGGATCCCTTTAATACCATAAATGAAAATCAACCATGAATCTACTATATAAATTTTCATTAAATACTCCAAATTGTGCTTCCTTTGCTTCGATTATACTGGTTACGAACGACGAATGAACATAAGCAGTAAATTTTTAAGTTTCGATGCCCCTATCCGATCGCCGGTTAACTTCAGTTGACATCTTGGGTCAATGAAGAGAAGTTGTGCGATCGATATTGTTAGTCCGGTGAAATCTCGGTGTAGGGTTAGGTTAGATTTTGATGTGATTAAGGGGAAATGCTAGTTTGTCTGAAGTGAAATTCAACATACAGAAAGAAAAAGTTTTTAGATGAGTGATTTTTTATATTAACGTACAAGTTAGGTGTTGAAAAGTGGATTAAGCAAGAATTTACTGATAGAGTCGTCAGAGGCTAAAAAGTCGTAACAAATTGAACATTTCGGTTTTTGCGAGATATTTTGCGAAGGGAAGTCGTTGTTGTTATTGCTTTTTACGTCAGACTCTAACATGGATTCATCATATACGGACCTATAGCTGTTTTGTATTGTTAGTGTAGGTTTGCATGATCCATGTCTTCGAATCGTAAGCATATTTTTCGTATTTTTTTCATGCATCATGTTAACGTCAGATGTACTGAGTTTTTATCCTATTACTAGGATTTTATTGACATTTGGAGGTTTGACAACCTTTTCCTCGTATATATTTTGTCTTTTTATCGTAGAATGTCCCCAAAGCATTCCTTTGTAAGTGCATTCGAGTCCATCGAATTATGTACACGCGAGCACATGCATTGCGACCGTTGAAAGGCTGGCGGGAAGTAAGGTGACGTCAGAGTTCAGCACAACTTAACTTAGTCTGAAAGATCGCTCGTTTACCTTTCTCTAATAAATTTTATCCCGGTTCGTTTGTGTTGGCTGTTGGTTTTTGAGTTGTTTACGTTGCATTATGAATCCAGTTTAGTTGCACATAGTGCGTCTTTTTATGTTTTTGTCCGTTCGTCCTTTGGAAGTTGTGGTATCAACATTCAAACACCGTAGCAGTATTGGTGTCAGTTGCGCATACCGCAAACGTTTGTCTATTTTAGATGAAAGGCAACTAAATATTCACAGCAGACCACTAAATCATACCAAATACTTTTAAGTCAATAATAATTCATTTTTTATACCGTTAGGGCCTAGACATTTTATTTGTCAGAATAAATATTTAAGCCTGCCATTTTTTACAGCGAAAAAAATATTAACAACTAGGCCTAATTTACTCGTTTGTAAAATTTTTGCCTTATTAAAAATGATAGTTTATAATTTAAAAAATATTTTCAACTAGGCCTTCTGAAAAACGACAATATCAGAAAATGTTGAACATATTAACACTTTACGTAACTATTCAATCAAATCAGGAGCTGGTGTAATTAATACATTTTTGAAGAAACTGCCTATGCCAGGAATCTACTTGAGCCTTCCCGAAGGTATTGATTCAGAAAAAGTTGCTGATTGTTAATTTAAACGATGTCATTATTGCACAATATATGTATCACCAAATTTATTTTTTTCTCTCACGTTCTTTCTAGGATTCTAGAATAGGACTATAAATATCTCTGAAGTCTGTTATCCTTTAGCAATAGATAGAAAATAAATAACTTCAAACACCTATAACTCAAAATGTTTCGATTTCTCGATTGAATGGTTATGATTATCGGATTCTATAGTCAAAAATGCATATTGAAATCAGTTAATATAGAATTTGATATCGGCCAAATGAGGTAGATAATTTTTCCTTTGTGAAGTCTTTAAAGCTTGAAGTCTTTGAGGCTGCAGGCAATGTACGTGAGTCGGCAGGCAGTGTGCGTTAGACCATAGGCAGTATATGTGACTGCACGCAGTGTTGGTTAGACTGTAGGCTGTATACATACCATATGATAAAATCAGGCGGAGAATACAATAAAGATATCGATGAAAAGCATTTCATCCTCATCAATATTGCGCCTGATGTGAGGAAATTCTCAGGCAGTCACACTGTGTGATGAATTAAGCACACTGGTAGGTTTCTAAACTGTTACGATCATGTCCCGATGATGCTCAGCAATTCCAAACTTAACGGTTTGAAAATTATTGCATTTGATGAAAGTTCGAGAAACGAGCAGTGAATAATTCTAGGCTAACTTTTCGCTGTTGCATCAAATTTTTGCAGTCTGGTATAAAATGCAGTAGCAAATAAAATTTCCCGATACGGCATTGAGAAAGTTATGCTGGAATCTTTCGGATTTTATAATTCATTTTCGGAATCTGGATTTTTAAATTTTGAACAGTAAAGTTTTATGGTGTTCTATGGTTATTTACGGACAGTTTTCAGAGATACAAGCAGTTATTTTAAATTTTTTTCTAATTCATTATGCGTAACCAATCCATCCTCTTCATTGTCTGGTTGATCGTGAGGATACGATGTGAGAGACCCCTCTAAAAATGTTATTGCAAGTAATTATATCCGATTCATTTTAATACCATCACGACGTATGAAATATGAAGTATTACTTCCTGAATAGAAAATCGTACACAACACCAATGAAAATGAAATTCATTTATTGAAAGAAAAAGATTTTATACACCGTTCCACTTCCGTATTACTCTTAATATAAACCATTGCAAATAATGACTTGATCTTCATCAAGGGTTCTCCTTTACTATTACTCTCGTCACTGTTACTGCTCAAATCAACCGTTAAAGATAAAAATTGGTTTAATTGAAGTTTATTTTCATTTTGCTAGTACTCTACAAAGTAAACAACCATTGTCTTTTCTAATAACCTAATGTGAGTATTCCTCACTATTGTTTTTCAAAATCATTCTATTTTGATTTCGATTAATACTTTGAACTCATTTGAAATTTGATATATTTTACTAGAAACGCAGCGAATGAAGAGTGAAGTTTATTGAGCCTGTTCATTTGACTTGGAATATCACATCTAACACATTTTTAGTCATTGATTCGAGGTTTAGGCTGAATATAAGATATTTTTTACTACCGAGGTTGTTGAAAATTAGAGCACATTATTTTAATTTATGCACCAAGTGTATTTGTGTTGATGATGTTGCCGATTGCATTCAAAACTAAGTCACTTGCACATACGTGCTCTGTTACATTGCCTAATTTTTTCATTTGTATATATTTTCAGATTGAATTTATTTCCTAGAGTTTATCCGAACATTTAAGACCGATCTTAAATGGGGAAAAAATATAAACCCTATCTCACGCTGTCAGCTCGTCATAAGACACGGCGGAGACAAGGTCCCTTGCTCTCTACTGGCAACCAAAATTTGTTAACAACTGCTCTCGATCGTCAATATCAGCATGCAAGCCAAGATGGTCATATTTCTTCGATTGAAAATGTGCCTTCTGAGCATGACTGTGTTCCTCGTCACGATACTTCACTGGACCCTTTACCTAATATCATTCATAAACCACAGCAGTACGAGTGCGAAGTTTTTGCGCCTGAAAATCCTCTGGCTATTACTAATAAGAAAAACAACGAATTTGTTAGCCAAGAAGCCCAGTGTACCTCTTCAGATCTTACAGGTTCAATATCAGCTAATGAGTTGGAGGCTTCTGCTGATGAAAATTCGTTGAGGGATACTCTTGAAGATCTTCCTTATGCAAGTTCTAAGGTCAATTCAAATTCATGTCAGACAAAGGAACTGATGGCGGATACAATTCCCAACACTGAAGACAAAATAGAAGCTGCAATTGTTAATTGGACTGTAGATTGCCCCAATGTTCCTGCTCTTACAGTCACAAAACTACTGCACAATTTTCATGAATTTTTTCCTGGACTGTCACTAACAGCAAAAACTTTGACAGCTAAGGATATTTCGGGCATTTCGTATAATTGCTGGCAATATGGACGCTACGTTCACCTTGAAAATTGGCCGAATTCTTTAAAAGCTCATCTCGACTCTCAGACCCAAGCTTCAAATGTAATAAAATTGCTGATTAACATCGATGGAATTCCATTGTTTAACGATTCAAGGAAACATCACGCATATCCAATACTAATAAAAGTGTTCAAATTTAATAAAATAATTTGTGCGGGTATTTATCTGTCTTTAAATGAACAATTCAACAAAATGCCGCTCATCAATACGCTTTTTGAAAATACTTTGTCAGACATTAAAATATTAGAGAGAAACGGAATCCGTATAGGAGGAAAGTGTCACCCTGTTGTAGTGCATGCTATTGTAGCTGATGCTATTGCTAGAGCAGACCTGAAGTGTATCGTCAATCATAATAGCTATAACAGTTGTGAGCGATGCGTTCAAAAAGGCCAGTATTCAGGTGGGCATGTAATATTACCCAATTTGAACGCACCGAAAAGAACCAATGAGAGCTTCCGCTCAAAGTACGATATTTCTCATCATAAACCAGGTGTGACGTCATTGCTTGAAAATCTAAACGTTGGCTTGGTTTCAAATGTACCCTTGGATTATATGCACCTAGTGTGTTTAGGGATTGTTAAAAAGATCATGCTAAGGCTGAAATCTAGTAAGAAGCATCAAAATAAGTGTCATTTGCCTGACGAAAACATTTTTGCGCCTGACGGATTCATAGAAGAACTTCAAAAACACATTCCCTCAGAATTTTCTAGAAAACTTAGTGGAGGAATGCGCACAGTTTCATTTTGGAAAGCTACAGAGTTTCGTTTGGTATTGCTTTACGTAGGCATTGTTTTGTTTAAAGATGTACTACCCACTTCTCAATATGTAAACTTTCTTTACTTGAGTTTGTCTATGAGACTACTGTTGGTAGACGGTGAAAAGGATAACATCCCAGCTGTAGAACAGATGCTCAAAAATTTTGTGCAAGGCTCAAAAAAAATTTACGGTGATAGTTTTTTATCGTATAACGTTCACAGTGTTATCCATCTTGTTGACGATTATATAAATTTTGGGCCTTTAGGGAATATTTCATGTTTCTCATTCGAAAATTATTTAGGCATGATAAAATATAGCCTCACAGGCAAGAAGAGAGTACTGGAATAGTTAGCGAAACATTTGAGTCTTGAAAATGAGAAAATCGACAAGACCGAAATTCAGAACGAAAGTTCAAAGGGAAGAATTTTCATTGGTCACACTGGTTACAAAGCTGGACTTCTTGGTGCTAAAGATAACGGGATTATTCTTAAGAGTGGCGAACTTGGGATTATTAAATACATTGATGGAGATTCACTAGGAGTAGATGTTTATTCTGCATGCGAATACTTCAATGAGCCAGTGGATTCAATGGCGGTAGGAGTGTTCCGACTGCAAGGCTTTTTAAAATCAATTAAAGTTTCGACAAATGAAGTTCGCGCCAAGCTCATGATAATTCCTAATAATGAGTTTTTCATTGCTATCGTTATGATTCATTCTCGAGAGGAATGTGATATTTTCGCAAAAGCATTATTTGCAGTTGGAACGTTCCATTGATGCATGTGTTATGCATTTAATTGATACTCTTGTAGGTAGGATGCCAATATTCTTACCAATAATAATGTTAATAAATAATTTAAATGAGCCTCAAGGATTAATCTGTACTTATGATTACTTCATGAGCACTAAGTAAAGAAGCCATTCTCCATCCAAACAACATATTCGTGGAAGTAAATTCTACTATCAAAAACATCCAATTGATGAATTTTATCATTGAATAGCCGGTGTTAAATATTTTGCTTGAATTCGCGAATATATTGTTAATCCCGGCCATCGGTAGCGGTTCATAAAATTTTTTTTTATCAAATCAGTGTCTACTTCTAGCCTTCTAGCTTGTCTACATTTCTATACCGTCTGAGCAGGTTGTTAGTTACAATGAAGAAGTTTGCCGGAATTCGGTTTAAAAATGGTGATTCATGGGCTGTAATACCTTCAATTTGGCTCACGCAAAAGCAAACTTGTTGCTATTGGCCGGACGCAGGCCATGTTGAGAGTTTGGCTAGAGCAGAGAAAACGCCTCAACCTACTTGGCGCATGTGGCCTGTGAAGGGCATCGATGTTTGGTCTGGTACGTACTTTTGTAATAGTCATGTACATTCTACTGTTTTGTCAAAGATTTTTGCTTTTTAATTGTTCCGCTTTCGTAACTTAACATTATAAGTAATCGATTCTGAATTCAACGCTTGAGTTACCCATTGCTTGCTGTGCCTTGTTTCGCTTTTCGCAGTAAAGATCACCGAAACCCTGAAATTTCACATGCGATAAGCAAGAATCTATGAAAAAAGAAAGGCTCTTCTAGCTAAAAATTGTTACTTCCTGAACTACTGTACTTTCACACGGAATCAAAATGGCTAGTGTTTTTTTTCGATTACCATCTAACAACCGCTGAATTAGAAACCAGCTTGTTCAACTTTACATAGTTATTTCACTTATCAATTTTATGCTAATACATCTCGATAAAAAATGCTGAAGGTTGATCTGTGAGTTATGTATGCGACTATCTACCTGTCATAATTTTCGTTAACATGTATAAAATATAGGCTAAATTAGTTGATTTATAGCTCACTATCGTGCATGAAAGATCTTTTGCATATTTTTTAGGGAACTACGACTCCGCAACACGTAAGATGACGGAGGAGAATGTTACTACGACGGAGGCTGATACTGCTGATGAAACCCACCAACTCTGCCATACGGTAATAGGCCTTAAGTACTTTATAAATGCTCTAAAGAAAATTTGAATTTTATTTCTAGGTGGCCTTTGAGTTTACAATTTAAATAGGTATTTATTTCATTTTCAAACAAGATATCTTCGTTGCTGGTAATTGCTCATTCCGGTTGGATAGTATACTTTTTCTGAACTTGATGTGTTTAATAGTTATTTTTTTCGTTTGTTCCAGAAAACAGCGACTTCTCGAGAAAATCGCGAAATATCACAGCAGAACGATAAATGTGAGTGTTGTGCAGTGTGTTGTGAGTTAGAAATTTGAAATCATGAATTCATACCTGCATTTTTGTCATGCAAAATGGTAATTTCTTTTCCTTCGGGTGTTGCAGCTGATTCTTCCTCGAGCAATTCGGACGACGAGCCCAGCAAAATGGTTCCCATTTCACTGAACAAAACTTCTTATATCAGCCGGTAAAGAAATTTAACTGTTTGCTATTTCTTTCTAAAATTATTTTTTATTTATATTGACATTGTATATTTTTCTGGAGAAGAGTTAAAGCTCATTGCGACATTTATTTTTTCAACAGTGAAAACGTGGAAGACACTTCTTCGCTAGAAGATTTGACTGCGGAATTTAAGATTATTAACACAAAAATGGATGAACTTCTAACGCGCATTGTGCAACAAAACGTTATTCTGAAAGAAAACAACATTTTACTGAAGGAACTAACCGAGCAGCGAAAAAATATTGTTGCGCCATCATGCCAAACGCCTTCAGGATGCCAACCTGCTGATACACCTGAAGAACTTGAAGTTCTGGCATCGAGCTCTACCTTGGTAAGAATCAATAGCAATGAGTTGTCTAATTGGAATGTCCGGGAAAGCTTATATTTATAATGGTTGAGAATTACCGATGCGAAGGAGGTTCTAGTTAAATTTATATCATTACGTTTAAAAATTGCGTAATTGAGTGCATTTCTAATTCACCTTACCGTATTTGTTATTTAATAAATGTAACTTTCAATTTTCAGTTTGAAGAACTGATTCAACTCGAAGAAAGCACGCTTTGTAAAACAACAACCAGCATGCTGAAATTGCTCATGACGAGACGATTGGCGACTCAGCATTCTTTGACCGGGCTGGATAGAAACAGGCAAAGAGTGAAGTACGCATTCCGCGGGAGTCTAGCGTGCCGCCTCATGGAACGTAAGTATACATTAGGTAGCTAAAAAATTACTCAACAGTACAGTACTGAGGCAGGAGATTTTAGAATATTTCTTTCTCGTTTGTCGTGAATTCAAAAGTGATTTCACCAACTACTACCCACTGCTCGATGTAAACTTGCTCAGTTTTTATGCCTGTCTAAAAAATGCTTCATTTACATAGGTGCTTTAATTGAACTTAGATTTTCTGTTTTGTTTTATATTTTACAATTATATTTTGTTAGTATTTCTTGTTAAGGATCTTTCGAATATTTTCTGTTGCTTGATATTCAAGAAACTCATTCGATTGATTGGCATCAATTTTCTCCTTTCTAATTTAATTTTTAATTTCATTTTTACTGTGCAATTTGCATAACGACTGATTTTCATTTGACAATGAATAACAGGAATAACGATGACAGATAAAATTATTAATGTGCCATGAGGGCTGTAACTGACATTTTCTATCACGGGGTGAAGAGGTTGCGTACGTTTGAGAAATATATTGGTTGTTTAATACGCACAACGTTTGCTAATTTAACATATGGGTCAATTTAATAGATAATGAACGTAAGTATACTATTTTTCATTTGTTATACGCTGTATATTGCATTTATGTAATAGTGCAGGTGATGGAGGTTTTCAAGTTCAAGTGCATTATTAAATAATGTTTGTCGGTGTTTTCGGCACTTGGTGCTTTAAAATTACTCCGTATCCAACTCGGATGATACTTCTTTTCCAGTAATTATTTTAGCCTTTAACACTGACCGCAGTATAGTTAAATTTAAGATAAAAAAACAATTGAACCAGGAACACTGTTCAATATTCATTATTTAAGTGAGCAACAGAGGAATTTGCGCATTCATTTTGATTTTTACTACGCATTCAATAAAAATCACGCATTTGAAGCCGTGTGGGTTACCATATCTAATGAAACTTAGTACGTGGCCACCTGTAGCGCACATTTCGGCCAACGTATTAAAGTTCAAAGTTCTTGCATTCCAGCCAGTTGTTTCTGTTCTGCAATCTGAAACTTGCTAACTTTAGTACTATCATAGTTTTTATTCAATACAGTGCATAAGTATATTCGACAGGTTCTATTGCCGCCATGCCTCGGTACACAGGCGTTTCTAGAAAATCGTTACATGCAGCAATTGGTACTTCACTAAAGAACTCCTGTGACTGGGAGGGCTACAGAGGAAAAAGGAAGAAGGACCCTGCAGTGCTGATGTCCGAGGGAACTATCGTAGAAGAAACTGGCAATCATGGGATCTCTAATACGCTAGTGACGGTGCAAAGTGCGGTTGCTGGAGTGGATAGGGTAAGCAACGACAGCTGTCTTTTGGGGGCTTTCAATGCACGTGAGATTGCTGTAACTGGTAATTCAGAAGATGTGGATGAAGAGCCGAAAATTTTGCGCATTCTGTAAATTATGCTGAAGTGTAACAAGCCAAACTCTTAAAATAATATTACAAAATATATTTACATTACGCCTTGCATGAAATTTTGCAATAATGTTTAGAATTCTAAAATTAAATTTTTTATTCAATACTTCAGAGGTGTGAGGTTCTTTATAGTAACTACTAATTACCGAAATTGAACTATCATTATAATATTTTCCAAGTTATCTAATACAGCTGCTTACCTAACCATACGTGGTATATTACCATTTCGTAACCAAGGTTTGCGGAAATACTCTGTGCCCTCCATCGTAAATAAATGGGCATAAATTGTAGATTTGTTAAAATGTGTAGCTTTGGGGCCATTGAATGAATTTTATTGTTTAGTGTATGTATCTGCGTTAATAAAATATTGACAGATATATCATAAATCGGCGTTACTCTGACTGTCGGAAATACTGTGACTTAATTATCGAATCTTGAATACATAATCGAATAGCTCTTGAATATTTTCATGGAACACAAACAACTTTATACAATTTTCTAACCACTCTCCAACTATAAAAATATCCTGTCGAAAATTACTTCTGTTTGTATTAGGGATGTATTTAGAATAAGTTCATAGTTGCTCTGACAGTCAGAGTAACTCCGATGTATGGTGAAGTATTTATAAGGGCCAGTAACCAAATGACTGAACTTCCGTCCTGTTATTTTTCAAACTCAATCTAAGTAGGTAGGCTAAAAATGTGCGTATGTTTCATATCCCACTTACATTTTTGCAGTCAGCCTCGATAATTATCGCCATCTACGCAAATTTTTTTATACATGGACGACGCTCATTTTCGATGATGACGGCGAAACGTTATACTGACCGATTATTTTACGCAAAAAGGATATGCAACAACAAATTTTCTTCGTAGTGTGAGCGAAGAACGAGTAAAGTTGTGAAAATAACAAAACAGTATTTTTATTACCCTAATTTTTTTACCTCGCGTAGTCGAGGTTACTGCGGTGAACTGCAGTAAATTACTAAGAGCAGTTCACCGCAGTAATCCTCGACTGCGCGCGTTATTTTTTTAACGGCTTACGAGTGGTGGCCACTAGTTGCATTGCGGCAGCGCAGTCTGCTCAATGGAGGTTTAGTGCAGCAGCGCTGCACTGGCGCGACTGGCGCAAATGGGCGGACATCTTCAGGTGGCGGCCATGGTAGACTAAAGGAGGTACCGTCACTTCTACGGGGACAGCCACGCACATTCGCTAATTCGATTAGCCAATAGGAGGCTTCATTTCAATCAAGCCAGATGACGTCACCTACACACCATGACGTCAGCGGCGGCGGCAGCGTACTACTACTACTACGTAGCGTACTCTGCCCTGCCAGACGTACGATCAACAACATGGCCGACAGCCGGCGTGCCTCCGCAGATAACGGATTTGGATTTTTAAAAAATTGAATTCCGTCCTGATACTTACAAATCTACCAGAACTAAAAGGTTATCGATCTTCAATTTTATCATTCCGGCAGCTTAATAAATAGACAGCTCTATCCAAACTGTAGGAAAATTTACTTTATTCAATCATACTAAACGTTTTAATACATTTTCCAAGCATTTGAAGCTGACTATTGCGCGCTGTGTTTAATCGTAAAAAAAGGATAATATAAGATTCAGTTTCAGATATTTATTTGAAATAAAACCTGCGATATATTCTGCATGTAAGTTCACGAACTGAATGAGCAGGAGTATCGATTTACAGTTGTATATCTTTTTTCAGCATCTAAACTTCTAAGCTAAAAAAAGACTTCCGATAAGAAGGCACCATTTAGTTTTGGAGTTAAGGGAAATAGAAACAGTGAGTTAAGAAAGAAGTTTATGAAAAGAGACAGAAGTAGACGAAGAAAGTAATAGGTGCTGAAAAACAGGACAGCAGTGAACCGAAAAAATGGTCAAAAAATCCTAAAGACTACTGTATTTTAACGAAAGACTTACCTAACCTTTCGCTCAAGAACTTGTACATTTCCCATGGAAGCGCTAAGAACAGAGAGCTTTGATTATTGTTATCGTTGTGAGGGGAAGTTATAATTACTCGCGTTCACATTGTTGCGATGATGATATGAATAAATGATAAAATACCGAAAATCTAGATGAATATGACATCATTTCATAACTTCTCCCCACAAAAAAATGGTGTTTCATAAACAGGAAGGAATAAGGCACCAATCGGTGTGGAAATAAGAAATCAGGAAATCTATGCACGAGGTGTGTTCCCAAATATGGTTTGGATGGAAGCATCAAGGTATGAAATTTACAATGAAAAATCTACCATGGATATGTAAGGTTGCAGAGAATAGGATGGCAATGGACCGAAAAAAAGTTGGTACAAACTAAACAAAATATTTCAAGGTTAGATTATTGGTAGTACAGGCCTCCCTACCGCAACAAAGTCCAATCAAAGGAAGTTAGAAATCATTCAATATGAACTTGACACAACGGGGAATGTGTGCACAAGATTTGTTCCTACACAAGACTCCATCACACACGTAATTAAATGAGATTATTAGTTAGTTTAAACCTCCCTATCCGCAACATAGGCGATCCAAAGAGAGAAGGATAGATTAGATTAGTCGTTAGTTTTAGCCTTCCTACCCGCAGCAACAAATGCGATCCAAAAAGAGCAAGGAGGAAGGCACCATTCAGTATGGAGTTAAGGGAACGCGGAATCTATGCAGAAAGGGCATGGAAACAGTAAGTTATGAAAGAAGATTATGAAACAAGATCAAATTTGAAGATGTAGTAGGTGCTGAAAAACAGGACAGCTGTGAACCAAAAAAAATGTTCCCTAACACAAGAAAGACATTTCATTTAAACGAAAGGAAAGACTACCCAACTCTCAGCTCGGGCCCTCACATTTTCCCCGAGGGAGTGATAATTCCCATGCATGCAATAGTTGTGTCCCTCTGAGGGGGAAGAGTGAATAAAAATCTGTTACTTTTGTTCATTCCAATCTGTGTTTCCCTTAAAGGGCTACCGCATTCAATATCACTCACGAGTTACGCCACAATATTTTCATGTTGAAAAATTATGAATAGTTCAATTGCTAATTAAAAACAAATAATGACAGCAGTGAATCGAAAGATGATCTGCAACGCAATCAAAAACGTTTTCTATTCTCAATAAATTGATGGCTTACGTTAGTAGTGGGACTTTGAATCTCCTTCCATAAAACACCCAGTTTTCATAATGAAAACTGACTAGTTCTACAGATTAGGTTACGACACAGATTCAGCCTTCCTTGCTGTTCAAAGCGAGCACAGCTGAAGGACTCTACATATTCTCTCGTAGAACAACAAGTTTTAATTAAAAATACTGACTAGTTCTATAAATTCGGTTGCGACATAGATTCAGTCTTCCTTACCACAACAAAGCTGCTCAAAGTGACACAGTCAGGGGACTTTACATATTCTCACATAAAACATCAAATTTTTATTATAAAAACTGACTAGTTCTATAGATTGAATTCCGACTTGGGTTTAGCCTCCATTCCCTTACTACAATGCAACCGTTCAAAGAGAGGAAGGAAACGCCAAGCACCGGAGTTGAAAGGAACTGCATAATTAATACAAAGGGTGTTTCCACACAAGAGAACCTCAGTATGGGAACAATAAATTGAGGAGTAAGGTTATGAAACAAAATTAAACCTGAAGAAGAAAGTCATAGGTGATGAAAAACAGGACACCAATGAACCAAAAAAATTTGGTCTTAACCTAAGGAAACGAAGCATTTTAATTTGAACAAAAAGAAGGCCTACTAAACTCTCAGCTCTGGACTTTACATCACTTGTTCTATAAGGATAGGAACAAAATATGAGCCAACAACTCGTCCCTGAATAAATATTCCTATTACTTAGAAATATATTTCGTTTCTAATATCTCGATGTTACGTAAACTTTTGACGATAATGAATTAAATAAACTATTTTTTTCATCAAAAACAATAATTGGTACACCACCGACCACTCAAGGCACGTTTAACATTTTCCGGCTAAAAATTCCGAAATGTACACCCAAGACAACATAAAACTGAGCATTTAAATCTAGTTAAGGTGTAGTCGTACATAATGACTTGCTAAACATCACAGAGCGCAAATGGCAGCCCTCCTAATGCATAAGCGCTATCTTCAAACATCAGGACTAGTGCTCTGCATACCAGTAAGTTATTATTATTTTTATTATTGTTATTATTTTTATTATTATTATTATTATTATTATTATTATTATTATTATTATTATTATTATTTTATAAGAAAGTTTTAGCCTCCCTTAACCACGACAAAGATGTTCCAAGAGAGGAAGGAGGAAGGCACCATTTATTATGGAGTTGATGGAACTCGGAATCTATGCACAAGGTGCACAGAAATAGTAAGCTAAGAAAGAAGTTCATGAAACAAGAAAAAGTTGAATAAGAAAGTAGTAGGAGCTGAAAAACAAGGCAGCAGTGAATTTAAAAAAAATGGTCCACAACAAAACAAAACCTATTCCATTTCAAAAAGAAGGAAGCCTACCTAAAGTTTAGCTCGGGCCCTCACATAGTCCCCCTAGGAGCGTTAATTCACACAGATACAATAGTTGTACCCCCTGAGGGGCATACCAGTAAATAAAGAAGTATTAAATAAAAAAATGAACTGTTAAAATCAAAAAGGAAAAAACATATCATAATATACTACAGATTAGATTATTAGTTAGTTTAAGCCTACATCTCCTCAACAAATGAGATCCAAAGGGAGGAAGGAAGAAGGTCCCATTTAGTATGGAATTAGGGGAACGCGAAATCTATGCAGAAAGGGCATAGAAACAGTAAGATGAGAAAGAAGTTCATGAAACAAGATCAAAGTTGAAGAAGAAAGTAGTAGGTGCTGAAAAAACAGGACAGCAGTGAACCAAAAAAAGATGGTCCGCAACAAAACAAAAACCTGTGTTATTTTGGCAAAAAGAAAGCCTACCTAACCTTTAGCTTGGTCCCTCACATTTTTAATAGACTATAAAGATAAACATTAGAAATACCAGTTCACGTCAAACTTACTATCTGGGTACCGGTTCTTCTAGCTCAGTGCGAGTGGGAAGCCTACGACGCATCTTTCACCAACTATTGGATACATGTTCCTAATCAATCATTCAAAACGGTAAAATAGTTCTTACACACAATTGTATGATCATCAATAAGCAGAAGTAAATTAATCGGCACGCTCAGAAGCAAACTGCGTTGTTTAATAACAAGACAACACTACAGATAACTTTTTAAAAATTACGTTAACTTTGTAGAGACTGCCGGGCAGTGTACCTATTCCAACATAAGCCGTAGAATGCAAAAACTTGAAAGGTAAGCATAACTCTAGTTACGTGTGTATTTTCACAGCCAGTCTAAAGCTTATCAAATAATTCATTTAAAAACCAAAACAATGAACATGTCATAAGAATGCAAAGGTTTCAATGAGTACATCCAATTTTTTTTGCCGAGTTCCAATTACGAGAAGAAAACAAGGATAACAAATATGTGTAGCGCGTAGATAGTAATGCTTACTTATAACGCTTCACCCTAGCAATACACCGAACCAAATCAAATAATAAACCTTGCACTACCATCCATTAATGTGTTGTAAGCGAGAACAGATGAACGACATAATAGTTCACAGCCTTAAATTATAAACAGGCAAAGAAAAAAGGTTTATCACACGCTTGATACAATATAACACTTCATAGCCTTAAATTCATCTGACACTAACAAAATAAGGCTAGCACAAGTCGAAAACTAAGTTGTTGTTCATTAAGAGTCATTGGGAGTTTAATTAACGCCACTTACTGAGCTGAGAGCGAGTAGTGCGCAGATATTTGTACAAATGTAGGTTGTATGGTGCCTCGGACAGAATGATGAGCCTCAGCATGCCTGACTAAAAGTCACAAGTTTGGCCACAGCAGACAGGAATAGCACCAGGCCATACAGAAAACACAAATATAAGTTTACCTTCAAGTCCAAATTTACTGGCTCCACTTGGCTACCAAATGAGAGAGACAAATTATGTCACACAGAAATTTTGCCTTATCTCAATCATTTTTTTTTATGTTAATTTGGTTTACAGCTGAGTAATCGAGTAAGTAACACTACCACTAAAATTAAGCTTTGTTATATTTCAATCGGAATGTATGAAGTGTTGCTGTACATACAGCAACGGGGAAGTCATGGGTTTTACAGGAGGAAACAGTAACTCGCACGTAATTGATTCTAATGAAATAACAGTACTATAGGCATAAATTAATTGTGCACACAGAAGTACATTCAAACAGCTGCTCTGCAACATATCCACCCAATGTGTCCATACCACTATTGCCAGCAGCCTACACCCATGTAATTATATTCCAGAAACGATTTAAAACGAACTGAATCATGTTATACAACAAAATTTATTATATTTCACCCTAGAACATGAGAACAAGGACTCAGGAGAAAAGTGCAGTGAATCACTTGTGCATCACAGAAAAGGTACCCTGCAGAGCTCTATCGTGAGCTCTGATTGACTATAATGTTCTACATCTGAAGAAAACTTTCTTTCCATTTTTATTTTGGAACAGTAGGTGGGATGTTTAGGGCAGTTATCATGAATTAATTCACAAACATTTTAGCTGAAGCCTAGTAAGTAACTGATTTGATTCAACAGATACTGCAAGAGCCTCTAATAAAAAATAATTGCACGAAAGATTTACTGCACAATTCAAGTCCCTTCTGCAGATCAACAGACCGAATATACCTTTGAAACGACACAGAAAGGTGGAAACAGGAAACTTGCTCACTGAAAATGGAACAACTTATAGTGCAGTGAGTCAAAGAATTTTTTCAGCTGCTGGTGATGCATGTCTGTTTTCATGACGAGGTAACCGGAGCTCTAGAGGTAGCATCTTCCACTTCCTGCAGCAAAAACTCCTCTAATATTGGTGGTTCAGTTGAATACCGCAGCAGCTTTTAGCTCCTCTTCATCCACCTTGATGACGTTGAAATTATTTCAGTTTCATCCGGTACCTGAAAGGCAAATAAAAATGAGTGAATTTCTCAAGTTAGCAGTTTTTGAATTTGTTTTTGGCTCAATAAGCACACATTTTAGTTCGTAGTAAGGGTACAGATTGAAATTTGTCAGTGGAAATATGATAAATTAAGATGCAGGTGAGAGTTTTAATAAAAAGGTTCAGCTGTACAGAGAGATGATGTTGAATATGAAGCAATATTGAAATGCATACACAAGGAAATGGAGGCAATGATAAACTATAGTGTAATACAGAATGTAAAAATACAAGGAGTCAAAAGGGAGAAAGTGATAGGGGAAAAGAGCAAAAAGGAGCTGTGGAAAAATTAAAAAATAAGAGAAGAAAGGAAAAATTAAATGTAATAGGCAGTGAAGTACTGTACATAGCATCAAGTACAACAAATAAGGCAGAGAAGTACTGTACATAGGTTCAAGTACAAACAAACAAGGTAACACACTCACGCTGGTTCTCACAATTTTTCATTAACAGTTATTGTTGGGTGATATTAGTCATGCAAAACAACGGTTTTATTTGATGGCGGTTTATTTGCAAAAAAAAACGTGTTTTTCGTGTGTTTTTTTTTTGTTTTTTTTTGCACACACCCAAATTTTGTTAGGTATATGTTTGTTTATTTTTGGTCACATAAAATACATTAATATCCATGTTCTTTAGTCAAGATTTTTTGTAATAAAAACATCAAAAGAAAACTATTCTGTAAAAGTGTGGCGGATAACATACAATTACCTAGAGAAGTCTAAGAAGAACAGCAGGAGACACAGAACTTATATTGATGAAGTCAAAATTTAGAGCTTACTATCTCTACTATGATTTTACTTTAATGTGACCAAAAGATCAGACATAGTAGAGGTAGTAACCTCTGAATTTTGGCTCCATCTATTCAAGTTCTGTGGCTCCTGCTGTTCCTCTTAAGACTCCTTTTGGTAATTGTGGGTTATCTGCCACCACTTTTACTGTATGGTTTCCTTTTGATATTTTTATTACAAAAAATCACAACTAAAGAAGAACATTGATATTAATGTATTTCATGTGACCAAAAAACCAAGCTGTTTTTTCTAAAAACATGTTTTTTTTCCTAAAAAACATGACTAAGAAACTGGATATTAATATATTTCATGTGACCAAAAAATTGAAAATAAAAAATCATGCTTAAAAAAAACATTTGTATAACATGAATATTAATATATTTTATGTGACCATAAAACCATGCTGATTTTTTCACATTTTTTAGTCAATTTACAGTTTAATTCGCTCACAGATATTAAAAATTCCGTTCCAAAGGATCACTAAAGGAACACATTTTAAAACCTTTTACATGAATGACATTCTGCTTGCTGATGCATTATTTTTGACTTATGCAACTTCAAAATTTTTGTCTTTCATGGCAGTCAGTTCCAGTCAGTTGCGCGCTTGAGCTGGAGCTATTAAAGTAGGTTTGGGTACATGTAATTTATCATTAGCCAACCCTGCGGAGCCTGAACCCACTTCTAGGATGTTTTAGTTAATAACACAATAAACTTTTTCACCCAAAAATACTAGCAGGGCTGGGGAAGTGAATAATTGAATCCACAGTATTCACTCCTACGCTTTTGCTAATGTTCTACGGTGCCCGCCATATTGAAACTGATGTCAACTGCATATCGATTTTGTTACGATATAGATACGTATGTTACGACATAGATACGTAGAGAGGATAGGCAAGGATAGGCAAGCAACCGGCGGCTCGCAACCGGCGGCTCCAGAGTCGACGCAGCGCAGCATACCGAGAGGCATAGGAAGGTGTGACGTACGTACATACGTACATCAGGAGCAAGGAGTACGTAAAGGGGGATAGAGGCTATTTCGAGAGCTAGTCCAAAATACATCACATATACGGGAGTTGTTGTAAATAAACAACATAGCACAGGGAAATAGTGGGGTTAAAAAGATTATTATAGAAGAGCAAGGGAGTAAGGAATGTTGGTATTTGAGAGTAAAGCGCGGAGTAATTTCAGATTGGAGTGAGGGACACGTAGCACAAGGGAAGCGACGCTTTAGAACGAACCAATTAGAGGGCGAGGATTTTTCGCGCGCATTCCGCTTAGCCGATGCGCGTCCCTTGTTCGAGGCGACGTATAAATAACGCAGAGAGAAGGCTAGCCGATCTATTTCGCCGATTTACTGACTCAGTGTAAGATGTAGCGTTCCGAGTTCTTCAATGGGGAGGTGAGAATCAGTCTGTGGAATTGTTCAAATACCATGCTCAACTGGGGTGTTTCGATTTGATTTGAAATGGGATAAATGGGAATACAGAATGTCCGTGTTTATTTTAGTAAAGTGCAGTCTTCATATTTTTAATGGAATTGTGTCTAGGTGGGGGGCACAGTGATTTTCATTGTTAATATTGGAATTCGATCTTTGGGTTTTCATTTTAAATTATCCTCGAATTGTTCTCGTGTTTAGAGTTTCACTTTAATGTGGGGAATGAAAGAATTATTACATTATTTCTTAGAGGGAAATCAGAATATTCGTGTCTTATTGAACTATTGAAGTGTAGGCTAAACGGTTTTCATTTTTATTCCGAAACAGAATGCTTTGTGATTTGTTAGAGGGAAAATAAATAAATTTTATGATGGATTTGGGGATTAAAGGGGGGTAAAATTCAATCAATTCGATTTGAAGTAGGGGCATTGCAAGGAATAAAGATTCAAGTGGGGTGTAGTCACTTAATATAATCCTTGTTCCCAGGAGGGGTCGGGTGTTTGAGTGTGGAGCGGCTTGGAGTTTTAAACGATGTGGGCTAAGCAACTCCGGGTTGCAGAGCAACCTGACCATATGGCGCTCACCAAGCTGAAGTGCCAGGGCCTACGGCCTACCAGTCACACTGAGAGGGAAGTCATGCAAGCAATAGAGCTTAGAAAATGTTCAGGCTCTCTGAAATTTAAGAGCTCGGGGTTATGCCTTTGAAACGCTTCGTTCGGAACGATCAAGAGAAGTCATGGATAATAGGCCATAGGTGACTGTGCTTTTTTCTTCCGCGCGCGCTGCGATTGCCTAGGATTGTGTAGGATATGTCTCTTGCTGGTGTTTTGTGTTGGCGTTACAAGGTACGCGCGCCAGTAACTTTCGCTAATATTGTGTGTCGCAAATTTCTTTGCTTGCCGAGAATGTCTCATGCCAATCACGTGTTCATTAGTTAACTTAAAATAAAGTAATCAATAATGTACCATTAACTGAGTGTTTTATTTCCCATGTTGAACTGAGGTATTGGTGTGGGTGAGCAGATCAGTAGTTACTTTCTCTATTTTTCCAGCTGTTCTACCATTTCCTCTTTCTGTGTTTTCCGCTCTGTATTTTCATCTTTCTCCTCTTACTAAGGAGGTTTCGAGTCCTCCATTCGAACTAACACAGTGGAGGCGCCTGATCAGCGCCACGTACGCAACACCGAGCATAGTTTCGTGACAATTTTAATATTCACTACCCCAGTAACCCCAGTCCCGCTAATATTTTGGTGCGAAATTTTCAATTTCCTTTAGCGCATTAACCTGCATATTGACCATTTTTTCACAAAAAAACATGTCTAAAAAATATGGATATTAATATATTTAATTTGACCAAAAAATCATCTCTTTTCAAACAAGTTTTTTTAAAAAGTCTTAAACATTCATTTTCTGGTCATGACTTCTGTGAAGAAAATGGATATTAATATATTTTATGTGACCAAAAACTATGAATTTTTCTAAAAAATGTATACAAAATACATTAAATATAAAACATGGATATTAATATATTTTATCTAGCCAAAAAAAACATACTATGTTTTAAAAAAAATGTTTTTTTATGAAAAATCATTGATATGTATTTTGGGCATTTTTTTGGAGAAAACAACATTTTTCTACAAAAAGCATGGTTTTCGGTCACATAACGTACATTCATTTACACATTTTTATTCATGATTTTTTGTAAAAAAAAGATGTTTTAAAAATAAACAGCATGGTTATATATGGTCATATTTATTATATTGACATCCATGATTTTTAGTCATGATTTCTCTGTAAAAAATAACAATTTGTTCAAAAAACCCGCATTGGGTTTTTGATCACATAAAATATATTAATATCCACATATTTTAGTCATGTTTTTTTTTAAAAAATGTTTTTTGAAAGAACAAGCATGTTTTTTGGTCACGTAAAAGATAATAGTACCCATGTTTTTTTAGTCATAAATTTCTTGGAGATAAACATGTTTAAAAAAACAATATGATTTTTAAGTCCCGTAAAATATATTAATATCCATGTTTTTATAAGTCATGATTTTTCTGTAGAAAACAGCATTGGTGTTTTTGGTCACATAAATATAATACTATCCATATTTTTTAGTCATGGTTTTTGGTAAAAATAACATGTTTAAAAAAAAAGCATGGTTTTTTTGGTCACATCTCTATCAATGACCATAAGTAAAGATATATTATTACAACACACTATTTGGGAAGTTGAAAGTGATTCACATGCATTGTAAAATAAATGAAATATCAAAACATGAAACCACAGATAATAAAAAATTCAATACAAACATAGAAAACCATGAATTAAGAAGTATGTTGTTTTATCGTATAATCGGACATGAAAACAAATAATGTAAAGTGGTTCTTTTCCTTGCTGAGTTATTTTCAAACAAAATATTAGAAAAAAAATATCCACGTTTTTTTAGCCATGTATTTTTTTGTAAAACCACATGTTTTTTTTTAAAACAGCACGGTTTTTTCTGAGTTGCATCTCTATGTGATATACGTCAATTTATTGGTGTTATTTAATAACGATCCCAATGTCACATAGCCTTAAATATAAAAAAAACAAGTCTAAAAAAACAAAAACCAATTTAGTAAGACTCATAAAAAATGACAAGTAAAGAAATCAGCCCTTAATTTGGAAAATGTTCTCCATTTCATTTTTGCTTGTATGTATTCCTTAGTGGATTACCAGACTCATTTTACTTCTATAAAGAAACATGAAAGGAGAGCAAAAAACAAATACAATCATTGTCATGAACATAAGACATGCTTTTTTGAAACATAGCTCTGTTGCTTCACATGACATTTTTGAAGCACTCACAATAAAATTATGATAAGCAGCATGAATATGCACCTCATATCTTAAAAAATATTGATAGAAGCTCACCATGAATGGTAAGCATAGAACAACAGTTAGATATATATAAAAATGTATTTCCAAGGATGCTTAGAACAGTGTCATTTTCAAAAAGATGATTCCCATAAAAAGTAGCACTTTACAATGGAAAATCATGGACAAGATTTTGCATATCTTTTGTCTTCTTTCACCTTGACATTTAGCTACAAAGTAGAAAGTTATTAAGAGTTAATCTAAAAATTTCAGATTTGATAGGCTACATAAGAAAAAAAAAGCTACTCTGAATTTTTATTATTATTATTATTATAATTATTATTATATAATAAAGTTTTAGCTTCTCAGAACCACAACAAAGATGTTCTAAGAAAGGAAGGAGGAAGGCATCATTTAGTATGTAGTTGAGGGAAGGGGGTATTTATGCACAAGGTGCACAGAAACAGTAAGCTAAGAAAGAAGTTCATGAAGCAAGAAAAATTGAAGAAGAAAGTAGTAGGTGCTGAAAAACAGGACAGCAGTGAACCAAAAAAAGATGGTCCGTAACAGAACAAAAACCTATTCTATTTCAACAAAAAGTAAGCCTACCTAACCTTTAGCTCAGGCCCTCACATAGTCAAGCTATTCTGAAAATGCATCCAATATACAGTACACAAGTTTTACAGTCTGCAGTCCAAACTAGCTTTCATGCTGAGCACTGCAGGTTCTAAGCATTCTACTTGCTAATTTCAACATAAAGGAGAGATCAAAATTTCAACAATGCCAGTGATGTTTTTTTATTGTAAACCTGGTCAAATTTGTCATCTCATCTTACTTCCTGAATAATTTAGACATAAAAATTTAGATACTATTAGAGCTGATAGCACCCTATCACAAGATTTATGTTACCTTTTTAGTATGAAAAGCTCAATGCTATTAAATTTTTTTTGAAAATAAGCAGTAGGCCTATGTCATTAATCAGCATAGAATTTGTGCACATTATTTTCTTCTTTCTTTATTTCCTTTATACTTCAAATTTCAGGCGAGTCAACAGCATTTTCCTATTGAACAAGCATATCGAATTTTAAATCGTCTACTGCATCTTTTTCAAAGATTTGACAGAGAGATGCAACTTCGTCAAGGGAAAAAATCAGTTATGAGCAATCCATTTTAAATTAAATTTAAATAATATTCAAAGTTCAATTTCTTACCTTCCAGGTTCAAAGTCCTGTGATCATAAAACCACAGCACAACACCAGTTTTCAACACCACTTAGTGCATCTTTAATGCCGATAGGATTCTTCGGTAGTCGGTGTTTTTGAAATGGCGGCTGCAAACATGAATTCGACATTAAAATCATTTAACTGGACAATTCCACTCGGCGCAATCAATTCTTTAAAATTGAAACCAGGGCATTGAAATATCTAGGGTAAATTTTCAGAATTATTCTGACACCAAATAACTGAAAACTATTTAATTTAACTTGAGGCGGCGACATTGCACTTCACTCGACTCGTCAACACTTCGTTTGAACGGCATGGCTAGATTCAAGATTGTCGTACCAGTAACGCTAACAGTGATGCCAGATTTCGGGTTAGCAGTGTTGCCAGATGTAATCTAAGCGTTGCTATTGGTGCGACGCCATGACGTCACATACACACCACTCGATTTTCCAAAAGACTGGTTTGCTGCTACCTCTTTTAAGTATACCGTGGTGGCGGCCGAGAGCAGCCTCTGCGCAGCCGCGCTACTCAGCGCTGCACTAACCCTGCGCCTACACTGCAGTAACACTGCGCCGATTTTTAATTGGGTAGTGGCCCCGTAGAGGGATAAAAATCCCTTTTTTCCTACCTTGTCTATGTACTTGCACTTTTGTTCCAGCCTTCTTTTTGCAGTTTCTTTCTTCCAGCCCTTGCCTCTTCTTTCTACCCCCTTCTTCCAACTTCCTTCTTCCAGCCCCCTTCTTCCAACTTCCTTCTTCCAGCCCCCTTCTTCCAGCCCCCTTCTTCCAACTCCCTTCTTCCAGCCCCCTTCTTTCAACTCCCGTCTTCCAGTCCCCTTTATCTGGGTTTACTTTATAAGTTGGAGCAAGCAAATCGTACATTTCACATGTTTTTTGGAAACAATCAAGTTCAATATCAAATTGATTTAAGCGTCTTACACTGTCGGCCGTCAATTTCAAGTCTCAGAAAGTTCAAGTTCAGATTGAAAAGATGGATTGGGCACGCGACTGCCAAGCATTAAACAGAACGTACCGGCGAATGGTGAATCGAAGAAGGGAAATCGCACAGACGAATAGGGAGAGTAAATGTAAGGACTCGAGGTTAGAAAAATTTGAGAAGAGCATTCCGGCTTCGATAGACAACGTGAGTGGTCTGAACGGCGGAGTTGCTAAAGAGCAGCAACTCCGCACAGTCCACAGCAACTGCTCTTCAATAACTCAGCCGTTTAGAACGTTGAGGATATTTTTTGAAGCCAGATTTCTCTTCTCAATTTTATTGTGACCGACACAACTTTACTGCATACCTGCAGCTCAACACCTATTTGAAGGGTGACTATAACAACTTAATTTCTAATATTTCCATTCTAAAGGAAAATAAGTTAGTTGTGTAACGTGAATTGAGAATTCACCACACGGTTTTATTTATCAAGAAATTAAGAAGTAAAGTCTGTCAGTACTTTAACAGCTAAATGTGTTGGAAATGGTGCAATCAGTTGTAATTTAATGAAAATCTAATTCGTTGAGAGAAGTTTATTTCTGAGTGCTTACTATAGTGTGCGACGCATTCGACACAGTGAGCGAGCAAGCAGTGAGCGATCGTGACTGAGGAGTAATCTACGGTACAAACAACTCTCACCTAATTTAAGATCGTGACTGAGGAGTAATCTACAGTACATACAACTCTCACCTAATTTAAGATCGTGACTGAGGAGTAATCTACAGTAAATACAACTCTCACCTAATTTAAGATCGTGACTGAGGAGTAATCTACAGTACATACAACTCTCACCTAATTTAAGAGCGCGTGAGCGCAACGCTTCACTTATCATTCGATATTTAGACCTGTACGCCAGAAAATTAGGCAGCGTATTTTCTACCCTTAGTAATTACTTATTGAAGAATCTGTGTTTCTGCAAAGTTAAACTATTATTCATAAAAAAAATTAGAGTTGAATATCACTTAGATGCGCAAAATAAGGGTGTCTCGGTAGGCACAGCCCGCTACGCTAGCGGATCAACTTAGTCGCATGAATCTCACTGAGACGAGAAAGTTAAATGAGAATAATGAAAAAATAAAACAGTATTTACTGTTAGAAAAGCTTTTATATACTTTAAATTTGGATTGAGAGAATATTGTGCGTTTGTGAACTGCTAGCAAGAAGTACTTGAGTAACGCAGAAAATATAGAATACTCGTCCAATACCCGCAATTCCTCTATTATGAAGCTAGATTTGTCAGGTAATTTTCTGCTTATATAGGTGTTGACTTCTGTACCTTCGTCGCAAGATCATTTTGAAAAAACGAAAATTCAGCCGCCATCAATTCGCACTCTTTTATTTATACACTACCCCAATGTCGCAAAGTTTGCGTCGTTTCATGTCCCTAAAGGAATCCGCTGAAATATTTCTGCAACAACATGTGAAGATTGGAAATTTGATGCACATCTCTGCATCCGCTCGTGTAGTGACGCGCAGTTTATCGCTTGCTCCTTGCTGGGTTTCTCTGTCCCTCTGACCACCAAGTCTGGAAATTGAAGGCAACAAGTAAATATGTATAATATGTGCAAAATGTATTATATCATGGTTGTCGTGACTAACTACGTTGCACTATGTTAAGTGGAGACCTGAGCACAACAGAATGATGGTAAATTCATTTTTTCAACTGTAATTAATTTATGTTGGAATATTTATTATGAAGAATTAATAGAGTAAAATCTGGCTTTGTATTCGTATATCACTACCCATCTTTCGTGGCATCACTAAAACATGTTTTTTACATCTTCCGTACGGTTGTGTTGCGGATTTGCCGCCACATTGCGGGTTGCTGCGGTGTTCGTGAATGTTCAAATGCTTTATTTGCATTGTTTTGGGTATGAAATAAAGATTTTCTAGCCTAGCAAGAAACAGTGACATTCAACAGTTCAGTAATGAATGCCCGCGTATATTGTAAAACATGTCGGGCGAAATAAAATATTGAACGTATATAATAAAATCCGAGTAGAATCAGAAATGGTTCATGATTATGAGTACTTTTGTACTAAAGAGACAGGTTTTACAGGTAATACAACAAAGTATTTAAAGGTGCGTGGAAAAAAGTAACGTAGAAAGCGTGTTGAAATCACTGTAGAAACAGCTCAGAAGGTTCGACATGCTGTATGTATAAGACATTGCAAAGTTACAGTGAAGCTGCTTCGATGATTTTGGCTTATCCTGAAATTTAATACCCTCCATTAATGAAGGACCACTGTATGTTCACATTAGGGAAAGGTGGTAAGCCGTGCATGACAATGGAACAGGCTTATCTCACTTTCGGTAGGGAAGCAATCGAAGAGTGATAGACGTGGTCATATATAAGTTCAAATTCAGTTTATTGACTTACATGCCGCTCAATTCAACGGACAGCAAGAAGGCAGAGATTCAGCGGCCCTTGCTGACGGAGCGACTACCGTAGTATAACAAATACTCCGGTCATCTCAACTCACAGAGCAACACTCAAGGATGTTCTAAATATTTCACCATTTTAAAATATCTCACATATGTATCCTAATTGTAACATAATACACAACAACACGGTGCTTAAATTACTAACATATTGTACCAGAAACTTCTTTCTTCACTGGAATTTATTTTAAACTGGATATCACGTAAGTTTTTGCTATTATGTTATTGCATAATCTTAATAATAATTATTTCGGGCAGACTATATTTGACTAAAATTTTTATTTGAAGTCATCGATGGTTCAGTATTGTACATATAATTTGTTTTCAGAGATATGAAATTTGGCTTCCCATGTAAATACGCATTTTAGATTTTCTCCATTGGTTCAGGGCTATTCACGACGAACATCCATTAAATGAATGGTTTAATCCTGCTGCTTTGTATCCCAGATGACTTGCGAATGAAAATTGAAGTTTTCATGAATTTTTCCAGACAATTGTACAGTGCTTTTTTCTGAGTACTACCATGAAATTGTATGCTCAAAATATAGCAGTTTTCTCGGTTTGTCAGCATATAAGCCACACTACCGCATGCAGCTCTATAAATTCGAAAGAAACTTTGACAAATCCAAATTCTCTAGCCATGAAAGGCAATTACTCCTAGATTGTCCAGCGAACTGGAATAGCGCAGAATTTCCGCAAGACGTGTTTTCCTTCAATAGGTGTTCATGCCATTTCCATATCTTGTATTTAAAACGTCAGCAAGACTCTCCTGTTTTTACTCCCAGATCCGTCTTTTTTATCGTACCTTGTTTCTGAATTAAATCGAGAAATATTTTGCTCAATATGTGTTTTATAAACAAACGTTTTAAGCTCTTTGATCGAGAAAGAAGTTAGATATATTTAAAAAATATCTTATTTTAGCTCAAATTAACCATGCAACAATTGAAGCAAATTTTAGACTATATAAAGGTTGAGACATAAATGCTTGTAGACTGGGTTGAGTTCAAAAACTTCTCGGCATCCTATTGAAACCTTACTCCACGTATACAATTTCATTCAATCCAAAACACTTGACTTTAGCATGCTGCAGACTCATCGAATATTTACACGAGACTATAAAGCTCCAGATTGAATCCGAAATTGACCTCGACGACAGTGGACAAGTTAAACGATGTCAAGACTACACAGCCGAGTTGAAACGCAGCCCCCTTGTTCCAAGATGGCTACCAGGACAGACGAAGATAATCTAAAATTTTTGGATGAAATGATAGAAAACAAGAGAAGAATAATAAAGGGAAATAATAATAATAACTCATTTAACGACAGCTTCGGTCATAAAATATTTAGCTGTCGCTTAATAAAGGGAATAAAAGCAAGTTTTAGAAGACATCGAAATCCTTGAAAAGGAAATTAATGTATACATCGACACCAAAGACATAATTATATATAATTATTCATCGGAGGAACCGTCAGCTGGAAGGCATTCTTCATAATGAGTCGGAAAACGAAGACAGCTAACATTAAGTTAGCTCTTTTTCTTCTTCTCTCGTACGTGAATGAGTAAAATAAGTGAAAATGGCAGAATGTGAAAATGGCGGAATAAATAAAATACCGTGATTTAAAATATATCATAAGATTAATGCTCCATTTGAGCATTAATGGAGCAGCGAAGGCCAATTCCAAGATGGCAACTCCTGGTCAACAGAGGTTTCTCATGCATGCTTCCCAGAGGACGTTTTGCCACTTCTTTCAAGCTGAACAAATTTCTTAGTCTGGTCAGGTGTAGGTTTAGCTTTTTATAGCAATTATAACTATTGGGGAATCTACAACATCAGCAGTTTCTTCAATGAAAGATTTTCTCTCATTCTCGAGAGATTTCTCCTTGGATTTTGTAGGCGTTAACACAGAAAAAGATTCACTTCCAAACTTTTTGCTTGGTTTTGAAGGTTTCAGAACTGATTTTTCCATGGAATTGATAAAAGAGCTATTTTTTCCTATCCTTTCTGAGTAACCTGAGGTATCTGAATCTGACTTTTTTCTTAGGACATCACTCGACTCCATTTTTTTTCTCCACAAGCAATAATCCTTTCAGGAGACATGGATTCAGATTGAATCTTCATCAGAAGAGATTCCTTGGAAGATTTCTTCTTAGATTTCATCGAAATATTCAGATTGAAACCAATCTGGAGCTTTATAGTCTCGTGTATCTGTGATACCACGGGTATTTAAATTTCAGTTCAATTTTTTACGGGAGAAATAATAACGATAAATTTTTCCTTGCAGTGCTTTTGTCAAACACATTTTGAAATGTCGAAAATGGGCTGCATTGTTTTTACCGGAAGAATTAATGCAGAAGTTTATGAACATCTTCAGCAACATGTGTCGAACTTGGACCAGAGTTCTTGTGAACCCGTCAATTTGATGCTCAACAATGCACCGTGTAATACGGCTAAGGAAATATCTAGTTGTGAGATATTGTTATTATATTTGTTAGGCTGTCCTGTTCGGCGCCAATGTTTAAATTTCTTTATTATTTTTGGTCCTTGTTTGGGCCCAAGATTCTAGGTCTTTTCGGACGCTTCTACGGGCTGACCTTGCTCACAGGTGCCGAAGTTTAGTTCGTAGAGGCTGTATCTCAGCGGATGTAGGGCTGCCGCTCATTGGGCGCCACTCAATTGAAAACTAGGAGTTGAAACCCTTCTTTTTCTTTGTAGTCGGTATTCTTCTCGGGGAAGATAGGATTCGATTGATTTCCAGAGAACAATATTAGTTGCAAAGTAGTTCAGTAGCGGATAATGAGGTTCCGAAACTCAAGAGAGCTGACGGTTTATTCTTCGCTCCCTTGAATATCAGACAAGCCGGATTCAAGAAGGTGTGGGGCGTATCTAGGTTACTCGAATTAAATTCCGGCGAACAGTATTTACAAAGCCGGTAGTGTGATACTAGAATATCCATCTGGCCGCACTGGCGCGGGGCCTAACACGCCCATAATGACAAGACTTTAATTTTAAGGCAAAGTCTTAACAAACCCACACCAGTTTTGAACGATAAAATTGGAGAATTGAAGTCCTGTTAGGTCTCTGTTTGGTTGCCGAGACCGTTCGACATATGCGATAATTAATTCTATAATCTTATGTGATATAGGCCCTAGTTTAGCGCCCTTTTAACATCACTATCTATAAAGAGAACATAGTCATAAGCTTTATCCCGAAATATCTCGGGAACATTCTCGGATATCTTGCGGTTATACTCGTTTTCTCTGTTTCTAATAAATAAGTATTGGTTCCTAGTCGCGTGGTGATTTTATGTGCACTGTAAAAAATTCCCGTGAATTTTACGGTTAAACACCGAATAAATCACAGTATTTTACCGTCAGGCATATTATACAGTAAAACACCGGGTCTAAATCCAATTACGGTAGAACAACCGTAATAGGTAACAACAAGTAGATTTTAAATCAATGGATTTAATTAAAGAAATTTACTTCGGTTTGAGCGTAAATGACTTGAATAAATTTTGATCAGTTACCATGAACTCCATGAGGTATGTTTTGTTCATACAATAAAAAAAAACACGTAAGAAATAACTTAATAATCAATATCTAGGAACATTTTTCCTCATAATGAAAACACGAATGGTCATTCTAGTCAATGATTGGTTACATTAACTGTGTTTTTCTAATGAATTTACTTTAGATGTGTTAATTTAGGCTCTAAAACGTTAAAGATTGATATGTCCGTTCGAAAAAATTGGTTGTAAGGTGTTTGTCCCATTACTGCACTGTTCAACCTTAATTTATGCAGCTCTAATAAAAATAATGAAATAAAAAATAAATGAGTCTGTATACAAATTTTTTGTTGCAAGTAATGTTTTGGTAAATTAATCGATGAGAAGTTTACCACGTGTGAAGAGTATTGGAACTCATTTCCCAGAGCAAGTGTGGTTGCGCGGCAAGTTGAACAGCAAGTGGAATTGTGCGCGAGAAAAAACTTTGCTGAAATCATACTTTTAATTGCATTCTATTAATTTTGTTTCGTTACTATTGTCAGCATTTATTAATTTGAAATTCTTCTTTCTCTTATATTAGTAGTCAGCACGTAGACCTTATGAGTTGGGGTTTTAATTCGTCTGACGTTTACTGGTGATCATCGTAAAACACAGGTTGTGTTATTTTTTATCTACTCACACATATAGTATAACTATAGGTATTGAGCTTAGTGAGAATTTTGATGAGCAAAATAATCGTTCCTAAATTCTACCAATGTACCTTTCAAGTTTCAAATTTGACGAATTTAGTTGTAAATAGATCTGTGGTAGTTTATATTAACTAAACCGTTTCTGATCGTGCTGCTTCTCTCAGTTCAAATGCTGTAACTAGTTAGATTGTCAACTCAAATCAGAAAACAGGAGTAGATTTTCCTTCAATGGCTTTGATTGGGCACATATACCATAAAGATAGTCTAAATTGTGAGTTGATTAGAGGATTCTCAAATAATCTGAAATATATGATAAAAAAGCAAAATAAATTCTGTTGAAAGGCTAGTCTGAAGCACCATTATCATTGTCCATTCTGTAAAAAATTATCAAAACTATTTGTATGGTATCTAAGCCATTTTGCATTTCATGAAAACTTGTGCAATATTGCATTTATATGATTTTGTGACAAATGTCCAGAAAATTTAAATCTTATACTCCATTCCAAGCACATATTTTGAGAGGACATGGAAAAAATTTGTCTAATGGCATTCAAATTCTTGAGTGGAGCATCGGAGATCTCCAGATACTTTTTTGTAGGGCAAGTTACAACATAGCAATCAAATTTGTTTACATTCTATTGTTCTGCTTTGACATCTCAATGACCATATGAAAGATGGTAAAATAAGTGAGTGCCCTATTAATGATTGTGGGGAATTATTTTCAAAAATTTCTAGTTATAAAAGCCATCATTGAAGAGCCCATAGTGGATGTTGTCATGATCAGATTGCTTTAAAATATTTAATATCATTTGGTGTAAATGAATGCAGTGTTGGTATTCATTCAGTAGCATTTTCAGCAGGTGAACTCAGCTTTGATGTCTCTGGCACAAGAGATAAAACTGATACTAGTGAGACAGATGAAAAAAAAGCAAGCAAATAGTGATAAAAATTTAGGTTAATAAAATATAGAAGGATTTTATTAAGGAAACCTTGCTTTGTTTTATCTCAAATTACAGGTAAATTTATTACTCCCATCATATTGTTTGAAGAATTTCTTGAAAATCACCAACAAGGACACACATTACTGTGACCAAAAATGTAATCAACACATTTAAAAGTAAAACTGACATATGATAATTTTAACAAAATTAAATTATTTTTATAACAGCAGATCTGTTTACATTTACGTAGGAAATTAAGCCCTGACTTCAAGTGTAAAATAATATTTTAAAAATATTCAATTATGTTCAACCATTTGAAATCAAATTAAAAAATAATGCTCACTGTAAAATATATTCTTCTTAACTTATTCCTGCCTCTTAAATTAACTTAACTTATTCCTGCCTCATATAGAAGCCTCAAAAGTAAGTGAATCAAAGTCTTTCTAAAATGAATCTGCTTATATTAGGGTAGTTAACTTGGCTTAGGCAAATGACAAACCAGAGGTCAAATTCTTCATTTAGGCATGATAATAATTCTCTTGAACTCGTTCTCCGCCAAGAGGCTTTTGAGGATTGCAATATACCTTGCTCAAGTTTACCCCCTAAGGTCTAATGCTGATCATACCATTCTGGTTTTGCAATAAACAGGAAAAGATTTCAACTATTTAGGATGGGCGGCTTATTTTGAATATTGGGTAAAAGACCTCAGGATTCCAAGAAAAATGGGACTAAATTTGGCACAAATAGGATCAGAGGCACTATATATTCATTGTATCACTAGACACAACTTTGGCCCTCATTGGGTGTTGGAGGATTCACGCAAACATTTTGTAGGTATTGCTTGACTCAGAACAAGATTTTAAGCAGAATCAATTGACTATTGGACCATGTAAAACGGTTGAAAGTTACACATTAGATCTTGTTGGGCTTTCAAAAGGAGTGAACTATGCCAGAGATGTTCAGTTAAATTCTGTATTTAATTTTTGTCATATCATGTTAGTCAGCCTGGGTTACCTCTATGTCTGGGTCATGACCTATTTGAGGGTTTTGTGAACTAGGCCTGCTCTTTTCATTTAAGATTTGGTCTGACTAAAGAAATGGTCTTATGAGGAATTGAATAAATTGATGGGAATTTTTCAATACTTTGAGTCAAATACGTGTAAACACAGTGAAGTAAGCGCATTTGGAAAGAAGTTAGGAAGGCATGCTGTTGAAAACTGGTGCTTACTAAGATTGATGGCACTCATAATATGCAACAAAGTTATGTACTCACAAGACTCCACTTGGTGCTGCTTTCTACTGTTTTAGGATATTGTTGAGTTGATATGTGCTCCAAAGAAAACTAAGTGATGCTGCTTGAATGTGTTAATTCAAACCTATCTTGAATTACAAAAGACATTTCCTTTGAATGGTATAAGTCCCAAGCACCATTAACTAAGGCATTATCTAAAGCATTTGCCACTCATACTTGAAAAGATGTGTTCACTATAGCCATAATTTCAAGATTAAAGGAGCTGGGTAGTATTTTTCTGCCCTATCAACATTGGGTCATGTGAACAATTTTTTGGGAATGAAACTTTAATTGAGTTTCAAGCCACACTTGCTGCCTTCAAGTTCTCTAGTGAAAAACATGGATTTATGATGAAGTGACCATCAGAGGACCTCAATGCAAGAAAGTATATATTAGTGTTGACCAAAGCAGAAAATGATATGAAAGATGTCTAGATATTTGACGAGATTCTTTTTATACCTACATCTGGTGAGAGTTCAGAAAGTTTCTTCATTTTTTTGTTGTGTGAAAGCATCTGTCAATTCTTTATTTCAGCCTCCATGTCCATCAAATTTTCACTTCCATGGGCAGGTTCAGAAATATAATGATTGAGTTATAAAAAACTCATCAATAATTTGGAATGACCTAAATCTTGTAGAAGTGAATGACCTTCAGTTGATTCAAATTTGCATGCTAGGGAATTTCTGGAGGTGTGCTTCAGGTGAGTAAATTTAGTTGTGTAAGGGGCACAACTTTGTTTCAATGATTATTTTTGGGTTTAATGTCAGATAATAAATTGCCTGTCATTAGAAATTCTTCCAAAAAAAAAATGCTGAGGCTACAAAAAGGACTCTAGGAATGTGTATGCTTTCCTACTGCTACTTTAAATTTATACCAATGAAAATATCCAATTTAAAGTGAGACTATTTTTCATCTTCAATCCTTCAACAACTAATTCATTAAAATTAAAGTTGCGTGTGTGTAGTCTAGCTAATTACTGAGTGCTTAGTATTGTTTTTTTTTATGTGGCAAATAGTGAAAAAATCAAAGCATTTACCATCTTGATTTTTTTTACAAGGTTTGCTATCTGGTAAACTTTACACATTGCTTCTCTAAGAACCAACGTGAAAATGAGCAAAGCATGAATGAATTTGAAAGTAGAATATGTGAAAATATCTTAGCCATTGTGTCTTTGGTTTTTGTGAGTTCAATTTAACTATTTTTTGGAAGTTAGGATGGATAAAAGTCAGTCACCAGACAAAACCTTAATATTTCGATTGTGAATTCATTTTCTTCTTGACTTGTAGGCTAAATGTTATTGAAAAATATGCTGCTACTTTGCTTACTCTGCTATGCTACTTTGTTCAGGTATTTATCTAGCATGACGCAAGAAAAATGGTAGAGGCCAAGGAAAAAAGACTGGCCTACATCAAATTCATTTAACCAGAAATTTTTACATTCACACATGCTCTGAAATATTTTTATTTTGTTGGAACATATATTCTTGATGTTTGAGTTAAACAAGTAGAATGTTCACTGATGAAGCAAAAATGCTTACATGAATGTGCAAGCATTCTAGTTCATATAATGATGTTCAATTTTCTTACATTTAAAAAAATTCATAGTATGAGGTACTTAATGTTTCTCTTCAAGATACAACTACTGTGTATTTTGATGTCAGTGCTGCCAGGAGAGGAGATTTGAAGCCTCTATAGCTTAAGGTTTGGTTAGCCTTCCTTTAGTTCAAATGGAATAAGTTCTTTGGCTAGTTAGTTACACACTGCCTCCTTTTGGTTCACTGTTGCCTTTTCTGCTCCTATCAATTTCTTCTTTAACTACGAGCTGGTTTCATGAATTACTTTCAAATTCAGGTATATGCACTTGGTGTGGGGGCATACCTTGTCAATCGATTTTCAAATCACTTGATTCCTTACTAAATGATGCCTTCCTCTCTTGGGAACACCCTTGTTGTGTGGTTAGGGAGAGTCAGATTTGACTTGAATTCTAATCTTTGATTCTTGATAATTGAGTTTCTTACCTGCAATTTAATTTTAAATAAGATTTGTTATTCATTAAATGAATGAATCTCCTCTTTATATCTCTTAATTTATGTTAGTGTGTGCATGTTATGCCTAGAAACTCCTAGTGGCATTTTGAAATGAATTATAAAAGTTTTTTGACAGTTTATGAGTGTTACTTGAAGTGCTACCTTTACTATGAATCCACTAATTCACAAATCCATTGGTTAAATAAATTCTACTCAAAATATTTATAGCCAATTTTGGAAAGTCAAGTACTTTTAAAAATGTTGAAATGTATGTAAATTAAAGTTGAAAATTTGGCAATGAACCCCCGAAAAGTCGTTACATTTCCCTTGTTCATTGTAGCTAACAGAACATTTCCCTATTTGAAGAGCTAGTGAATGAGTGTCTGATGCAGCTGTGAGAAGCTTGAATGTTAAGGGGCAGTTACAGTATTCAATTTGAAATTTTTTACTTTTATTGCAGCTGTATTTTAATTCAATTTTAGGGACCGAATCTTGTCAAGACAATGTTAATTCATATTACTAAATATTTAACTTTTTGCAGGTGAAAAAGCTGCTGCAAATACATCGGATCCCAACAATGCATCAACCATCTACAAGTACTGAGATGGTTCAGTGTTGGATTCAGGCCGTGATAACGTCCTCACCTGGCCTCAATAATCCCAGGCGCACGAATTTGAGGTTCCATTGGAGAAGATGTCCAGTTGTGATATCATCGATGTAGTTGAATAAAAGCTCGACCTGCGCCAAGGCCGAGGTGCGAGAGGCTACGCGTCATCGTAGAGGCCGCTATGATGGTAACTCATAAGTCTGGCAAGAAGGCCCTGGACATAATAGCTAGGAAGTTTGCGGCCGAGTATCCACAATCGTTCCATAATATAATTTGAGGAACTCTTGTTGACGGGAGTTAACATTTTAGATCAAATGAAGACATCATACCGTAGCAAAGCTTTATGGTTAATCAATGAACCCGAAGGTGCTCCCGTTCTTCAATGGATGGAAATATGAACATTGTGAGCCTTTAAAAGTTTAAATAAATATCTTATTACGCTACCAATTGACTCACTTGATAACGTACAGTTAAGTTCTATCCAAAAACCTCGTAATATTTTCTTCAAATATTCTTTTAATTTACCAACATTGACTGGTAGCTTCCCGTATTCTTATTTCTTTACTAACATATACAGTTAGCTTCTCGCTTTATTGACATCTGTTGCATGAATATATATATATTGATCTGCAATCATTGCTGAAAACTCTTGTATTTCTCCACTTACAACACTCGTTTCGTCACTAGGTCATTCACTGCTTTCCTTTCTTTGCAGTTCCACATATCTTATTTGCACTAATCGCTTCTGATTTATAGTGGATTAGGTGGTTGCATCTCCTCAGGGGGATCCAACTATTGTATCCATGGGAATTAGCGCTCCCAGGGGGACAATGTGAGGGCCTGAGCTAAAGGTTAGGTATGCTTTCTTTTTGTTAAAATAACATAGGTTTTGTTTTGTTACGGACCATCTTTTTTCGGTTCACTGCTGTCATGTTTTTTCAGCCCCTACTACTTTCTCCTTCAACTTTGATCTTGTTGCATGAACTTCTTTCTCATCTTACTGTTTCTGCATAGATTTCACGTTTCCTTAAACTCCATACTAAATGGGGCCTTCTTCCTTCCTCTCTTTGAATCTCATTTGTTGAGGATAGGGAGGCTCAAACTAACTAATATTCTATAATAATCTAGATGGTTACATTGCTTGCACTGTTCGCTTAGGAGATGAGATAATTTTTGTTAAGCATATCTTGCGATATTAGCCCTAACTTGATATTCTTGATTGTCATTACAAAACGCCATTCGTGAATGTTTTGCGTAGTAGAAGGCTAAATGAAATTATTATAGTCATAGGAAATTTCTTTTGTTCGTGGCTAAATTATTGAATTTTTGTCCTGGTAACCCCTAACTTTTAGACCTATCACTTGATCCCTATATGATGTTGACTCGTGTTTACCCATAATCTATGCGAAAAAATTTTAAACGTACGTACTTCACACACTGTGTTGATCCGTATTATATGCTTTGTATTTTATGTAGAATAAAAAATGGTGTGAAAAAATATGTGGATGGTTAACACTTTGACTGCGATGTGCACCACCGGTGGTATACGGAGGTAATTTTCATAATGCTGCTGACCGACCAATTGTCGCAAAATCTATTCTCTTCAATATTTTATCAAGGTTAAATGAAGGCATGATCCAGATTATGTTTGGTATTTTCCAAATGGCTTCTACAATAAACTTTATATTTGAGTTTGGTGTTGAACTTAGTATTTAGTTGCCGCAGTCAAAGTGTTAGCTGGTTATATAATAAAATTATGTATCAGAAGCTCCCCTCAGGGGGATACAGGTATTGTATCTATGGGAATTAGCGCTCCCAGGGGGACTATGTGAGGGCCTGAGCTAAAGGTTAGGTAGGCTTCCTTTTGTTGAAATAGAATAGGTTTTTGTTGTTTTGTTACGGACCATCTTTTTTCGGTTCACTGCTGTCCTGTTTTTCAGCACCTACTACTTTCTTTTTCAACTTTTTCTTGTTTCATGAATTTCTTTCTTAGCTTCCTGTTTCAGTGCACCTTGTGCATAGATTTCGCGTTCCCTCAACTCCGTACTAAATGGTGCCTTCCTCCTTCCTCTCTTGGAACATCTTTGTCGTGCAATTAAAGGAGGCTAAAACTTTCTTGTATAATAATAATAAAAATGTATCAGAAGCTAAATGAAAATAGGAATAATAGGATAGCATTCACCAATGTGTTATTGAAGTTGGCAGGATTTCTTATTGACGAAATGGATTTTTTTTTAAATCTGAAAAATCTACTTTAAAGTGTGTTCTTTATCTTAGGCCTCATTTTTCCAATGAAATGGTACTTCGCATGCGTGTGAACGTTCACTCTGTTGTTAAGGGCGGACTGTGAACTTACGGAGTAACCATTGTTTTTGAAAAAAGATCTCAAAAAATCAAATTCCTGATGTAAGAAAGCGAAATTAGTACATATTTTAAAAACGCGGGATATCAACGTTCTGACACTATTGATTTTAAAAGACCACGGACAAAAGCTGTAAAAATTTGCGCCTAGTCCTGAAAAACTCTTTTTTTCTATAAACAGTGCACTCAAATTTATTATGAATTTGAGTGCACAAATTTATTATTAATTTGAGTGCCCTAAAATTAATTAAAAATTTTAGTGTACTGTTTATAGAAAAAAAAAGTTTTTCAGGACTAGGCTTAAGTTTTTACAGCTTTTGTCCGTGGTCTTTTAAAATCAATAGTGTCAAAACGTTGATATCCCGCGTTTTTAAAATATGTACTAATTTCGCTTTCTTACATCAAGAATTTGATTTATTGAGATCTTTTTTCAAAAACAATGGTTACTCCGTAAGTTGTATGGATTCAAAAATACGTTTATTCCTCGATAGATTCTATGACAACGGATCTGAAGTTGCAACATCGACCCCGCCCATAGTACTGCATATGTATCTCTTCCTTACTTTGGTGCGCAGTCAGAGAAGTTAAAAAAAGAATTGGCTGGTGTGTTTTCGAGATATTTTTCTGATGTGAATTTTAAAATAATACTGGTAAGTAACTTTAGATAATCGTCGCTTTTTAATTATAAAGATAAGCTTCCTGCCGATATGCAAGCTACTCTTGTTTTTAAGTTTAGTTGTGCACGCTGTGCATCAGAGTACATTGGATGTACATCCCGTACTCTTCGCACTCGAGTATGCGAGCATTCTGGTAGGAGCTTTAGAAAAGGCTCGATTTTGTCAAAACCCCCATTTTCCGCCGTTCGAGAGCATTCAGACGAGTGCGATAATGCAATTTCCATTAATCAATTTTCAATCTTAGCAAATCGTCAGTGTTGAACAGATATGCGCATTTTAGAGTCCTTGTACATTTTTAAACTTAAGCCGGGTTTAAATAACACTCTGCGTTCTTTTCCTTTAGCCATTGCAAATAGATAATCGCAATTAACGCAATTTTATAGCTTGTTTTTAGATTTGTCATTCTTAGATTCGATTTGTCATTTTGTCCATTCTTACTATTTAATTTGTACTTTTCAGAATTCTAATCACTGATGATGGCTTGTGGCCGAAACGTTTGAAATTAGGTTTTATTCGAATATATACCTTAAATGATCAAAGTAGCTTGTCTTTCTCTTTCATTTTTGATTTGATTCAGTAGTACTTACGGGAATATTTTCATAATTCAAAGAACAACGTTAAAGAGAATACTTATTGATGCGATAATTATATTCCGAAACGTTTACATCAATAAATGTTCCTATAACGTTGATTCTTCTTTTTATTTTGATTTGACTTGTTAAATAATATTAATTATTGAACCGAATTGAAAAAATCACCAGTCGTCCGTACCTTTTCTTAAGCAGAGGATATTATTGTGATTTTCTTTTAAAAGTGAATAAACGATCCGAAATTGGAACATTGTTGAAGTCATTGACCTATCGCTATGAGATTTCTGGGTGTTAAGGTAACTAAGGTTAGAAGAACGTATTTCCAAATGGTTGATTTCATACCAATGTCAATTGCTATCTTTTTTTTCTCACAATCACTTTCATTTTACACAGTAATGCGGCTAAAAATAATAAAATATATACATTTTACCACCGTTTTTTCACGGCAAACCAGAAGAAAATACTGGTACATACCGTTTTCAATAGCCAAGTTTTACTGCTATTTCACGCCAATTTCGTATTAATTACAGTTTTTTACCGTTTTTAATTTCCGGGTTTTACCGTTTATGGCACGGAAACTCCTTAGAAATCACGGTTTTTTACCGTTTTTAACTCTCAGGTTTTACCGTTTTTTTCACGGTTTTTTGTTGGCAGCGGAGTTGCAAGACATTTTACCGTGAAATCACGGTGAAATTTTTTACAGTGTGGGCCTTTCCATGCCATAGTTAATTCATTTCTTTGGTCCGGAACAATAACTAGTACTTGGTCTCAGGGTTTCAACACTCCAAGTTCGGTTTTTCGATTTAGAAATTTGATCGTTTTTTCCTGACTTTGTTTCAGATTAGCATGGGCAATTGCACACGTTTCTTTTAAGCGATGCTGGAGATCGAGTAGATAATAGGCCGGAGCCTGGCCGGTGTCTACTGCAGGAGTAGCTGTCCAGCATTCCTTCAGGATGGTCAGGGGTCCTCGTACTCGGTGGCCATAGATTAACTCGAATGGTGAGTATCTGGTAGAGGCTTGCGGAGCGTCCCGATACGCAAATAATAATGAGGGAAGATACAAGTCCCAGGCCTTGGGTTGTTCGGCAGTCAGTTTCCGGAGCATGGACTTCATTGTTCCATTGAATCGTTCTACGATCCCATTTGATTGTGCATGATACATTGATTGATTGTCCCATTTGATTGTGCGTGCGGTGGTGCTGGATGCCCATCTGTTTTAGGAACTCTTCAAAGTAGGCGGCTGTAAATTGTATTTCATTATCCGTGGTTAGGGTTTGCGGGTAACCGGTGCGAGGGCAGATCTCGTTTATGGGGGTCCACCCAAAAAAAATTTTTTGATCCGATTGGTCTGAAATTTGGTCAGCATATGTATTTTTGCAAGACAAACATATTTAAATCGCAAATTTTTTTGATTTAGGCCTTAGTTTTTCCGCAAAATTTGAAATATTAGTTTTGTGAGTCATTTTTTTACATATTTCAAAAGAATATAAGTCATTGAGTTTTTATGCTAGAACAAATCCAAAGACAGTTTTGGAATCCTTGGAACATTTCTAACAAAAGTACATTCAGGGATTTTTTTTTATTTTTTTTTCTATAAATGCGATATTTTACCAATATATAAAATATACTGAAATTTTTGATATTTGAACTTTGATAAAAAAAATTAGAATGTTAAAATTGAAAAAGTGGCAATGTTGTTTTGTTAGAAATGTTCCAAGAATTCTAAAACTGTCTTTGTTTTCTTCCTAGCATAAAAACTCAATGACTTCTATTTTTTAGAATTTTGAAAATAAGTGACTTTACAGTATAGGCCAAAAACAAAATTTTGTTGAAGTGTAATATAATGGAAAATTTATGTAATTGAATGCTGTTTTCAATTTTATTTCGATAATCTTCATGCATAACTTCATATTCACACTGTGAATTACCATAAATTAAAATAAAAGGAATAAAATTTTTTTACTTATATCATATAAATATGATTTTTTTGTTTTCAGTCTGAATCTAATGAAATTTGACTATAATAAGTAACTTTTGAACAGAAACACAATTTCTTCTACACATTTTTTTGATTCAGGCCTTAGTTTTTGAAAAAAATTGACATATTGGTTTTTTAGTCCACTGGTGTTGATATTTCAAAAGAATAAAACTCATTGAGTTTTTATGCTAAAACAAAAAATAAGCAGTTTTAGAATCTTTAGAACATATCTAACAAAATTACATTTGCAAATTTTTCATTTCTTTGTTTGTTTTCTTTTTATATGGGGTCGAAATGGTGTCGAAAATTTAGGATTTTGGTCCCCTGTGATCCCCCTAGGGGGGATATATTGTCCGTAGCGCCATAAAATTTTGGGACCGAATAGTCCATCACCTAAGGGTCCTTTTCCAACAAAAACATGAAAAATGCCTATCGGAGAGAAAAGGGGCTTCGGAGGACCCCCTCAATGCTTCGGCGACTGTAACTGCGTTTATATGCCGTAGGGCTTTTGCATCAGCATAGCGGGTGGCTTGGTCGACCACAGTTAGAATGTATCGATTTCCTCTAGGCGAGGACGGTTGAATCGGACCTACGATGTCCCCGCTTAGCGCGGCGAATGGAGTTCCGGTTAGGGATGGAGTAGCAATAGGTGCTTTGGGAGGCCGGGTTGGTGCATGTTTTTGGCATTTGTGGCAAGAATGGCAGTACCGGTTTACCTCATGGTTTAGCTGGGGCCAGTAGAAATCTCGTTCGATTCGTGCCTGGGTTTTCTTTTCGAAGCAGTGACCTGCCAGGGGGTTATCGTGAGCCATCTCGAGTACTTGTTTGCGTAGAGCCGTGGGCGCCACTAGCTGAAAAGTGGTTTGACCGCTCTGTAATGTTTTCCGATACAGAATCCCATCCCTTAGTTCGTACGTGATGACTCGGCCGTCGTTTCTAATCTCCTCTGTTTTGTTTTCCGCCTATTTGAATAGTCCTTGTAAGGTGTCACAGTTACGCTGTAACGTTTCCAGCTCATTTTTATCTAGTTTGAGTCGTTCCCGGACTGCGCGTTCAGCTTCGGCTTCCTTTCTGGTGGTCGCTCGAGTTGTCACGTGGTAAGTGGCTGCGTCCGGAGGAGGTGGGGTCGGATCGAAATTTGGTTCCTCAAAAGAAAGGGTGCCTGGTATTCGTACTAAAATAACGTCGTGTGAAGGATTTTCCAGGACTACGACGGTGACGTCGCCTCGGTAATAGGGACATTCGAGCCGTACTTTTGTCAAGGGGGCTTGAAAAGTTTGGGTATTGGCCAGTTTCACGGTGATTTTTGTTCCGGTAAGCGTGTTTAGGGGCACGAGGCTCTTCCTTATAAATACTGCATTAGCTGCTCCGTCTAATAACACAGTGACGGGTTGTTCGTTGATTCGGCCTTTACAGGTCTTTAATTTCCCTAGTGCGAGCTCTTTTTCTAAACCTAGGTTATTGCAGTCAACTGGCGGCAAGCTGGAGGATTCTGGTGGTTCTTCGTCGAAACTGGCAGTATTCGCGTGTACTCTTGCGTTGGAGGCTTCGCGCCCCTCCCGGCCGTTTTTTCCCAGATAACGCCAGTTTGGAGGATACCTTTGGTATCCAGAATTAAGCACTGCACATTTAGCGCTTGAATGAGTGGCGTTTTCCCCATGATGTGAACAATAGAAACGTCGTCGTGCCTCTTGCGGGCCAGTTGATTTTGTGCGGTCATTGTTGGGTATTAGGGGAGTAGCCGCGACGCGTGCTGGTTCGTTATGCGCGGTTACCGGGACTGCGTTGATTTGCGCACGGTTAGGGGGCCAAAAGTTCGCGTGGTTCGGATTGTTGCGGTAGATTTGTTCATAGGTGCTCGTTATTTCTTGTCCGGTCATTGGTGTTACGGTTGCCGCATAGCTGTTGCAGGGAGGTGTTCGGTCGAGCTTGTAAGAAGCTATCCCCCTGTTCGCTCAGTAAAGCCAGAGTACTACTGCCGCGGTCTTTAATTAAGCTGGGTGGCCACGAACGGTGGTAGGTTGGAGAATATTCGGTCTACCAGGAAAAAATCTCTTAGTTGTTCGTAACATGGCTCGACTTGGCTTCCCGTAATCCAGGCATCAAAGGCTTGTTCGATCCTGCGGACGTAACGACTCATATTATCGCCCTCATCTGGTTTTACTTTCAAGTAATTATCGCGTAGTGTAGCCGTAGTGACCTTGTGATTCTAATAGTAGGGTTCTGATTTCATTAAAGCGGTATCGATCGACGGCAGGTATCGTTTGGATGAGCCTTCGTTCTTTGGCCGTTATTAAGGTTTCGAGGGCAATGACGGCCTCGTATTCGGTGAGCTCTTGGGCTGTACTGTGGTTCTCAAACCATTGTAGAAATTCCTGCATACCTTCTTTTCTGGCTCGAATGACGTAATTACAGGAATCTTAATTCGTCTCAGCTCTGGGGCTCTTGGCTGGTTGAGCTGTTGAATGCGAATCTCATGCTCGCGCTCGCGTTCTCGTTCCTCTCGTATTTTTTGCTCCAGCCTTTGCAACCGACCGAGGAAAATCTCTGGGTATTCCGGCTGTTCCGGGGTTACTCCCAGAGCTTCTGCATATTGTTGCGCTCCTTGTACGCAATTCATCATAACCGGGTCGTTCAATGTTTGAGTTTTTGAGCTGACAAGCTTTGAGTTTTTGCGTTTAAAAGCCGAGTTTTTGAGCTGACGAGCTTTGAGTTTTCGAGCTACCAAGCTTTGAGTTTATGAGCTGACAACCTTTGAGTTTTTGAGCTAACAAGCTTTGAGTTTTTGAGCTGACAAGCTTTGAGTTTTTGAGCTAACAAGCTTTGAGTTTTTGAGCTAACAAGCTTTGAGTTTTTGAGCTAACAAGCTTTGAGTTTTTGAGCTAACAAGCTTCTGATTTTTTTTGGGGATAAAAGATGCAGCTTTCCAGAGTTCATGTCCCTGTTCGGGCGCCAATTGTTAGATATTCTTATTATATTTGTTAGGCTGTCCTGTTAGGCGCCAATGTTCAAATTTCTCTATTATTTTTGGTCCATGTTCGGGCCCAAGATTCTAGATCTTTTCGGATGCTTCTACGGGCTGACCTTGCTCACAGGTGCCGAAGTTTAGTTCGTAGAGGCTGTATCTCAGCGGATGTAGGGCTGCCGCTCATTGGGCGCCACTCAATTGAAAACTCTCTGGGAGTTAAGACCCTTCTTTTTCTTTGTAGATTCTTCTCGGGGAAGATAGGATTCGGTTGATTTCCAGAGAACAATATTAGTTGCAAAGTAGTTCAGTAGCGGATAATGAGGTTCCTAAACTCCGGAGAGCTGACAGTTCATTTCGTCGCTCTCTTGAATATCGGACAAGCCGCATTCAAGAGGGTGTGGAGCGTATCTAGGTTACTCGAATTAAATTCCGGAGCACATTATTTACGAAGCCGGTTGCGTGATACTAGAATAACCATCTGGCCGTACTGGCGCGGGGCCTAACACTGGTCTTTCGTGAACAAAAATGGATTACTCTGATGGACTGGCAAGTCATCTCCTGAACACTATCAATGTGTGAGAAAGATCATTGAAGAGACAATTTAAAAGTGATATCCTCAAAATATGGTCATTCATGGAATTTACTGGAACACAAATCTGACAGATTAGCAACAAAATTTTACAAGAAACCATCTGTCATGTGGTCGACTATGCAGTGAAGTTATAGAAAATAAAGGGATGTTTTTAAAGTATTGAAATAATTCTCAATATATTACGATAAATAGATCTCTGAAAACAGTTCCTCATTTTTTTGCAAAGGGGTAACTTGCCAATTCTTATTAATGAAAATACATCAAAGTTTTCGTAAATCGTGTAGCTGTGCATGTGGTTAACACATGTTTTTATCTACATTATTAGTTAGTTGAAGCCTCCCTATCCGCAACAAAGGCGATCCAATGAGAGGAAGGAAGAAGGCACCATTTAGTATGGAGTTAATGGAACGTGGAATCTATGAAGAAAGGGCATAGAAACAGTAAGGTGAGAAAGAAGTTTATGAAATAAGATCGAAGTGAAGAAGTAGTAGGTGCTGAAAAACATGACTGCAGTGAACCGAAAAAAGACGGTCCGTAACAAAGCAAAATCCTATTCTATTTTAACAAAAAGATAGCCTACCTATCCTTTAGCTCAGGCCCTCACCTAGTCCCCCTGGGAGCGCTAATTCCCATGGATCAGTGGTTCTTGACCTTTTTTGGCAGTAACCCGAAATCTGCCAAAAATAACTGCCGCGACCCAAGCCTCCATAACAATAAAAATATTACTATTCTATTACTTAACATAAGCTGATTACACAAGCCCTTAGCTACTCGATGAAATGGCTTGGCGACCCAATTTTGGGTCGCGACCCAGCGGTTAAGAACCGCTGCCATAGATACAGCAGTTGTATCCCCGTGAGGGGGTTTTTATCTTCACTTGTCATAAGTTTCTTATACCTTTTTTAATACCGTTTGAGGAATGAACTATAAGGGCTGTCGTTGCCGATCCCTAAATTATGGCGCTGCTATAACTCCTCGCCTCAGAGTAAACTTCAGCTAGATGATCAGCCACGTCGATTACCAGTAATTTGTTCCTGTGGTGAAGACGCTGCAGTCGCTCCCTCTGATTCATACTTATCAATTTTTTTGTGATGTCTTCGCCGGACACACCCTCTCAAGAGGACATAGGTAATTAAGCGGTAAAACCACATAAACGGTTAATTGAACCACCTCAGAGGCACAGCTCCTGTTACTTGTTTTTTTTGCGTTTTCAAGCAAGCATTTTTTTAGCGTTGACATTTCAAGCTAAAAACAACGAATCCCGAAATCAAGAAATCCAGTATCAAGAAAATAGGAACTCCTGTTCAGAATTACCTTCATCTACAATACCAAAAGTAAGCCCAAGCGCTATTCTACGCGACCTTCGAGTTACACTAATAAACACAAGTCCCAGTTCTACAACAAATACATGGCCTCAGTTAAAAATAACTTGGACCACACTGTAAAAAAAAAAGTGTTAAAACAACGGAAAATTGTCTGGCAGCTTTTTCGCCAGAGAGTTTTTTTCTCTCTGTTAGTCCGCCAGATGCATCATTTGCTTCCGTTGTCGTTACAGACATCTGTTGAGTTAACGGACTGCTATAGACGCACCGTTAGTCTAACGGAACTATTGTTTCATCTCTGTTCAATTTACAGAAATATTGTGAACGTTCTGTATTTCGCACAGGGAACGTCTAGATGTCCGTTGTTAGAACGGGTGAGGCCGGCATTGTGCCGGACGAAATATAGGTTTCCGTCATTTCTCTAGAAACTATACGAGCTTCTGTTGAATTTACAGAAACATAAAGAAGCCTCTGGGTTAGTGACAGTTTCAAGAAATTCTGTTACTACGACAAAGGAACCGGAAATTGGACGGTCCTCTGATGCATCTGCCACGTGCAGATACATTATGGTGCCCAGTATATATTACATGCGATGTACTTTTGTCACATTGAAGTATAGCTGCAAGGCTATGTGTACGGACCGCAGTGAAATGTGCAATAAAAGAACTAGTAACTTCCTATCAACGCGGAAGACTTCCCGCGTTAATAGGAAGTTTCGTAAAGTTCTTTTATTGCATCGTTCAGTGCGGTTCGTAAATATAGCCTTGCAGCTATACTTCTATGTAACAAAAGTACATCGCATGTAATATATACTGGGCACCATAATGTATCTGCACGTGGCAGATGCATCAGAGGACCGTACAATTTCCGGTTCCTCTGTCGTAGTAGCAGAATCTCTTGAAACTGCCACTTACCCAGAAGCTTCTTTATGTTTCGGTTGATTCAACAGAAGCTCAAGTCTTCATTTTTATAAACCTCATAACCGCTGACGATTCAGACTGCTTGATGAAAATTTTTCGTACACTTCGTATATTGAATAAGAATCACATGGATACTTCTTGGGTTTGTCAAAAACGAATTACTTGCTTGAAAAGTGTACTGAAAAACAATTTGGTATACAAAGGGTTTTCACACACCGTATGACACACCTAGGAACGAATGATGAAAGACATGTATAACAAAATAAGGAATGCCGAAAGAAACCGGAAAGCATCGAGAGCTGAAAACTGTTTTCTGCAAAAAAGCCCTACCCATAGCGCAGCTCACTTCTATCCTCGCAGGAGCATTTTGAATGAAATATGCTTCACCGTTGGGCACCTCTATCAAGTATGAAATTATTTTTCAATCGAAAAAACAAAAAACCATATAACCAAAGAACTTATAATACACAAGCAATATTAATGAACCATACTGAAAAATCTATCGATGTTTCCATACCTCGTCTGTTGCTAAGAACGAAAAACGACACCGAGTTAAAATTAATATAGTACTTTAAACTGAGTATCCCCAGTAGTATTATTCTGAGCTATAGAGATACTCTGCAAACAGAAAAAATATTAACTGCTGCTGTCAATGGTGATGCGACCTGCTTCATCAAAATACAAGCCAAACATTTCAGAGTTCAAAGAAAAATGTATATAAGTATAACTGAAAACATTGTCTTGGTACGTAATCCTTACGAAATTTAGTCAACAGTTCTTACAGACAATACAAAAGCAAAACCCACACAGAAGTACGAAATTACAGAAAAATCAACTCATTGCTATACATGAATAACGTTATACATATATTACGCGTAGTGTACAAACTTTCTACTAAATATCATCGGTTCACTCTATGATGAATCTGTACTGAACAATAAAATAAGTTCAACAAAGCGATGAACTCAATAATTAAAGTATATGGTTCAGAATAAACATATTCTGACGTCAGTACTATTGAATCTCGAAGATTAGATTATCAGTTAGTTTAAGCCTCCCTATCCGCAACTAAGGCTATCCAAAGAGAGGAAGGAAGACGGCACCATTTAGTATGGAGTTAAGGGAACGCGGAATCTATGCAGAAAAGGCATAGAAACAGTAAGGTAAAACATAAGTTCATGAAACAAAATCAAAGATTGTAGATTGTAGATTATAAGTTAGTTTAAGCCTCCCTAACCGCTACAAAAAAGAGCGTATCGAAGAGAGGAAGGAGGAAGGCACCATTTAGTATGGAGATATGAGTAAGGCGTAAGGTAGTCAATTTTGTCTTATTTGGCAAAAATAATTTAACGCCTAGACAATGAGAAAGCATGGAGACCTGATACACAGAATGTTCACGTACAACTTTAAGACTCGAACATACCGCAGATCTATGCAAGCCTATCAGACGCGTTTAAAATAGAATTGAGAAACTATTTGAAAATCGCACCCCGATTTAAAAAAATCGTCATCCAAACAATTTAGCAGCTAACACGAGTCCAATAACACTTACTTAACCTTTCGTCAGAAAGTTGAACCATCTTTTATTATCTGAAGAACCTTAGCTTGAAAACCAGAATGGAAGTGAAATTCCTACAAGCATGCAAAACAAAACTAAAACGCAGGAACACACAAAAAACACAAAATTTCAGGGGTACGTTTCATAATACTTTCATAAGTTCAAGACAAGTATGTTGCAGAAGGCGCACTGGTCATGTGGGAACTACGAATCTAAAATGCACTATGTGTTTTCTAGCGAAGTATTGTCTTAAGCATAGTAAAAAGAAAAAACAAGAGTAGGAAATGAAAAGCATCAAGATTGAAGTTGAGGTGGTGAAAAGGGCAATACGGTCCAGAAGTCCTCAACCCACTGTAACGAGAAAGGAAGGCCAACTTGTCCTTAGGTCAGGGCCTACACAGCCTATTAGTATCTCTAAGTGCAAAGCACACATGAGGATTACCCATTTGTGTGAGGGGGAGGGGGGCAGTGATGAAAAAACAAGATTAAAATGAATCACCTGCTTCACATAGCCCACATTCCAGTCGTGACATATAAAACCCCTCTCCTTCTAGGTATTAAATTATATTGTGATAATGAGTTGTTCAATTTTTTACTATTAATTTATGAATGAACTGCATGGGAACCTTGGTTGTCAGCAATCTTACTTGAAAAGACCTATATAATGTTCAGAATGTACAAACTTGTCAGAAAATTGAATTAGCTGTCACTTAAACCTAACATAACATTCAATTGTGTCATTAAAAAATGAAGACATCAATCACACTTGTGGAATAGATCAGCAAGCAAGGTGGCAGGGTTGAGGCCAAGAGACTCTTCCGTGCTGCTGAGGCACGCGACCAACGACAGGACATTCGGATGCGTCCCGCAGTGGCGTTTTCTTCCATTCGCGGATCTTATTTTGAAGCTTCGTTGGGGGTTGACTTTCAGTAGTTATCTGGAATTGTTAAAAATACATTAGCGTTTGTAAGTTAGTGAAGTCATATTCATACTACTGAAAATGTACGAGCCAACAGAAATTAAATATGTGAAACTCTCAGCTTGACCTCAAGTAAATGTTCGGCAAAGGAATGCGCAGGAACATGCAAGTATGTACCTCTCTGAACTTAAACTGTTATGTACCAATATGTATATATATGTATGCATATACAGTTATTATACACATTCATGTAGACACACATATAAACATCTATACAAATTTGTGAGATTATTAGTCTTGATTCAGTTAGTTTTAACCATATGAAAATGCTACAGCACTAAATTAATTTGTCGACATTCTCCCAACATGATGTTTTTATGAAAATCATTTTGAAAAATGATCATATTTGAAACCATTGATATTCTACTAAGAACAAGCGTTGTTCATTAATTTAACATCTGTAAATTAGTTTCTCCCTTCTTGATGCTCAAGTTCCTTTCCTGCATAAGAGAAAAAAAACTTAAATGACATCACAGTGAGAATGTTGCAGCAGCGCTTGTCGCATACATCCAAATATTACATTTACAATAGTAAACATCCTAATATTAAACGAATAACAAGCTGTCTTTTTTGGATTTCTTGGTGCAAAGGGTAAACAGCAAATTTAAAACACCAGTCTAATATAGAATACTTTTACTGGTAAGGATATGAGTCTTTTAGCTTATGTTATTTGTTTCTGCAACTAAAAAAATTTCTACAGATAAATGCGCCATTTTTGCATTTATTACAGCAACAAAAGCTCCATCACTTTTCAACGCAGAAACTTGATCCAGGTTTGCCTAAACCCAAAAATTAACAATATATAACAAATGGAAACAAAAATATTAATATTGAATTGGAAAAAGGTACATATTCGAAATCGAAAATTTTTAAAGAATACAAATTTCTGGCAACATTCAAGTTTAGAGTAGAACTTTAAATTTTTCTCTATTTTTGTAAACAGATCATTTCCGCATCAAATGAGAGTAGAATCAAGTTCCTACAAAGAGGGGCAGAGCTTTTGTTGATCTTATTGTCAATAACTTACAATAGCAGAGAAGGGTTATTGGATAATTTCAAAAATAATCTTGCAATGCTTGTGAATTATTCAATGAATGCATACAAAATGTATGGCTCAGGGTGTGTTAGCTCCTCATTAGTGCCCACACCATTTTAAAACACATTCCTTTGAGATACCAGAAACAAGTTATTTTTATGACTTCACATGCAAATTAATCACATTAGATACCTAATAATTCAAGTAAACCACCCTATTACCCAGCTGCTAACCTCTGTATCTTGAGAACCATTGTACAGATCCTAATGAATTTTTCACAGCTGACATTTGAAAACATCAACAATTTAATTACACAGAAAACAAAAATGTGACATTTCTTAATTATGTAGAGTGGTGCACAATAAATTAATGTGATTTTCAATTTTAACATGATCTGATTTTAAAATTCATTTCACTTTTTCAATATATCAATTAACATTCTCAGTGAGAACATTCTTATCTGAATAATCTTTTTTCATTCTAACTGGATTTCAATTCTTTACTAATTTTTCAGCATCACGATATATTTGAAGTTCATTACGTGTTAAAATTCTCAGCAAATTGCTTATCATTTTACTAAATCACACTATAGTCAATAGATAAAATGCAACGTTTCAATGCCACTGGCATCATCCTCAGGCTGAAAAGACGAAAAGAAAACTGGTCACTCAATAGAAATGAAACAATCATACAGGCAAAAACAAAGACCATTAATAAAATTAATACAAAAAACACACATGGATGTAAAATACGAAGACTAACTTTCTCAACACATGTTCACTTGGCCGAAGAATAAAGCGAAATGGTGGACTGCAACGATTGTTCCAACAATTTACGGCACGGTTCTTTTAAACAATTTCAGAGCAAAAAAATCGTTCATATTTTCATTGAGGGAAGGTTTGAGTTTATGGATATGTAAGGCTTCAATAATGTGTGTTACATTTACAATTACAATTGTAAATTACAATTACAATTACATCCATGTGTTTTTTTTGTATTAATTTTATTAATGGTCTTTGTTTTTGCCTGTATGATTGTTTCATTTCTATGGAGTGACCAGTTTTCTTTTAGTCTTTTCAGCCTGTGGATTTCAATTTATTCAATTATAGTCAAAAAAATTTCAATTTGGGACTCAAGTTCATGAAAATGCAAATTCCATTCACCCTGAACAAAACTTTGCAGACAGATCCCATGATTATGTTTACCTTCAAGTAACTAAAACAAATTCTATGTACACTTTGCATGGTTACCTTTGGTGGCCAACTCTGTATGGCTGCCTAATGTGAACAACTTTGATCACTTTTCATTGCATTAAAGGCCACTTTTGAAAGTGACCAGGGTATTTGTAAAGGAGAGGATCATAATCAATTTTCTAATTTTTGCTGCCTAAATATAGTTAATTAGATCAAAATAAACAACTTTTCATCTATGCAAATTCCGTCGAAAATTAGAATTAAACCGAGTTATAGCAGTAGGTTTGGTTTGGGTAGCGTACGTTTGGGTACTTTGTAATTTATTATTAGCTGACCCCGCAGAGCCTAAATCGACTTCTAAGATCTTTTAGTTAATAACACAATAAAGGTTATCACCCATAAAATAACGAGCTATAGCGGTATGTCTTTCGTCTTTGCGCTCATCATTCCAGCGCGTCGGAAGGGAGAGTCCAGTATAGTCTTCCCCTCCGCCCAATTTCTTTCTGCTTCAAACACAAGAGTTGCGGTCAGTAATTTACCGCTATGACTTGTTAAATACTCATTTGCAACGGAAATTGCATAGAATAAAATTTTTTTATTTAGATCTAATTAACTATGTTAAGGCACCGAAAAGTGGAAAATCAATTATGGTCCTCTCCTTAACATTTACCAGAGACCAGATATAGTATAGGAAGCTGGCATACTCAAAGCCTAATCATTCATTTTACAACTAAGTAAAGCAAGAGTAGGTACACTATATTTCTCTACAAGGCTACATAAATGCAGAAGCCTGCATGATATTATATTTTCAATTAAAATTCAAGCCATGAGTAAAGGAAAAACAACTATAATTTAACATGTTCACTGCATTTCTACAGTTGTTAACGGTGAGTTTCGTTAGGTTGTAACGGTAAATGTGTAGCGTTGGTCAGTAATCGATTTTTGAGTTTTCAGTGCCGAAACGTAGTTAATTGAACCGTGTAATAAACAATGGATGCACATACAAAGTAAGTCACTCATTCAAAAATAAAACTTTTAACGAGAGATTTTGATTGTAGTTTAATACAAGACAGTTACTCAGATACAAAATAAATAACATAACAGGCAATACAGCCAATTCAAGACATTTCAATTATGAATAATTATTTAAAAAATAACTTTTAGAATAGCATTTGTTATTAAATTTTGTATAAAAAGGCAACAATATACTAATCTTAATGTCAATTAAATTTTGGGGATGTCTAATGTTTTTTATTTTAGTTTCCACAAAAAATATTTAATTTTGCTCGGCCTCCATCAATGACAACATAAGTTAAAGCACATACAAATTTTTCCCTTCATAAACTCATGCTATTAAGGGTCAATAAAAAATCTACTCTTTTTTCAAACAATGGGTAATAAGAAACTCATTATTAATTTATGAAGCTTTGATTCAGTGAGTTAATTGGGATAAATGATGTAACTCAAGTTAAGTTGTACATTACCTTGGTTTGGCACAGCCCTTTCTGGAACTGGATTTGAAGTTCGAAGGACAGAAGTGCTTACACTTCACACAAGACTTCTTCGGCATTTTGGATATATAATGCATCTTCAAATGCATGTTGCATTCAACATATTTCAGTTTCATCAATAATTATCGAAAAACTTTTTCTTAAGCGTACGCAAGGAGCCATTTTAACTCCCGTAATCTACTTCGCATCACTTACGGCCGCCATAACCAGTTGTAAACAAAGTCACGTGACGATTTTTCGTCACGTGACGTTTTTTGCGTTCCGTCATTGGCCAATTGGCATCGCTCACGATCTTCTATTAAATGGTCTTTAACCAGCTGGACGTTCAATTCCTTTGAAATTTAGTATCAATGATATAAAAATGTAAAATACACTTAGGTTATGCATTACATGCCCTCCACTGCGCTGAATTCCACTACGATGAATTCCACTCCGGGCCCAGGAACAGGGACTAGTTTGCGACAGACGTTCGAAAGTGGACACGAGTAACGAGTCCTTTCTATTGTTGAAAATATATTCTACTCGACGCATGACTGGACATGAATTGAAAATATTTCTAGCTTTTTAGAGAGCATAAACGACTCAATTAAGGTTGATAAACATTTTCTAACATTCATTCTTGCATCTAAAACACTTAGTTAATAGTGGAATTTATTACCACTAATAAATTCAATACGGCAACGACAGAGTGTCTTTCATTCAATAAACAGCTTCATTTTTCTTTATCCTTTTATTCTTTTCCGAAGAAGTAGAGAAATTTAAAAATTTGAAATAAATGAGCTCAACAAGTGTGCTCTATATTAAAGCTATATAACACAGCTCTATATTATTTGGTATATTGTTCACGGGAAACCAAAGTTTCTCAAAGAAAATATTATTTTAGTGAAGCACCAAATGAACTAATCAAGTATGGGTTAGGGTAGTTCCAGTCACTACCTGTTCCAGTTTCAGTCACAGCAGAAAAGTTTGAGAACCCCTGCTCTTATAAGGTATATTTGCGTTGAGTGTAAATAAAGTCGTGTGATCGAATTTGTCCGTTGATCATTTAGAAATGATTAACATAACTTCTTTATGTATATATAAGGCTATGAAAACGGCTCGTGCTTCATTTCACTTTTTCAACATTGTAATTTTTATTTGCGTAAATTTAAATACCGCATTAACTTGTTGGGTAATACAGTATGTGATTCCATTACTGTATGCCATGCATTATTAGACTGTGTAATGTTTAAATAAGTTCAAAAACGGGAATAAAAATGCTGCATGTTTTCCTGTTTTTCTTTTAACGGAGCACAGTTCATGTATGAATAAAAAAATGAACTTCCTCCCTGACACAGGCTTATTAGCAAATTCATACAGATCTCAATGAACACTTTTATAGTATTTTTCACTTATTCGTATGTATGTTTACGCGTATGTACTTACGTATATATACACACACAAGTGAATGGACAATATATGTATGTACGTATAAACGCACAAGCCCCTTAGTTGCATTACGTTCCTCACATGCACAGAGAATGAAAATGTACACGTTTAAGTACGGTAATTTGCCAACTTATATACGGGCTATCCAATTCTGGGGCAGAATACGTCAAATTGTATACCATCTTTACGCTGCGTTGTCTGCATCGTAAATGAGAGGGAATGGAATTTTCTGAATCAATTTGCACAGGCTTTTTATTAACGTTTCTCTTTCTGCCATGGCCATCATATATTTCTAGTTGGCAAATTGATGAATTTGCAACTTGAAACTTTTTACGCAGTGCTAATATTGTAAATTCTATTCTGAGAGTATTATTAATTTTTTAAATTAAGCTCTTCCGCAAGAATTATTAATTTTTTATCTCATACTTGGCAATCGCAAATCGGTAATGTGTTGGTTGAACAAAAAGTAAAACGACGACAGAGTGATACAAGACATACTGCCACATTAACAGCAATTGTGACAAATATATGATCATGTTTTTACTGTTACGGACCATTGAAACAATGGAAATTTAATCGGATTCTGTATAATCCCCTGAAGAGTCAGTCGAATCTGTAATATTCAGTTTGTCTGTTAAAACTACTCCTAAATGTAAAGATAAGCCGTTGGATCAACGGACAACTTCCAAGATTCCGTTACGACAACGAAGAATTCAATTTACTCCCGTAATTTTTAATTGACCTGTAAAAACAACGGAAATTGGCAAAATTGTCCTGTATCGAACTGAATTACGGATGAATTTGTTGATTTAACAGATAATATTCAGAAAACGGACTAGAAGTAGCAATTTGTGTCATTTTAACAGATAATTCGTCTGTTTTTGTCTGTATTTTTGCAGTTTTTTTTTACAGTGCAATACTCATAAGTTGAGAAGGTACGCATAACGTTCTGTACCTATGGAAAACAAACGTCCCAGTTAGAAGTCCCTGATCAAAGCCTCAAGTAGTTCAAATAAGTAGGGCTAATAATCATGAGCTGAGAAGGTACGATAAGAAGAAGACCCTCGCAGTACTACCACTAAACGAAACCGGAGCTCTTGGTTTTAATAACCAGCAAAAGCTTGGTGTCGAGTATGCTGCAAGAGGAGTCAAGTTCAAACAACTAGGGCCAATACGGAGTTGAGGTACACATAATAAGGAACCCTCGCAGTATCACAACTCAACGCAACCAAAGTTCTTGGTTTTGATAGCCAGCAAAACTTTGTGTTGAGTTACTTGAGTATACTGCGTGAGGAATAGAGGGGAATAGATAGGCGACTGATGCAGGTGTTGGCGGTGGGCAGATGGGAGTCGTCAGCAGGTCGTATGGTACCCGAAGGGAGGGGTTGGAAGCCTTCCTCGGACGCAGGCCCCCCTGAACGAAAGAAACAACGTAGTGAGGCATTATGACCAACTGCCAGACGTAGTGAGGCATTATGACCAACTGCCAGACGTAGTGAGGCATTATGACCAACTGCCACACGTAGTGAGGCATTATGACCAACTGCCAGACGTAGTGAGGCATTATGACCTACTGCCAGACGTAGTGAGGCATTATGACCAACTGCCAGACGTAGTGAGGCATTATGACCAACTGCCACACGTAGTGAGGCATTATGACCAACTGCCAGACGTAGTGAGGCATTATGACCTACTGCCAGACTTAGGGAGGCATTGTGAACTACTGCCAGACGTAGTGAGGCATTTTGACCTACTGCCAGACGTAGGGAGGCATTATGACCTACTGCCAGACGTAGTGAGGCATTTTGACCAACCACCATATGAAGTGAGGTATTACAGTGAATTGTCAGTTGCAGCATATTATAGAACAGTACACATAGTATGGTGAACCATGATGCTACGCTGTCGTATGATGTGCACTTCTACCCACGTTGTGCTATGAAAATATTTCAGGGTAATCAAACCGAACACTCAATACGTATTGGGAAAAAGGCATTTACCATATTATTCCTAGTCTAGGACCTTACTTTTTATTATTATTATTATTATTATTATATAAGAAAGTTTTGGCCTCCTTTAACCACGACAAAGATGTTCTAAGAGAGGAAAGAGGAAGGCACCATTTGGTATGGAGTTGAGGGAACGCGGAATCTATGCACTAGGTGCACAGGAACAGTAAGCTAGGAAAGAAGTTCATGAAACAAGAAAAAAAGTTGAAGAAGTAGTAGGTGCTGAAAAACTGGACAGCTGTGAACCGAAAAAGAAGGTCTGTAACAAAACAAATGCCTATTTTATTGCAACAAAAAGGAAGCCTCCCTAACCTTTATCTCGGGCCCTCACATGGTTCCTCTGGGAGCGCTAATTCCCATAGATACAATAGTTGTATCCCCTGGAGGGTTAGGACCTTAGTATAACATGCCTACAACATATACATGGTTCATTTTGAATGGGCAGAGCAACTTGTGCGGGCACATATTCACCTGTTCTGAAACGTCTGAAGTAATTGGTTCTCCTTCTATTCTCTTCAGGTTGCGTTTTTGAATTAATATAATTGGTAATAACTACACGTAGGAACATTTCTGATTAAAGTAATCCTACTTAGTAATAGTCTGCAACAGGACTCCGTTATAAACTACTTGCTGAACGTGTAGACCTACTTTACGCCTCAATTACATTTCAGGGACAGTATCTGCTGGCTGTACATTTTTAGTGTTCTGCTCGCAGGCAGGGCTGCCGAAATTTTTTCGGCTGATCTTACCAAAAGCTCCATGAAAACGTACCAAAAATGATTAAAACGTACCAAATCTATTTAACTCTTATTAAAAAGTAAAATTTAAAAGATTTAATTACTTTTTCAGTAAGAATGAAGCTTCCTCCTCCATTTCTTCCTTCTGAGAGAGCCAATTTTTTTATTCAGTTGTTGACTAATCTCCCATGACTTTCATTTCGTGCAACCATGTCCTCTAATATTGATTTTGATCGCGGTAATGCGTTTAGTGTTGCTGCTTTTCATGAATTCTGTTTTTAAATGTTTTTTTAAGGGTCGAAAAAATCCTCTCAGCTTCAGCAGAAGAATGTAGCGGTGATAAAAGCTGCATCGTGAACTCGTGGAGCAGCTGGTATCTGTACTGAACGCCACACTTTTTTTGCTATACTGCGTATCAGAATTTTTCAGGCACTTTTTCTGTTTTGAAAAGAGCATCTTGATCAGACAGTTAATGCGTTTATGTTAATGCTCGTCATAGCCGTGCGACTTTCGGACCCGCCTCCGTGCGGGCAAACCGAGTTCGAATCCCGGCGCTGGTGGCGATTTTCTGCGTTGGGTATAGGGAAAAATTCCAAACACAATACCCCACTCTACCCAGGTGTCTGAAATGGGTACCGGTCTTGACCGGGGGAAAGCGTCATGGCATCCTGGTGTTATTTATAAGGCATTTGAAAATCAAATGTACAAGGTGATATGCATCGGGCATGAATTGGAAATAAAGCATCCGTAGATGCCTTCATTATTATTATTATTCTCGCAACTCCATATTAATTCTGTCATCCCGCTCTTCTTTCACGAGATTGGAGGATTGTTTTGCCAGTGGTATTATTGATTTACATTTACCCTCATATACACCAACTGGATCTAATGTTTCCGATAGTTCCAACTTGCTGAACATACCGTAAGACAGGAAACGCTGAATAATTTCTTTTGTTAGACATACGAACAAGTTAAACTTTCAACCAATACTTTTTTTTTACATTATGGTGACATTTCTCAGGAAAATGCTTTTTGCAACTGCATCCCATAATATACCTAATTTACACTGACATAGTTTGAGTGGGTGCCAATATTTATCTCGCTAATGTCATTCGAAATCAACAAATCATTTTAATGAAGTAGTTTATAACAATTTCGTTCCAGCTCAAAAGAATTCTTTAATGAATGAATTCTGAATATCTCAGCTTGGAATTCTAAATTGAGCTTATTTACGAATGGAAAAATGTAAGCGAGGAAAGCAAAATACGTTTTTGCTACGGGGTCTTGTAGATTTGCTGATATTCTCAAACATATTCTGTTTAATTTACCTCTCATTTACATGAAAAGTTTTGTAGCTCCTAAAAGTGAAGGTAGTATTTCTTGGTAGGGCAAAATTTCTTAAATATATTATACAAATCTTTAAAACGTACCAAAATTCGGCACTTTAGGCTACCGTCGTACCAAATGTACAACAAAGAGACATTTGGAGCAAATCGTACCAAATTCGTACGAACGTCGATAAAATCTAAATATTGAATCGATAAAATCTACATATCGTCCAATGATAATATTTTGTACTTTCATGTATTTGATTTCATAAATGTGGTTAAGTGGAATTTCACGAATATAAATACCTATTAGTGTAAATAAATCACCGAAACCAGTCTTGCTTTACACATCCAATATAAACATATTTAACACAAAAAACTCAAATTAACAAATTATTATGTCATTTTTTAACTCAACTGAGGGTTGGATTAATTTGAATTTGACTTGGATTAATTTGAACTTGACTCGGATTAATTTGAACTTGACTTGGATTAATTTGAACTTGACTTGGATTAATTTGAACTTGACTTGGATTAAATTGAAATTGACTTGATTAATTTGAACTTGACTCGGATTGATTTGAACTTGACTCGGATTAATTTGAACTTGACTTGGATTAATTTGAACTTGACTTGGATTAAATTGAACTTGACTTAGATTATTTTTTGAAGTGAAAAATGTGTAGTTCGCGCTCTCGCCGGAGGCAAATGGAGAAGGCAGTCACCGCCGAGTCTGCGGCGTGTGCCCATAGCACAGCGGTGCCGGACGGTGCCTCGCCCGTTTATAGTTTATTGTAGTACCGAACCTGTCAACAATAAATGGACATCGAGAGCTGCGTGTCACTACAACCCCCTTCTTTCATGAAAGTCATAGACGCGATCTCTAGAACCAATTCTGATTGGAAACCCTAGGACCTCTGGATTGATAGATATCGTGACGAGGCCTGAAACCTCGAAACCCCACATTATTTTCACTCTCGTATCTTTTTCCATGATTGTTTTTTTTTGCCACCATAATTTTTCACAATTGGATTATTTTCCCTATGCGAAAATTTTCCCTTAATCATCCTCAGAGAATAAAATCATGATAATTATCATTGATTGATTGAGCTTACGGTATTTTGGAATAAAGTTAACGAAAAAAGTAAACAACCTTAGGCATGTGAAAACGTGTATCGCAGTAGCGGCAAACAAATCAGACGAGAAAAAAATTTGAAGCACTTGAAAATTTTCTCTTGACACAGAACGTGACATGATATTAAACTGTGCAAAATAATTAGATACGAACAAGTTTTATTAACTTTTGCAAATGTATATTCTAACTGAAGAATTTGGAAGGAAATGCGTATTGACATCCAAGTTCGAGGAAGACCTTTTTTATTTACCTAGAGCTAGCATGTTTTGTTTCACGAGTTATACTTCAGAATAATAGGAACGACGAAGAAGGAAGAAAAATAAGTTCCGAAAATGGGCTAAAAACTTCGAGAACTAAGTGTTTCTTTTAAAATGAGCCCAATGTTACAAAAACACACGAGAGCTTCCGAAAACAACGGCAAAAACGCACTAAGCGAAGAAATATGACAGGAAGGACCAAAATCTGCGAAACAACGTCGACTGTAAACATTACTCGTTGCAAGTCCGCAAGGAGCTGAGATCAGAGCAGAGCGTCTCGCAGGTGATGTTTGGCTATGAAAAGATCGGCTGTTTGGGGGCCAAATCTTCATATGTGGCCATTTTATTCTACAATCCTCTATTGTTGTCAATTGTTATACAATCCTCCATCGTGGCCATTTTGTTCTACAATATTGCTCGGTGAAGATCACTCAGCATTCAGCGATCCACAAAAGTAATTCATTGCTCAACCCAAATACCCAGAAATTTGGGTAATATTCCAGGTAAGGCCATTTATTGGCAATAAAATGGCCATCACGGCAACCTTAGTCTGTACCTTTTTAGATGGTTTTAGTTAAGTTCGACGAGACGTGTGGGGTGGGGGGAGTTGGGGGATCGAAGCTCCTGCGTTCAAGCAGAGTCCGTTGCAATTTTTATTCGTGTACTTTCGCCTGACTTTTTTCTCATGAAGGATTGATTTGCTTTTGAAATCTTTGAAGATGACTTTAGCCGCCAATTTTTTTTTTTTAAATAATTATTTTGTTAGTTTTTTCAACTTAATTGAAAACCATAGGTTATCAATTACGAATTACTAACCATATGCAGCGTCCAAGCAATGCAGCTAAATTTGAGCGTTTGAGGCGGGGTCCGACTGAGAAATTGAAGAAAAGACTGAACGAACTGATTTCTACTGTTAACGCTGTTCCGAATAATTATAATTTGAGAAAACTAGAAGGACATTATCTACCCGGGTACAACTATGGTAACGCAAAAATTAACCTTATTAACCTGTGAAGTTATTGGAACTTAGTATATAAAAATGGAGAAACGGACGCGTAAATATGATGTAATACGGCATAACGTGATGCAAGGTTAAATTAGGTTAGGTAACGTTAGATTAGCTGAATAAACTAACCTAAAATAACTTGACTAAGCCGTACTGACACTGATGGTTACCGCCAAAATACTGGGCGTGTTTCAAGAATGAAGGTACGATGTAGACGATTATATAACGTTATTTTTACCTGAACGTAATTCATGTTATAGCTCGAAAGTTACGTATCAGCGAGCAAAATGTCATTCGTGCTCTTCTAGTGATTCTTTGAAACAGAGGTCGTGATTTCCGTGAACACATTAAGGTAAATACTGACCGAAGAAAAATCCTTAATCACCTGATGAACATCAGCATTATCCATGAGTTAGGGTTGAATTATACTTCAAATTGAGGAGCGTCCTACCAGCAAACGTTGCGTGATCGTAGGCTAGTGATGTACAGATACATCGGTAGCGGCAAAATCTGGCCGATATTTCATCGATACTTTCCAATAATACGTATTTTATCGTGAAAATGAAGGTCATAAATCATGAAAGTAAAATTAAATAAAGAGCCTATTCATTCATAGTAAATTAGTTAGCTAAGTGTTGAATTACAGCGTTTAATCAGGCCCGCAAAGTGAATCTACTACGTTGAATTCCCGATGTCACGGACGGTCTGTAAGTGAAAGCTTTGTAGCATAAATAGTTAAACACAGTGGGGACGTAAAATTATTATACTTTTACAACTAAAACCTATATAGTTTGACGGTTGCCCCAATTTCCATTTCTTAAAGTATGTGACAGGCTAACAAAAATAAAACCAAATAAATTTAGTTGAAGGTGCATTTTAAAGTTTTTATAAATTTAACATAGAAATAACTGAAAATTCTATTTTCATCAAGCTTGTAGATAGTGAAATATTACAGAGCTAATTATTTTATTTTAATTTAGCATGTAAATCGCCGTTCATTACGAATCTAGAATTTTTCTTCATTTTAATATGTTTGAAAAATTAATGAACAATCTTTTAATTGGTTGCGTGTTTGCGCATCTTTCCGGTTTCGGATCCTATGGAATTTTAGTGTTTTCTTTTCGTCAAAGTAAGTATTTTGGTGTGAAAAACCTGAAAATTGTAACCATTTTGTGGAGAAATTATTGTTTTGGTTCATGAACAATCTTATAAGATTGTTCGTGAATTTTTCAGACATCTTAAGATAGGAGAAAAATGCAATATCCCTAGTGTACGGTGATTCACATGCTAAATTAAAATAAAATTATTAGCTTTGTAGTATTTGAATATTTACGTAAAATTTAACACTCCTAAGTCGGACTATCATTAATAATTTAAAAACGAAGAATATAGCACGGGTAGGTATCATATTTGATACAATTTAACGAAGCTTGATTTAAAATATGTGAATTAGACAGTTTTAAACGTTTCGGAGACCAGCTCCATCATCAGTAAGTCTGAAAACATAAAAACCAAAATTGGTTAGTTCATGGCAACAATGAGAAAAGTGACAAAGTGATCGGTAAGGAAAAAAAATCAATACAAAAATTTCTAACGGATATGAACTATTAGCATTATTTAAAGGTGGCTTCTATTTGGCAAAGTGAATGGATTCTAAAATGCGCAAATCTAACTCGTTAGGTGCAGAGCATAAAATAGAAAAATTGTCCTCGGAAATACGGCTGCTACACTGTTCGGTATGAAGGCGGATTGATGAATGAGGAGGTTGAGCCACAGAACATTTACATAATCTGAAGGTTTTCTCTCCTGAACTGTACTCGAAGTTGTATCTGTCAGGTTCACGTCCGGGTGTCCTGTATGGTTTGCCGAAAATCCATAAGTTAGACTTTCCATCTAAATTTCAATTTCGTCCTATTTTTTCTGCAGTGAATACGCCTTATTTTAACTTAGCACGATTTCTAGTTCCTGTGTTAATCCTTTGACTGTAAATGAATATACTCTTGGTAACTCAACTCAATTTGTTAACGAGATCACATCGTGTCAAAATGCTGATAAAGTAATTATGGCTTCATTTGATATTGAAAGTTTATTCACAAATATTATACTTGCAGAAATAATCGAAATAATTATAAATTCCTTGTTTGCTTTGCCTACTGATACAGTTTTAGGTCTAGGCAAATCTTATTTTAAGACGCTTCTCGAACTGTCTGTTATGAACTTTATATTTGTGCTTGCTGGCAATTTGTATAAACAAATCGAAGGCCTGGGGTCTTCGAAGGCATGGGTCTTCGGTTATGACCCACATTTGCAAAAAATTTCATGTGTCACTGGGAACAAAAATGGCTGGCCGATTGCCCTGTGGAATTTAAACCAGAATTTTATCGCCGTTACATTGATGACACGTTTTTGTTGTTTCGTGATCCAAGTCATGCTCAAATGTTCAGGGACTATTTAAATGAGAAACATTCATCAATAAAATTTACAGTCGAAATTGAGAATAATGGCTCGTTATCTTTTTTGGACTCAAAAATTACTCGAGTAGGTAAAGCTTTCACTTCTTCAGTTTTTCGGAAGGCTACTTTTACTGGATTGGGCATAAGTTTCTACAGTAACTGTAGCTATATATTTAAAATTAATGCGATTAAAACCTTATTGAATCGTGCCTACAACATTTGTTCTAGTTTTGTGGATCTGCATGCTGAATTTAATTTTTTAGTCTCATTTTTTTGTAAAAACGGATTTCCTTCCTCAATTGTTCATGCTCATATTAAGAAAAATTTTAGCCAAGAAATATTCATATATTAACGATGTCGCCGATTCGGTGCAACAGCTTTAATGTGTATTTCCATATTTTGGTTATTTTACGAGCAAGATGTGCCGGGATGTTGAAAACCTTTTTAAACACCACTTTCCTGCGGTAAAATTGAATGTAATTACTGTGAATCTGCTGCGAGTTGGTTCTTTCTTTCGGTACAAAGATGGGATTCCTAAGCGGATGCGGGCATCCCTGGTATATAAATTTATTTGCGTACAGTGTACGTCTGGCTACGTCGGAATGACGACGCTGCCTTTTTACGTCAAGATCGCCCATGGCACCGCGGAGTAAGCTTTCGAACCGGGAGACCTTTAGGTCAACCTCCTCATTCATCAATCCGCCTTCATACCGAACAGTGTAGCAGCCGTATTTCCGAGGACAATTTTTCTATTTTATGCTCTGCACCTAACGAGTTAGATTTGCGCATTTTAGAATCCCTCCACATTGCCAAAGAGAAGCCACCTTTAAATAATGCTAATAGTTCATATCCGTTAGAAATTTTTTTATTGATTTTTTTTTCTTACCGATCACTTTGTCACTTTTCTCATTGTTGTCATGAACTAACCAATTTTGGTTTTTATGTTTTCAGACTTACTGAAGATGGAGCTGGTCTCCGAAACGTTTAAAATTGACTACTTCACATATATTAAATTTAGCTTCGTTAAATTGTATTAAATATGATACCTATCCATGCTGTATTCTTCGTCTTTAAATTTTTATTGAAGATTTACTAGATTAATTAAAATCGAATTTCCAGCTTTTGCTATAATGAATTTCAAAAACTTCAAAATGCACCATCAACTTCATTTACATAATTGGTTGGATTTTTGTTAGCCTGTTTAGTTGTAAAAGTATAATAATTTTATGTCGCTTCTGATTTCAACTATTCATGCTATATAGCTTTCACTTACTGAACGTACGTGCCTTATCGGGAAGTCAAAGTATTAAATTCAGTTAGCGGACATGATTAAACTCTGTAATTCAACAGTTAGTTAACTAATTTGCTAGGTATGAATTGCCTCTTTATTTGATCATGATTTTACTTTCATGATTTATGACTTTCATTCATATGATAAAATACGTATTATTGGAAAGTATCGGCCGGATTTTACCAATGCCAGTAAAATGACCGATGCCGATAAATCGGTACATCACTAATTTTATGACAGGATTTTATGAATATTTTTTAACGTTTCGATCTGAATTTCAAATATAAAAAGAAAACCATTTACATTTTTGTGCAACGGCCAAAAAAAAAGACTGTTGGCTGCATTGGCTACTCTGGCTGAAGCTTCATAAGAAAATGACGCTGTAACTCACAATGAGTCGTTTTCTTCCATTTCGCATGTAGTTGAGTTTGGACCCGTAACTTCTGGTGAAGATCGGGATTCATCAGAAGAAACAAGAGATGGAAGAAATGTAGAATGCTGGTCTGCAGAGGCACTATTTCAAGAGCAAGGGCCCAACTATTAGCTTCTTCATATCGGTCAATTGATATTTATCACGATTTATCGCTGTGGTGGGGCTGGTAATGAAGGCAATGTGAGCAACGTAAACTCAATAAAATGTGGAAACCAAGCCTGAATTTTCCCTCGTCAGTCTTCAGCAACCTCTGAATTGAAGGACGTTCTTGAAGGTGATCAACGATGTGTTCAGATAAATATTTGTGTGTGTGGGAGGGCGGGTGTGTGTGGGGGGGGGAGGGGGGGTTATGGATGGGTGTGTGCGGGGGGAGGGGTGTGTGTGGGGGGGGGGGGGAGCAGGGGGGGGGGGTGTGGATATGAATAGCCAGTGTAACCAAGTTCGGGCAAGGTCGATCTGCTCCCGCGGGAGGCCGGTATAAAGTCGAGTAAGGTCGGCAGAGAGCCAATACACAGAATGGAGAAGCCGCGGAAGGTCGAATTCGGGCCGCGGAAAGTCGATATGTAGTCGATAAAGGTGGGAATTTCCGAACAACTGCAAAGGGAATTCAATGGTTTTGTAGCCGTTTTTTCCTGCCATAAAGAGGGGACATGGAGACCAAAAAACGGCTGCTTTTCCGAATAAAACACGGCTAGAAGTCTTGCCTACCGCGGCACATAATCGACTTGAAAACGTCTTATTTTTTTAACTGGGATCCGTTTGAGATTTTTTCTTAAGGGGCTATCTCAAGGGTGAAGTGTGCACAACTAGACCAGGAACTCTGAATGACTTAAAAGAGAGAATTCAGGATGAAATTCGCAGTTTTCCAGCTTAGATGCTGTAACGGTCGATGAGGAATCTCAACAGTAGATTCAAAAAATGCATGCGTACATGAGGGCGAATTCTACAGGACATAATTAAAAAATTTCATCACTGTTTATTAAATGACAAGTTTTGTGGTTTTAAATACTGTGAATGAAGTATTTTCATCTGTCAATCATGTTTTTTTTTGAGTTGTTGAAAAGTTTACGTTTTTGTGTAAAGCTGTATAAATTTAAAAAGTCCCAATCCAAAATAGCTCAAGGCAAATATCTCGCTTGAGTTGTGTTACATCAACGACAGGAGCAACATAGACGCAAATTAGCATAGTTCAATTGCATTAATTCGATGCTCCAGTCACATCGCCCGTCCTCCATTACGAGCGCAATTGAAGATAAGAAGAATCTCAGTAAAGACTGTCACCCATTTTTCATACGATAAGAACACAGGAGAAATGCATTAATTTTGAGTGGTGGTAAACTCGTCAGCTAGGCAATAGCTGCACATTATGCAGTGGTGCTAAAGGATGGTGTGCGTCAGCTTTTTATTTCTGTGTGTGGGCGAAACGTCCCGTCAAATTTTATTTCCAGAAGGAGCATTTGATGATATGATTTCAGTGTCTTTTTGAAGATGGTTGTAGCAAGAGAATTGGATGTTTTATAATTTTGACTCGTACTCCATGAAATACGGTTTATAAAAATCGGGGGGGGGGGGGGGACCACTAAATCATGTTAACATCAACCTCGTTTTCGTATTTTAATCCAAGTTCAGACATTTGGTTCAGAATGAGAACACAATTTTGCATTTTTCTCCAGCTTACTAGCTAGAATTTTTAATCTCACTGAAATAGTATGGAACGATTTTTCGTAATATTGCAGAATCAATCTATTTACTTTAAATAATTAGGCCATAAAAACGCAGAATCAATCTAGTTACTTGAAATAATTACCCCATAATACATCAGAATAATTCTAGTTACTTGCAATAATTAGCCCATTGTCGGAACTTCCATTTATTGTGATTGAGCAAAACCCAGTCAGAAATTTTTCGTCTGACCGACAAAAATTTACGTCCGAATTTACCAGTAATTATCATCTTCTTCTTCCTATAAACCGACGATATATCGTCAGAATTAGTGTCGCGAATGTCCCCTATTATCGTCCGATTTACGATAAATTACCGGTTTTTATCGTGAATTTTGGACGAAGACCGACGATATTAACCAGTCAATTACCGGCAGTTAAACGTTTATTATAGTCGGTCTTCGTTCAAAACTTTCGATAATTACCGTTGATTTAACCTTATAAATGGCTACTCTAACCACTATATTCCAGGAGATTCATAAGCAGTGCAACGATTTGTCCCAAAAATGACGAATTGCTCCCAAAAACAATAGGCCACACCTTGTGAAATGCATCTGTCCAATTACCACGAATTTGAAGACTGCACAAAAATTCCGAAATTACTTATTTTAATTCAACAAATACGTTTAATACTGTCTATATATTTCGGCAAGTTTCTTGCAAATTGCGATAATTGAACAGATTAGTGTCACAGGGTGAGGCCTATTGTAACAAGTAACAATGCATTATTAGAAAAAATAGCTGCGATGCTGATGAATGCTACAGTAAGAAGGCTCAAATTGTCATCTTCATCGTAGAGCACGAGACAATTACGATAAGTCTCACAAAAAATAAAAGGTCATTTTAAATTGCCAGTGATTTATAAATAGGTTAAAACATTCCAGATGTTCAACAAATATTTTTATTTCATTTTCAGCAGCCATCATTCAACTATTGAAATAAATTCTTACAAAAATATATTCGGCACGCAAAGAATTTTATCACAGGTTGTTTGTAAGATTCATCACTACAAACACTACGTATGTAACTTTCATTTAAAATTAACCACCACCACCACAAAAGGTCTCATCAAGCAACCGATAACTAAGAAAATTTTACCAATTTTAAATTAAATTTGCGCACTTCCATTCTTACACATCAAATATCTACTATGTCAAACTCTCATAACCACTACACATCTTAGTCTCTTAATTAATTGGGATGAGGCGACGACAGGGCCTGCACTAATGCACTCGAGTCGCAAGTAGCAGAGGGCGAGGTTATCCTCCACAGCTATGTGCCAACATGGTCACGCATTTACCCTCGTGCACATGTTTAGTACGTACGTTTCGGGCCACGCCTGGTGCGACTTGCGCACCATGCGCAGCTGAGTCAGCATTTTGTGTGTATAAAAGCCCCGTGTTCAGCTAGCAGAGCGCATTTGGTTGTACTACCTCCTTACCTCAAGTACACGCTGAAAAGTCTACTCGTTCTACTCAATATCCACCCTTAGATACGCGTCAGATACGGCACACTGGTGGATCAGTTCGTACGTACCCACGACGTGAACTTAACTTGATACTTGTGCTGTGATTTGGATGGTGCGAGTAGGGTGTTTGAAGAGATCGGGAATTTCAACCTGTTTCATCGACGACGATTTGGAGATCGCGTGTCTACAGAGGTTGGAGGAAGTTCTACGAGTGGTGACCTAAGCTTCGATTCGTGTGACGAGATTCTTTTTGGTGAACTCGGCAACTCTGCTATGGAGAAGACTGCGGCAACGGGAAGAGAAATTGAAGAAGCACCGAAAGTATATAACAACGTTTTTAAGTTTATGGTGAAAAGGGTTCCTGAGAAAGATATGGTCGATTCTCACAAATTGGACCTGCAGATCCCCGTCGGAGTGCCCTACAAAGCGCGTGTCGACCTGGAGCAGGAAGGAGATAACTGCGTTATTAAATTGTGCGTAAATTTCCATCGGAAAAAGTAACGTGGTCATTTATCAGTTGAATGCATAAGTGATTGTGTTCATTAATTTCAACGAACAATTCCTGTGATACTAGATCTTCGAGAACATTTGTAACACGTGTATGTGATAAATAGATTGCATACAAAAGTGTGTTTACTTAAAGTCTATACAGAAACTGTGTTAAAGTTATTAATACGTGTGGATAAACTGTTGACTGTGATCTTATACGCAGTCTGGAACCGTAAATATCCGTAAACACTCCAAGAACGTGCTCGTGCTCCCATCGCTACACCGCTGTGTGTCGGCGCTTCGTGTACGACCTTGGCATCTGGCAGTCTCGCATCTGGCCGTGCTGTGACTGTGCTACGCAGGCGACCTTGAGACAAGCCGCGCCGAGTCTGGTACTGCTGTTGCTGGGCTGTCATCCTCGGGCGTCCTTGCAATCAGCTGTAGCTGTGCTGCCTACTCCCTGCGGCTGCTACACTGCATTGGCTGCGTGCTGTATTATCAGTTAAGTGTTCTATAACTATTTTGTTCTTGTTGAAATTGTTAGGTGATTTTCCGTGACTTCGTCAGTTTTATTTTGTTACTTCTTATTGTGTCAGAAATTGTAGGGATCAATACCTTTGAATTCATGTAACAAGTTCCTTGTTATTAATTGATTTCAGTTCGGTTTGCAAGTAGCAAGAAAAAAAAATTTTGGGATTTAAATTTTCAGTGATATGTAATTGGAGATTTAAACGTGTACTATCTCCACGTTTGGTGTAACGTGTGTCTTTAGCGTTACGTTATGTGATTAAATTTTTGCGAGGTGAAGTATTTTTTTGAGGTTCTACAGTCTTATTTCTTGTGGTGTTGGAAAATATTGAGTTGGACAGTGGCGTTATTGATTTTTTTTAGCTTTGTGCGAAAGATTTGTTTCCTTGTTACGATAACTGATGGGTGACTCAGATTCGGATCCAGAATTTATCCGTTCTACGAGTACTATTACTGGTAGTGGAAGGGTTTCTGTTCCAGTATTTAGTGGTACGTTACCTGGTACGTGTATCAATAATCCATCTAATGTGATAATGTCTGGACCACAGACCACGACAGTAATTACGACCACTGTTAGCACACAGACTGTGTCGTTCAGTACGCCGAGTGTTAGTACAATGACGTCCTCTAGCGGACCGATGACAGGTGGTGGTGTAACAACCACGTTACAAAGAGGCAGTACTATTTTGTCAAGTGCAGAGCTACCTTTGTTTAAGGGCCGTCAAAGAGTCAGAGATCCTATTTTCAGTGAAACGAAAAGTTTTCGAACGCATGTGGCAAATCTCAAATCATACATATGTTTGTTGCCCGACGTTACTTCAGATGAGGCGAAAAAAGAGTTACTTGTGCGCAGCGCACACAAAAGCATGGGCGACTTTAATAGCGTCGTCACAAAATTAGTAGACCCTGCTATTAATTATTCATTTGACCAAGTTATCGATATTCTCGACGACATCTATGTCTCGAAAGGTGAACGATCTGTACATGCTTTAGCTTGCGACCTTAACCAGCTACGGCTGTTACGAAACGAAGGGTTGTCTGCCCAATTAGTTATGGCGATGTCAAAAATAAGAAATTTGAGTGATCATATTCTTAATAGTAATGAAGTGGCAATACAAAGACATCCATTTGTAACTGCCTGTACAAATCAGAACGAATTGAAAAAGTTCTCTGGCGATCTAGTTGTTTTCAGCCTTGCTATAGCACTTCTTGCACCATTATTGGAAGAGAATTTCTGTAAAAAAATATTTTCCCGACCATTCATAAGTTCAGAGGAGCTTTTAGCTCGTCTCGTTTCCGCTGTGCGTAATAACCCTGAGGGAAGAGAAATACTTGCGCGCAAAAATAATACCCAGTACCCGTATCAAACCAGAGAGACTTATCTTGCGGTCGTACCTGAAGAGGGAGAGTCAGATGAGAGAGATTCGTCCCCCGAGGTCTTGTATGCATCACAAAATACCAGCCGACGATTTCAAGGTCGAAGACCATTTTTCAGAAGCAATTGGAGAGCTGCTAGATTTCAAAGGGGGAGACAGCATGCTTACTTCGGAGATCGACCGTTCGGTTCTTTGGAGTGCCACGAGGCTCAGGTGGTAAACCCACAACAGACTAATAATGATAAATCTAAGTCGTTTTGTTCACTGTGCAATACCGCAGGTCATGTTCAGAGTATGTGCACGAGTAAAAGAGGCCAAAGCAAATCAAATTTCCGAGGCCATGCTTGTTACGCTTGTGGGAAGACGGGCCATTTTGCACGCGAATGTCTTTCGCGTGGTCGTGGTAGAGGGCGAGGTGAAGCGTGCTACGCTGCATCTTGCGAGGGTGAAAATTTTTTAGAGTAGACAAAGAAAAATCGGAAAATTCAGAGTGTCTTGGAGTAGAGAAGGAGTTGCCAATGCCCGGGGTTGCAGCTACTATCCTCGTCAACAAAAATGTGGTGTTGAAACCAGATACTATTATACAGTCGACTTCTGTGGTGGATCCGCTTTTCCTGTGTAATAATAAATACGAATTACTAGGTGAACAAGAACTTGATGTAGGTGCAAATTCTGAAATACCTGTAGAAGTTTGTTTGTCAGCGACGATAATGAAGGAAGGTCGTTTAAGGAAAGAAAGCGATGGATTATTTTCATTACGGCGTTCTAAGAAGCCTACAATTATTCTACGTCATGATACAAAGTTGATGAGCGCTCTCATAGATAGTGGTAGCGACAGATGTTTAGTGAGTTACCGGAATTTAAAAGGTATAAACGAGCCAATTAAGCCCAGTGCTCTGAGTATCAGAGGTGTAAATTCCAAAAGCCAGGTATCAGGAGAAGTCGATCTATGTATTACGCTGCCTAATAGTAAAAAAATCAATACCAGCGCTTTGATTTTGAAGGACGCCGAATTTAAATATGACGTGATCCTTGGCAGAGATGTTTTGCAGGACGCCGTGCTAAATTTTAAAGAAGGATTCATTGTTCTCGACGGCGTAAAAGTACCGTTTCATGATGTGCAGGAATTGCACGAGCAAAGTAGGAAGGAGATATTCTTGAACACTGTGAGTAATCCAGAATGTCTGATGGCTGACATGCTTGCGAATAAGAGGAAAATAAGAAGATATCTGCTGAGGGAGAGAGAATCAAAAATTGCGAGCAAGGAAGGTGGAAATAAAAAAGATCTAGAGATAAATACTGCAGAAGAGAAGGGTAACCAAGGCCCAACTGCAGGGCGAGAGAATAATGGGAAAGTAAAAAATAAACAGCATGCGAAGAAAATAAGAGAAACTAAGGAACATGCGAGAGGTTTGAAATATAGTAAAAAACGAGAATTAGTTGTTCATTGTGGAGCAGTGGAAATACCCAGAAACTGTTTACGTGTTATTAATGGGTATGTCAAAAAAGCTAAGCCCGGAAGGTATATTATGAATAAGACAATTCTCGCGAATGGTATTTATGTCGCCGAATCTGTTGTGGATATCAAGTCAAATGGGTTTGTCCCTGTAATGCTTTTGAACGTCTCGGAAGACGTGGTATATTTGAGCGACAATACGATGTTAAGTACGATTGAAGAAATTAACGACATGGAAATTGAACACGAGAGTTACATGTCTACCGTGCACGAAGCTGTGCGAGATGCAAATTTGTGCGATGCTCGAGATAATGCGGAACTACCCAAAGTCGACAGTGTTAATGGTGGAAAGTTCAATGCCATCTCTGGTAAAGACGTTGGTTTAGTATCTGCAAAAACGAGGCATTGTGGAAACGATAATCGTATTGATGAAGTAGAAATTAATGCAAACAAAGATGTTGTACCTGAAGGAGGTAGTAACGGGAGACGTCCTCTGACGTGTAACGATGTAAATTGTGAAAATGATGATGCTAAACCATTATTGATGAATTTATTAAACAATTTTAGAGACGTAATTACTCTCGAAGGCGAAAATATTGCAGTCACGAATGTAATGCGACATGATATTGTATTAAAACCTGATGCTCCAGTACTTAACATCCCTCCATATCGAATTCCACATAAGTATCAAAATGAATTATTGGAAGCCAATAAACAGATGTTGAATCAAGGAATAATTGAACCTTCAAGCTCCGAATACAATTTTCCTTTAATCGTGGTGAAAAAGAAGTCGGGCGAGATTCGACCCGTCATAGATTTTCGTGAACTCAATAAAATAATTATCAAGGAAAGTTACCCAATCCCACGAATTGACGAGGTTCTTTATTCGTTAGGTGGTAATTGTATTTTTTCAAGTCTTGATCTCCGCTCAGCCTTCCATCAGGTCGAGTTGGAAGAGAAATGCCGTAAATTCACCGCGTTCAGTATCGGTTACGAGAAATTTCAGTTCAAGAGGTTACCATTCGGGTTATCCTCGAGCCCATCAGTTTTCCAAAGAATAATTTCTTCTGTTCTTGCAAATATCATCGGTAAATTATGTTTTGTATTCCTTGATGATATACTAGTATTTTCCAAATCCATGAACCAACATCTGAAAGATTTACAGAATGTTTTTGAGAAGCTACGTAGTGGAAATCTGTCCCTTAAACTTGAAAAATGTCATTTTCTAAAAAGTTCAATTGAATATCTTGGACACATTGTGTCGGCAGACGGAATCCGTTGCAAAGAATCGGAAAAACTACAAAAATTCCCGATTCCAAAAAATGTGAAGGAACTACAAAGTTTTCTAGGTGTGGCGAACTATTTCCGAAATCACATCCCGATGTTCGGTTCAATTTCATATCCTCTCTATCAATTATTACGAAAAAACGTTGAATTCATCTGGACGCCTGAATGTCAGAAAGCTTTTGAAAAGATTAAATCTGTTTTAACATCAGATACCGTTTTAAAGCACCCTGATTTTTCCAAGCCTTTTCATGTATTTACAGATGCTTCAAACTATGGTATCGGGGCAGTACTTTTGCAACAAGATAATGATTCAAAAAAATCCATGAAGGCTATAGCTTATTACAGTAAAAGTTTAAATTCAACACAAAAGCGCTATTCAACGACGAAAAAAGAATTCTACGCCATTGTGAGCGCACTTAAAGCATTTAAATATCTCATTCTTGGATACCCGATCCATATTTACACTGATCACAAACCCCTACAACCTTTATTTTTCAAAAAGCTTCCTGACGATTCGGCTATGTCTCGATGGTGTCTAACAGTGCAATGTTTCGAACCAATAGTAAAGTATTTCCCCGGAAAAAAGAATCTAGTTGCAGATTGCCTAAGTAGACTACCCGAGCAATTAACTATTTCTGATCTTGAAGAATGCTCAGAGTTCGACGAGGTTGATGTCTTGGCAGTGACTACACGCCGTGGTGCACTGACAGCCGACGTAGACGATACAGACGCGACGCCCTCTAATCAAGTGGCGCCAGAGTCGACTGAAAAACCCCGACTGACTAACTACGTACCTAAGTTAAAAGACGTATCATGGACTTTAGACGAATTCAGAAATGAGCAACGACTAGACCCATTCTGTTCTGAGGTTAAGGACGCATTACTATCTAGTAGACAATCTACGATCCCTGACTTAGAAAAATACCTAATTCTGAACGACATTCTTTATAGACGACGACAAATAGACTCTAGGGAAAGTACTATTCTCACTTCGGTTATACCGACATCGCTCATGAACAAAGCGGTGCTGAGTATACATTCCTTGTACCATACTGATGCCACGCATACGTTGTTTAAATTTAAGTTGCGTTATTTTCATTTATTGGAGAAGAGTATCATACGTAAATTTGTAAAAATGTGTGATGTATGTAAGATTCTGAAGGCCCCCAGTACTGTACCTATTAAAATTTTAGACGCTCCCATCGCTAAAGAACCGTTTGAGGTGGTATCAATGGATTTCCTGGGCCCTCTACCGGTCACAGATCAGCAGAATAAATATATTCTCATTTTGATTGATTTATTTTCGCGTTACTGTAAGCTTTACGCGACAGCAGATCGATTAGCAGATACAGTTGTCTCTTGTCTGGACAGCTGCTTCTCAACCTTTGGCTATCCTAAAACACTTCTAAGTGACCAAGCTCTTGAATTTAAGTCTGCGGCAGTTAAAAAATTCTCTCAAATTCATTGTATTGCGAAAAAAGAGGTCCTCCCTTGGAGTCCTCACAGTAACGCTATTGTTGAACGTAATAATCGCAAAATTACGAATTTATTAAAATTATACATAAATTCTTTGGCGCATACGGAATGGGATCAATGCCTCAACAGCACGGAGAACGCGATAAACAATAGTTTAAATACCACATTGGGGGATACACCCTCGTTCATTGTTTTCAATCGCGATACGTGTCCGAGCTTTAGCGCTGTAACTTTCGAACCTAATTACAGTCACGACACGAACGTCGATATAATAAGATTTCGAGCTCAGGAAGCTGCCCGCATTGTTGAAAACGTTAGAGCTACTATCATAAATAATACCAGTGAAAGAACCATGTATCACAACCTTCGACGCAAAAATAAAAATTTTGAACTCAATGACCGTGTATTATTGCGCAATCACATGCGAAAAAACAAGCTTGATATAGCCTGGAACGGACCAGGTATTATAACAAAAATTAACCGAAATTACGTGGAAATAAAAATAGGCAATAAAATATTCCGAAGCAATAAAAATCATGTATTACCCTTACGTAAAAAGTGTTGAATGAATACTATGCGACTTACGAATGACGATGTTACTAGGTCCACATAATTCTATTGTGTGATTCTGTTTCGATGTTAATTTTACGTATATTTTTAACTGGAATTTTCCTTATATAACCGTATGTATTTACCTTATATTTCGTTTCGTATTTGGTGTACCGTGTTATTGCGTGCGTGATCGAGTCTGTACCCATTAACTTCACCACCAAGGCTTACATCTGTCCGAGAGCCTTGCTCAGTCCAATAACATCTTGCTCAGTCCAATAACATCTTGCCCGGTTCAATAACATCCTGTGTTTAGAAACGCGGCCCCTCATTGCTGTGGGAGCGAAGGCTGGCTCCCGATTTGTTTTGCAAATAGGTGTGCAGCTGTCGATGCCGTGTGGGATCAGCTGCGTGCAGATTTGATGTTCGTTTTTTTTTTCCCATAGCAGCTGTCGCCAGCTGTGACTATTGGTTTCTTTAATTAATTTGACGTAATATTAATTGGTTAAAAATTTTTTTATGAGGCCATGCTAATTGAACTCTGTGTTTGTTTCAATTTCAGAACGAGCACGCTCACGTTCCTGTCGTCCACGATGGGAAATAGAATGACGCATGTGTCGGTGGAGGCACTAACGAATGCCCTAGAGAGCCATCAAGGTAGAGTCTCGGAGGACTGGGTGCGAGCGAACGCGCTCGTCGACATTCTACCGGATAGAGTGTCCGACCTCGGTATTCTTCTTCTTTTCCCTTTAACTCTGGCTTTAGGTGTATCTTTCTTCTACCTTCGCCGAGAACTTCGTCTGTTAGCGGATCGCTTTCGCGCGGAAGATGCCTTACTCCGCCGGCAGCAGCTCAGATCGAGTAACGCTGAGCAACCACTGCGTCACCTGCAAGCAAATAGCGAAGTTTAGGTGTCAGTGAAGCATGTGTTTTTCTTGTTTTTTTTAATATGTGGACTTTAATTTTTTTGCGTGTCTTCTAAGCGACACTATTTTTCTCATGCGTTTTAAACCGGAATTCTAGTTTTATGTTTAACATAAACCTCAGGAATTAGTTGTAAGGTATTAAGTTGATTCAAGTTTTGTAATTGTGGTAATTCCTTCTAAATTTTAGCATTGATGTTGAAAAATAAAATGACGTTAACGTAACTCAGTATGTATTAATTGTTTTCCGAATTCAGTAAATGTAATGCGAATTTCCTGATCAACTAAATTTCATAGACATTGCGTTGGAATTATTTTCATGTTGATTATTCTTATATTTAACGAATGTATTGTTCTTACTAGAAATTCATGGCAAGTATAACTTTTTATTTTTTAATTATGTTTGAATAAAAGTATTTTAATTGTTGTTTCAAGATGCGATTTTCTATTTTTACTGCGTTTAGCATTTACACTGTTCATCACGAATTAATGTTGCGGTAATTGTGATTTCATGGCGAATGTTGATGTAAATGTAATAGATACATACATGCGATGTTTAATAATTACACTTCTTCACGCGTAATGAATATAAAATTTTTTTTTCTTCAAAAATATGAAAATAATAAATAAATTTAACGTTGAAAATTTTTTTTAAATAAATTTTTGTTGTTTAATTTCATATGATGCCTACGTAGTTTGATATTGATGTTGTTCGTTAATGTCGTAACGTTTATTTTTCTTCGGTGATTTCCTTACAGGTATAGAGATAGTTAAATGTTGGTTCCTTGTACCGTGGATTTTTTTTGGTACGATATTTCTGAATACCTTCACTACTTTTGCGGTACGCTGATATTGTTCTGTTGCGATTCTTGCCGTCTTTATTTCGATGCGTTTTACTTATATTTACGAATGTTTTTTTTTTCGATAAACATATTATTGTTGTTGTACTATTGCGTTTTTCAATACGGGTATTGTTTGAAGAAAATGGATATCTTTCATTCTTTATTAGGTAATATGTTGATAACCTGCGGCTCTCATCTTCGTTGGTTGGTGGGGGTATATTGCGCATTTTCACCTTGCATACTTTTTCAATCTTAGAAATTTACGCCTTTAGATAACTTTGTCATTTCTTGGAGTTATGAATTTTAAATTCTGAGCGATTTATTCCCTTTTGAGTAATAAAACAGGTATGGTGGGGAGGTGTGTGCCAACATGGTCACGCATTTACCCTCGTGCACATGTTTAGTACGTACGTTTCGGGCCACGCCTGGTGCGACTTGCGCACCATGCGCAGCTGAGTCAGCATTTTGTGTGTATAAAAGCCCCGTGTTCAGCTAGCAGAGCGCATTTGGTTGTACTACCTCCTTACCTCAAGTACACGCTGAAAAGTCTACTCGTTCTACTCAATATCCACCCTTAGATACGCGTCAGATGCGGCACACAGGTGGCACAGCTACACCTCTTCAGAAGTAGCCCTCCACCTCCCGCTTTTGTGCGGCTCTAACGTTTGTAATTTCTTTAGAATTATCAATTTACCAGATATTCACATCATAAGCAAATATACAACTCAAAATATTTCAAATACAACTTTCCCATAAAAATGGTGCTACAACACAGAAATTTTTGTAATGCAATTACCTCCTGTTTGATTAAACGAAAATAAAAGATAAAATTAGATTAGTTGTTAGTGTCAGCCTCCCTACTCGCAGCAATAAATGAGATCCAAAGAGAGGAAGGAGGAAGGCATCATTTAGTATGAAGTTAAGGAAACGCGGAATCTACGCAGAGAGGGCATAACAACAGTAAGTTGTGAAAAAAGATTATGAAACGAGACCAAAGTTTAAGAAGAAAGCAGTAGGTGCTGAAAAACAGGACATCAGTGAACCGAAAAAAGTTAGTCTTTAACATAACAATAACATTTTATTTCAACAAAAAGAAAGCCTACCAAAATCTTGAATTTTCGACCCCATATATAAAAAGAAAAAAACAAGAAAATAAAAAATTGCCACTATATTTTTGTTATATATGTTCCAAGGATTCTAAAACTGTCTTTGTTTTTGTTCTAGCATGAAACCTCAATGAGTTCTATTCATTTGAAACATCAATACCAATGGACTAAATACCAATATGTCAATTTTTTTCAAAAACTAAGGCCTGAATCAGAAAAATGTATGAAAGAAATTGTGTTTCTTTATGAAAGGTACCTATTCCACTCAAATTTCATATGAATCAGATTGAAAAAAAAATTCATAATTTTTTTATGAAAAATATAAATAAAAAGTTTTATGGAAATTACAATATATATAATATATTCACAGTGGGAAAATGAAGTTATGCATATAGATTATCGAAATACAAATGAATATAGATTATCGAAATACAAACAACATTCAATTACATAAATTTCCCACTAAATTACACATAAACAAAAAGTTTTGTTTTTGGCCTGTACTGTATAGTTACTTATTTTCAACATTCAAAAGAAAAGAAGTCATTGATTCGCTATGCTAGGAAGAAAACAAAGACAGTTTTAGAATCCTTGGAGTATTTCTAACAAACTGATAGTCCTTTTTTTATAATTTGTACATTTTAATTATTTTTATCATAGTCCAAAATCAAAAATTCGCTATATTTCATACATTGCTATCATAACGCATATATATATATAAACAAAATTCGTATACAAAAAAGGACTATCACTTTCTTAGAAATGTTCCAAGGATTCCAAAACTGTCTTTGAATTTGTTCCACCATAAAAACATTTGAACTTCTATCTTTTTGAAATATGTATAAAAAACTGAAAAACTAATATTTCAAATTTTTCGAAAAAACTAAGGCCTTAATAAAAAAGTTACGCGAACAAAATGTTTTTCTTTCAAAAATACATATACTGGCCAAATTTCAGGCCAATCGGATCAAACTCAGATTTGACGGGAGGGCCCCCTTAACCCTTCAGCGTCAGCATTTTACTCCTCAAATAATCGTAAAAATAACTACCATCAGAAGACCTACTCTGCCATCAGGGAGTGACAGGTTTCAGAACGAGGATGGAGCTACCCCTCGGCAGTGAATTCCATAGTACACATTAGAGAACAAAATTACATGAAATATAATATATTGAGGCTATTCTTGAAGGAGGACTGAAAAGTCCTGATGGGCGTTAGAGGGTTGAGCCTCCCTTATCGCTACGAAAAAGATCGTATCGAAGAAAGGAATGAGGAAGGCACCATGTAGTATGGTTATTAGGGACTGCATAATCTATGTAGATGGGGCATAGAAACAGCGAGTTGGAAAAAAAGTTTATGAAACAAGATAAAATTTAAAGAAGAAAGTCAGAGATGCTAAAAAACAGGACAGCAGTGAACCGGTAAGGAAAGAAAAAGAAAAAAGATGGACTTTCATAAAACTAATAACAGATCGTTTTAACAAAAAAGTAGGCCTACCTGACTCTCAGCTCGGGCCCTCTTATTTTCCCCCTGGGAGTGCTAATTCTCATAGATACAATATTTGTATCCCCTGCAGGGGTTTTCAAAGGCACAACGTTCGCCAAGTTATACACCCCCACTCATATCACCCGTAGAAAAAAAAATTGTAGGATTTTCATAGTCAACTTGAACTTTATTTACTTCTGGTAAGGGAGGAGCATGACCAGCTGATGCCGACGGAGCAAGCAAATGAGGCGTCTGAGAGGCGGTCAAAGCAAGAGATGGAGAAGCAAGTAGACTTCGTGGAAGTGTACTCGTTTCCGCCGGAGACACTTCTGACTCAATCCGTCGTCTCTTTGAGCCAGCCCAATCTTTGCAGCGACGCTGGACCTCTGGAATAGCTGACGCCTTTAGCCTCTGATCTTCATTATGCCCGACTGCAGCTAAAGAACCTGATAAATTGGAATACATCAGTAATATTAACTGCGCGAATAAAAACAAAATAAATTAAATTACCGTTTGCCCAATGACTGTTTTAGCTACCACTGTGTTTGGAGCAGGCCAGGCTAGCTCCACTTGTGATAGCAACATTGGGAACTTTGGCTGCTATCAAAGAATAAGTCAATTAATTTAACTCTGAATACAACACTTGATATCTGTACCCTATTGCTTATTTTTTCATAAGGTAATTTTGACTATATCTATAGGCGGTCAGATCTGAATCAAATTATTTTATACGGATAAAAAACCATTACATTGCTTATAAATTAGTCATAGCCTGCCTTACCACTCCAAAGATGTTCAAAAAGAGAAAGGATGAAGGCATCATTAAGTTTACCGGGTGTCCCAAAAAACAAATACCTAATTTTCCAGGGCTATAATTCAGAAACTATTGAACTTGAAAAAAAATGGGAAGCCACATTTTGTTTCCTAACATTTGTTCCATTTCTGTACAAAATTTCAGATAAATTCTTTCAACCGTTTCATTAAGCAGTTTAGCGACCGATACTGAAAGCCTGTTCTAACACATTTGGTAAACTTAGAATTTTATGACATTAACACCATGTTATTATTAACTTTTACTCATTCATTAAATGGAAAATACCACTAAAAGAAAGAACACCAACGAAATGTTCCTCCTATTGTTTGTTTGCTCCAAGGAGATTTGGAACTTTTGCTGCAATCATCAATTTGCATCACCCGCCAATTTGCTGCAAGGAGATGCTCACTTTAGACGAGTGATGGCGAGAATGAGGAGGCGAATGCAACTGTATATTGAGAGAAACAGAGGACACACCGAAGAAACGAACAATAGGAGTAACATATCTTTTTTATTTTAGTGGCATTTTCCATTTAATAAAAGGTTTATACCTTTTAAAACATTGGTTTCAATATCATAACATTTAAAATTTGCCAGAAAAGTGTAAACAGGTTTTCAGCATCGGTCACTAAAGATACTGCTTACAAAAAACGGCTGGATCAATTCTCCCGGAATTTTGTACAGAGATGGAAAAAATGCTAAGAAACAAAATGTTACTCGCTAATTTCTTAATGGTTTTTGAATTACAGCCCGTGAAATTGGGTATCGTTTATTTGGGACACCCTCTAGAGACAAGGGAAAGTGAAATCTATGCAACAAGAGGTGTTCCCGTATAGGATTCCGCGCACACAGAAACAGAATGTCACGTAGGAAGGTTATGAAACAATGATAAAAGTTAAAGAAGAAAGTCTGAGATGCTGAAAAACAGGACGGAAGTGAGCCGAAAAAAGCTGGTCCTTGACCGAACAAAAATTTCTTATTCAAGAAAAAGGCTCACTTATATATCTGGTCCGATTCTCAAATTTTCCCCTGGAAACGACAATTCCCATAGATATAATAGTTGTATTCCCCTGAGGGGAACTGATATTACAACGCAACTTAGAGGACTGTTGTTTATTGCAATTACACTACGATCAAATACATTTAAGAATAAACAATGCTTTAAAGAAAAAACAGCGCATTTTTTCATTTATTACAGCATTAAATTACCGATTTTACGTACTGTATTTGATCGTAGTGTAATTTCAATAGACAACAGTCTTCCATGTTGGTTCTCTATGAACCAAAAAAAGTATGAGCTTACACGAACCTAATATCAACTGGCAGGCTGGATGCTCCTTGAAAGATATTTTCGTCCGTTGGAGAGCCTGTCTTAATCCCGAGTAGGACATTTCTTTAGCTACATCAGCCGTCGTGATGCGCTGCATCATTCGCCGCATGGTGTCCCGCAAACTGACGCCAACGCATCGCTGGAGCTCAGTCCTCTAGTGATAGAAGATGCATTGTTATTGTGTGTAGTATCGAAATAAAATACGTACTCCATGTGAGGAATGGCCTAACTGTACGGATGAAACTCTAATCGCATTTAAATCTCTTATCAACACCGTATCATGCTGAATGACCAGGACGCATTCAGTTGAATTTGCCTTTATAATCAACGCTCACTTGAGAACAAGAAATGAAGAAGCCATAAACATAAGCGTTCTTAAACTAACGACAGTTCATTAAAACGAAACTTCATTCACCTAATCGGATGTACAAACGAAGCGAATGAAACAATTGCGGAACTTCGATGATTGAATATTTAAACGACTAAGTAGAATCGAAATTAATAGTTTCTACCTCCTTCGGAAGAGTTGCTATGGAGTGTTATTTCTCTAGAAATGATGAATAACTCTGTCAGTTCAGTTTGTTTGAGATAATTCACCACGTCTGCGAGCAGGTGTTGCAAAGACAGCAATCATAGCCTAAAATATGAATTACTTTCAAAAAATGATCAATTTAATGTGTGCGATCACTGACCAACTTCATGTTTTTTCCATGTCAAAATTATATACTTTGATACTTATGCATCTTAAGATCAGGAGGGCGGCTGTTGAACCCAATAATAATTTTCCGGAGATCATTTTCAGATTTGACTTAACATGTCAGTAGAACATAACATCCGGAACTTAGAAGTATAATCATTGTACATGACAGGAATAAAACATCCATTAATCTGTACAGTCTGATAATTTATTATTAAATGCCATTTTACTCGAACAATATTTTATTTTGAACTGGCATCAAAAGTTAACGATCGTCATTAACGGATTCAAGAGTTGCTAAATCCCCAACCGAAAATAATATGTCTCAGACATTTTAGTCCTGAAGTCTTGTATACCAGTTATATTAGCTTCTATAAAATGATAGTTTAGATTAATCTTCCGCTTTGTACGGGATATTGAGCCCTACACTACGATAACTCCTAAAGCTTATGGGGCATCTATTAACGTAAGAGTAATCACTAGGTATGGATGTACGTATTGTGACAGCCTGGAGCATATGCATAATGAAGAATTAATCTTATCCACGTAAAAATTAGAATGCGTTACTCAACCTCAGGATTGTTTTTGTGGTATTGAATTATTAATAGCTATTGGGTTTCCTCACCACTGTTTGATTGGTCGCTATTTGGTCAAGCTCCTCCATTGACGTTGCTCGATGAAATGTTGAGACAGGCTGAACACAGGTGGCAGAAGGCTTCTGAGGTTCAAGAATGGCCAAAATTTTCTTGATGTCACGTCTGTTTGAGCGAGACATGTTGAGCAGAACTTCAATCTTATTGTTGATCTTCTCAATCGCAGTACAGTCCTTCCTGAAATAAAAGTCAAAAAATAAACATAGGTCTATTATGGAGATTAGAATAAAATATAGTTAGACACAGGAGTAATAGAAAAATTTGTCAGCTAACATTTCAAAGTAGGGTAAACTTTAACTTGAGTAACCAAAGTTATTACAGGTAATTGAGTGCAACCAACCCAGGTAACATCCCTTTAAAGTTAAAGGTCTAAGTCACGATTTAAAAATGAAACTCATGAAACTCCAAGAAACATGAATGTTTATTTTTTTCATTTTTAAAATATGATATAGAGAAAAGAAGTACACATACATGTTACACATTTTTGCCTGATAGATGTTGCTGAAAATAAGTGAAAATGTGTAGGGAAAAAACAAATTCCAAGACGAAATTAAATAGAATAATTTGTACATTCCAAACATGTAGTTCACGCATTCTCTTGCCTATAAATGACCAATCAACAAGATATGTAACAATTCATGACAATATCTGTTATCAAGGATTCTATTACATAATAATTAACTGCTATATTTAACAGCATTACCTGCATGGGTCTGTAATTGAAACGGGAGTGGGAGCAATGTGCTTGTGTAACTTGAAAGCACTTTGTGAGGGTGCCCCACAGGTAGCTGCAGATGAAGCAACTGAGTCGAAGCAGCTGAGGAAGCAATAGACCGAGCTGCGGAAGGAGAAGAAGTAGTATACTGAGTTGAAGCTCCAGACGATGACACATAAGATGAACACTCAGGTTGCTGTACTGTGTCAGTCTCATTGCCACCAGGAGTGTACAGCTTCAGTTCAGCACCTCTAAATGTACCTGAATGCAAGAATGAAAAAATGGCATCGTATTAATTACAGATGCAATTTTATTACTGAACATTTACGTAAATTTACAGAAGTTTGTTTAGCATTTAAAAAGCTTAAGTGGAAAGAAAAATAAAAAATGCATAGAAGTAACACTACTTGAAATGAAGCTGTTGTGTTAGCCAACTAAACCTGACTCATGCATTTGTCATACCTTCATGAATTGAAACTGTTCACCTACTGTGGCATTTGCTGAGGGATGTGAGATGCAGTGCACCAGTCAAACAAGGGTTATCAGTGCCAAAGAAAAGGGAGACAAAAGAAGGTTTGATAGGGTCATAATCCCAGTCCGGAATTTCTCTCAGGCCCACAGCTATATCAAGTAAGCTTTTTGCTCATCTACACATAAAATCCATTGCTATACAATATAACATCCAAAGAAATGAAATACTTAGTGCATGCATAATAGAAGCAAATAGTTTGAGTCATTGCTTCTTAAATTGTTGATTGCAACAACTCATTCTTGATTTGCTATCAATTTAAATACTTCTCGTGTATAAATATCATTAGAAAATTCAAAAGATTCAACATTAGAGGAAGTGACACGTCCTCTAAAATCTGTGGATTTCTTTTGAAGATTTAAATTTTGTAAATTTTAGAACGATCAATGCACAAAAAATAAGTAAGGATATGTAAGAAAATACTTACTTGACTGTGCAAGAATTTTCTTCACTCGAGATGTAGCCCAGTTCTCTTCAGGTTGTGCATTATTTTCACTTTGAGCATCGACATCATCAGCATGCAAGGTGCATATAATCAAGAACAAAATGTGAAACCATTGGAAAATCTAATATTGACAGAAGAGGAGATGTCTTTTCTTTGAGATGATGATCACGGTCAGCGTTAGATTTGAATGAGTCGTTTGTTCTTACATCACATTCAGTTTCAAGGAGAGCAACATGCCCACCCCAATACTCTCCTTTTTGCACACATCGTTCACAACTATTGTAGCCGGAGTGTCCCATCATTTGCTTCAAATAGCTCCTCATCGGAGCATGTCATTAAGTCTTTGATGAACTGTTCAAGAAAAATTTCAGGTGGTGGAAGCAACTTGTCAGGAGTGTTTGTGCAATACAAACCTGCACACACAAGCTTTTCAATGTGCATAAACTTTATTAAAATTGGATATGCACAATATTTTCGTGAATTTGTGTACAGAACATACTCTCCAAATTCACTCATTGTTTCAACGTTCACACCTTGATACGATTTTTTTAGAGCTTTGGCAGTCATCGGAATAGATGGGTGAATCACATTAAATCGCATAACAGTCTACTTAAACAATCACTTGACAATTGTTTTTCAGAGGATTTTTTCAAGATTGTCCGATGTAGTTCGTGGAGTAACGCTAAAATTGCAATCTCGGACACAATTGCTTGAACAATCACTTGAGGAATCGCTATGAAATGAAGATATCACTATGCTCAGGAGTATCACTGATTGAGCTCTGACATTCTTCTGAAGGTTCTTTGATTGACCCTATGCGATTAGGAACATCACCTATTGAATTTTGACTTTTCAATGGAGCAATGTCTTCAGTGAACATGTCTGATCTGTTATCAGGAAGAGTATCACTCGACAACTTTGAGCAGTTCGCATCAATAGCATTTTTGGAGGATTCTGGGATAAGTTTATCATAAAAACAAGATTTCGAATCACACCAATCTTCAACTGGGAAAGTATGAGAAACTGCTTCATCTGAATCATCTTCTGAAAAAATTCTTTCAACAATCCTTCGATGCTTCTGCCGCGTTGACAATTCAGAAAATAATTTGCGTTTCTGTGAAGGCATTTCCTGAAAGTAAATTTCAAGCTGAATGACTCTGAGGGTTAAAAAAAATATTCACATTGAATCATTTTACAGGCAATGATTTTGCTTGTGTTCATCAGTTTGATTCAAAAACTCTACATCTCATATCAAAATACACAGTTAAAGTAAATCACAATAGAACTTGTAGTGTTACCACATGTTTGAAAAAGTTCTTAATAACTTGAGGGGGACAACTGAGTGATTTGATCAAAAATTTTAAATTTTGCTGAGAAAGGTTCATTAAGTCGAAGGGGCTGTTGTGTCCTAAAATTTATTGGGGTTACGGGTACTACAGCCCCCGAAAGAGGGGTTTGAAGATAGATAGTGTGGGTAAAAAACCGTGAATTTTTGACCAACATTTTATCAGAAAACGAAAGGAAAATGAAAAAAACAGTTTTGTAACTTTGCTAGCAATGTTACAAAGATTCTAAAACTTTCTTAGTTTTTGTTCTAGAATATAAAAACTCAGACTTCCATTCCTATGAAGTGTCAAAAAAAAATCCCATATATTATGAAAAATATCCCTCATTTTCTCAAAAACTATGGCCAAAATCACGAAATTTACATAGAGCAAAATGTTATTCTTTTAAAAAATTACATAAGCTGGGCAAATTTCTGAGCAATCTGTCCACATATTAAAATTTAGTTTGGTGTCCCCCTTAATCCTTCTTATTGACCGTAGTTGGAACCTAAAATTTTTGATGTCATATCTATAATAAGTTTTATGTCTATCTTTATAATTGTAAGGAATTTGAACTTACATATATATTTCACAAACAAAAATATTCATGGAAAGCAATTTCCTGTTTTGAACAATAATGATAATAATTTTAATCAGAAGAAAAATCATTTTGAAGTTTTTTTTACACTGAGCCATCATAGCAATTCAAATACTAAAATTATTGGAATGAAAGGATTGCCTAATGAGTATTGCATTAGCTTTCACTTAATAAGGTCTAAATACTTCACAATTCACCACGATAGGTCGTGCAAACCTGAATTAATATTTAATATGAGGTACTAATAGAAGCATCATTGGAAGAATTGCTATGAAATGAACTTCTATCTTTAGGTTCAGAACTCAAGCAAATCTAGAGGGATATCTCTGACTAAGCTTTCATTTGCATTACTGGACGACTCTGAGATCAATTTATTGTACACACAAAGTTTGAAGTCAAACAAGTTTGCTTGGGCAAGTATGAAAAACTAATTCATGTCTGTTATCATTAGAGTGAGAACAATCTCCTACATGAACTCATTTTACAATCATCAAACTCAAGCTCTCCTTTGATATTGTAGATTTGTAGAGTCAAGATAGCAAAAGTTCAACAGAAAGTGTCTATCCGTACATATGAGTCATAATGTGAGAATATATCATAACATTTTTCTCAAATAATATTTCTGGAGTCAATTTACATTTACCAATAGTTTTTTCATAAATACACAGTGCTTAAACACAGTGATTAAATCAAAATAGGAATTATGTTACCACACGGTTAAAACCAGGTCCTATAAACTTAATCATTTTTTGTTTGGTAACTGGTTCCTCTCCCACATATCTGGAATAAATTTCAATGTCTATCTTTATATGAATAAAATAGGCATTCACATATAGGTTCCTATATTTTTCTTGGACAAATTTTTACTGGTAAGTAGCTTCTTTTAGTGAATAGACAGAGTAATGTGTTTCATCAGAAGGAAATTGGGTAAATCTGAAGGATATGTCAGTTCTCGATTTTGCACTTTTTGGTGCCTGAACCTAATTAATTGAATCAGAATAAACAAGTTTTCTTCTATGCACTTTCCGTCTCAAATGAGTATTTTACGATTTATAGCGGTAAGTTTGGTTTCGTCTTTGATGACGAATGCGCTCGAATAAACAGCTACTCATCGGTTTTCAAATTTTTGTTGCTTGTATCATGGTAATAACATCGAAATAAACAACTTTTCTTCCATACATTTTTTCAAATGAGTATTTAACGAGGTATAGTGGTAGGTTTGGTTTCGTCTTTCAAGACAGAGCGCTGGAAGTGAGACGCCATTGCAGTATTGCCATACAACTCGATCGAAGAATTTCTTTCCGCTTCAAACACTGGAGTTGTTGTAAGTCATTTACCACTATAACTAATAAAATACTCATTTGAGACGGAAAGTGCATAGAAGAAAACTTGTTTATTTCGATCTAATTAACTATGCTGAGGCATCGAAATTTACAAAATCGATAACTGACATATCCTTCAGATTTACCGGAAATTGATCAACAAATTTTACTTTTGAACTGAAACCAATCAAAAAATTTCTATACCAACATTATACAAATAATAGGATCCAAAGAGAAACATTGCCATAGTATCCAATGTATGAGAGTTGAATGCTTCTCATTTCCTGGACAGCATCTTTCAGAGACAGATTGTAGATTGATATTTTGAAATGTTATACATACATATTTAAGTACATTTTCATCCCATAAACAATTTACTCTACTAAGTTGAAAGCAAACATTATTTAAATTGGTAAGGATAAGTTAACTAAATTTTCAGAAATTACCCCTCAACACAATTGAACATGAGTGTAAAATGATATTTTACTATAATTTTTGGTCAAACTGGGATTTTGTTAGCATCAGTCAGCTGTTATATTCAGAAATCCTTGTTCATGACTGTACACAGTTAAACATGGTACAGTCATGTCTTATTTGTAATGGATACATAAATCTTTATAACACCTATCCATTTCTCATGTGAATGCACAACGGTGAGCATTAAAACCGTTCAATCAATTTTTGAAATCTTACATCAGCACTGAAGCAATTAAAAAATATTCAAATACCAACAATAGTATTCGGGAGTTAGATCTTAGTTCGGTCATGTATTGCATAAATTTGTAATTAATGAGAATCAAATCTTTCACAGTTCAAGATACTATTTTCAAACCTGGAGAATGAGTTATATGTTACACAACACTGCTCCAACTCGAGCAACTAAGTCAAATAGCATGCTACTTGTTAGTCATTCATGTTACCAGCTGAGCTATTTCATGATTTCGACTTCATTTCTTGATGCAATAAAAATACTTTTCAATAATACGTATTTTATCTTAAAAACGAAGGTCATAAATCATGAAATATAAAATATAATCAAATAAAGAGCCTATTCATACCTAGTAAATTAGTAGCTAACTGTGGAATTACAGCGTTTAATCAGGCCCGTTAACTGAATTTACCAATTTGAATTCCCGATGAGTCACGCACGGTCAGCAAGTGAAAGCTATGCAGCATGAATAGTTACGAAATTTCTATACTTTCACAGCAAAAACACACACAGTTTGATCAGATTTCCGTATCTTAAATACTGTGACGGGCTAAATTTCATTATTTTCAAGGGATTCACAGTATCACAAACGAGTATACACACAATTTGATAACAACTGAGAAACTGATCACTTATGTTTCCGAGTACCGACTCCCAACTAATCCCAAGTACAACTAACTTCTCGCGGAAACTGAATCTCTCACACAGACTCACGTGACTGAACTGAACGAGGAACAATCGACACTCAAACAACGCTTGAACGCCTTTCAAACATGGAATATGTTGTCTCAACTGATGTCAAATTTAACGTATTTCAGCTCCCAACTCATTATTGATGTTTTTAGCTAGAAACTATCTAGGATATTTTTACGCTATCTAGATTTACAGCTAGTAACAAGAATACCAAAGTCGATATCTAGATGGAACGAAACCTATCTGGATCTAGCTATTTTACAGCTAGATTGCAAATATATGCACAATTTTCGAACTCAAGCCTACATAAACGTTCGGAACTTCGTGTTCTGTACGCGAAGGTTCGAGTAATTTTTCTCGTATTTTTTCTCTGATTTGAGAAAGAAATATTTTCATTAGAAAAAATTAACAACTTTTAAAACATTCTCATTAATTGATGCTGTGAATGTATATAGGGTTATAGGTCGTCCATCTTTTGAACATGTAAAACTTAACAAATTCACATAAAATTGATGTATTTAAAAATAAGTCCTTTTGGTTTAAGATCGCGTTCTCTTCAACCGTATAAAAGAACTTAACACTGATATTCCAACTCATCGAAACGGTCACGTTTTAAAGAACTGGAACCTTTAATATCCTTTGAAACGTTTTGAAGCGTGAGTTAAATATTGAATAAAGTCAGAAGTACATTTTGTCAGTTGACATCTAAATATAATTATGCATTTTATACATCCAGGATTTTTTCTTTAGATATAAATAACCTATTTAAATGAAATGTACCTATTCATTATTTTCACAATAATCGTCCTGTATTATTAAAATTCATCCTTTTATTTGCAAAGAAATTATCAAACACTAAAATTCAGATATTTCATGTAAAATGCTCAACATTTGAAGCTTAAATTAGAAAACATGAACTTCATATTCTAACGTCTTGAAAATTAGAACGTATAAAAATAGCGAAATATGTAAATTTGCTCCTGCAATATCTTAATTTTGAACTTAAGTTTTTGACTCTCATGTTGGAAGATTTGAGGGTCAGACTGTTGCATGTAAAGGATAAGTTAAATAATATTTGACTGTTAGAAATACATCACATAATATTGTGTAACTTTTCATCAATTAAACTTAGGCTTGTGCCATCCAGCATTACCGTTAATTTAAAATTATAAAATATAGCGTAAAAACGATCTTATTTTTACCAGCGTTTTTCTATGGTCGAAATGACCGTCAAAAATCGACGGTAGATAACGGTCATCATTGTCGGTGGACATTTATATCGTCTTAAATTACCGGTGATCACCAGTAATTTACTTACTGTCGGAAATCTTACGATAAACGATGGAAATCGATAATAAATACCGGTTCGCCGACGGAAAAATTCGGATTGGGAATGAGCGAATGATTTTCGTTCAGTTATTCTGTCAAATAGTTGATAAAGTTTAATAATATTTATTTCTCCGGTTCAAAAACTTAAAAGTAGACTGGAAATCATTAGCACAATTTCCCTTCTCAATATTACAGAGGCTATATTGTGAGCTGAGTTCCTGTCAAATCTGAGCGTGGGCTGAACCCCGCGCCTGAGACTCCTGCACAGTCGTCCAGTGGCGATTGCGCTTACGATTAATTGGGAAGCGGTGCGTAACTTCTTCATAGTTGAGGCATACAAGCTGTGAGCAATGGTGATATGAAATCATTTTATAATGTTTTCCATGATAAGTTCATTCGAAAAGGAAGCCTATTTTTTCACCATATAAATATACGTATTCAAACTCGCACTGATGACATGAAGTGTTTGAGTTAAACTCATTCCAGCTCATAAGCGATGCTCTCAACATACCAGAATCCAAACCTGAGTAGCCCTCACAATTGTCCTCAGTCGAAATACGACGAAAGTAAAGACGATCCCATGGTTTTTCAATCCTTTAATCAGAAAGATTAATTCGATGCTGACTCGTCCACAACTGACGATGTTTGAGAGAGGACAAATTGAGGCTGATCCGGACTGTTATTTAGACCGGAAGAGCTACACACTACCAAGAGACAGAAGTAGAGACACAAAATTGACCAGAAATTCACTCAGCAGAATGGGCCTGGAGCAGTTGAGCAGCAGCAGAAGTCAGCAGCAGAGACCACCACCAGAGCCAGCAGTACAGGCAACAGGAGTCACAAGAAGAAGAGCATCCTGGTGTGGCCAGATGTAACTGCACGGCGGCAGGGTCCACGCAATCCACACCAGCTGGGACCTCACGTCTGTTTACGGTCTTAGGCATAGCGACGTTCCCTTCACGGACCGTGTGCGCTCTGGTCGAGGATGTGCAGGGTCACATAGTCCTCCCTGTAAATGTACAAATATTGAATTTACGTTTTGGAAAGATAGGTAGCAGACCAAAATAAGAAAACGAAACTAGTTCTGTTGAGATTTGGGTGACCAGCCTTCCCTTGCGTAGCACAAGTTATGCAGTTAAAGAGTTGACTTCTTGTGAACATGTAAAATCTGATGCGAGAAGTCATTTTTTCATTATTTTGAAAAATATTCTCTAACCATTTATCAAAATTGGATCAAGTTGTAATATTATAGAGATCAAATATTAAGTAGTAATCTTTCGAATTGGTATTTTGTATTGAGACGATGTGTGGTGTGTGGTGTTTGTGTCGTGTGTTACGTGCTATATGTATGGTTCATTGTTTTGTGGTTAGCCATCCAGGCCTGTGCATGAGTAACATTCCATGCTTCAGATCTCACGCTATCGAGGCACCAACACACCCCGTACACGTGAGGATTGAGACACGAGGGATGAGGGGAGGAGGTCTCTCCTGCCACTCATAGTCGGAAAAAATACAACGAAATGGGGAGGAGGTACGCTAAGACTCGTATCTTCGTTGGTCCTTTCTTCATGTCGCAATAGTCCGAAGTTCACATGAGAAGCATTTCTTAATTTAGAATTCAGTTATGTGCGGAACATCATTGAATGTACGGCGCGAATAGACAAGTGTCAAGCATAAATATTTCACGTGTGTGAAGGTAAAGGTTTAGAAATGTAACCCCGATAAAAATACGCCGAAAAAATGCGCTGTAGAGTAGTAGCATAAGTCAATGTGCCCCATGTATGGCCGTGTGGGAATAAGAAATGTGTGTGATGATGATTGATGAAATGAAAGATGTATAAGGTGCAGAATCATAGGGAAAAGATCTACATCAATGAAATAAATGAATGTACTCGTATTTAAGTTGAGCATCTGTTGATGAGAAAATATTGCAAACTAATCATGTAAATAATTTGTTGTCAGATACGCGAGGGTTTACTCTAACACGACTACTTACCACCTTTATTGAGGGCAAAATATCCACTGCGGTTGAGTGGTAGGGATAAGTGAACCAAATTATCTGATTAAAAATCGTCTCAATAAGGTCAAATTCCTTGAAAGTAGTTTTTGTATCGTAAAAATATAGTGTAAATATTGTGGTAAATAAAATGAAGTTCCATATAAAGCTGAAAAGATCAATACAATAATTTGTTAATGCAAATTAGCAAGGGGACACACCCCTCGTGACAAATGAACAGGCCCAGTTTCTGCGCAATGCAATTACAATACGAAGTGGCCTACAATTCATAAAAAAATTAGAAATTTTCGCTCCAAAAAGAATCTTTACAGTGTTTCTGTTACACATTTTTTCAATGTGCAAACATTGAAAACTTAATTTGGATGTTAAAAAGACATGTGAGAAACCTCACGAAATGGATCACACTTCACAGAGCTAAGAAAAAATTCATTTGTCGTATTCGCAAACGTTTGGAAACGACAGCAAGTACATTTGATCTCAGATGTTACCAGCCAGCAAGCACTCAGTTGGTCATGACTTGATAACATAACGTAAAACTGCCTCGTTGTGTTAGTAACATCAACCAAGCTGGGAGCCCATGTCTAAAACCTCATGGTTTTTATGTTGTTATGTGCACTGAAATTATGGTCTTTGATTAGATGTAACTTACGCGACTGATGCTGCAATCTTTGCTCGCCTACTTGTGTCGAGCTAAATTTATTTACTACAGCGGTGGGCCGTTAAAGTGACTTCAGATTCAGGAAATTCATCACACCAGTTCAAAAACAGATTAGCGTGCTTTTATGCTGCAACGTTTGCCCTCAAATTATGCTGGTTGTAAATGTGTTCGCTAAAATGTAATGTATTGCTACGAAGGTGGGTGCATCGTTTAGTGATTTACAAAATTTAACTGTGTGTCAATTCGTACAAAATTTCACCATCGAAACTAACGATTGTATTTTTACGTTACTTTCATTCTGTGGAGAGTTGAAATATTGGTCAAAACTTGATTTGAAATGAAAACAATGAAATGAAAATATCGGATTTTCATGGAATATGATAGCTCATGTCTTTGACGAACTTCTTTTTTACACATATTTTGGACTCGTGAATGTCGAAGTTGAAAACAATATTTTGAGGCTACAGCATTGTCGAAGGCGCAGGAGCTAAATGGTCGGTGAAGTCAAGACATGAAGTTCATGGCAGCCGCACAACTGGAATACACGGCTGAGAAAATCGTCTGGAATTTGAAGATCGACGGAAAACTTCAAATAGATGTTCACTTTTCAGTGTGGTGTATCCAATATTTTTAATTCATCACCATGCAACAGTACGAGCAGTAATGAAGAAAACGATATAATTTCCGTGCATTGATTTGAAAATTTCAGCATTAGTACGTAGGTTACGTACTCACGTACTATTGCTGGAATAGTTATTATTTTCCGGTAGTTACGTAACGTAACTTCTAGAAAAAAAAGCTACTATTCCAGCAAGTCGAGGCGCATCACAACTGTTTACTTTCTGTCGTCTCGAGGTTCTAGATCAGTGGTTCTTAACCTTTTTACTCCACCGCTTTGAGGCCCCTTTGTGTTTTAATGAAATATATGCGGCGCTTAGGTTCATGCAGAATCAAAAAGATGGATTTCCTATTGAATATACTGATTCTACTGCGTTTAATATGAAGCAAGTACATCATTGACATATTTGATAGTACATTGTTACCGTTTACACTGTAATGCAGGTGTCACCTCAACCTATCTGTGAATACGTCGCTCTGAACTGTCGTGTGGTGGTGTTACTTATGGGCCTGTGATGTGTGGCGCTGGAACGTCTGCCCTCCTGAGCGTGTATTTACCCCTACTTGTTGTTTTCTTGTAATTCCAATCTATATACTTAATTCAGTAACTCAAAATTTGTCCGAGTCCGTTTAGAAAATTGGCTGAGTCTATATGGTCAAGTGAGGTATTAAATTGAAGCCACTGGTGTCTATATTTGCAGAAAATTATCAGATTTGAAAAATATTATTATTTTTGTTTCATTTTTTTTATTTTTTTTATTTCTTATTTTTATTTTTTTTATTTTTTTATTTTTATTTTATTTTTTTTTTAGGCAAGTCGGACAACCCGATACTCGGGTTGAACCGGTATACTAGTAATCATTATTTGCCTAACTAAATCTTAATTGTTTGACAAAACTGAAGAAATTTCGGTATGTAGGAACTGTGGCTGAGGTACGTGTGTCGTATATACTATATCTGCTCAGTCAAGTTCTGTTTTTACAGGCGTTAGAGTACTGTTCTGGTGTGCGTGACTTGCTTTTTTAGTTAATAAACTTGATTATACTTTACCTGCGGATAAACTCTATTCATAGTTGTTCAGTTGATAAGCTATATTTTTTGATTAATTAATTTGTTTGTGTAGTATCGCTGAAGTGAAAGTGTTCAGAAGATGTTCAGTTACTTGTTTATCAGTATCTGTGTATATCGGTATAGTGTGAAATTCAACCAAATTATTTATTTCAATTACTGCACTTCCTATTTCAATATTCTATGTTATTGTTCCGTCTTTATTAAGTTGTATCACTTGTCTTGTCAGTCTATTGTCAGTCATGTTATTAGTGCTCCTGTTTGTGTTTTATGGCCTTCACGGAGCTGAAAATCTTATTTATTTTTACCTTGGGTGTCTTTTACTTCCAGCTGATGTGTCAAATCCCGGAGTTCCTGCCCACACTCCATTTCTGGGGCTCTTCTAGGCTCTGTGATCGCATTGTTTTCTTGGACCCTTTCACATTTGTCTTAACTACCCGTCCTGATCCCGTAATTCTCCCCTGTGTACTTTTTACTGACTACCTGTGTTCCCATAACAAATAACAAATATATAAGCATGGTTCTGTTTATTTCCTTCATTTTCTTAGACGTCCTCTGGTAATCGTGAGAGTTATTTCATTTTTTACTAACTAGGCCCACGCTAAAAAAATCGATACTGCTTGTTGCTATTAGATATAAGAAAAGGATTAGCGACATTGTTAACACTGCTCCTTTGACAGTGGATTTTGAAAGCCAATGTTTAAGGTACAATGAGGAATTCGGTATCCGTGATACCTAAATTTTTTATTATTATTCCTCAAATTTATTTATCATTAAAAGTTACGATGCTGGAAAAAATTAAGCTTTACTGAGGAGGCTCACGCCCCCTGGAACTTATGTCGTTCATTAGAAGAATTCTCTAAAGAAAATCTCTGCTCAACACTCACAGGAGTTGAACCTGGTCATAAGCTTCCTGTATATAAACTTGATAGTGTACACGGCCCGTCAAAAATGACGGGATTCAATACCTTTCTCGCAATACCTTCCATGCATAAGCTTCTATCAAAGGTAACTTATTTCTCTTGTAATGACCGTAATAAACATCTGAAATACGGTAATTTTGAGTCGAAATAGAAGTAGTTGTAGTCATTCGTATTCCTAGGCACAGATATTTAGCATTACTGACAGGAACTGCGAGCTTGTGTATGCATATTGCAACATGTAATACAATTTTGCATGCACTGAATGGCATTATCAAATGTAATACAGTATATTTTAACGCTGCATACTATAGTAAGCAATACCCCCTGAAACCGGTATCCACGATACGGACTCGAGTATATAAGGCTCTGGATCTCTCTTATTTTTCAAAGTGACTTATTATAGTGCACTTGTACAGCGAAAATTATTAGTGTATTAATTTACCAGTGAACTAAAACCAAGACTGCCTAGAGCTAAATTCTTCCTATCTATTCTTAAGAGCGTGACACGAGACATAAATAAACACACGACGGTCATTCTTAGTAGTAGATAGAAGATTAATTTTAAACAATATAAACAATTTATTTACCACAGGTGATACAGAGGTAGAATGTTTCTTAAGTCTAGTACAATGGTTAAATTTGAGTATAGCTACCTGTGGGCCCGAACAAATTCAGCGACTTCTAGGGCATCCTATCATCACGTTATTCTAAGGTGTACAATAATGTTTAACCTAGTTTACTTAACCTAGTTTCGCATTAGACTGATCATTGAGATAATTTACTCGATATTTTATGTTGTATTTTACAATATAGGTCAAATCGGCTATATTTAACAGTATGTTCGATAAAACGATTCAAGAGCAGACTGAAGATCGGTTATGTTACCCAAAGCAAGTTACATTATTACATTATCATTAGTTACATGTAGGAGGCAAGATTTGACATGGTGATCTTACACGACTAGTATTCTGATAGGAAGTGAGACTCAATTAAGATGTCTTTTGAATACTTTGTACGAATTACATTTACGGATCTCCGCAGGTATAGAGTTCCAAGTTTTGGTTCCAACGAAGAGGATACTGTGTTGCGACCGGGCCTTCGAATAATAAGGAAGCATGAATTTACTTCTATTTCGGGTTAAATGGTTGTGATGACCAGTTTGCGCGGTCAATAACTGTCTTAGGCTATTGTCGCCATCATTTCTTAGTGTTTTGTAAATGAAATTACAGATGGAGATTTTGTAGAGATCCGAAAGTTTAAGTATTTGTAAATTTTTGAAAGAATCATTTGTGTGAGCATTATATTCTAGGTTCTTTACCGCTCTGACAGCTCTTTTCTGCAGAGTAAAAATTTTGTTGGTTTTATTTTTATCAGTTCCGTGCCACGCTTCTATTCCGTATTGCAAGTATGGAGAAATAAGCGTTCGGTAGAGCATTTGTAAAGCTGTTTCAGGCAGAAAATTTTTAACTTTATTCAGGATTCCGATGGATTTTGATAATTTAGAACTAATATGAGTGATGTGCTCTTTGAAGGTCAGATGTTTATCTACTATGATGCCCAGAAACTTACATGAGTTGGTTTCTTCGATCTCACCTTCGCCAATTTTAATGCATGGAAGAGATACATCTTTCTTGTATGAGAATGTAATATAATTTGTTTTATCAATATTAAGGCTTATTTTATTAGCTTTGAGCCACGATGAAACCTTATGAAGTTCATTATTTATACTCTCCACAATCATAGCGGGATTTTGGTTCGGAAGGACCACAGAAAGCGTCCTGTCATCGGCAAAAAGTATGAATTTGAAGAATGATGTAGATTTTACAATATCATTGATAAAAATCAGAAACAGGAGAGGCCCAAGAACAGATCCTTGTGGAACTCCATGGCTAATTGTCTGTGGGTCTGATTTTGCGTCGTCAATGACAACGTATTGCTTCCGATTTGTTAGGTATGATCTGCACCAATCATGGGCAATCCCTCGAATGCCATAACAGTGTAGTTTCGAGAGTAGTATTTTATGGTCCACACAATCGAATGCTTTTCGAAAGTCAAGAAATAAAGAGAAGACAGGCTTTCCTTCATCTATATTAGAATAGAGGAATTGTAAATGATTTAATATAGTCTGTGTTGTTGATTTTTTAGAGCGAAAGCCGTATGGTTTATCGTAAAGAAATGATTTTTGTTCAAAATAAGAGTACACTTTTTTGTACACAATCTTTTCGAATACTTTGCTAATAATTGGTAGTACGGAGATAGGTAGATAATTGTTTACACAGGTTTTTTCACCACTTTTAAAGATAGGGGTTACTCTAGCAACTTTGAGGGAGTTCGGGAAAGTGCCTAGTGAGAGAGACTGGTTAATAATATTTGATATCAGCGGAGCTACAATGTCAGCAATAACTTTAAGTACTTTAGTCGGAAACATTTGTAGCCCACTCGATTTATTTTTCATGTTGTTTATGCACGTAATTACATCGGAGGAGTTTGTAGGCGTAAAGTAAAAGGAGTTGGGTTCTCGAATATGATCCATAAATTCCAGGTGATCAGTAGGTTCACTTGGAATACCATCAGCTATAGTTTTCCCTACGTTTACGAAGAAGTTGTTAAAGAGATTAGCAATTTCTTTCTTCTCATGGTATTTCACATTATCTTGAATGACATATTCAATTTTCTTTTTATCGGCATTATTCGGTTTACAGCAAGAGTTAAGGAGATGCCAAGTCTTTTTAACGTCAGTTTTGAATTGAGTGAACTTGAGCGTAAAGTAGTTCTTTTTTGATGTTCTTATCTGGTTTGTTACATAGTTTCTGAATCGGTTATAGGTTTCTCTAGATATTCGCCTTTCGCAAAGGAGGGCTAGGTACGCTTGACGTTTCTTTATATTTACTACGATGTCTCTAGTAATCCAGGGCTTTTGTTTATTTTTCGGGGTAACTGTACGAGTTACAATTGGGCAACACTGATTGCATGCGGTCATTATAGTTTCAGTCAACTTTACTACTGCTTCATCAATGCTCGTAGCATTATAATTTTGTTGAGAGATGTGCAATGTAGGCATTGATTCTTCTAGAACGGTGTGCATTTCTTCAAGATTTGATTCGTTTATTTTACGATATGAGTAAGTTTCAGCCTGTGCCTTGGTGCAAGCAATACAGACATTTTTCTTAATAAGAAAAACTGGGAAGTGATCTGATAAGTCAGAAGTAATTATTCCAGCAAGAAAATCACTTGGGTCTGTCATAAAGATATTGTCAAGCAGCGTAGCACACTCTGAGGTTATTCGTGTAGGCTTTGTAATGATCGGAAGGAAGGATTGAGACTGAAAGGTTGTTAGGAAATTAGAGCTTGGTTCATAGCTTTCATGTTTCAGTAGATCATAATTGAAGTCACCGCATATTATTATGTCATTGTATAAGGGCCTGTTGAACTGAGAAATAATACGATTCAGCTCATTCAGGAAGGATATAGGACAGGCTGTATGAGGCCTATACACCGTTCCAAGCACAATGCGTTTACCATCTCTAGACAGTTCCACGAAGAGTGATTCTATATGATCCTGATTCATTGTTGCACTTGCTACGGTTCTCGAGTCTATGTGGTTAGATATATATGTGCTGATGCCTCCGCCCCGCTGTTTTTTTCTTAGCGAATGGTAACTATGATAATTTTCAAATCGAATCATGTTTTTAGTCGAGTCACCTAGCCAGCTTTCGGTGAAGCTAATCACGTCTAGGTTATATTTAAGTTCAGTAATAGTACATTGTACCTCTTCCAATTTTGGATAGAGTGACCTACAGTTCCAACACAGGAGTGAGAAATCTCGGTCAGTTATTCGTATAGTTTCGTTGAATTTTGATATATTAGTATACCTACACTCTTGAGAGTCGTTTAGGTTTGGATATATTCTGTTCAAATGATTGAGATCTGGGTCGATTTCCTCGAATATCTCAGGGTGATCAGTCATTTAAAATTAGTAAACAGTAAGAAGTAGGTACTATAGAGCTTAAAAACGAAATACAGAGTCAAGCTTTAAGGGATATTCCTGTCTAAAAAACTAGCTTATGAAGTACGAGAGAATAGAGTATAAAAAAAAATCTAGTGCGATTACGTGAGTACACATAAACTCAGTCCATGAGCGAATAATATTGGAGTTCAATATCACGACATTGGTGTAAACAGGTTGCCGCATGAAGGCGTTTTTAAAAGTTCACATACAACAGGCAATAAGTTTTAAAGATCATAACGACAATGATATAATCAGCTAATATGGTTTACGCGTAATAATAACTTTAGTGGTAAAAAAAGAAAAAAAAAATCACAGTAACATTGGGAGGTGAAAAATTGCTGATTGCGTTGTTTCAAAAGTTCACACATAGCTGTCATAAATGTTTACAAACACATCTGTTATACATTTGTATAGATTCACTAACTAACATCAAGTTGAGTTTAAACTGACACGATACCTAATTGAGGTTAAAATAACACGAAACTGACATATCTAATTTGGGGGATCACCTAGTCTGGTCACCCATGACCTGCTTCGATGTCAAATTAAGTTGTTGAATCAGGTATTGCTCGAGGTCATCTAGCTTGTTGATCTCGCGGCGTCTTGAATCTTGGTTTCCGTGGTTGAATATGAAAATGTTTCCATCCTGTGTTCTTGGGATTCCAATTTTATCCGGGAATTTCCTTTTGGCCATCCTCAGAATGTACATGACGTTAGCTCGTGAAGGTATGAGGTATTCATTTATGAAGAAGAACTGTGGTTTCTTTTCTCGGCAGGCGTTGAGAATTTCACGTTTTTTGTTATAATGTTTTAGTTCAAATGCAATGTTTCTTTGATCTACGTTCCCAGTTATTATTTTTTTCCCCATTCTTGTAGCTGACGTAATGTCAGTGTCGGAGAGGTCAATGTTGATCTTGTCCTTCAGGAGCTGGCAGACTGTATCCTTACAGATTTCGCCTACGTGAGATTGCGGTATTTCCCTTTCAAAAATGACGAGAGTACATTTTTTGTCTTCAATGTCTCGGCGCTGATCATTTTTTTCCAACTGGTCGAGGCGGGAGGTTAAGCTATCTATTTTCTCATTCTGTTCTTCGAGAATTTTTTGTGTTCCTCTTCTTTTGTTTCAAATAGCGTTTTAAGGTGGCTTATTTCATTTTGCATTTGAACAATATCACTATTAAATTTTGTCATCACTGAATCGAAGTATTTTATAAGGACAGAAACCACTTCTTTACCGTCTTTCGTAAGGCTAGACACATCAGGGTATTGACCAAACTTCGGTTGAAATTCGATGCTGTTGTTGCTGCTGTTGTTGGTACTGCGTCGTTTGTTAGTCATCTTGAAGATTGAGGGAGTTCGGTCGTTGTGTAAACGAGGGTTGAATACTCTCACACTTTTGAGGGAGTATTATACTCTTAGTTTGATTATTTTTATATAAGGGGTATTTAAATCACATTTGAATACTCAGGACGAGAGTGGGTACCCATTTAGGTTAGAGGTACATTCTTTCTAACAATAGGCACTTTGTTTCGGAGCGAGCGCCACACCCGTCCTCACGCCACGGAGTCACTGAAGACACTAATAATAGAAGAGCCGCGTCAGTCCGTGTGTCACACCCACCAGCCGAAAGTGTGTAATGAGCGTATCTGTGATACAAGCATCACCAAATCCACAATTTTCGGTGTATTAACCCTGCTGATTGGGAGTCGGAATAAATATCACGTGTATTGGTAGGTTAGATTAGCATCTATAGAAGCTTATAAAAAAGATATCAGCAGTTGAGACTTAGCAAAGTATAGGAGAGCCATAGAAAAGCAAACGAAATCATGGGAAAGCCGTATTAAGCTCAGTTGGTCTGTTACTCGGTCTCGCTGTTAAAATGACTATTTTTCATAGGAGTACTGATCTTCTTCTGTACACTTTCACTTCACCAGTGAACATGATTAATAATATTTCAACCTCGGGTTCTGTTGGGTTATATATATTTGTATTTGTTTTTAATCACATCCTGAATACTTTTTAAGGAAATTATCGATTCCCGTCATGTTTGACTGGTCGCGTGAACCAAAAAACCCTACATCTCGGCCATCTCGCGCGCCAGCAGCGTAACATCATCCCCCTTCTCAAAAAAGGGAGGTTAACTATACCATTTACAAGTTGATTTGCTCCAAATGAATTTTGATTTGCTCCTCGCGAAAATATAATTGCTCCAAGTGAATTTTAATTTGGCCCTCGTGAAAATAGAATTGCTCCAAGTGAAATTTGATTTGATCCTAGTGAAATTAGAATTTTTTTTTTATTCTTTTTTTTATTTTTTTTTTATTTTTATTTTTTTTTATTTTTAGGCAAGTCGGACAACCCGATACTCGGGTTGAACCGGTAAACTAGTAATCATTAATTGCCTAACTAAATCTTAATTGTTTACCAAAACTGAAGAAATTTCGGTATGTAGGAACTGTGGCTGAGGTACGTCCCAGTTAAAAAAATTAGACGTTTTCAAGTCGATTATGTGCCGCGGTAGGCAAGACTTCTAGCCGTGTTTTATTCGGAAAAGCAGCCGTTTTTTGGTCGCCATGTCCCCTTTTTATGGCAGGAAAAAACGGCTACAAAACCATTTAATTCCCTTTGCAGCTGTTCGGAAATTCCCACCTTTCTCGACTACATTTCGACTTTCCGCGGCCCGAATTCGACCTTCCGCGGCTTCTCCATTCTATGTATCGACTCTCTGCCGACCTTACTCGACTTTGTACCGGCCTCCCACGGCAGCTGATCGACCTTGCCCGATCTTAGTTACACTGGCTATTCATATACACACCCCCTCACCCCCACACACACACACCCCTCTCCCCGCACCCACCCACCCATAACCCCCCCCCCACACACACACACACCCGCCCTCCCACACACACAAATATGCATCTGAACACATCGTTGATCACCTTCAAGGACGTCCTTTAATTCAGAGGTTGCTGAAGACCGACGAGGGAAAATTCAGGCTTGGTTTCCACATTTTGTTGTGTTTACGTTGCTCATATTGCCGTCACTACCAGCCCCACCACAAAGATAAATCGTGATGAATATCAATTGACCAATGTGGTGAAGCTAATAGTTGGGCCCTTGCTCTTGAAATAGTGCCTCTGCAGACCAGCATTCTACATCTCTTGTTTCTTCTGAAGAATCTCCATCTTCACCAGAAGTTACGGGTCCAAACTCAACTACATGCGAAATAGAAGAAAGCGACTCATTGCGCGTTTCAGCGTCATTTTCTTATGAAGCTTCAGCCAGAGTAGCCAATGCAGCCAACAGTATTTTTTTTGGCCGTTGCACAAAAATGTAAATGGTTTTCTTTTTATATTTGAAATTCAGATCTAAACGTTAAAAAATATTTATAAAATCCTGTCATAAAATTATTGATGTACCGATGTATCGGTATCGGTCATTTTACTGGCATTGGTAAAATCCGGCCGATACTTTCCAATAATACGTATTTTATCATATAAATGAAGGTCATAAACCATGAAAGTAAAAGCATGATCAAATAAAGAACCTATTCATACCTAGCAAATTAGTTAGCTAACAGTTGAATTACAGAGTTTAATCATGTCCGCTAACCGAATTTAATACTTTGACTTCCCGATGAGGCACGTACGTTCAGTAAGTGAAAGCTATGTAGCATGAATAGTTGAAAACAGAAGCGACATAAAATTATTATACTTTTAAAACTAAACAGGCTAACAAAAATCCAACCAATTATGCAAATAAAGTTCATTGTGTATATCGTAGTTTTTTAAATTTATTATAGAAAAGATGGAAATTCGATTTTAATTTATCTAGGTAGTAAATCTTCGATAAAAATTTAAAGACGAAGAATACAGCACGGATAGGTATCATATATAATACAATTTAACGAAGCTAAATTTAAAACATGTGAAGTAGTCAATTTTAAACGTTTCGGAGACCAGCTCCAGCTTCAGTAAGTCTGAAAACGTAAAAGCCAAAATTGGATAGTTCATGACAACAATGAGAAAAGTGACAAAGTGATTGGTAAGAAAAAAAAATCCGTACAAAAATTTCTAACGGATATGAACTATTAGCATTATTTAAAGGTGGCTTCTCTTTGGCAATGTGAAGGGATTCTAAAATGCCCAAATCTAACTCATTAGGTGCAGAGCATAAAATAGAAAAATTGTCCCCGGAAACACGGCTGCTTCACTGTTCGGTATGAAGGCGGATTGATGAATGAGGAGGTTGAGCTAAAGGTCTCCCGGTTCGAAAGCTTACTCCGCGGTGCCATGGGCGATCCTGACGTAAAAAGGCAGCGTCGTCATGCCGACGTAGCCAGACGTACACTGTACGCAACTAAATTTTTTCTCACTGTACGCAACTAAATTTATATACCAGGGATACCCGCATCCGCTTAGGAATCCTATCTTTGTACCGAAAGAAAGAACCAACTCGCAGCAGATTCACAGTAATTACATTCAATTTTACCGCAGGAAAGTGGTGTTTAAAAAGGTTTTCAATTTCCCGGGACATCTTGCGCGTGAAATCACCAAAATATGAAAATACACAGTTGAGCTGTTGCACCGAATCGGCAACATCGTTAATACCTGCATATTTCTTGGCTAAAAATTTTTTAATATGAGCAAGAACAACTGAGGAAGGAAATCCTTTTTACAAAAAAATGAGACTAAAAAATTAAATTCAGCATGCAGATCCACAAAACTAGAACAAATGTTGTAGGCACGATTCAATATGGTTTTAATCGCATTAATTTTAAATCTATGGTTACAGTTACTGTAGAAACTTATGCCCAATCGAGTAAAAGTAGCCTTACGAAAAACTGAAGAAGTGAAAGCTTACTCGAGTAATTTTTGAGTCCAAAAAAGATAACGGGCCATTATTCTCAATTTCGATTGTAAATTTTATTGATGAATGTTTCTCATTTAAATAGTCCCTGAACATTTGAGCATGACTTGGATCACGAAACAACAAAAACGTGTCATCAATGTAACGGCCATAAAATTCTGTTTTAAATTCCACAGGACAATCGGCCAGCCATTTTTGTTCCCAGTGGCACATGAAAATTTTTGCAAATGTGGGTCATAACCGAAGACCCATGCCTTCGAAGACTCCAGGCCCTCGATTTGTTTCTAAAAATTGCCAGCAAGCACAAATATAAAGTTCATAACAGACAGTTCGAGAAGCGTCATAAAATAAGATTTGCCTAGGCCTAAACCTGAATCAGTAGGCAAAGCAAACAAGGAATTTATAATTATTTCGATGGTTTCTGCAAGTGGAATATTTGTGAATAAACTTTCAATATCAAATGAAGCCATAGTAACTTTATCAGCATTTCGACACGATGTTATCTCGTTAACAAATTGAGTTGAGTTACCAAGAGTATATTCATTTCCAGTCAAAGGATTTAACACAGGAACTAGAAATCGTGCTCAGTTAAAATTATGCGCATTCACTGCAGCAAAAATAGGACGAAATTGAAATTTAGATGGAAAGTCTAACTTATGGATTTTCGGCAAACCATACAGGACACCCGGACGTGAACCTGACAGATACAACGTCGAGTACAGTTCAGGAGAGAAAACTTTCAGATTATGTAAATGTTCTGTGGCTCAACCTCCTCATTCATCAATCCGCCTTCATACCGAACAGTGTAGCAGCCGTATTTCCGAGGACAATTTTTCTATTTTATGCTCTGCACCTAATGAGTTAGATTTCGCATTTTAGAATCCCTTCACATTGCCAAATAGAAGCCACCTTTAAATAATGCTAATAGTTCATATCCGTTAGAAATTTTTGTATGGATGTTTTTTTCTTACCGATCACTTTGTCACTTTTCTCATTGTTGTCATGAACTAACCAATTTTGGTTTTTATGTTTTTAGACTTTCTGAAGATGGAGCTGGTCTCCGAAACGTTTAAAACTGACTAATTCACATTTTAAATTTAGCTCCGTTCAATTGTATTAAATATGATACCTATCCGTGCTATATTCTTCGTCTTTAAATTTTTAATGATAGTCCGACTTAGGAGTGTTAATTTTACGTAAATCTTCAAATACTACATAGCTAATAATTTTATTTTAATTTAGCATGTGAATCACCGTACACTAGGAATATCGCATTTTTCTTCTATTTCAAGATGTTTGAAAAATTCACGAACAATCTTATTAGATTGTTCATGAACCAAAACAATAATTTCTCCTCGAAATAGTTATCATTATCATGTTTTTCACACCTAAATACATACTTTGACGAAAAGAAAACATTAAAATTCGATAGGCTCCGAAACCGGAAAGATGCGCAAACACGCAACCAATTATAAGTTTGTTCAAGAATTTTTCAAACATATTAAAATGAAGAAAAATGCTAGATTCGTAATGAACGGCGGTTTACATGCTAAATTAAAATAAAATAATTAGCTTTGTAATATTTTACGATCTAAAAGCTTAATGAAAATAGAATTTTTAGGTATTCCTATGCCAAATTTATAAAAACTTTAAAATGCACCTTCAACTATGTTTAATTGGTTTGATTTTTGTTAGCCTTTCACATACTTTAAGAAATGGAAATTGGGTCAAACTATATAGGTTTCAGTTGTAAAAGTATAATAATTTTACGTCCCCACTGTGTTAGTTTAACTATTTATGCTACAAAGCTTTCACTTACAGACCGTCCGTGACATCGGGAAATCAACGTAGTAGATTCACTTAGCGAGCCACATTAAACTCTGCAAATTCAACAGTTAGCTAACTAATTTACTATGAATGAATAGGCTCTTTATTTAATTTTACTTTCATGAATTATCTCCGTCATTTTCACGATAAAATACGTATTATTGGAAAGTATCGATGATATATCGGCCAGATTTTGCCGCTACCGCAATATCTGTACATCACTAGCCTACGATCACGCAACGTTTGCTTGTAGGACGCTCCTCAATTTAAAGTATAATTCAACCCTAACTCATCGATAATGCTGATGTTCATCAGGTTATTAAGGATTTTTCTTCGGTCAGTATTTACTTTAATGTGTTCACGGAAATCACGACCTCTGTTTTAAAGAATCACTAAATGAGCACGAATGACATTTTGCTCGCTGATACGTAATTTTCGAGCTATAACATGAATTACGTTCAGGTAAAATTAACGTTATATAATCGTCTACATCGTACCTGCATTCTTGAAACACGCCCAGTATTTTGGCGGTAACCATCAGTGTCAGTACGGCTAAGTTAAGTTATTTTAGTTTAGTTTATTCAGCTAATCTAACGTTACCTAACCTAATTTAACCTAGCATCACGTTATGCCGTATTACATCATATTTACGCGTCCGTTTCTCCATTTTTATATACTAAGTTCCTATAACTTTACAGGTTAATAACTCAAAAATTACGCATCAGCGAGCAAAATGTCATTCAACTGAAACGTTCGTAAATGTGTTCCTTTAGAGATTTTTTGACACAGAATTCATAATTTCCGCGAAAGAATTTAAGTAAATATCGACCTATTCTTCTTTCATCATTGTGATTCCTTAATTTTATAATGTAGCTCGTCAGATGTCTCTGAAGTTTACTTTTCTTACTAAAAATTTGAAAACTAGTGATGTACTGATTATAGAAAAAGGCCGATACCGATACTATCCGTACATCTAAATTGAAAACATTGCACATTGTTGCTTGTCAAAGGTTTCTCAAGTGGAATTATACTGCAACTTAAAAGTTTGACGCTAAATTGTGTTAACACTTATTGTAAAAAAAGAATGGAATTAATAGTGAATGAACACACACTATTATAAAGGGTGGGGCAGAAAAACCTATCCGATTTCAAAACGTTATAAAATTAAAACGACTGAAGTTGTCAAAAATTTTTTTTATTAGCATATCGCAAATTTTATGCCATTTTTAAATTTAAGTTTTGAAAAGCACATCACTCAAATGTCGTCCTTGGGAGCGGATACACTGATTTAGGCGCTCGCGGTAGCTTTCCATGACTTTCACCGTCATTTCCACAGGAATTTCTTCAATTGCCCGAGCAATTTCCCTTCGTAAAGCAAGAAGGGTCCTTGGTCGATGCTGGTAAACCTTCGATTTGAGGTAACCCCAAAGGAAGAAGTCACATGGAGTGAGATCCGGTGAGCGCGGCGGCCAGCCAAGATCACCTCTCAGGGAAATGAGGCGACCGGGAAACAGTTCCCTGAGAATGTCCATTGATCGTCGCGATGTGTGGGCGGTTGCACCATCCCTGTTGAAACCACACATTTTCCACGCCATTTTCTTCCATTTTGGGTCTAAGAAAATTTTCCAGCATGAAACAATAGCGCTCGCTGTTGACCGTTACGGTTTGCCCATTTTCTTCAAAAAAGTAAGGCCCCCAGACGCCTAGGCGGGAAAGAGCACACCACACAGTCACTTTTGGGCTATGGAGGGGTTCCTGATGGATTTCTCGAGGATTTTCGTCACTCCAATATCGAAAATTCTGCCTGTTAACGGCACCACAAAGGTGAAAATGGGCTTCGTTCGTGAAGAGCACAACATCTTCGTTTGGGAGTTCTCGGAGATCGCGACACAGGTTCGTACGGGTTTCAAAATCCCTTTCACTTAATTCCTGTGCAACAACCATTTTGTAGGGATGCATTTTGAGGTCCCGGTGCAAAATGCGCCGAATACTGCGGTTGAAAATCGCCAAAGCGAGCGAATGTGTTCGCGCCGAACGACGCGGGGAACGTTCAATCGCGGCTCTCACATTGGCCACGTTTTCAGGTCCTGTTGCTGTCCTGGGACGTCCAGGCGACTTCTTTTTCAATGCTGAACTCGTCTGTCTAAAATTTGACACCCACACTTTAATCGTAGCGTGATGTGGAACAGGATCATGACGCCCGAGTCCGAAATGAATTCGAAAAGCACGTTGTGTAGCAATTATCGAACCGCCGCATTCGATAAACCGCTCAATAACAAAAGCACGATGTTCACCAGACCAAGGCATGTTGACTACTGACAAATGGCATAAAACCGGCTTTCTAACGATTTTTACCCCGCTACTCTACCTGCTCCTTCTTCTGAGAAAAAGGGATTTGAAATCGGATAGGTTTTTCTGCCCCACCCTGTATTTTGCATCTATTGCTTCGTTAAACTACAGTTTAAGTTTTGAAGCATATACAATTGTGCACTACCAAATATGAAATCAACATTGGCCGCACAGTAGTGCAATCCTGATTCCTGATTGACCTTAAGTGCGTAATTGTTCCTTCTCATTAATATATGTATACTACTATTCATTCACACTAAAAAATTATTGAGACGGCAAGGTCAATCCCTCATCAGGCACTTGACAACATGCCATACCGGCTTAATTAACGTCTTCAATGGAATAAGAAACTTACGTGAGATCGAACACCTCATACCTTTTTAGAGCAGAAATTTTTTCAGAAATCAGAGACACTTCAACGTACTACACTCTCGCACAGAAATAAATTCTGACATTGCGTGAAAAACCTTATTGAATAAATGAGGAACCAGCACTACACCTGTGACGCACAACACCCTTCAAATAACTGCCGCGAAAAAGCTTGAGTGATCAGACTTGTCCAAATGTGCGAGCAGTGTTGCCATGTCTAACTCGAATGGAAATAAAATTTTGGCTCAGATAAACAACAGGATAGTATTATTTAATGTACACTATACAAAATGATTAAATTGACATTTAAATACCATATAACATTATAACTATCCGCAAGGAAAAGTTTTAGGTAACTGTACCATTTTTTAGTTGACAGCTTTGACTAGAAAGTTTTCCTCAGCAGCTACCGACTGTAATTTTAATGGCAAATGAATTTTGCTATCTGAGAGTGGTCAAGAATGTTCGTATGTAAGATTTTCCCTTGAGAATGTTTTTATCTTCCATTTGAGAGTAATTTGAACTCGACAGGTGAATTATTTCAAAAGTTATGAGTGGTAGACTAAAATCTAAAGTTGCACTTAAGATATTCTAAAGAAATTTCTGTAGTTTCCAGAAAACCGTTGCTCGACTGTTAATCAAATAGGTCGAACGCAAGCCGACATTCTCCTCTTGAATCCGCCTATGGGCAAGGGCTCGATTTTTCCGGCTTGTTTCCGTCTAAATGAGACTAGCGGATAGCCGTCGAACGGGAAATTTTGGTCGAGAGCGGCCGACAGAGGAGCGTTCTGACCTTAAGCAGCCATCTTTCACTGTGTTCTGCTACCTGTCGACCTAAAAATGGCATGAATTTTTAACTGGGGTGTGTCGTATATACTATATCTGCTCAGTCAAGTTCTGTTTTTACAGGCGTTAGAGTACTGTTCTTGTGTGCGTGACTTGCTTTTTTAGTTAATAAACTTAATTATACTTTACCTGCGGATAAACTCTATTCATAGTTGTTCAGTTGATAAGCTATATTTTTTGATTAAATAATTTGTTTGTGTAGTATCGTTGAAGTAAAAGTGTTCAGAAGATGTTCAGTTACTTGTTTATCAGTATCTGTGTATATCGGTATAGTGTGAAATTCAACCAAATTATTTATTTCAATTACTGCACTTCCTATTTCAATATTCTATGGTATTGTTCCGTCTTTATTAAGTTGTATCACTTGTCTTGTCAGTCGATTGTCAGTCATGTTATTATTGCTCCTGTTTGTGTTTTATGGCCTTCATGGAGCTGAAAATCTTATTTATTTTTACCTTGGGTGTCTTTTACTTCCAGCTGATGTGTCAAATCCCGGAGTTCCTGCCCACACTCCATTTCTGGGGCTCTTCTAGGCTCTGTGATCGCATTGTTTTCTTGGACCCTTTCACATTTGTCTTAACTACCCGTCCTGATCCCGTAATTCTCCCCTGTGTACTTTTTACTGACTACCTGTGTTCCCATAACAAATAACAAATATATAAGCATGGTTCTGTTTATTTCCTTCATTTTCTTAGACGTCCTCTGGTAATCGTGAGAGTTATTTCATTTTTTACTAACTAGGCCCACGCTAATAAAATCGATACTGCTTGTTGCTATTAGATATAAGAAAAGGATTAGCGACATTGTTAACACTGCTCCTTTGACAGTGGATTTTGAAAGCCAATGTTTAAGGTACAATGAGGAATTCGGTATCCGTGATACCTAAATTTTTTATTATTATTCCTCAAATTTATTTATCATTAAAAGTTACATTGCTGGAAAATATTAAGCTTTACTGAGGAGGCTCACGCCCCTGGAACTTATGTGGTTCATTAGAAGAATTCTCTAAAGAAAAGCTCTGCTCAACACTCACAGGAGTTGAACCTGGTCATAAGCTTCCTGTATATAAACTTGCTAGTGTACACGGCCCGTCAAAAATGACGGGATTCAATACCTTTCTCGCAATACCTTCCATGCATAAGCTTCTATCAAAGGTAACTTATTTCTCTTGTAATGACCGTAATAAACATTTGAAATACGGTAATTTTGAGTCGAAATAGAAGTAGTTGTAGTCATTCGTATTCCTAGGCACAGATATTTAGCATTACTGACAGGAACTGCGAGCTTGTGTATGTATATTGCAACATGTAATACAATATTGCATGCACTGAATGGCATTATCAAATGTAATACAGTATATTTTAACGCTGCATACTATAGTGAGCAATACCCCCTGAAACCGGTATCCACGATACGGACTCGAGTATATAAGGCTCTGGATCTCTCTTATTTTTCAAAGTGACTTATAGTGCACTTGTACAGCGAAAATTATTAGTGTATTAATTTACCAGTGAACTAAAACCAAGACTGCCAGAGCTAAATTCTTCCTATCTATTCTTAAGAGCGTGACACGAGACATAAATATACACACGACGGTCATTCTTAGTAGTAGATAGAAGATTAATCTATTATAATAGAAGAGCCGCGTTAGTCCGTGTGTCACACCCACCAGCCGAAAGTGTGTAATGAGCGTATCTGTGATACAAGCATCACCAAATCCACAATTTTCGGTGTATTAACCCTGCTGATTGGGATTCGGAATAAATATCACGTGTATTGGTAGGTTAGATTAGCATCTATAGAAGCTTATAAAAAAGATATCAGCAGTTGAGACTTAGCAAAGTATAGGAGAGCCATAGAAAAGCAAACGAAATCATGGGAAAGCCGTATTAAGCTCAGTTGGTCTGTTACTCGGTCTGGCTGTTAAAATGACCATTTTTCATAGGAGTACTGATCTTCTTCTGTACACTTTCACTTCACCAGTGAACATGATTAATAATATTTCAACCTCGGGTTCTGTTGGGTTATATATATTTGTATATGTTTTTAATCACATCCTGAATACTTGTTAAGGAAATTATCGATTCCCGTCATGTTTGACGGGTCGCGTGCACCAAAAAACCCTACATCTCGGCCATCTCGCGCGCCAGCAGCGTAACATCATCCCCCTTTTCAAAAAAAGGGAGGTTAACTATACCATTTACAAGTTGATTTGCTCCAAATGAATTTTGATTTGCTCCTCGCGAAAATATAATTGCTCCAAGTGAATTTTAATTTGGCCCTCGTGAAAATAGAATTGCTCCAAGTGAAATTTGATTTGATCCTAGTGAAATTAGAATTGCTCCAAGTGAAATTTGATTTACCCCTCGCGAAAATAGAATTTCTCCAAGTGAATTTTAATTTGATCCTCGTGCAAATAGAATTGCTCCAAGTGAAATTTGATTTGCTCCTTTTCATTTTAAATCATTACATAAGAATTTTATTGGCTTTATAATGTTATTTGAAAGAATCTTAGTGTTATTTATTTTTTCATTATGAAGTGATTTTATTCCAATAATGCTAACAGAGATACAGAGTTTTTGCAGGGCAAACCCTATTAAAAATTATAGGAGTGGCATCGGTGATTCTTGGGAGCGCTCCCAAATATGCATGGTTGTTTCATCCATGCGTCTCCTATGAGGCAACTTCGAAGTGTCCACTTTATCGGCGCGCCTGCGCCTCTGTCCCAACCGGTGGCCACGCATGGCTCAGCATGGAGCACTACCGTCGCGCTCCCAAGTCGCGACCAGTTTCTTCTATTCACCATCGGAGAATCATGAGAGGCCCAGGATGGCCACCTCTTAATTTAATTTAAAAAAAACGGCTGCGCACAGCTGATTTCCCATTAGTTACACTTTCCAACCGTCACACTTCTCAAACCGATTAAGGTAATTAATGGACAACTGGCTATATTAGGTTGAGAAGCGTTAACGGTTGAATGTGCAATAATGGGAAATCAGCTGTACGCAGCCTTGGAAGCGATAACATGCACGGTACAATTTCATTTCAGTAGATTTTTCATCTTTCATTCCTAAAATTAGAAAGGAAAATGAAATGACTTTATAATCGATCCTTTTTATTTCCTGAATAAATATCCTCTGTAAAGAATCAAACAAGATAAAAAAATATTTTCCTGTTAAGCTTGGTGTTGACACCACTAATTTCTATAACATTCACTAGGATAATATTTATCAATAGGCCTTTCCCCCCCAGAGAAGAGTAACGTGATATAGCCCCTTCATTCTCTCCACGTCATTCACACATCCACACACAATAAGTTCCACATCTTAGCTCCCGTGGGGTGTGGGGGCCTTCCCTGTTTCCCATGCTGCTTCGGTCAGGGCATCACGGTACTTTCGGTGACTTCCACCGCAGCCGAAGCCGCATCATAGTTACCCCTCCTTCTCCCCTCGCACACCAGCCTAGAGTTGAACCCTCAAGTGCGTGGGAAAATCGATCTGGAGCCGCGTGAAAACAATTCATCCCCCCACAATCGCTCTCTGCCACACTCAATCAAGGGCACACATACTAACTATAAGATTCCGTATAGTGACGACTAAATCTTAGTCCCTATTTGCTACATGAGCCTATCCTAGCTGTCTAAGATACTTGTGAAAATATTCGTCTATAAGAAGTGAAAATATTCATCTCATATATCTAGACTCGACTTCACCGAACACCAAACGAGAAGAAAACTGCACACGATACGAATCCTGCGATAGAGCGGTGGTCGACATCACAAACCCTACAGATCTAAAACTTACAAAGAGGTGTAAGTAGGGGTGAAATCTAGGCTTTTAATCATCGGACTTCCTTGTCCAATGTGCGCTGGCATGGCTAATCGCATCTCTCTCGAGGCGATGATGGTGTTGCCACCCCGGGTTCTTGGTTGCCCACAGCAGCCGGGACAATCTTCGAAACTGATGCAAGCTCAGTTCGCCGGCGTCCTCTATGACCATCCCAGTCTACGGCCCCTGAAAAAAAGAAATAATAAGTTTAGTGAATTATGGCAAAAATGACAAAAGCTAATTAATGCAAAACTAACGCATCTTCAAAGACTCGCAACAGTTCTGCTTAGTTATAGTTACAACGTCTAACGCACATCTATTACTGCTTAGGCCTTCCTGTCTTCAAGAAAGGTGGTGCAAAGAGAGGATTAATAAAAGAAAGATCTAGTATGGACATATACACGGGAAATCTATGCAAAAGATGTGTTCCACATGGAACATTCTTGTGAAATAACACGTGTATGTTGCTGCACAGGACATAACTGCATAAATACAGCATGTCAGAAAAAAAGTTCAAACTAGAAAAGAAGCTCAAGAATGTACAGGTGCTGAAGAAAAGGGTAGTATTAAACCAAAAAAGTTGGTCCTTAACTGCCCAAAAAAACTATTCCATTTCAACAAAAAAAGAAAAAATCTACCTAACCATCAATTCTGCCCTTCACATTTTTCCTGTAGTAGCATTAATTCTTCTAGATCAAAGAACTGTACCCCCTGAGGGGCATCAAAAGCACATCGAACAGCTTTCTCTGAGCATTTCTCAAACCCCCTGGATCTCATTTCATATCGGCATCATTACTCATTATTCGCCTGATAGCATGTTCAACAACATATTTTTTAACATTCTTCCCACACGCAGCAACGCTTGATACTCTTATCTCACGTTTGTTTTGACCGCGTCAATAAAATCACCGTTTTCAGCACCACAAGAGATCAAATATTTGAAGGCACTAATTTCTTCTGTGCCTCTTCATTTCACATCACATTCATTCCTCCGTTGACATTCCATTCGAATATTTCTAGACTCGACTCGAACTTTAACTAAACTATTAATCTTATATAGACAAATTCGCCATGAGTGAGCTACTATAGAGCTTCATCTGCAAGTTTATACTATACTGCATAATGTATATCAATTAAGATTCATATCTTACTTCTAACAAATCGGGTTAATTGGGCCAGGATTCAGCCGGTGGGACACTCGCTCACATAAAAATGTGCAGATTTGTTCTATTAATGTGAAATTTGTCTCACTAAAATCCACCTGTGAGTCCTTTCCAAATACAATTCAAAAACTTAATTTCTCAACCCAACATATTAGCGTCTTCCTTGGGATGTTGTTTGTGCAATTATACGAAATGTAGTCTACTAGGAATGTTAAAATATCCATGAAGACATCCACCGACAGATACACCAAACCCACCATGAAACTTCAAGATGTTTTTAATACTACTAGCACTTATAATAGCACACATAAGAAATAAAGTTTTGTACATTTACCTTTCAGCGCGTTTCGGATTGCTGCTTTTACAGTGCTTCGTGGCTCTGCACTGAAGTCTGGAATTTCCCTGAGACAGTCTGTAGAAAACGGGTTCATTTTTTAGGAAGAATATATGTACACAGCATAGATAGAGAGATCAAAAAATATTTTCGTTCGAGCTAATCAGAGCAGAGCATTCGTTTATTTCGGGGGAGGATTTCAAAGTTGCAAACCAAAAATTGAAATTGTTTGATTTAAGGCTTCATAAAAATTGTGAACTTTTAACGTTTGTTTCAAAATCAATGTACACATTTGTCTGAGCCATTTATTACATTTACTTGTGATGAGTATTTTTGGAATTTTAATTGCAGCATAAAACATAAGAAAAGGCAATCATCAACGGACCTTCAAATACATTAAAACATCAAAGGTAGACATTAAAACATCAAAGGAAACGAGTCTACCTTTCTTTGGAGATACTCACGTTCTATTATTTTACATGCTGGTGATTCGTTGAACTTGGTTTTGGACTGCACACGACGAGCGCCCAATCCGGTCATGGAGAAAGTCAGTGCCAGCTGTCTCGACAAGATTATCTTCAGCATAGAAGTAACTGTTCGTGTAAGGTTGACCTCCTTTGCAGCCTTCAGACGAACCACCTGCGTGTAAAAAGCAAAGTAAAATCAATAATGTTTTTGAAATAACTCATTAAATGCACAAGAAGCTTTCTTTTTTAACGTCCGTGTTAGAAATATATAAATAGAACTTTCAACAAACAATCACTCGTTAAAATTACCCCTTGTTGTAAACACATTTCCTGCACATCTACTCGATCTTGCCACGGCTCAGTTGGTAATATTGTATACATGAAAGTCGAATAATTTTTTTTTCTACAGCGCTCCCGTCGTTAAAGAAAGAGGTAAAATATACAGAAACCGAGATGTCTTGCGGTATGTATGCTATAAGTTATTTAGCACAATGAGTTTTAAAATGATTATTGTGCAAAGTTCTTCGTGAAAGAGCAAAACCCCAGTGGTACAGTCATGTATCCTAATTCGCAGGTAATCTTTCAAATAACTAAATTATTTTAACCAAGAGATTTTATGTACTTACTAGATCCTCCTGCTTCAAAAGATTTTGTAGCGCATCTTCAGTACTTGCAGGCATCCAATTTTGGTAAGAGATTGGCACAGGAACGTTTTTTTTCTGTTGGAGCTCTTGCATCATGCTTTTCAATTCCAGCAAAATGTCTTGAATTCTTCCCAATTTTTTCCCAACAGTATCCTTTTTGTCGGAAGCTCGGCAATTATCTAAACTTCGAAGCGAAGATCTGTAAATTAAAAAAATTGCAGCTTTAGCACACCAGACCTAATTTCTAATTGACTTAGGTCATGTCAACTTCATCAAGAGTATAAAACAGAATAAACATGAACTTGAATCTCAGAAACGGGATATAAACTGGAAAAAAACAGGAGCTAAAGTACATACTGACTGATTAACGCATGTTGGGCATGAATTGTCCTTTTGTGAATCCTTAAAAAAAAAAGGATCCTACTACCTATGTTTGCGGTGATGGAGGCAACTTTTTCTTTATAGTTGATTCGATAAATATCATGCTGCACATAATTAATTTCCTATTCTGTACATAAAATAGTTATTGATTGGGACCATCACAGACTTCCTTTCCTAAACTATCAGATCCTTTTTAAAGACTAAGCCTAGTTCTTTGAATACATATTTACTAACTGGTTGCGTGAGGGAGGGAATTCCTCAGTAGCTACTACTGGAACAGAGCAAGCTGTGGGTTCCATCTCCTCACTTGAGTCTGATTCCCCTGTAACAGTGCGTCATTATGAGCGTAAATAGATAAGTTACTTCAATTAGTTTGAGAATCCCTAAAAAAAAGGTATTCCGAAAGAGAAACAATTGAGAGGCCATATAGTATACACACTTACACAGGGAATGTATGAACAAGGTGGGGGAGATCCCAGTTTGGCAACAGGAATTCGTTCCATTAGAAAACGAAAAAAGTCAGAAGGAATTTCAGATTAGAAGAAATTTCAAGATGATGGTCTACAGGTGTTAGAAATTCATGGATGTGATCAAAGCTGTCTTGAGTAGCTAACATATTTTTCTGTCAATAGAAAGTTTTCATAAATAATGTAAGTATAGAAAACTATGTATGCATAGAATACATGCTTCATATTCAGGTAAACCACGTTATAATTGTAACCAAAGACAGTACAATGAGAACAACAGAAATACTCACATTGTACAGGGGAACAAAACAAGTTACGTCAGACTCCAGTGCCAACTTTAGTTCTTGGACTTCTACGCAGGATTGGGTCTTGAGTTGAACGGTGAACAGCTGGATCAGCTGCTAGACTCCGTCTTTTTCTTTTAATGTCTTCCAATCTGGGAATTTCTTCACCAGATTCATTGGAAGTAGCATCTCCGGAGAGAATTTTTTTCTCAGCACGGTGATAATCATCTGTAAAAAAAATGGGACAATATAGGCTTTGATATTACCAAATTGTTGTTGAGAACCTGAATATAACACACATGCTCCGCAACTACACTGGCACAGGTAGAAATTAAAGCTAACTATAGTATATCCGTTGTTATTTCGAGTGAATAGTATCTCTAATGAATACTTTAATTGACTTGTTCACAGAAACTATTTAAATGACACACCTTCATACTGGCTCCTTCCACAATTTCACCACTGAACATTCTGATCTGCATATCCTCATTCATAAATCTTTCTGAAAAGAGTTGCCCATGCACTACCAACTACCTATCCATACACACCAGGTTTTTGGCTAATTTTTCCCACCTCGCCCAGCAAAACCACTCATTCAATTCCTCTGACTATATAATTACAGACACTATGTTAATAACATCATAAAACACAGTAAAATGCTGTAAATTAAATCAACTTTTAGCGTCTATTTAATGTCTTACTTGAATGAACAGCAACTCTATCAAAAAAAAAAGACGCCCACTTCTTTTTATCAGGAAGTACTTCAGACTCAGCCAGAATAGCCACATTTCCGCTTGTGGGCCAGTACACTTTCTGAAGACCATTGGAATTGAATATCCAGGTTCTTGGCACAATTTGCCAGCTATCGTCTGGAAAAATAATTCCTAAAAATTTTTTATTCACGATAACCTGCAAAGAAAGACAAATTTCAGATAAATACATTTTGAATCCTAAGAATGATTAGGAGAGTGTGTGAGAGTCTTTTTGATATGCATATGAGATGAGTGCAAATATTTTTTGTGCCCCTACCAGCCAGTTGATCAAAAAGGAATACATACCTATTAATTTTTCAGCCACAGTATATGGAAATTGCTAAGTAGGATTTCAACATTTCTTTAGAGCTAATTGTTTCATCGTAAGCTATTTAACCAAATAATTATCTATCTGCAGGTCATCAATTAATGAATGGCTACAGCAAACTAGTTACAAAGGTGAAGAAGAATAGAGCAATGAATATTGAACTGGCTAGAAAATGAAAGCAAAAAAGTAAACAAAAAATAATTTTACATGTGGTCTCAGTAGTAGTCTAATCTAAAAATGCATATTTATTTATACAATTCATATATGATCTGTATTTCTTTTTGATTGGATGGGGCTTGGCTTTTTTTATACAAGCTAGATACAAAATATTTATTGGTCTTTATTTCACAAGAAATTGTACATTGTCATAATCCACCAATGAAGAGGTGACAACTCATAAAGGAATATAAGGAACTTCCCTAACGGGATAAAAAGTAATAGATGAGGGTAAAAACTTCACAACATTGAAACAAAAAAGTACATAGACTTGCTAATAATAGCTACTGACAGCAGGCTACTTCCAACAAGCTCTACAATTTTAATGATTTAATTTACTCCTGCATGTCATTAAGCTTGGTGCTTTCTGGATCCATGTCTTTATGTGATTTTTGGCTTTTGAAAAAATGGAATGGGGTGGAATTTTGGGTGAATGGGGAATTACTTTCTTTATTATAGCAGAGGAAAACAGCATACATACATCATAAAAAGTGAATTTTACAACTAGTATCAAACTGTTGATCCCATAGTTGAAAGATGTTAAGACAAGGTCTTTGCCCAACATTTGTTGAACTCCCTTTAGGAAGGAGTACATTTTGAAATTGCATAAATTTTTCGCATTATGCGTTGCTTGCTGTATTTAGTATTAAGTATTTCATTCTATATTTTAAATATCCATTTAGTAAAAAAGTAGGTTGTAATTTTTTGCTATTCAAGGAAGTAAAACGTATTTAAGAAGTAGTTAAATTTGAAATTGAAATTTCAGTTGATATCTTGTATCAGTAATTTTCATTTTATCTTCAGTTATAATCTAAATAATCTCATTCATTATTGTAACATTTTGCTATTAAATTCTAATATTTTGATTCAAGAATAATAACTATCTAATAAATGATTCACATACATTTCATGTCCAAGGTTGTAAACAATTTATTAAATTAGGTTTTAACTAACCAGAATTTGGAAATCAACTTTAATGGTTAAAAATATATTGATCCCTGTTGATAAATATGAAGAACATAATTCTATGAAACATTTCACTCAGTATAATAACTATTACTTTGTATAGGCATTGTGAATTAGGAAAGAAGAGAAATCTCATTCATTTGGACATGAAAATATTAGTGATGTACCGATGTATCGGTATCGGCCATTTTTAGTGGTATTGGTATCGGTATCGGTATCGGCAAAATCCGGCCGATACTTTACAGATACTCTCCAATATTATGTATTTTATCATTAAAGTTAAGGTCTTAAATCATGAGAGTAAAAATATGTAACCTAATAATACCCGTTGTGTGTTTATTTACGATTTGGTGTCCGCTTGTTAATAAACATAGGTTGTGTGAGTTTGCGGTATCATGGATACCGAATTCCTCAGTGTAACATTAAAAGATGGCGTTTCCATGCATTTAAATATTTGACATTTTATCAGGATAGGTTTTGTTAGGATAGGTTAGGTTAGCTTAGATTAGGATAGGCTAGGTTAGCACAGGTTAGATAATACTGACAGAATTTTTTCTCGGGTCCGCCTAGCTTAACGATGACATTTTCCATGGAATTTCCACGGGTCCTGCTACTATCTAATAATACCTTTGGTTTATTTGGATTCCGCTTCTTCCATTTTTTGTTGTCACGCTCATAAGGAGAGTTATAGTGACCGTATCTGTGATACGAGTTTCACCAGCGCGCAAGTACAAGAATATTTTTCATTACGGGGGCTGTTAGGATGGATACATTGGTTGGGCACCACATCTGGAATATTTTTTAAAGAAAGTTAGTGAATTCCGTAATTTTTGACGGGCTGTGCGTACTTGTAATCAAATAAAGAGCCTATTCATACCTAGTAAATTAGTTAGCTAACTGGTGAATTATAGCATTTAATCAGGCCCGCTAACTGAATTCACTACTTTGAATTCCCGATGAGTCACGTACGGTCATAACTGAAAGCTATGTAGCATGAATAGCTAAACCCTGTAGCGACATAAAATTATTATACTTTTACGACTAAACCCATATAGTTTGACCTGATATCCATTTCTTAAAGTATGTGACAGGCTAACAAAAACCAAACCAATTTAATAAAGTTGGAGGTGCATTTGAAAGTTTTTGTAAATTTAGTACAGAAGTAGCTGAAAATTCTATTTTAATTTAGCTTGTAAATCGTCAAATATCCCGAAGCTAAGAATTTATTTTAATTTAGCAAGTATATCGCCGTTCATAACGAATCTTGTATTTTTCTTCTATGTTAAGATGTTTAAAAAATCCACGAACAATCTTATAGTTGAATACATCTGAACGGGTCAGTTGATTGCTTTAATCTCAACTTGATGAGGAATTTAAAAACGAGGAAAATTCCAAGGAACTTAATCATATTTACTAGGAATACGTTTCGGAGTCAAGATCCATCATCAGTTCGTAAAAGTAAAATTCATTATGACTACTATAAAAGAAAATGTTGGGTACAGTCATTAAAGGAAATCACGAAAACAAAACATAAATCAAAACATGTCCCAGAGAAAAAAAAATCGACAAGATCTACTTACAATTTGCAATGGGCAGGAACTGTCGGAATTGTTGAAGGCCGGTTTTCGTTTAAAAATATGTAGCGACTCTGAAATTCCGAGGTCACATGTAGTTTAAGCCGAATCTAAGATTTTGAAGTCTGCAGAGGATATCGGTACGTTGCATTTTACTGCGTGATTACGTACGAATTGTGCGAATTGGTTCCCCGTGCGGAAGCTTCAACCCCGATGTTCGGCCATTCTGATATACAAATTTTGTGCCGTCATGCCGACGTACGATGATGTGCACTGCACACAACTGTACAACTGTAAGAATAAATCAGAAAGGCTCGCTTCTCTATCAAAAGCGTATCCTTGTCTTGTACCGGAATTGCATAATTTTAAGGCTGCTTCTTTTTTCCGGTACAAGGATGCGCTTCCGATGGAGATGCGAGCCTCTCTGATTTATTCTTAACCGTTGTACAGTTGTGTGCAGTGCACATCATCGTACGTCGGCATGACGTCACGATATTTTTGTAACAGAATGGGCGAACATTGGGGTCGAAGCTTCCGCGCGGGGAACTAATTAGCTTACTCCTCACACTCCGCAGTGCGTACAGTACGTAATCACGCAGCTAAATACAACGAACCAATATCCTCTGCTGACTTCAAAATCTTATATTCGGCTTCAACTGCATGTGAACTCAGAATTTTAGAATCGTTACATATTTTTAAACGAAAACCGGCCCTCAACAATTCTGATAGTTCCTGCCCGTTACAAATTGTAACTAAATAATAGTCTTGTCGACTTTAGTTTTTCTGGGGCATGTTTTAATTTTATTTTTATTTTCTTGATTTCCTTTAATGACTGTATCCAACATTTTGTTTTTTCTTCTATTGCAGACTTAATGATTTGTACATTTACGAACTGATGATGGATCTGGACTCCGAAACGTATTCCTAATAAATATGATCAAGTTCCTTGAAATTTTCGTTTTCAAATTCCTCATCTTGTAGATGGTTACGTGTTGGCGGATATTTTCGGTTTCGGGGCTTATCGAATTTTACTATTTTTTTCTTCACCAAAGTATGTACTCGTATTTTGTGTGAATAACACGAAAATGACAGCCCTTTTTAGGAGAAATTATTGCTTTGGTCCACTTTTGGAGCCAGTTGCTATTATAGCTAGTCTACATTACGTTGCAATACGATTAAAAACGCATATCTATTGAATGGATTTCATTTTGTTATTTTTCTCGACAATATAGTTAACATAGCAAGAGCATTTTATTTATCATAATCGGAAACTTTATTGTAAATATTTTTATATTATTAGATATATTAGCAAAAATTTTTATTATAACCCCCATGTAGGGCTTATAATGGTTTTATTTTAATTCAAGTGTGCACGGCCCGCCAAAGATGGGATTCAATACCTTTCATGAACGAATTTTCAAGATGTAGATGACAAACAAAACAGTATATCCATCCTAACAGTACCCGACCCGTGATGAAAAAATTCTTGTACTTGCGCACTGAGTGAAACTCGTATCACAGATACGGTCATTATAACTATCCTTATGAGCGTGACAGAAATGGAAGAAACAGACATCAAACAAATAAACCAAGGGCAAGGGTATTTATTAGGTAGCAGCATGACCCATGGAAATGCCAAGGACAATGTCATCGTTAAGCTAGATGGACCCATGGAAAAATTCCGTCAACATTATCTAACCTATGCTATCCTAATTCTATGTCGTAACTCGCACCACCACAAAGCACGTTCACGACGCGAAGGCCTAGCGATCGTCATTACATGGTAGCAACTGCGGTTCTTGTAGGCCCTACACCACTAATGCGTTGTCCACTGTTGCCAATACGTAGAACGGAAAGTCGGGTAGGTTTAAAATGTTAATGCCGAGTACATATGTACAAGAACACACAAAGTTCTCTTGACTCGGAGTTCCCCTCCAGTGACAAATCACCATTACTCAAAAACGGTTACTTCGGGCACAGCTATTTTCAAAATTACTATATTTAATTTAATGTCTTTTAATTATTCAATATGGCCTGAAAGCTGCACAAAAGCGACATGGTTAGGAAAAATGGGCAAATTACGGCGACCACAACAACCTATCCAATACTACTAACCTATCCTGATAAAATTTAAAACATATCAATGCATGTACAGACGATCTTTCAATGTTACACTGAGGAATTCGGAATCCATGATACCGCAAATTCAGACATCCTATGTTTCTTAAGAAGCGGACACCGAACAAACACATAAACAAACATACAACGAAATACGTATTATTAGGTTAGATGATTGTAAAAGTATCGGTATCGGTAGTAGTATCGGTCAAAGTATCGGTATTTTCAAGTATCGGAGTATCGGTATCGGTATCGGCCAAAAAATGGGTATCGGTATCGGTATCGGTATCGGCCAAATAAATGGTATCGGTACATCACTAGTTGCTTTATATGGAAATTTGGCGCCAGATGAAATTTGTAGAGGATCTTCTCAGATAAATTTCATAAAAACGAAAACAACGAAGGCATTAAAATCAGAAACAACAAGAGATCGATTGTTAGCAAAACAGTACATGAGAAGAAGTTCTTCAAACTGTCTAAACTAGGAGCTGGAGAAATCATTAATAAAGAAGGTTGAGAAGGTTGAAGACGTAACTATTCATCAGCTGTATAAAACCAGACTCAAAAACAGAGAGGAAAGAATATAATAAGTCTTCATGTTGTAGACGAGGAAGAAAATTATTATTAAAAAAGTAAGCGGCTTTAAATATTATGTTATTTGTAACATTTTTGACATCTGGGGAAATCTTGGGAAAATTACTTGGTCACCCTTGGGAAAATCGTACAATCGAATGGCAGCCCTGCAAGGCACTTGTCGTCTCAATCGTCACCATCAGGCGCTTGACAACATGCCATACCGGCATAACGTCTTCAATGGAATAAGAAACTCCCTTGAGAGCGAACACCTTGTACCTTTTCAGAGCAAAAATTTTTCCAAAAATAAGATACACTCTAACGTACTACACACTTGCACTGAAATACATTTTGACATTTCTTGAACTTATTAAATGAGTCAGAAACCAGCACTACATCTTACAAGCACAACACAATTCAAATAACTGCCGCCGCCGCGAAACTTCAAATGAGCTTGACATCTTGCCAACGTGCGCGAGCAGTGTTGCCATCTCTAACTCGAGTGCAGATAAAATTTTTGGCTTTGATGAATAACAGGATAGTATTATTTAATGAAAACTGTAATAAATGATTAAATTGATATTTAAATACCTAATTACATTATAACTATCCGCAAGTTAAAGTTTTAGGTAAATTTAACAATTTTCTAGCTGACAGCTTTGACTAGCAAGTATTCCTCGGCAGCTACCAACTGTAATTTTCATGGCAAATGAATTTTACTGTCTGAGAGTGCTCAAGAAGGTTGGCATGTACGATTTTCATGAATGGAAAATCTCAAGAATGTTTTCATCTTTCATTTGAGAGTAATTTGAACTCGATAGGTGAATCATTTCAAAAGTTACCAGTGGTAGACTGAAATCTTAAGTTGCACTCAAGAAATTCTGAAGAAGTTTCTGTAGTTTCCAGAAGACCGTTTCCATACCGTCTCCGCTGCACCCTGGAGGCTTGATGCTGATGATATGTGCTATGAAAAGTTAAATTTTTTTAGCTAGTAGTGTCTTAAAAATTTATAATTATCTGCTTATTCAATGTATTCATCGTTTTTTTTTATTTTTATCGTAGGTATCTCTCACTATTTCGAGACGGTATCTAAATATTAAACCGATGAACAGTAATTCTCTTATTAAACTATTGCATTTTTTTAATATTGTTTTCATAGTCACAATTTATTTCTGTTTGTAGGCTATTACGTGTAATTTTTAATCACGTATTATTAAGATTTTTTGTCTATTATGGATCTGTCCAAATTGTGCGAGCATTGAATTAATTTTCGATTTATCTGCCAGCCTTTTTTGAAATGAGCCAAGAGCTTGAAACGTTCAAATGAATTCGTTTTCAAAAGGGATCTTCTCTATCGCCTGCTTTACGGACTGTTTTTTCTTGTATGAGAATTGCACATATAATTGTTCTGCCAATTATACACACTTTATTAGGCTTGATTGGAATAAAACATCCCCTCAGGGGGATACAACTATTGTATATGTGAGAATTAGCGCTCCCAGGGGAAAAATGTGAGGGCCCGAGCTGAGAGTTAGGTAGGGCATCTTTTTGTTGAAATAAAACGTTTTTTGTTGGGTTAAGGACCACATTTTTTCGATTCACTACTGCACGGTTTTTCAGTACCCCTGACTTTTTTCTTCAACTTTTATCTTATTTCATGAACTTCTTTCTCATCTTACTCTCATATTCTGCTTAGATTCCTCATTCTCTTATCTCCATACTGAATGGCACCTTCCTCCTTCCTCTCTTCGATACGCTCTATTTTTGTAGCGGTTAGGGAGGCTTTAACAAACTTATAATATAATCTGGAATAAAACATCCTATTCATAGCGGCCTGAATATTTTAATTTTTATCTCAGTGTGAAAGGTTTTATAATTAGTAAAGCTAACATGTAAAATTTCAGGATAACTTTTTATATATATTTCATTATTATTTTGTTCATTTCATATCAAAATTAAGGGGTTATTCAACATAGTTTAATTATAGTTGCCTAGTATGAAAATTACTTATAATATGTTAATTCCATATGATTACTTGAACATGCCAGCGTAGTAGATTTGTTCAGCGCCGATGACATTTATGAATAAACACTTGAGAGAAATGAGACGGCACGTATGTTGCGCGACTGTTAATTAATCAAATAAGTCGAACGAAAGCCGACATTCTCTTCTTGAATTCGGCCGTGGGCAATGGCTCGATTTTTCCGGCTTGTTTATGTCTAAATGAGACTAGCGGATAGTCGTCGAACGGCAAATTTTGGTCGAGAGCGGCCAACAGAGGAACGTTCTGACCTTCAGCGGCCATCTTTCACTGTGTTCTGCTACCTGTCGACCTAAAAACGGCATGAATTTTTAACTGCGTAGGATCATAGAATTAGTTCTCTATTGCATTATGTTTATCATTTTAAATGAAACGACAAACAGTTGAAGTGTTTGGAATTAATATTTCTCCATGTATTGTTGAACCCCATCATGTATAATCACAGCATGAAATACAGTATTCACCTCCGTTACATAAATTATAATTTTATGATATTGTTGAAATGTATTTGGCTACGCCTGTGCATTTATATCCCAACAAGTTAAATATAATTGAAACGTTCCACAATACACTTCGGCAATTTGATGCAGTTTCACTAGACCATAGAGTTGATCATATTTTAAAACGGGAAGTAAACTATTAGCATGAGTCATATTTACCGTATTTGGTTTGGGTGCACATTTAGAACCAGTTGCTGCAGCTACTGACGATCTGCGATAAGGATTAATTTATGCAATTGAGAATTAACCACAAATGCAGAGCAGTAATTATTGAATGGGAGAGGGCATGAGAAACAAGTGTCAGAAAAACACGGTATCAGCGATTCTGAGCCAGATGGCCGTCCTTGGCCAAGTCAACCTCGAATCGCTACTAGATGCCGCGAATTTAAGACGGTGTATGGACGGGAGGCCACGGATGGCAGTGCCAATCATAACATGCTCGTAAATTGGGCGGTGTACCGTTGTTTTATCGGTCGGATGGCCGAATGACCAATAAATCGCGGATGATAAGCCCTGTCAACCATATTCCACCGGTGCACCGTCCTCGATTTTCAATAGGGATGGGTATTATGAAGCCTATGCAAGTATCGGCTAAGAATCCTTACTTCGAGTTATTTCAAAAACGAATGATGTTTTTCATATCCTCTTTATTAGAAATGTAAAGTCTTTTTCTTTTCTTTCCATATCTACCGTAAACACGTGATCAAAATTACGCCAGAAGTCAACGTATTCTCAGTTAAGGTAGGTCTTAATAAAATCCTAACCTAATCTGTTCTTCGATTAGAATTCATTGAATCTAGAATTTCAACGCCGCGCAAATTTTTTCAAATAATCGAAAAACACTTCTTCCTTGGTAAAGTCTGAAGTAGTTAAGTGTTTTTGCTAAAAAATTGTGAAGGACTTCCATACCTTCTATACTGTACGACGGGAGAGACTTAAATTTTTTAGTTGGCATGTCATTTTAATTATGTAACTTCTTGCTTAGAAGAAATCTCTACGGTTGCACGATATTTTTGAGAGTTACAACACACATTGCACTTTCGACTCTCGCGAACTCTATGTTGAACAGAAATCCCACTTGCATTCAATGGATATGTGTACCAATTTAAGCGACAAAATAAAATAAACACCAAGAAATAAGAGAATACGGGCTTGAAACTTCTCGAGAAAGTTGAGTCACCAGTTTTCTCCTATATTTCGATTGAATTGTACTGAGCTGAAGTCATTTTTCACCATCGTTTCGATGCTTTCACGTTTATTTCAAATATTTTTCAATTATAATTGTATTGCGTTTATACATTTATATATGATTTTTTGAAGGTGAAAACTTCAACCAATAAAGCCTGAATTAAGCTCACATCGTTTGATATAATGACAGGGAAAATTATATAATTTGTTTTAGGTCTGGAACAGAACACATGTACTGGATTCCTTACCAGTTACCATCTCACTCAAACATTACCATTCGAATGCTTAATACGCAAATGAAATGAATAGCGAAAATTATTTCAATTTTTCTAACTCCTATTCCGAGGACCTGCGCTCTCATCTAGGCTGAGAAAAAATATTTGAGTGGTTGTAAAGGCTAGAGGAAAGTGTTAGCTTTAAATTGAGACAAGCTTTATGTTTTCAGATCCATTAGATCAGAATCTAGAGTCAGGTGAAATTGACCCTGCTTCTAGGAAGTAAGAGTAAATGGGGATGATCGTTTGCGCGACCGGTCGAAAATTTGGCCATCGACTTTAATTTCCTTCTGGATCACCGAAGAAGAAAAATAAATTGTGTATTCATTGGCGCGGAACGCCGAAAAGTAGTCGGTGTATGGTGTCCAGGACTGATAAGATTGTGATTGTAGGAGGTTTTTAAAATGAAAATAAACTAAATTTTAGCGAATGTGTCTGTCATTCAGTATTCAAGCATAACAGGTGAGGAATACACAAGTTATTTACACTATTTGAAACGTTTTTAATAATCCTAAATGCCTGTAAATAAATTTCTCCTCATGAATTAAACACCCTTAATTTTAAATTAGTCAACTCTAACTTGATGATCAAACTCAACTCGTTAGTCATGCAATTAGGGCTCGAATTTAGAATTGTAGTGTGGCATGAATTCTAATCAAAAACCGTTTTTAATGATCGTTTTTACTTCTAGACGGTTCTATGATCATAACCATTTAATTAAGTGTGTCTGCATTGCAGTAATTAAATAGACAATTTAAAATTAGACAATAATAATTTTAGCAATACCAAAATAATTATTCTTGCAATTTACTTAACTTATTTATTGCTTCCTAGACTTTCAATTTTAAATTCTGTTTTTTATGAAGATAAATTTCATTTTAAAAATCATTCATCAAACATTTTTGAATACTGTATCAATGTAGAGAGTGCCTGCCTATAAGATGTTTTTGTATGGGTTTTGAAATATGGAATAAAAAAATTGATCATAGATTTCTAGATAAATAGATGAAGTATTTACATTTAATACAAATGTGTTCTGATTAGCAACTCCTGAATCATTGGAAATTGAAATTTATGAATTTATTTGCATTGAAGTAATTAAATGCTTTATTTATTATCAGGGTATGATGTCTTTAAGTTAAAGTGATTAATACATGTATGCAATCTGCTGTGAATTGAGAGTGCATTACTTGTCAGTTATTTTTCTTACCATTTAACCATACTGTAATGTTGTTAATATATTTAAATTATTCATTTGAATGTAGTTGAACTCAGCAGAATGTCAGATGAAGTTAATATACAGTTGTTCACATATCAATGTATGTAAATTAATCATGTAGCATAATCTACTATCAAAATTTATTGAAAGAAATAGGAAGCCCATGTTCATATCATCTTGGGCATGGAATTCAAATAACTATATGCCATGATATAACTATGATAAAATTTAAATGGAAAAGTGAATAAGTCATGGATGGTCCTACATCATGACTTTATGCGATCAAATAAGATATTGATATAGTTGAACAATTAAAAATCCACATACAAAATTAGCCATAATAGATAGCAAAATAATACCTGCAACAAATTTAAATTCTATTAGCAAAGGCTTCAATAACAATTTTGTTTTTATACTTTTGCAGAACTGTTTCATGTAGTAGAATTTTGCTTGACTAAAGTTATTAACAAGCAACTTCATTTACAATTTATACTACTTATAATTTATGAAAACTTGCAGTATTAAATTTCACCTCCTGCTTATATCATTAACATAGCATATTTCTCTTGATTTTTCCTTCATATCAAAATACCATAGTTGAAACAAAATGCAGTACATTTATGCACATCTCGAGCATAATGTAAAATCTCGGTATCTGTGAAGAAGACAATAATCGATTATCCAGTTTTTGAGGCTTGGATATAGGTTAATAGATGGAAATAAACAATTTTTCCTCCATGCACTTTCCGTCGCAAATGAGTATTTAACGAGTTATAGTAGTGACGTAATGTAACGTTACTGAACTAATCTAAGCTAAAGTAACCTGAAGTAACGATCATTCAAGCGCATTACAACCGTCGGTAGGGCGAGTCCATTTAGATTCTTCCCCTTAAACCGATTTTTCCCACGCTTCAAAGAATAGAATTGTGCTAGGTAACCTACAGCTATAACTCGTTAAATACTCATTTGCGACGGAAAGTGCATGGAAAAATTTTTCATTTGATCTAATTACCAACAATCAAGCAGCAATTACTGGAAAATCGATTATTGTCCCCTCCTTCATGTAGTAGAAGGAGGGGTCCCCTCACTTTTGTACAGCCTTATTTAGTATGTTTAGTACTAGTTCAAATTATTATTGACACTAAAATCAAACAAATCATGGGTGATGATCTAATTTACTATATTAGCAAAATAATACATAGTAGGCAACATCCTGATCAATGACTATTGAAAAGTTCAAAGAAAATTCATAATATATTATAAATATATTAGCTTCTGAAACATATATTACTAATATATACAGATCAATGATTCAAGAAAGAACAACAAAGAATGTTCCGATTTATTGAAAAAAATTTAAAAGAAATATTCAGAACAATGCATGGATAGATTTTTGTACTAAACCATCACTTCCTTCTGAATAATGGTTACAAAGTAGCATGAAGAATCATATCCAATCTTACTTGCAAAAACATTTTGTATTTTAAGTTTAGAAACGTGTAAAAATACCAGTTCCTACTCTTACTTATACACTATATTAACATGATAAGTGTTTTGGAGAATCTCTAATTCACTTCAGGAGAGCGTCTCCCTTGTGACTCCCATGTTTTGGAGATTTCTTGCGAAACTGGGATTTTGACCGTTATAATAAGTGTAAGGGTCAGGTACATCCTGTGAAAAATGAGACTCGTACGGTCACTCGTTCGCCCGCTACGGGGGTTTAAAGAATGGGGGGAAGGGGAGGGGGAAGTGGTATTTTATCATGTTACACCTCCCCATGGCACTTTCTTCACGGCGCGAAGTTGCTATGTCATCTCCTATGTCTCTGGATTACTCAATAATAATGTCAGTGGTCTAACTTGAAAGAAAAATTTAAAAAAAATTATTTATTTTAATTGTTTATGTTTCTTTGTTTTCTTTGTTGTTTATGTTTCTTTGTCGGTCACCTTGTGATCGATAGCTCAGTTGGTAGCGTGCCGGCGCGGTAATTTCTAAGTCCTGAGTTCGAGTCTCGGAACTCCTTGTGTACATTTATTTTGTTTTGCTTATAATGTAAACAAAGGTTTTTGGGGTTTCAAAATGCTTCTCCTCCTACAGTTTTTGAGGTACAGTGATGATTTTGGGATCATTGGATGCGGGAAGACACGGGCTTTTATGAAAGATAAAGTTTGTTTCCTCAAATTTTCATTTTCAATATGAATAAGTGTAAAAATTGGAAAAAAGTCCTTTTCCGAAAATGTGCAGCTTTATGACGTCATAACTTATGAACAATAAATAATTTTGGAATGAATCTTAGCTTTCATACAAGCCCGTGTCTTCCCGCATCCAATGATACCAAAACCATCACTGTAGCTCAAAAACTGTAGGAGAAGATTTTTGAAAACCCCCCCTAAAATTTCGTTTTCTTCGATTTTCCATTTTCTTTTCAAGAAAATCGAACTTTTGCTCTAAGCAAAAACGTTTCCAAATTCAATTTCCTATCAGTACACGAAATTTTATTGTTCTAGGCTCAATAATAAAGAAAAAAGTCCGTATGGGGGACGCTGTCTTTCAGCAATAAAGCTAAGAACTCCACAAGTGGTTATTTTATCACCATCTAGCAAATATTTCTTATCCAAATACATTTATGTTCACTTGGTTACTATAATTTCATTTTTCAAGATTTAGCTCAACGTTATCCATCTGAACAGAAGAATCCCCTCAAATTAAATTCACATCAACATTTAATTTTAAATAAAATTCTAAATAGGTGAATTTAAATTAACTACATTTGAAAAGCCTCAATTATTCATAACCAAATAATATATAAAATGCTATAAGAGGATGTCTACCAGGTAGTAAAGTAGTAAAAATATTAAACTTTTCCTCAGGGGGTTTGATTTCCTTGCCAAGGTAGTAAAAAATTATGAAGTGGAATAATTCACTGAAAATTTGAAGAAATGTACAAATGTTTAAAAAGTACAAAGATTTATAAAAATGTATTTCTCCACGAACCAGAAATTTGCTGTAGTGTAGGGAAACATTCTGTGAGGGTGTCTACTGTCTAACAATGTAAGGGTGTCTAAGGGTGTGTACTAATTCCAAGTCAGTTTATTTTTTGATTATAATGAACTGTTGATCCCATAGTTGAATGATGTTAAGACACGGTCTTTGCCCAACATTTGTTGAACTCCCTTTAGGAAGGAGTACATATTGAATTTGCATATTTTTTTGCATTATGCGTTGCTTGCTGTATTTAATATTAAGTATTTCATTCTATATTTAAAATATTCATTTAGTAAAAAGAAGCTTGTAATTTTTTGATATTGAAGGAAGTAAAACGTATTTAAGAAGTAGTGAAATTTGGAATTGATATTTCAGTAGATATCTTGTATAAGAAATTTTCATTTTATCTTCAGTTCTAAGCTAAGTAATCTCATTCACTATTGTTACATTTTGCTATTAAATTCTAATATTTTGATTCGATAATAATAACTATCTGATAAATGATTAACACATACATTTCATGTCCAAGGTTTTGAACAATTTATTAAAATAGGTTTTAACTTCCCAGAATTTGAAAATCAACTTTAATGGGTAAAAATACATTGATCCCTGCTGATAAATATGAAGAACATAATTCTATGAAACATTTCACATAGTATAATAACCATTACTTCATATAGACATGGTGAATTAGGAAAGAAGAGAAATCTCATTCATGTGGACATAAAAATATATGAAAAATTCACTTACTACCACAATAAAAAGTATCAATGTCATAATTTTGCTCCGTATTATGAACTAATGATAAACTAAGTTTACTCCACTGGAAAAACATATTATATTGTTCACAATAATAGTGCAACTTATTCTTATATAAATGCATGAACTGAACCTCTAAACTTTTGCAGATTTTGTTTTCACCTCTTTAACCCCGAGCAAATTCCACGACTCATCAACGATGGACCACAAAAATTGGCGATCCAGTGTTCCGGCCTTTTCAGATACAGGTCGTAACTAAACGCGAATGAGGTTCGGGAGTGACGAAGCAGCAACGTGGTTATCGTTTATTGGTACTTCGGAATTGGCACAGGCTTGGGAATTGGCAAAGAATCAGTTAGATCGGACGTTAGTTGCTAATGCGAAGTGATGTTACTTCTACAACGCATCGGTGATCTATACAGGTGCGTCCTCGACAGTCGCGCTTCCGCTAATGAACAACGACGACTCTTTCTAAGTGCTACCTCTACGGCAGGCCACCGCTAGTGAACCGCGATGTCTCTTGCCGGTGCTATTTATATACTCGGCGGGCGCACATAATTGCTCCCCCCAAACATAAAATTCTTTATTACAATAAAAATTTTTAAAACGTTATTCAATTAAATTTGCTTTTCCTTTGACTATCAATTAATCTTACAATCCGTCAAGTTACTGCGAACAGATCAGAACGTATGACACAAAATGCTTCCGAATAATGAACGGGGTAGGCAGGTATGGCTTTTTCTGTCTTTGGCAAAGCATAAAGTCAACAAAATTCAACGGCAATCCTACTTCTCGTTAAACATTCCCACTTAGCTTCAAACAATTTATTTATCAATTTATTCTTATTAAAGCAATTCAAATTCAATTCAATTAATGCAATACAATAATGGATACACCACACAATTTTTATTAACTTATCGCAATCAAAAATCAAATCACGTACGTAATAAATCATCTCCATAAGGTACACTTTTTTTGAACAAACTGGACACATACCGCCAAATCGAGAAACCAACATTGTAATGAAAACGAAAAATCTAGAAGTAAAAATCCATCATAAATCTATATTATCTAAAGATATAGAATATAAGTTGATATACGCAAAACAATACATTACATTACTACAATGGCAAGTTCAAATCGTCCTACGATTCAAATTAACTTATTTCAATTCAACTAAAGGAAATATTGAAAGTAAATTAAATACAATAATCAACAAATGAACTAATTCAATTCAACCAATCTACAAGCGTGCAATTTGGTTTTTAATCGCAATATAAATAATTCGTTACCTTATCTCGCGGGAAACATAAACAAAACATTTCTATAGGGCGAGTAAAACGATATCAAGGTTTATAATTAACGACACCAAGAACACTTAATAATCCGTTTAAAATAGAAAAATTCTCCGTATAAAATAGAAATATTCTAAGACATGGAAGGTGTCTACTCCTCGGAAGATTGAAAATATTCAGATCCATCTTGTATGGATATCTCCACACAATTTATATTGTTTGTAGCACTTGCAGATGTAGAAAACTTATGTCTTCACTGGACGTTTGCTGGAAATGCAGCAATTTTGATTTCGAACACAAGTTCGAAGTCGTCTCCGGATTCATACACCAAAATACGTGTACGCAACGGGGAATCGAGGTTCAGGAACACTGTAAATTTGCAGTAGGCTTCTTGTAATACTTCTTTCGGTACCCTGATTCCGAAAACGATCGTTGTTTCCTGCGGCTGCCAGAGTCGATTGTTTTCCCCGGTACACATCGGGATTTAAGAGTGTACAAAATAAGCAGTGAATGAATGTGGAAGTCTAGCGTCGTAATGTTATGCGCTAACTTGAGGTGCTTATTGAAATCAAGTAAGTATTTATTATAGATTATTAATTATTATTGAAATTAGATAAGTGCAAACCTAGTAGTAAGTGAAGGTGTAAAGTGTATGTTGTAATTCGGAATGTGTAATGTTCTGGAGTTGTTCAGGAGTCGCCCAAGGAATCTGAAAGGAACCGAGACAGGAGATTAGCATGGCCACGAGTTTAAAGTAAACAGTTGACGTTTCACACTAAGGCAACGCTTCCTTCTCATTAAGACACATTCATTCCAACTACAATGCCTGACATTGTTTTTAAACAAGTTGCGGCAGATGCGATGCAGTTCTCGCGGGCTTCGCACTCGCACTCTCGTGTCGACATTTCCACGATTTCACCTAAGTTTATCAACTCTAGCTTACGACTTGATGAACACAACCTTGATGTCGCAATAACAGTATGACAACATCCTAAGCTCGACATCTCGTCTGAAGGTGTTTGCGCAACAAAATATTTCCTAACGCAAGACATACATAAGGTCTTAAGAAAAACTCATAGAACGCACTTACAAGCTAAAAACTCATAGAACACACTTACAAGCTAAATACCATTTAAATACATATATGGAATGGCAATTTCGGAATATATGAAATAAACAGTTCCAAACTAGGTTGACAAATTTACCTTTTTAACTTATCTAAAGGCAGTACATGGTTTAAGTTCGATCGGATAATCTTGTTACCGATCTTAATATCTGCATAATTTTTACCTAGCCTTTCAATGATACCTGGTCCTAAGAAATTTAGCTGTAGTTTGTGTTTTTTGGCATGATTTTTCATAAATTACCTCATTTACTTTGCGAAAGTCAACTACCGGACGTATGGTTCCATCTTTCTTATGAACTACAATTATCGGTGAATTATAAGCTGAAATCGATGGTCTAATAATTCCGTCGTCTAACATTTTTTCGTTAACGACTTTCAAGTCTTCCATGTAACGGTGGGCAATACGATAGGGAGGAACATTTACGACATCCACGTTAGGTTTCAAACGTATTTTGTATGGTTTAATCGCAGCAGCGGAGATCGATTCATTGTCTATAGTAATAACGTCTCTGAATTCATTCAACAAACTCAGCAATTCAGGCTTCATTTCGTCATCGTTACACCTGATATCATCATTATTTAATTTCCGCCGACCACGGGCTATTTCTTTGGAATCAGAAACGTACCCTTTGTCGACAACTCCTGTGATCCCGACAGATTCACTATTAGTGTCTTTCTTCTCGACATCTAAACGACTATCCTGGACAACACTAGCTGCCTGCACAAAGGTACTCAATCCTCCTTTTAATTCTCCTTGTACATCTGACAAGTAAACTTCGGATTCAATGTGATCCTTCTCCACTTTTTCTAAAGTACTTATAATTGCATTCTCTGGTAAAACAATCGCTCTGTCGGAGCTATTAATTAACAACAACGGAATCTTTCTCCTATTATTAACTCTCACAATCGCTTCTGCGACACAAATGCCTTCTTTTAAAGTTGCTTTCTTTATTATGTATTCTCCATTTTTACACTTTCCAACATGTCCAACATGTTTCAAAATTACATTGGGAGCAATCTCTACTCGTCGAGTATGAACTCTTAACGGCCTTGGCCCTATGTGGGAACTGGTAACTGCAACTGCGCCTCGAACAGGCTGATTTTCTCTCTTACCATCCCTTTTTACTTCCTCACCTACTCTCGCAGCATTACACGTCCTGATAATTTCTCTCTTCTCTCTTAGCTTATTTAGGACTTTTTTCTTAGCTCTGGAAGTAATCGTGTCCGCCATGAGACACTCAGTATTCTCTATTAAATACTCGAGACACTCTGTCTTTCTCTTTTTTCGTCGTTTTACCTCTGCAAAGGGAATTTTCTCGTCTTTGATAATTAAACATCTTTGTTTTAAGTCTACAACGGCGTTCTTGTCTAATAAATCACGTCCAATAATGACGTCATAATTGTAAATACCATCTTTAATTATTAAAGCATTTGTCTTTAAACTTACTCCGTTTTTTAACTTTAGGACAAGCTCCACCTCGCCCTCAACATTACTCTTAGCGTTAACGCCTTTTATAGTCAGAGAACTTGGCTTCACGTCATTACCTATCTCACTAATTCTGTGGTAGCTGATTAGACATTTTTCTGATCCTGAATCAATCAATGCATTCCACAGGTCTGCATCTTTTCTAAGCACAATCATGGGCTTATGACTTTTTCGTATTACAAATAATTCATTTTGTCCTGTAACTTCAACTTCTTCATCTTTTTCGTATTTACAAACGTTCGCTGTGACATGGCTTTCATAATCAGTGCCATGAGCATTTAAATCATTTAAATCGCTTAAATCCACCTCTCCCAGCGATTCATATCTATTTTGACACTTAATTAATGGATCTATCATCTCAACATTTTTAACGAGGGAACCTCCAGACATGTTTAACACATCAATTCTCTCGACATTTTTAACGAAGGAATCTTCAGCACCAGAATTCTCCTCGGGTTCACAGGGAGCTACTGACGTAGAGTCACACTTAGTTATTTCAATTTCATTTTTACCATCGACGTTATTTCTATCGGCAATGAAATCGTCTCTGCAGTTTACGCTAAAAAATTATCGCCACTGTTAGTTTGGTAAGTTTCTACCTGGCCTTTTTCTGGTACACGAGTTTTATGCTGTCCTCGCGCACGGACACGATCAGGTCTACCTGGTCTGTTGAAATAGTCTCGTCCGGACCTACAGTCTCTTGCGTAGTGTCCCAACTTATTACAACGAAAACAAGCTACATCACGCAGTGAACGCTCGGTGGCTGTCTGAGATGAACCCGGTTTGTACCAATCAGTCGGTTTCCTAGCCACAGTGGTTACCGACACACCTTGTCCTTGGCAGACACACACATGATTGTAACAATTCGAGCAACGCCTAGCTTCAGTAGCTGTCTCTAATGCCTGGACTTCTAGAGTTCCTAATTCACGATCTCCAACAAAAGATTTTACGTGAGGTCTAGCACGGAAAGTTGGTCTTGGGAAATTTGGTCTCCAGTAGGGCCTACGCGTCCTACCTCTACCTTGAAATCCGCCTCTTGTCATTGTATACACTTCGGCCATACTCTTATATTCTTAGACCTCTAATTACCATTAAGAGAAAAATGTTCAAAATGTTCTACAAACATTAAATCATTAAATGAAAACATTCTACATACGATAAAATGATAACTTACATTTTCAGTGGACTTAAAACAGGCTAATTCAGCACCACAAAGTCAAAGCTCGTGAAGGTCGGCAGCAAACTGAACAGAGCAAGCTGCTCCGGCTTACTCTTATGTGCTAGAGGACAATGGGTGCTAGAGAGCACTGGCTACAACTTCCTTCAACTGTTCTAGAGAACAATGGGCTACCGCTTCCGCGTACACGCTCTCCCACTCCCAGAAATCCGCGCTTGCAATGCCTATGCTGCTCGCCGCTCAACTTCCACTCCCAGGAATCAGCGCTTGCAATGCTTACTGCTTACTGCTTACTGCTCGCTGCTCAACTTCCTACTCATTAATTTTATAATGATGATGTATAATCATTAAATTGAGCGCATGCTTATTTAATTTGCAAGCAACATTATCGGCGTACACTTAACTTGTTGGTGACGTTGAACAATATTTTGGCGATGCGTAGCTCTCGTCGATCTTCTCGCTGCAGATGACGGTGCGTAAATGCGTAGATCTCGTCGACAGATCAGGTTGTTGATCTGGACCCCTCACTTCATCTTCTCCTTTGAGTAGCGATGATCCAGACTGGTGGAGACTGAGTTAGCGTGTAGATTTTCGATTTTTTCTCCCTCGAAGTGTTTCTTTCTCGAAGAGTTTCTTGGAAAGAACTTCGATTTTCTGCGCTGACGTCCTTCTTCCTTTTCTCGATGCTCCGAAGTAATGTGATAACTATGCGACGTTACTCCAAACAGGGTGACACTCCTCACACTTAAAATCACGGGTCAGCAGAACCGAAGATCACTTCTTGATATCTTTCTTCTTCAATGGGCAATGTGGATATCTTTAATGTGGCATCCCCATACACGGGCCACCAAATATGTTCCGGCCTTTTCAGATACAGGTCGTAACTAAACGCGAATGAGGTTCGGGAGTGACGAAGCAGCAACGTGGTTATCGTTTATTGGTACTTCGGAATTGGCACAGGCTTGGGAATTGGCAAAGAATCAGTTAGATCGGACGTTAGTTGCTAATGCGAAGTGATGTTACTTCTACAACGCATCGGTGATCTATACAGGTGCGTCCTCGACAGTCGCGCTTCCGCTAATGAACAACGACGACTCTTTCTAAGTGCTACCTCTACGGCAGGCCACCGCTAGTGAACCGCGATGTCTCTTGCCGGTGCTATTTATATACTCGGCGGGCGCACACCAGAAGATCTCGGCGTGTACAAGATCATGAGGTGCTCGTTGATTCGCCATGCATCGTAGTAAAGCATGGTGAAGGTAACGCGTAACTAACATAAATAACAATGTGCTGACCTGCTAAATCGTTCTTCAAATAAGCCCTTCATTATTTTTAACCATGTATCCTCAAATAACCTAAGATGGAAATGAAATTTTAAGTCTTCATATATAATACCTAGCTTTCTTTTGATTCAGGAGTGCCTCAAGTTATTTCCACAATCGACATAAAACGAGGCACCTTATTAGATGTTTTCGTCGGTCAAAAGGTTGAACATCGCGTCTTAGACCTCTCCTTTTCTTTCGAAGTTGAAGAAGCCCGCCTACTGGTAAGTTTTAATCAATACTAAAGTATTGTATAATTTATACACTTGTTACTATTCATACATAAAAAAAGCAGGGCCTCTCACATTCCTCTTACAGAATTAGTTAATTTTTCACCCATAATTATTATTTCATTCTTGAGATATATACCATACGCGTATTTACATATAAAAAGTATTATACCCAATTGAAAATCAAGGACGTGTCGCCGGTGGGTTAAGGACGCGGCAGTAGATCAAGGATGATTTGTTGGGCAGTTGGCCGGCTCTGCCCTTAAACTATCTCTCCGCGCTCATAACTACGCACGGTCGAGCTCGGACGTGAAATTCATAGTTGGCCATGGAAGGTTTGAGGGCGCAAAATTTTCGGTTGGGTATTGGCCGTTATATTTAAAAACGGCCATCCGTGGTTTACAGCCTCACAAATGTTTGCTGCACTTGGGGTGCTGCAGTGACGTGCTGCAGGTAGTGTGCTGCAGCTGGTGTGCTGCAGGTAGTGTGCTGCAAGTAGTGTGCTGCAGGTAGTGTGCTGCAGGTGGTGTGCTGCAGGTAGTGTGCTGTAGGTAGTGTGCTGCAGGTAGTGTTCTGCAGGTGGTGTGCTATAAGTAGTTTGCTGCCGTTGGTGTCCTGCTGGTGGTCTGCTGCAGGTAGTTAGCTGCAGGAGGTCAGCTGCAGGTGGTCAGCTGCAGGTGGTCAGCTGCAGGTGGTGTGCTGCAGGTGATGAGCTGCAGGCGGTCAGCTGCAGGCGGTCAGCTGCAGGTGGTCAGCTGCAGGTGGTCAGCTGCAGGTGATGTGCTACAGGTGGTCAGCTGCCTGCAGGCGGTCAGTTGCAGGTAGTCAGTTGCAGGTGGTCAGTTGCAGGTGGTCAGTTGCAGGTGGTCAGTTGCAGGTAGTCAGCTGCAGGTGGTCAGCTGCAGGTGGTGCGCTGCATGTGGAGTACTGCAGGTGGTGTGCTGCAGGTGGCGTGCTGCAGGTAGTGTGCTGCAGTGAATGATCGCCGTGCGTATAATGGACGGACGTGACCCTTCAATCGTTTATTGTGATATTGTTACGAACACTGCATCAAGCTTGAAGCAATAAGTAGAATATTTTACTTAATATTTATTCTTCTCCAAAAGTGTTCACAACATAGTTAATGAACGCGTTACTATGCTGTAGAATGAAAAAGATTGGGACATTCACTTACGTTTATTTATGAGCTTACCATTGTAATGGGTATGGTTTTGCATCATTCTTCAACTAAATGCTACATATCAGCTGAATTAGTTTGACTAATCAAGCAGGTGTTAAAACGGTAAATTTACTTTATTTTACGATCAATGTTATAACTAGGTCTTTCCTAACTGTCATAAAAGGTTGTTCGTTTGATTTTTTTTATAAATTGACTCTCAGAAGTAGTATATTTTAGCACAGTCATCAAACGGTAGCAATAAAAATGAATTGAATCGTTGCGTTTGTTTTAGACTCACGTCTCATATCTCAGCACCCTTCAAAAAAAGAACTAAAGATCAATTTTTATTCAAATTTAATTTAAAACGAAAATTTCATCGTCAACGAAATGTGTTGAAAATACCGAGAAGGCATTCAATAAGGTTGCGGCTTGCCCGTATAAGTCGGAGACCAATCGAGGATCATCGGAGACCAATCGAGTATCATCGGAGACCAATCGAAGTTCATCTATAAATTACCCTAGTCTTACCAGTTTGAATTAGAATCGAAGCACATAAAGGCATACTATAATACACTCTTACATTTTTGAATACACATGTGAAATATATGCCATATTTTTTCACTTAGTATTATATACTCTTCCAAAAAAACTGTTTCTAATATGTGACTTTTATTGTCCGTAATTCAAATTACCCTAAAAATTTACTAAAAGCACTCGTTGGTGACTCTCGATCTCTGAGTCACCGCATAGCGTGAGCGGGCCGGCTGCCGGCGGCGTAGTCTTAAGGCAGTGCTGGACTTGCCAGGCCGTGATTTTTGTTGTGATTTCTTTCTCTCTATATTTGATAAGTTGTAAACTTAACATATAATGTAATGAACTTGTGTTAATTAATCTTTTATTTTAATTTGAGTTCTGTGGAATAGTGAGCATTTTGTGTTGACAGTGATTCATTTTAATCTTCCTCATCCGTAGGCGGGCTCAAGCTCATTTCAAAGTTTTGTATTTAGTTATATGAAGGTTGTTCCAGATGTTTTACGCTATATAAGTTGAAAATTTGTTTATTAGATATGTAATATCTTTTTCCTCACGATTTTTTACATTTTGTTGAATGATTGAAACAATTTTTCTGGCGCAATTATTTTTGGTTTATAAACAGAATTCAGTCAGTGTTGAGTTTAATTAGCGCGTCAGCGATTTCGAATTTATTTCCGTATGTTTAGGTAAGGGGGACATTTTACGACGTTTTACATGAATGATATCGTATTTGCAGATGCTTAGTTTTCAAGATAGCATTAATAACGTTCAAGTAACAATAGCATTAACGGCAATTTTGAAATGGCTCCTTCGGTGAAAGGTGGTTGCGGAACACGCACAGGTTTTTTGTGCAAAAAATCGATCTTCAAATGAATTCAAGTTTTTTTAGGTTTATTTAGGTTATTCCATTAAAATAACCTAACTTTACCTAACCTCACCTATTGCTGCATCAATAGTAGTTACTGTATTTAAACTTATTTACATGTCCGTTTTTTTAATTTTATATATGACATTTCTATGATTTTAAAGTTTAATATTTCAAAAGGTAAGTATTTGCGAGGAAAATGTCTTTTAAGTTTAACATTTTAAAGTGTCATTTATTACCTTAATATATAATAAAAAGTTTCACAATCGTTGATGCGCTAAATTCAATATTAACCCGGAAGTGAATGAGCTTCATTGTTTTTATTATCTGTTTTGAGTTGAGAGAATTTGGAGTTCGAAATTTTTTCTTCTTTGTACTTTTACCTGATTCCTTACGTAGATTGTAAGCATTGTATAGGGTAAACTGCTTGTTATGATTTATTCCATGAGTCTTGTAAGAAACGGGAGGCTCTGTCTCATTTATTCAAGTGTTATTTCTGAATGCACAGTACTCAATCCTGCTGCATTGTATTCTATTTTACTGCATGCTGTTAATGCAATTAGAAAAGTTGAACCTAGAAGAGAGTTTATTTCCATAGTATTTATAGGTATAGTAAATGATGTACATGTATTAATACAAGAGGAATTAGAGTTCATTCAACACTCTTTCTGCAGTTAATTGCAAATTTTTTTTTATAATAGGCTGATAATCTGGGAAGTTTTGCTTATTGAAATGATTCATCCTCTACAGCTTGGCTTTTTTAAACCAATTAGTGTACTAGGCCCTACATGCTATTCACAGATTTGCAAGTTTTTTAAATATATGAGTATTAAGGAGATCATCCCACTTTTTCAACTTTTTTCATCCGATTCGTTTGAAAATTGGCCAGTATATGTAGTTTGTGAAAGTAAACCTTTTCTACACATGTCATTTTTTCGATTTAGGCCTTACTTTTTTTTTTGACGAAATATGAGTTTTTTGGTATATTTTATGTATTATTCAAATGTATCTCCTCATTGATTTTTGATGCTAGAACAAAAACAAAGACAGTTTTGTAATCCTTGAAACATTTCTAACAAACTCAGTAGGGCTTTTTTTCAAATTCGAATTTTTTCGATTTTTTCAAAATTTTTAAAAATTTCTCAAATGAGCAACAATTTTTTGGGTTTAGAGCTATATATTTCTTCGAAAAATTCGAATTTCAAAAAAAGCATTACTGAGTTTGTTTGAAATGTTTCATGGATTCTAAAACTGTCTTTGGTTTTGTTCTAGCATCAAAACTCAATGAGGAGATACATTTTGAATGTTGAAATTTGTTTTTTTTGGGTATTAGCCATAACAAAATTTTTTGTTGAAGTGTAATAAAATGATCAATTTTTGTAATTGAATGCAGTTTTAATTTTTATTTTGATAATTTCCATACATAACTTCACATTCTTATTGTAAATTGTGATTTCCAAAATAAAATAAAAAATAAAAAAATTTATTTCATTTTAAAAATGTTTTTTTTTTCAGTCTGATTCTTATGAAATTTGACTATGATATGTAACTTGCAAAAGGAAACACAATTTATTTCATTCGTTTTTTTGATTTAGGCCTTAGTTTTTGCAAAAATTTGACAAATTGATTTTTACGTATTGATATATCACTGATATTGATATTTCAAGACGTATCTCCTCCTTCAGTTTTGATGCTAGAACAAAAACAAAGACAGTTTTAGAATTCTTGGAACATTTCTAACAATCTCAGTAGGGCTTTTTTTGTCCGTAATTATTGTCCGTAGCGCCATAAAATTTTGGGCCCTAATAGTCCACCAACTAAGGGTCCTTTCCCAACAAAAACATGAGAAATGACCCCCGGACCGACAGGGGCCTGGGATGATCTCCTTAAGCTGTAGTATTTCCAGGTTTAATTGCCATCATTGCATTCTTTATGGCTAGGTGTATGGCCTTGAGATTCATTAGATTTTGTTATTACAGATTGAACCCTTGACATAAACCGCTTATTAGAATTCCAGTTGATTTTTCACCTGGTAGGTATTTATAACGTCACGAGTCTGGAAATTTGCAAAGAAGTAGCACCCAATGAAATTCAAATGGAAATAATGATACCCAAATGCAACTTTTTTTGTTTCAATTACTTTATTGCATACTTCATGATTTTTTTGTCAGATCTCAGGAGAAAGCAATAATTTTATCAATAGGTTGTGCACCCAGGAGAGGGCCGGAGCTAATGGTTAGGTAGGCCTTCTATTTGCTAAAATAGAAGTTTTTATTATGTTAAGGACCATCTTTTTCAGCTCACTGCTATTGTTGTATTAGGCACAGACCACTTCCTTCTTCAACCTTTTTCTAGATTGAACTTCCTTCCTGACTTTCTGTTTTATGATGCACTAGGTATCGCGTGTGGTGACGCATGTTGCCATGCAAGCATGTCTTTTGCGTCAACACACTTTGTGTATAGATTTCTCATGTATGTGTCTGTTCTAAATGGTCCCTTCATTATCCTCTATCCTGAAAATAACTTGTAGATAGAGAGGCTTAAATTTTCATTTGTGGATACCCCATTTAAATAAATATAAATTGCCATTTGTGTATATCAGGGGGATACAACTATTGTATCAATAGGAATTAACAATCCCAGTGGGATTTTGCGAGGGCCCGAGCTCAAGGTTAGGTAGGCTTTCTTTGTGTTTTAAAATAGAATAGGTTTTCGTTTTGTTAGGGACCATCTTTTTTTGGTTCACTAAGGGGACCAAAATCTTTAATTTTTGAGCCCATTTCAGCCCCATATAAAAAGACAACAAAACTGGAAATGGAAAATTTGGCTATTTGATTTTGTTAGAAATGTTTTACGAATTTTAAAACTGCCTTTGTTGATTATTTTTGTTCTAGCATCAAAACTGAATGAGGAGATGCATCTGGAAATATCAATACCAGGGAAATATCAATACCTAAATACCAATATGTCAAATTTTTCCAAAAACTGAGGCCTAAATCAAAAAAATGAATAGAAGAAATTGTTTCTTTTCCAAAGTTACATTTAATATCAAATTTCATAATAATCAGACTGAAAATAAAAAAATTCACGTATGAAAAGAAATTTTTTTTTCTTGTATTTGGAAATCACAATTCACACTGAATATGATGTTATGTATGGAAATTATCGAAATAAAAATGAAAACAGCATTCAATTACATAAATTTTCCATTATGTTACACCTCAAGAAAAAATTTGTTTATGGTGTACACCCAACACCTCTAACTTTCAACATTCAAAACATGACTCCTCATTGAGTTTTGATGCTAAAACAAAACCAAAGACAGTTTTAGAATCCTTGAAAGATTTCTAACAAACTCAAATGAAATTTTTTTCAAATTCAAATTTTTCAAAAAAATATATAGCTCTTAACGCAAAAAATTATTGTTGGGTTTAGAAATTTTAGAAAATAAGAACAAAATTGGAATATGAAAAATAAACTATATGAGTTTGTTAGAAATGTTCCAAGGATTCTAAAACTGTCTTTGGTTTTTTTCTAGCATCAAAACTCAATGACGAGTCACGTTTTGAAATATCCATAAAAAAAACACCTAAAAAGTAATTTTTTGTAAAAAAAACAAAAAACTAAGGCCTAAATTGGAAAAGTGACAAGTAAAAAAGGTTTACTTTCGCAAAATACATACACTGGCCAATTTTCAAACGAATCAGATGAAAAAAGTTGAAAAAGTGGAAAGATCCCTATTGTTTTGCCATATCATGATGGATATTTTTTATTCTTGTTTTGCTCTTGATGTTGGCTTGTCTAACTGTTTTCAACTATCCTCATGTTGAAATGTTTTTCACAATTTGTATTTCTGTGCATTGAGTCCTGTGTAAACAGTACACCCTTTTGGTTTCATTTGAGGATATAGTTCATTGTGAACACTTTTTTGGTAGATGATGACACCAACTAAAAATACTTGAGGTTTTTTCTGAACACCATCAGTAATGTAAAGAAATTCTTTAGTACTTTTCTCTGCTGTTATTTTGCATTGTGTTTTCTAATGGAATATTTTTCTGTGTTTGAAGTTGTAATAAAAAAAAGCTTTTCCCCATCCAGCAAATGAAAAAGTATATTCAGTCCATTTTAAGTGTCTACTAATGTAGTTTATGAATGATGCATTTGTGTTGGAATGAAATTTTTTATTGGTGATTATTCATTGGTCGCCCAGCCAAGGGAGGGGTATTGCAAACTTATACACTGTATTGCAAATCTAAATTCTTTTGTTTTGTTCTTTTGTGATATTCAACATGTTCCCTGCAGGCAAATCATTTTTATAATGTCTAAAATCGTTTGTGGAATTTTCTTTGCAGATGACTCTTGGAAAGTAGTGCCAACTAAATGGTTATCAAAAAAAGAAGGCATGTGTGTGGCTTGGCCAAATGCGAGAGATGTCACAGTGCGTGCAAAAAATTAAAATGAAATAGAAACTACCTGGTCAAGTCCGGGAAGTTGTAGCATCTTCCGGTACGTGACTTCTTTCCATCGCTTAGCAGTTTGTCTATTGTTTGGTTATAATCCATTAGTTCACATAATATTAGGTGAGTGCACCAATTTGTCATTTGAGCTGATATGACAATTACCTACTCATGAACTTAGGCATTTATTTTTTGTTCTTAGTGTGCATATATTTCTTATACGAACAGATGACGTGTGCCTTTAACTGTATGATTGACAATCTTGACTAGTGATCTGTGCTGAATAGAATTATTCTATAGCTAGTGATTTTAATGATTTGTAATTTTTATGATATCCTCAACTAGGATTAAACATTTCAAAGAGAGAGTTAATTTAAAAAATTTAAGATCACAATACAAATCAAAAAATTGAAAATCACAGTATTGAGGTAGTAGTTCTATTTTTGAAGAGTCAGTGTTTTTTACAGTAAAATTTAAAAAAATACACATCATTGGTTATCATTTTTATAGTTAAAATAAGACCTCATTCATGCAATTTCATAGAGATCTAAATAAACTTGAGCCTACAAATTTCTTCAACCCTCTTCATAATCCATTCATTTGCAAGAGGTTTGAAGGTTGCTGCAGTATCTCTGCATAACAGGAATTATAATTTTGTGGACCAATGCTGTAAATAATTACATACTACAGATAGGGTAACCAAGAATAATATTGAACTGAATTGTAGATTTCATGTTCATTTCACCTGATAACAAATATATATTCATTGAATTTGAAAAACTACTTAAAAGCTTAGTTCCCTCAGGGGGACACTTACCGTATTATGGGAAGTAAATTGTTGAGCCCATGATTAGGTAGCCCTTTCTTTACCTGAATTTAATTTGTTTATTTCCAATCAAGACATAATTTTTTTGGAAACAAGAATACTTTTTTCAACTCTGACTGCTTGATTTTCAAACTGTTTTCTTGTTTGAGCTTCTTTCCTGACTTGCTGTGCTGTGTCTATGCATTTGGTTGTCCAATCTGGGAACACACCTCATGGACAGATTGCCTGTGAATGTGTCCGTACTAAATGATCCCTTCATTGTTTCTCTCTTGAGATAGTATTTGTTGTGACAAGCGAGTCTTGAACATGAATAATAAATTATTTAGATAGTACTTGTTGTGGCTATGGAGTCTTGAACAAGAATAATAGGCAATTTTACTTCTAGCAACACTTATGCTGAATCTATAGAATGAAACTGAATTTGAACCCTGATTCTCTGCTCTCATAATGGACACAACTCTTGGATTCATGTAGGTGATGTAATTATGCTGTATAGTACATTTTCATGACATGAATTATGAGATTGGTTTCTTGTTCCCAATTTATTTTGTTGAGAGAATTAAAAAAAATATTTGGAGTAATTCTCAGTTTTCTTTGTCATGTTTCTCTTGAACGTTTTCAACAAATTCTATGGGCCCTGTTTTTTGTTCACAGTACACGAGAGCAGCTCTGAAGAAGAGCAATCAACTCTACATACTAACCTTCATGGCAACGAAAGAGTTCATCCAAATGCCGTGAGCATCCGAGATTAGTTTCACTCTCTATAGATTTCTCAGTCTCCCTCAAGGGATATAACTATTGCATATTTGGGATGGGAATTAAATAGAATAAGTTTTTTATTCACTGACCATCTTTTTCCTCGATAGACAGTTGTCATGTGCACCATTAGTTTCTTATTCAGCATTTACCGTGTTTCGTAAGCTCAGTTAATGCGTTGTTTCTATGTACGTGCAAATTTGTGGGTAGATTTATCATACCCTTCTCTTTATAGTAGATGTTTTTTTCTTTCCTATCTTGAGGCATTTTGGTTGCTAGGGAGCCCTAAGCAGGGAATTATAATATCAATAGTAATAATAATAATAATAATAATAATGGTAGTGTAGTAAGATTTGTCAGTAAAACCAGCCACATTGAATTCCACTTCCAATGAGTCAGTTTGTATGTGTCACACACTGTTCATAGCTTTGACTGTAATTGAATATCGCCTAACTAAATATTTTTAGGTTATTATTGTGAAAGCTCTAGGCAGCTGGGGGGGGGAGGGATAAGTTTGAGAATATTGAATTTAAAAGTAAACATTAACTAAAAGTTGATAGTTTTCCTTTTTATGCTAGATGCGAATAGCTCCCATCCAAACTTACATATGGAGTTCTATATTAAGAGTGTTTGTTCCGATAGAGGAGGGCTGCTGTTCATTAGCTTTTGCTTCTAGTAGTGACAATTAGGATGTGTGAGCTAATATGGCTCTCCTAAACTTAAGTTTTACCTTCTATGAAGTTCCTACAGTATTTTGCTTGACGATTGCATGTTGTTGCTAGTACTCCATAAAATTTTTATATATGCGCCCACAAATAGAGAACAGCCTCACATAATCCATGGAAGACTCCTCATGGGGATACAACTATTGTATCTATGGGAATTATGCGCTCCCAGGGGGAAAATGAGTGGGCCCAAGCTCAGAGTTAGGTAGGCTTCCTTTTTGTTGATGTGAAATGTTTATTGTTATGTTAAGGACCACTTTTTTCGGTTCAATGCTGACCTGGTTTTCAGCACCTACTACTTTCTTTTTCTACTTTTTTCTTGTTTCATGAACTTCTTTTTTAGCATACTGTATCCATTGTGCATAGATTCTGCCTACTCTTAATTCCATACTAATTGTGCTTCATACTTTGTCTCTTTGAACATCTTTTTTTGTGGTAAAGGGAGGCTAAAACTTTCTTATAATCAATCAATCAACCCATGTAAGGTTCTGATACTAATGAAAATCTCCTAGTGATGGTTTGGGAGCAGTATCTGCAATTTGATTTTACTTCGAATACTATGCATTTGCTGCACGTTCAATAGCTATAAGTCTTTGATTTCAATAGTCCTATTTTTTCCATATTCTTTACATGTAAAAACAATTATACAACTATTGTTTTGATTTCAGTGGGACGCTGAAAGAAACAACAACGGGTCAAGAGAATTGAAAGTACTTGCGTCTCAAGTTGGACCAAATTCTGGAAGATGTAAAAGGAAACAACCTCCGCGAAGACATAGTACGTGAGGATGAGAAGAGGGCGCCCAGTGCAACTTCAGTTCCCCAGTGCTTACCAGTGCCAGCTGATACGCCTGATGAATTGAAGTCCCTTCTCAAAGATGTTTTGGTAAATACAATAGAACTAGATGTTGTAAGCTTTACTGAAGCATTGCTTCGTTACGCTAGCCAGTTGATATGTTCTGTCCAATATGCAACAGTTTGCTAATTTAAATATATAATAAAACTTCCCCTTCAGGGGGATACAATTATTGTATCTATGGGAATTAGCGCTCCCAGGGGAACAATGTGATGGCCCGAGCTGAGAGTTAGGTAGGCCTTCTTTTTGTTGAAATAAAATGTTGTTTGTTATGTCAAGGACCACCTTTTTTCGGTTCACTGCTGTCCTGTTGTTCAGCCCTACTACTTTCTTCTTCAACTTTGATCTTGTTTCATAATCTTCTTTCACAAGTTACGGTTTCTATGCCTTTCTGCGTAGATTCCGCGTTTCCTAAACTCCATGCTAAATGGTGCCTTGCTCCTTCCCCTCTTTGGATCGCATTTGTTACGGATAGGGAGGCTTAAACTACCTTATAATCTGTCTCTGATAGTGGTACTAGGCATACCAAAAATGAAATTTACTATGCTACGTACCTGGAATGCCCCTTTCAATTTTTGCCCCATGTTCATCTTGGGTGTCTATAGGTAACGAGTTTTTTGAAACCACAAAAAAATCTTTGAATTTTTTTTACTAAATTTGGTAGGAACGTCTTTTCTACGGACGGGTGTCTACCAAGGAGTAAAGTAGTAAACAGTCCATTTAGGACGGGGTACTCAAGGAACTCGGGCAACTTTTTTGCAATAATGCTTTGGTTGCTCCATTTAGTATTAAGTATTTCAAGTATCAAGAAACTTGGATCTTTTTTTGAACCTTAGGTATTGCATGTATTATTGACTCAAACTGCTCATTATAGGCCGGTTACTTACATGTTGACATTTGGGCAACATTCATTATGTAAAAATAGGTAGTAATTTTTTGCTGTTGAGGGTAGTAAAAAGTAAAAAGTAGTTAAATTTGGAAATGATAAACCGCTCTGAGGGATACAACTATTGTATCTATGGGAATTAGCGCTCCCAGGGGGACTATTTAAGGGCCCGAGCTAAAGGTTAGGTAGGCTTTCTTTCTGTTGAAATATCGTAGGTTTTGTTTTGTTATGGACCATCTATTTTTGGTTCACTGCTATCCTGTTTTTCAGCACCTACTACTTTCTTCTTCAACTTTTTCTTGCTTCATGATCTTCTTTCTTAGCTTTCTGTTTCTGTGCCCTTTCTGCATAGATTCCACGTTTCTTTAACTCCATACTAAATGGTGCCTTCTTCCTTCCTCTCTTTGGATAGCCTTTGTTGCGGATAGGGAGGCTTAAACTAACAATCTAATCTATAATCACCAGAAATCCATGCTGGTGAATTCGAGACAATCGTCGCTCGGAGAGACGGTTAGCAGCATGCTGAGGATCCTTATGACCCGAAACCTTGCTGTCCAGTTCAGCATGGCGGGTTTGGGTCTCAAGCGACAGAAGTCGAAGTTTAATTTCGACAACTCGCCGGCTTGCTGCTTGATTGAAGGTATGATATTGGTTAGGCAGGTTACTCATTTATTGCTTAGAGGCTTGTACGTCATGCCGTATTATTGGGGCAGAATTGTGGCTTACATAAAAAGTAAATTACATTTTCTTAGCGAATAAATCTTCAAATAAGTTTACTAGATCGGCCACATTGTACCTACAGTTTAGTGTATTCATTCGGTTTTCACCTAAATTTTTGTTGATGATGACTTCATTCATTTGTTATTTTTCCATGAAATTGTTCCGAATGCACTCGAATCTGCAAATAATAGAAAGCAGAGTGGCTGTAACAATGTACATTATATTTCGACATGAATGAAAGCTACACATTTTTGTAGCAAGTTTCAGGCTGTCGTAAAAATATTATTGTAGGCCAATCACAGGCTGTGCATGTAGGCTTCAGAATGATTATTGAACTCTTGTACTTTAAGAATAAATCCTGAAGGAGAAAGTGTCGATTTGTTTATGGGTGTAGTAGTCTTCTCTGTTGAGATCTAAGTTTTTTTTTCTATGTTGGCTTGTTTTTTCATTACAGGGGTGCATATAGTATAAATGTTAACTTTCTAAGGCAATTTTTCCATAGATGAATTATATTCTGAATAACTCTTTACAGGCATCCTCTCCAGCATGCCGGAATATGCTGCGGAACCTCGCTGCAAAGTGAAAGCAGCTATTCAAAAAGCTCTCAAAGGTGAGCTTCTAAGGCCAACGTTTAAGAATGAAATTCAAATATGTGTAGTAACTATTTTCTATATTAGAATATGGATTTTTCACTGGAATTTATAAGTTCCACACGACTCTACGGATACAATATCACATTGTAGGACATGTCACGAATGCCTTAGACTCGGTTCAGTTAATACCACAAAAACATGAAAGTTAGATGCATTTATGTATATTTTCTAGAGGTGAAAAACTTAACTGTAGTTTCGAAGTGTGGAGTCAAGGAGAAGGCAGGTTTGCATGGTGTACAGTGTGCGCGAAAAGTTCATACTCTTTCTATTTTTAGGTAATTTCAATAAAAATTGAAATTTATTTCAAAATAGCAGAGTGACTGTAATTTTGAGTGGCAGAGTTTACAAAATAGCCAAATTTTTACAATTTAATATTCAGTCAAATGCCCTCGAGCTGCAATTTCGCCTTTGAGACGCTTGGGCATGAAATAAGCAAGGTTTTTTTAGTTAAAGCATCCATGTCCATCTTCCAGAGATTAAGTAGGGCTTCTTTCAATTTTAGGACTGATGTAGTATCTTGGTCATGAAGCTGACTCTTCATGTATGACTAGCAACTCTCAATGGGTTGAAGTCCGGTCAATTGCCTGGCCATTCAAACACTTCTATCTTCTTGTAAATGAGGAATTTTAAGACCTGTTTTGATTGGTGACAACGAGCAGAATCTTGCATAAAAAACTGACATTCATGGATCACAAGAAAAGAAAGCAAATGATCGTCTAAAACTTGTACGTAATAATCTTCATTTTTGGTTTGATTTTTAGGTAAGAAGTATAGGCCACTTCTGCCCATTTTGTCACTAAACCATCCCCATATCGTGACATAATCGGGTGTTTTACAGTCCGGCTGGTATATCTTGGGTCATATCTTAACCAAGGGGCTCACCCTCCCTTGACGTTCGGCAATGCACCTAAATGTCGACTCATTGCTCCACATAATATTCTCTCACATCTCAGGTGTCCATTTGATGAATTTTCTTTAGCAAAATTCAATGTTTTTTGCCGTTGAGAATAGCTTTTTGGCTGGAGAACGCAAGGGTATTTTCAAGTCTTTTTGGAGCCTTTCTTGAATAGTCCTCACCGAGACAGCTCCAAGAAGCACAGGATGACTTTTTCTGAGTTTAGAGGCACTCATTCAAAAGGGTTTCAACACTTCTCTCTAAAAGATGGTCTGTAGCTTTTGAGGTTTATCTTGGCTTACCTTTTCGAAGCTAGTAGGTAAGAATCTCACCCGGTTGAAGTGGGGGGGGGGGGGGGGGGATGGGCTGGGCGACGCTTTTCGAACGTTTCGCAGTACCGATTCCTCATCCAATTCGGGCCGCTATTTCTTTAAAGAACACTTTTTCACTTATCAGGGCTAATGCAGTAGCCTTTTCTACTTCTGTGAGTACTCTCCTAGGTTTAATAATAATAATGCAATAACTTGAAAATGCATAAACTTGAAAATGACATGGAAAAAATGGCAAGGTATGCAAAATATGGCAATTCTTCGAGTAACACTGGAGCATAAATGAGCATTCAACGGCAGCTCGAAACGCACTGAGTTCTTATGCTTCTCAATTCTCTTTCAAAATCTTAGCCCTCATGACGTACGATGCTATTTATCGCTAAATAACACGAAAATACTTGATACATTTACATATAGAGAAATAGATAGAGGGTATCATCTGTTTCCGCGCATCAGCGTTTTGACAGACGGGTATCATCTATTTTCGCGCACGCTGTATTTCCGGGGAATCTCAATAGTTTGAGATGGTTTGAAAATTGGTTGAAATAATGGGTTGTGTTAATAAAGGGAGCGCGCAGTTAAGAGTATTGAAGACGCGAAAGACGACAGACAGATATGCATTATAGGAGTCAGGTTTTTAGCTATTTTTTTTTGTCTGTGCAGGTGCAGGCGACTGGGATGGTCACAGAGGGACTCGCGTGAAACCGCCATCGGAAGCGCACACCACTGAACCGGCAGAAGACGAGGGCCATACTCTGCAAAAACCGGGAGTACCATTCCCCCACCCCCAACTGTCTGAAGTAATGCTCTATTTAGACGACTTTTAGTCGAAATTGTTTACAGTTACGCATAACTGTTAATTTATTTTTCTTGATATACCAATATACAAAAAAATATACATTAACCATATATTTTATTGCTTTATGTTTTTTTTTAGTTTTTGAAGTATGGATATAGATATCAAGAATAATATGTAGATGAGCGTTGAAAGATAACTCTGTAAACTTGATTTGATATATCTGTTTCATGAAATAAAACTGAACCATAACATATTGGTTTATGGTTTATTTTTAATTCTTGAAATATAAATATATCAATAATTATTTATACAGAAATATAATGTAGACGATGTTTAAAAGGGAACTCCGTATACTTGACTTGGTATACCTATATGTCTAGAAAAAAAACATGATTGATTTTATTGGTTTATGGTTTACTTTTATTTCTTGAAATATAGATATATCAAGTAATAAAAGTATACCATAAACCAATGAAATATATCTATGTAATGTAGACGAGCGTTGAAACGGAACTCTGTGTATCTATATATCAAGAAATGAACCATATTTTATTGGTTTATCATATATTATTTCTTGATATATAGATATACCGAGGAAAATATATATGTACAGGGTGTTTGGTAATTTGATGCACTTATTTAACCCCCATACAGAAAAACGCTAAATTAAAAGATTTTCATGAGCAAACTTTGAAAACTCCTTCGTTTCCGAGAAATGATGACCTAGAATAGTTTCAGATTCCCAACGGAATAGCCTAAAATGCGCGACAAACAGCCAGCCCAAGAAGTTAAATTTTTACTTGTTCTGCATGGTAAGCCTATTTTAACGGGACTCTTAAATTATTTCAAGTCACAATTTCTCGGAAACCGAGTTTTCAAGTTATTTGGTACTCGTGAAAATCGTTTTATTTTCCATTTTACTATGTAGATGGTTAAAATATGTGCATCGAATTACACAACACACTGAGTACATATATAATCTTTATAAGCGCTCTGTGATAGAGAATTAAATTCTCATGCCTATTTTTATGTAGTGAATATATTTGTAACAGGAAATATTCTAGTCGGACTGTGATTGCATCTTAAATTCCAGTATTATTCTGGTGTTCCAGTGATGGAGGGCTGTGATCTAGAGTATGTTTAATTTTTGCATTAAAAATTACTAACTGAGAGTGATTCCTTATCCTTTTTAATGTATTGTATATAACTCATGTGCTTGTAAACTCCCGGTTGCACGTGGTTTGGTCTCACTGGATGTACAATATTGTACTGAGTTTATTGGGTCAACACATTCACTATGCATTAAGTGTGAATGTATTGTAAGATCCTAAACTTCCAGTGCGATATTGTACAACCCGTGAGGCGAACCACGCGCAACCGGGAGCAATTTTTTTACCCATAATCCACGGACGGCCAGCCGCGATTTGAAATTGGGTTGAAGTTGGGTTAGAGGCGAATGGATTAGATACGCGCGGTTCTGAGGCGGTAAACAGCCGTTAGGGTAGGGTGGAACAACGGCGATTCGCGTGAAGTTTTGTGTCCGAAAAAGTGGACATTTGACCCGTAAACCGCGCGTAATGCAACTAAAAAACGCCTAGGAACCCGCGCGTACCCACCGGCGACACGTCCTTGATTTTCAATTGGGTACCCTCCATCAAATGTGAGAAAGTTATTTCATAAACAATACTTCTTTTTGGTTACCCATATTAAAGAACTACAGATAGATATTTATTAATTATTATAGACAAAACATGAAATAATTAATGCTTTTACTTCTCAGGAGTGATATCAAGTGTCTTTTTGCTTTGACATAACGACCCTTGACTTTTTCAGGATCGATGCAACTGCTTCAAACTGCTAAGTACATCCGTGCAAACAAAAACTATGCAACACCTGCATTCGCCTTGGTATGTACAAAGGAAAAAATTCCCTCTTTTCTACTCGTCCAAAGACATAAAACAAGGCCACGAAGTCTTCGCGGACTACGGCAATTGGTGCTCAGAAATTCAAGGTAAGTTTGTGATATAAAAACATTTTTGAATAATGTATAATTTTCTATATACTCCCTCCCTATTGCATGGACATCTTATCGTGCATCTAATTTCATCTCGTGTTTTAATTTGATGAGTAAATTCAAACTGGTAGCTCAAATCCCAGCGAGTACCATCACAATGTTAAGGTCATGAGCAATAAATTATCATACACCTTGAGGAAAGATATGTCCATAGCATCTACATGTTTTATGCATCCATGTGAATGAAATATGTTCAGTTCTCGTACTAATTATTTAAACCCCATAGGTTCACCACTACCCATCCCTCTTGGTGAGGACGACCCATCACCTCGTCAAGAACCTCAGACCCTTGGTGCTCCTGTAACAACAGGTCAGTTACGATACCACTCTCTTATACAATGTAAATCGATTTAGGACAACGTCGAATGATCTAATTGTATGATATAGCTTCGCTCAGTGCGTCACGGCCGTACGGGACCCCATTCAACTTATGTTGTAGTTCTTTCTCTACGTAGAACTCTTCTCGTTTTCTATTGATTGCTGTGAAGCTTCGTAAATAGACCTCATATATTCAGTTGATGTCATCGTACTAATTATTCAAACCCCTCAGGTTCACCACTACCCATCCCTCTTGGTGAGGACGACCCATCACCTCGTCAAGAACCTCAGATCCTTGGTGCTCCTGTAACAATGTTACCGTGTGCACTGTAATGTAGGTTTAACCTCAACCTATCTGTGAAGTACCTTGCTCGTGACGTGTCATTTGGTGGCTAATTGCAGACTTGTGAGGATGTGACGCTGGGACATCTGCTGTTGAACGTGAATTTAATCCTACTCTTTATTTTTTCAAGTATTTTCACTTATCATTAATTATCTAAGTAAACGTGAATTGTTAAACCAAACTGAAGAACTCTCGGTATGTAGGAACTGTGGCTGAGGTAAGTGGATTATGTACATAAGTGTGCTCAGCCAAGTTCCGTTTGTACAGTAGATATAGGATTCTGTTCTTTTGTACGTAACTTGCTTGGTTAGTTAGTAAATAAACTTCGGTAAAATTCTGCGAATAAACTTCATTCGCTTTCAGTTGTTGAACTATATTTTCCTTATTTTCATTAACCGAATTGTTTGTGTATTACCGCTGAGGTGGAACCATTCATAAGATTCTTAGTTACTTGTTTATCAGAATCCGGTGTATCGGTCTTCGTGAATAATTCAGCCAAATTATTTATTTCGATTATTGCATTCCATATTTGAATATTATTGCCGTCAATTGTTATTTCTGTTAATTAGTGTTATTGCGTTATTTTGGCCTTAGGAAGCAGATTGTCATTATTTTTAGTTTACCTGGTTTGTCTTTTGCTTTCAGCTGATGTGTAAAAACCCCTGTTTCCCGCCCACGCTCCATTTCTGGGGCTCTCCTAACTATTAGTGTTTCATTGTTTCCTGACTTTTCCATATTTTTTCACCACTATTTTTGATCCGTAGTCTGATTTACGCTGGTTATGTAGGTTTCTGTTATAAATATACCTGAACGCTTTTGTTTATTCTCCTTCATTTTCTTAGAAGTCCTCTGGTTATCGAGAGAGCATTTTCCTTTTCCTAATTCGGCACCCGCTAACAACAACAGGTCAGTTACGATACTACTCTCTTATATTAAGTACATCGATTTAGGATATACTTTGCAGCAATCACAAGCTCATGTTCAATCGTATGTAGGTAAGACATTACGTTTAATTGTAATTATTTTTTGCTTTTTAAATGTGTATATTAACGATGGTAATTATGTAGTATTCTTTTCCACCCCACACGTGACCGATTTCGTCAGTACAAACACCTTTTCTACACACAGGATTTTCGTTGCTGGACGTTGGCTTCCGGGATGATGAGTTGCGCCAGAATCCTGATGCACCTGCCATTCTGATTCTGAATGGGGATGCGGAAATAATATGTAAGTTTTTCCTATGATCCTCCATTAACCTGAACCATAGGTTTTTTATATTCAGTCATCTCTCAATAACTCGTCATTTAAGGAGAGCGTCCCCCATACGGACTTTTTTCTTTATTATTGAACCTAGAACAATGAAATTTGATATACTGATAGGAAATTGAATTTGGAATCGTTTTTGCTTAGAGCAAAAGTTCAATTTTCTTGAAAAGAAAATGGGAAATCGAAGAAAACGAAGTTTGAAGGGGGGGGTTTCAAAAATCTTCTCCTCCTACAGTTTTTGAGCTACAGAGATGATTTTGGTATCAATGAATGCGGAAAGACACGGGCTTTTATGGATGCTAAAATTCATTCCAAAATTATTCATTGCTCATGAGTTATGACGTCATAAATTTTTACATTTCCGAAAAAGGGCATTTTTTTCCTATTTTTACACTTTTTCATATTGAAAATGTAAATTTGAGGAAACGAATTTTAGCATCCATAAAAGCCCGCGTCTTCCCGCATTTAATGATACCAAAACCATCACTGTAGCTCAAAACCTGTAGGAGGAGAAGCATTTTGAAACCCCAAAAACCATTGTTTACATTATAAGCAAAACAAAGAAACATAAACAATACAAATAAAAAATTTTTTAAAATTTTTGGTTCAAGTTAGACCCCTGAAATCATTATAGAGTAATCCAGTGACATAGGAGATGACATAGCAACTTTGCGCCGTGAAGAAAGTGCCATAAGGGAGGTGTAACATGATAAAATACAACTTCCCCCTCCCCTCCCCCCCATTCTTCAAATCCCCGTAGCGGGCGAACGAGTGAACGTACGAGTCTCATTTTTTCACAGGATGTACCTGACCCTTACACTTCTTATAGCGGCCAAAATCCCAGTTTCGCAAGAAATCTCCAAAACATGGGGTGCAGAAGGGAGACGCTCTCCTTAAAAGAACATTATTTTACTCTTTCAATGATAATATTGATTTAATTTCACGCTAATTATAATACGATAATAACTTCACTAAATTTTTCATTGTTTCAACAACCGGAGCGTTTCCTTCATGTTACTGTTCATTTCTACTGTTCTAGGAATAGCTCACACTTCCTCGTTCAAATTATACTTAAACACTACTATCATGTGAACTCATTTTGATTCATCGCAATTATACCTATCAATACCCATTATATTTCATATTTGCAATCGCGTACGGTGTTCTTATAATTTTTTCAAGGCTTTTTTTATAAGCGCGTTTTTATCAACTTGGTATTAAGTTTAATATCAGACCAATAATTCAAAGAGACTGGCAACTTAAATCAATCCTCAAGCAGTGTTTGGAATCCCGGATGGCAACTTGACGTTGCGATCGACAGGGCTCAAATACTCGAATTAGTAGTTACAGTATGAATAAAATCACAAAAGCATTATATGAAAACATTTACTCTTAGCATTCAGACCAGCTGGTTTCAACTAAAACAATGTCATTATCAATGAATAGTAGTTAGTACTATTTGATTTACAAACCATACCATTTCCAAATCGTGTACAACTGTCTTAATTTCATTAAGCAATTCCCTTTTAGTTCCGTGATTATTTCTATTCTACATTCGATAACATTATGACGTAAATTATCATTACTCACTTGACCTAATTTATTTTCAAGTTCTTATTATTACTGCTCTTCACTATTCTACTTATCGTAGAAAAATAATCCATCTCAGTTTGTATTTGCACAACATCTAAAACTTCTCATTTGTCAAAGACGTGAACTGAGAGGCTATACATTTAGAAGCGGCAGGTAGCCCCCTCAGGGGGATGCAATTATTATTGTATCTATGGGAATAAGCGCTCCGAAGGGGACAACGTGATGACTCGAGCTGAGAGAGTTAGGTAGGCCTTCTTTTTGTTGAAATAAAATGTTTTTGTTACGTTAAGGACCACCTTTTTTCGATTCACTGCTGTCCTGTTCTTCAGCTCCTACTACTTTTTTCTTCAATTTTGGTCTTGTTTCATAATCTTCTTTCACAACTTTCGGTTTCTATGCCCTTTCTGCGTAGATCCCGCGTTTCCTTAACTCCATACTAAATGGTGCCTTCCTCCCTCCTCTCTTTGTATGGCATTTGTTGCTGGGTAGGGAGGCTAAAACTAACGGCTAATCTAATCTAAGCGGCATGTAGCCCGACCGTCTTTGTCCTCAACGAGCAACGTCATGACATAGGTAAGTGCCGACGAAACTCTGATGTAACGTTATAAGCAGCACATCAATTTCTCTGGTGTTGAAAATAAATCGCATAAGGAAGTACAGCCACTAAACCTTGAATGACATTTCCGTATCTAGTACAAATTCTCGTGCTTCAAAATACGGGTTTACGCTATGTGACCCTCTCTGCGGTCGCCCTACGTTCACTGAATAAGCTTAACAATGCAACATAACTCCAAAATTGAACATAATAAGCATACGATACTGGAACAACACGACTTCCCTCATGACTACGAACATCGTCATCGACTACTTACTTCCAAAATCGACAATGTTGCGTCGTACAACACGGCTACAGTACTTGTTACCAGGGATTGGATCATATCTCATACTCGTCCTCGCTCTACCGTAAACTAAATCACAATCGTAACCGCATCGTGAATGTAGCATTAGTTACAAACTTCTGACATCCTCATCATAACAACAAACATCAAGCCATGTTTCTTTCGGGATGACCCAAAATAGTTAACATATGTTATCACTACCATATACTTATTTAGACCTACATTATATTGTGTTATATGCGCATCACTTCCGTTTTATTGCAGATTTCGAGCACAGAAGTGAGTGACGGAAATTCCGCACATGTTTCACGAGCGGTCGTCGGACCGGTCCCGTAGGCATCTCTTTATCAGAAAACATCTAAGCGTAAGTTCACTTAATTTATATTTATTAATCTCTCTATTTGCTTATTTCCGATCACGTCAATTTCGATGTATAATTCTATCTAATTCTAATTATTATGATAATGTTGAATGCCATCCAAGTATCAATATCTTCATAAGAGGGAGAAGGGACATAAGGTTTTTTATGTTCTAACTATAACTCGTACTAGCGCTCTTTTGAAGTGCTCAACATTACGTAGAGCACGTACACTAGTAGGTAGACAACTTTCAACGAAACTTAGTCTGGCCATCAAGGGTAGGACTCAATAGTTTTTGCGAACGGAGACTTGACTAATCTTTGCGTCTCGAACATTTGAACTTGTTATCCTCCATTTTAACCAACAAATTTACATTCCTAGAAAATTCTAAATATTTACTTGCGCGCTAGAGGACCGTCTATCCAAGAAAGCAGTAATTTCCTGAGACTTTACCGAAATTTTTACAATACCTGTGCAATCATACAGCGATTTTTGTTCGGCGTTTTTTGTAATTGTATTAAAAAGTTAATTTTCTTAGAATAAATGGATCAAGATGGATATTCGGAAAATGATACTCCTACAATTTTGAAGGTGCAGAACCGGCATTGTGTTGCATATATAGCTCATGACATATTGCAGACATATTGCAGCGTAGTTGCGACTGTTTGCTTTCTTGAATTTTCGAAGTATTTTTTCAAACATAGTTCTCCTATCAAATATTTTCCGTTTATTTCTCAAGCAATTTTCTTAGCACTTTGACTGCAACTACAAAATATTAAGTTCAACATCAAACTCAAATTTAATGCCAATTGTAGTAAGCTATTTGGAATATACTATATACGAACAACATCGTGCCTTCATTTCGTTTTTATTAAATATTTATGAAAATTGTGTTAGCTACTACTGGCAGGCCAGTAGCATTCTGTAAATTACCCCCGTCTACCACCGGTGGCGCACATCGCAGTCAAATTAGTAAAAAATCTTTATTCAAAAATCTACTCAAACGCTTCTGTAGTTCTTACAAGCCATATCGAATAATATGACTGTAATTCCTGTACCTCGAAAACTAGGGGAGTAGCATTTTCAACGACAATTAGTTCAAGTTTTCTGGAGAACCTGTGACTCGTCACCTGTTTGGCCTTGCGCCGACGCATTTTATTGGTCTTCCGCTATCTATAGCGGACGAACGAAGACATTTGTGAGGCAGCAAAGCACATCGTTTGATTCCTAAGAAAATTCTCTTGACCGTGAGCTAAAGACGACAGAATTGATAATTTAACTGTCGCATTTTTTTGAGTAGATAGTTCCCTGAATCATTCCTATGATTTATTCCATTCAATAAGATCATTTATTTCGCTTAATAAGGTCATTTACTAACATAACTAAATATCATTCCATTTTTGAAACTCAATGGTTAGGTAATGCTCGTATGTATTCCCATATTTATTCTAATGGTCGTTAAAACGTCTAACTCGTCATACTTCCTCCCATAACAGAGCCCCAACGTCCGTGCCCGTTTTGTTCCTGCCTATTCACAAGACTGGCACGTCACGGGATGAGAAAACACAAAAATGAGGGGGAAGTACAAGCCATGGCCAAGTTAAGCCCATTTATACGCAGGATTTCGATGTCAAATCACCGCAAACGCGGGATTTTTGACCACAATGTTCAAGCATTAATGGCTGGAAATAACATTATAACGGAAAAGAAAACAAATAAAAAATTTAAGAAATAGTCATCTGTCCTACTTGTAAAGCATTCCTGTCCAAAAGACATTATTATGCCCACAAGTGCAGAAACATTCCACGCTATGGAGGCAAACAAAAATCACTTCCGTCGACTCTGGTGATGCACGAAAAAAAATAGGAACTTAATATCTGACATTATAAGCAAAATAAAGCCCGACTCGGTTGGTCTAACGGCTGTTTCCGAAGAGCGAATTACTGCATTTGGGAAAGCGATGGTCAGAGAAAAGAACAATGCACTAGAGAAGTATAATATTCATCGCTAATGTCGAACGTAATATTTCGTATCGTATTAACTTTTTTGCAGCTCGAATTAACGTTATTAATTCAATCTTTTTTGCGAATCCATTTGTAGCTATATTGCTAAAGCCAGTAGCGCAGCCAGGGGGGGGGGGGGGGCATGGCTTCTCCCGAAGTGTTGACCTGGGAACCATTTACAGTAGCCGTTTAAAAGATAGCTGATAATCAAGACCTGCAATGCCCTGCCCCCAAATTTTCGGTTGACTGCGCCGCTGGCTAGAGCAGTAGATGCCCTATAGAGAAATTCTAAAATCAATGCCGTTGCGTCATTCTCGAAAGTTTCAAAGCTCATGCGCTTTAATTTACACTGTGAATAAACACGATTTCACCTTTTCCTAAACGCTGAAATAACAGCAATATTCAAATACAGTTGATATAAAAAATACATTTCACTTACATTCATCCCGTTTAAAATATACGTAATCTACGCATTGGAGTATGCTTTGGTATTACGCTTTATATTATATGAGTTGAAATCGTAACCACTGGAAGAACGTAAGAGCAGCTGCACAGATCGAACGCCCAGCTAGACAAAAAAAATAGAGTCTAACGTAGGTTACATAGCAAGAACTCACAAATAATGTAGGTTGCACAACGTCGTCTTGCCCACGAAAATGCAAAATGATAAGTCCAAACGAAGAAGCTACATGGTATTCTACTCTACCTGGTGTTACATGTATGGTGAGTGCTGCAATGTCTTCACGGAATTACTCAGAATTATAAAAAACTTAGAAAATGAACTTTTTTAATCTAAATTTGTATCCCCACATCTGGGTACATTTGGATGGATCTTGAACAGACAAAAACAAATTCAATCACAACTGAAAAAATTTCATCATCGTTGTCACTAAAGAGAGAAATTTCATCATCGTTGTCACTAAAGAGAGAAATTTCATCATCGTTGTCTAATGAGTTCGAAATCTTCCAATATCTCTGACAGTACTACTGATCAATGGCCGGCATTATAAGGGCGTTCAACATAAAACCTAATGGCTTAGAGATCCTTTCCTTAAAGAATATAAGAGTACATGCAGTTAATTTTAAGGTGAAACTCTTTCCTACGTTCCAAAGAATTATAATCATTATTCAGATCATGATGAATTGCCATTATAACTCCAGGATGGGAAACTTATGAAGGATCTAGAGCAAAGGAATCCAATGAGCCCCGTGGAGTTGGGGCAGGTTTTTTAGACAAGTCATCGCCAAGCTTATTTAATTTTTGGAAGAGTTGTGATTTTTCATCATTCGAATTTCGCTTTCGTTTGACAGGAATTTTCGAACATTCCTCGTAATAGAACTTAAAGATTCTGCGTCTACTACCAGCGATCTTTCCAAAGGGGCTTCATCCAAAGCATGGTCTTGAAAGTGGCTACAAGTAGGTTCCATGGATTGTGGAATTGACGGAGATGGGATAGAAGATGCCTGAATATTAGTAGTTATGTTTTTGAAAGGAATGGGAGATATATTGACAACATGTTCATCACAAAAGATCGAAGGCAAATTGGCAGTTCTTAGAAGGCTGGGTGACGAGTTGGTGTCTTCCACTTGAAGTTCACACATGTGCACCGCCACCACATGATCAAATCCAAGTCGGTAACCTGCAGGAGAGGTTTGCTCAGCAATTTTCCACAGTAAATTATAATAATACGACAATAATACGAGTGCTGGAGGGTCCCAATGAATAAGCTATAGCTCGAAAATTATTAAATTACATTAATCCAGGCTGGGACAGCATTATTTTAAAAAGCTGAAATAGGCAGAAGTTACTGTGGGCATCATAATCATTTGCGAACTAGAGGCATTGGCAGTGTCATGCGAGCCCTGGTGTTGTGTCAAATGGCATTGGTCTTTCGAAAACAATGCGTCTCACAATCATGCATCAAAAATGAATTAACCTACAGATTTGATAGCCCCTAGATACTGAAGTTCTTGTGTTCCAGTCAACATATAACTCAAGTAAATTTAAACGCCTAAAAAATTCTCGAAGCTGTTCTCCAATTGCTGTTATAAGTAAAGCATATCAATGTGTGGGGAAAATAAATAGACAAGTGATGAAAATTAAATCCAACTGAACACAGACACTTTTGACTTTTCCTAGTCGCACGGACCTATCCTAGTCGTAATGGTTTAACTAAGGACAATTTTTAACCTTTTAATAAATGGATATATGTAAACCAAACAATTATATTATGAACAGATACGTATAAATAAACAAGAACTTTATCAGGAACCACAACACTATTTGAAATGAGTCACCTTGGATCTCAAGTGGTCACTGTCATACAGTGACCTTCGAAATGATGTTTAGAAGGTACACACATTTTCACCTCGCAACGACAGGCAATTCTATGTCAAGTAAATATTTCTAAATTAACCACGAGAGAACGTCCCCTACCATATTAATACTCAAATAGTCCATACTAGCTACCAATTCTCATCATAGCATTTACTGTTCCTGCTTTGAGTTCAACTTCACGCCCACACCACACTTCTCTGGTAACCAATACTGAATGTGAGCTCAAAACATTTTTGGTGCCCATATCTGAAATTGAAATGATAGACATACCTATTCCACAAGAAATTTAAGTCATTAATATTATTCATATCAACGTACAGTCGAGAAGCTACTGCTCTCATTGTCAAGAAATGAAGCATCCAGATTTGATTCACTGGCGTCAGCGTGATGGTGTCCTCCAAGAAGCTGAGGTGGCCCTCATGCTCCCATGGCTTAACAGGTGCAGCAGCTGAGCCTGATTTCCTGAAACGACGTGCCTTGTAGAGCTGAATTTTGTAGGCTCTCAGTCGATTCCATTTTACACGGACAGCTGAGGCAGAAATAAGTTGCATCAGTCTGAAATTTTTGAGTAAAAGCGTACCCTCACTGAACATGCTCTCAAACAATATCAAATAATAAAATGAGGGATGAGATGCTGAATGGAGATTCTTCAAAACGATTTCTGTGCCAACTTCAATTTGATTAATGTGCAGACTCAAAATTTTTACCAGTAATGACATTTCATGAACAAGATAAAATTAGAGTAGATTATTAGTTAGTTTTAGCCTCCCTACCCAGCAACAAATGCGATCCAAAGAGAGGAACGAAGAAGGCACCATTTAGTATGGAGTTAAGGAAACGCGGAATCTAAGCAGAAAAGGCATAAAAGCAGTAAGTTGTGAAAGAAGATTATAAAACTAGACCTAAGTTGAAGAAGAAAGTAGTAGTTGCTACAGAACAGGACAGCAGTGAACCGAAAAAAGTGGTCCTTAACATAACAAAAAAAAAACATTTTATTTCAACAAAAAGAAGGCCTACCTAACTCTCAGCTGAGGCCCTCACCTTGTCCTCCTGGGAGCGCTAATTCCCATAGATACAATACTTGTATCCCCCTGAGGAGCTACATGCCGTTGATGGGTGTATAGCCTCGTAGTTCACGTCTTTGAAAAATTAGAATTTTTGATGTTGCGCAAATGCCACCTGATATGGATTATTTTTCTACGATAAGTAGAATAGTAAAGAGTAGTAATAAGAACTTGAAAAAAAATTAGGTAAAGTGAGTAATGATAGTTTTCGTCATAATGTTATCGAATGTAGAATAGTCCGTGTGCATGTGTTCCGTGGTGAGATGAATGGGATTTCGGATCATTATTTGGTGGAAGGTAAGCTGAGAGTTAGTGGAATATGGGGAGGTGTAAAAAGGAGGAGTGGAAGGGAGGTGTTAAACGTAAGCAAGTTACATGATTCTGAGCGTGAGTGTGATTATCAGGAGAAGATGAAAGTGGAGTACGGGAGGGTGAAGGAAAGTGAGGTGGGTGGAGTGGAAGGGGAATGGAAGTTGTTTAAAGATGCGGCGGAAAAATGTGCAAGGGAAGTGTGTGGGGTAAGGAAGGTTGGAGGGGGGATTAGTAAGTGGAGTGAATGGTGGAACGGAGAAGTAGGAGCGGCTGTGAAAAGAAAGCGGGGGGCGTTCGAAAGGTGGTTGCAACGAGGCAACCAGCAAAATTTTGAAGAGTATAAGGAGAGGAAGAAAGATGTACAAAGAATGGTAAGGAGAGCGAAGAGGGCGGCGGATGAGGAATGGGGGAGGAAGTTGGGAGGGGATTTCATGGAGAGAAGGAAGGTTTTCTGGAAGGAAGTGAAGAGAATTAGGAAGGGTCAGGTGGAGAATGAGGCAAGAGTGAAGGATACAAATGGTAGGCTGCTAGTGGAGAGTTGTGATGTGAGAAAGAGATGGGCGGAGTATTTTGAGGAACTGCTGAACGTGAGGGATGATAGGATTGCGAGAGTAGTAGCTGTTGGAAGTGATGTTAGAATGCCTGTGTTTGGTGAAGTGAATAGAAGTCGAATAAGAAGTGCAGAGGTGAGATGTGCGTTGGATGAAATCAAAAATGGGAAAGCTCCAGGTTTGGATGGCTGCACGGTTGAATGTCTAAAGAAAGGAGGAAATGTGGTTATAGAATGGTTGGTGCGTTTATTAAATGTGTGTTTCAAGGCTAGTAAAGTGCCGGTTGATTGGAGTAGCGCGTGCGTAGTTCCGTTGTACAAGGGGAAAGGTGACAGGTATGAGTGCAGTAATTCTAGGGGGATAAGTCTACTGAGTGTCGTTGGGAAGCTGTATGGAAGAGTGTTAATTGGAAGAGTGAGAGTGTTGACGGATCGTGTGCTTGCTGAAGAACAGTGTGGTTTTAGGTGTGGTAGAGGTTGTGTGGATCAAATGTTTGCTGTGAGGCAGGTGAATGAAAAATACTTATTGAAAGGAAAGGATGTATATTGGGCATTTATGGATCTAGAGAAGGCGTATGACAGAGTGGATCGCGAGGCTTTATGGCAAGTGGTAAGTTTGTATGGAGGGGGTGGGAGACTGTTGAATGCGATCAAGAGTTTCTACATTGATAGCAGAGCATGTGTGAGAGTAGGGAATGAGGTGAGTGGATGGTTCCCAGTTGTGACAGGTGTGAGACAGGGATGTGTGATGTCGCCGTGGTTGTTTAATTTGTTTATGGATGGTGTGGTGAGAGAAGTGAATGCCAGAGTGTTGGGAAAAGGTGCGCAGTTGGTGGGACGAAATGGTATGTATTGGGAAGTTTGTCAGCTGTTGTTTGCAGATGATACAGCGCTTGTGGCTGATTCAGAGGAAAAAATGAGGAGACTGGTTACAGAGTTTGGTAGAGTGTGCGAAAGGCGGAAATTGAGGGTAAATGTGAATAAAAGTAAGGTGATGAGATGTTCAAGAGGTGGAGTGTTTGGAACTTTGGATGTGAGCTTGAATGGGGAAGTTTTAGAGGAGGTAGAGCATTTTAGGTACCTCGGGTCGGATGTGACTGTTAAGGATAGTATGGAAGTAGAAGTGAAGCATCGAGTGAGTGAAGGTTGTAAGACATTGGGTGCAATGAGGAAAGTTTTTGAATGCAGGAGTTTGAGTATGAATGCTAAGAGGGGACTGTATGAAAGTTTGATTGTGCCAGTTTTGTTGTATGGAGCAGTGTCCTGGGGGTTGAGAGCAGCTGAGAGGAGGAAGTTGGATGTGTATGAGATGAAGTGTTTGAGGAGCATGTATGGAGTAACTAGAAGAGATAGGATCAGGAATGAGTTGGTTAGGGAGCAGACGGGTGTTATCAAAAAGTTGAGCAGGCGAGTGGATGAAAGAGTGCTTGGATGGTTTGGGCATATAGAAAGAATGAATGTTGAGCGGCTGGTGAAAAAGATATATATGTCGGAAGTGAGTGGTCTTCGAGCGCGAGGTAGACCACGGATGAGTTGGATGGATGGGGTGCGACGTGCTTTGTATGAGAGGGGTCTGACTGTGGACGTGGCGAGAGGGATGGCTGCGGACAGAAGTGAGTGGGGGCAGTGTATAAGGAGGTAATTTTATTTTTGACGCGTTACTGGAAGCTGCCCGCGTGTGATGGGGTTGACCTGTCATGTGCGGGGGAGGGGCTGCACTCAATGAAGCGGTCGGGGTAAACCAGCTGTTGCTGTCGGGCCTGACTGTGGAAGGTGGTTGTGCTGGGCTGCTGCTGATCCTGGCAGTTCAGGTGCGGCCAGTGCTGCCTCTCTCGCCTCCTAGTCACTAAGTGTGGTGATTGTGGCCTGCTGTCGGATACCCTCCCATGGGGAGGATAAGCCCGGTATGTGTATGTATGTAGAATAGAAACGATCGCGGAACTAAATGGGAATTGGTTAATGAATTTAAGACAGCTGTACACGATTTGAAAGTGGTTTGTTCGTTATTCAAATAGTACCAACTACTAGTTCGAGTATTAGAGCCCTGTCGATCGCAACGGCAAGTTGCCACCCGGGATTCCAAACACTGCTCGAGGATTGATTTAAGTTTCCAGTCTCTTTGAATAATTGGTCTCATATTAAACTTAATACTAAGCTGATAAACACGCGTTTATGAAAAAAAAGGTTTGAAACATTTATAAGAACACCGTACGCGTTTGCAAATATGAAATATAATGTTTATTGACTAGGTATAATTACGATAAATCAAAATGAGTTTAGCATGGCAGTAGTGTTTAAGTATAATTTGAACGAGGAAGTGTGAGCTATTCCTGGAACAGTAGAAATGAACGTTAACATGAAGGGAACGCTCCGGTTTTTTGAAACAATGAAGAATTTAGTGGAGTTATTTTCGTATTATAACTAGCTTGAAATTAAATCATTATTTGCATAGAAAGAGTAATTTAATGTTCTTTTAAATGACGAGTTATTGAGCGATGACTGTACATAAAAAACCTATGGTTCAGGTTAATGGAGGATCATAGGAAAAACTTACATAATATTTCCGCATCTCCATTCAGGGTCAGAATGGCAGGTGCATCAGGATTCTGGCGCAACTCATCATCCCGGAAGCCAACGTCCAGCAACGAAAATCCTGTGTGAAGAAAAGGTGTTGCTACTAACGAAATCGGTCATGTGGAAAAGAATAGTGCATTATTGACATCGTTAATATTCCCTTTTAAAAAGCCAAAAAAATTACAATTTAACGTAATGTCTTACCTACAAACGATTCAACGGGAGCACGTTATTTATGCAAAGTATATCCTAAATCGATGTACTTTATATAAGAGAGTAGTATCGTAACTGACCTGTTGTTACAGGAGCACCAAGGACCTGAGGTTCTTGAGGTGATGGGTCGTCCTCATCAAGAGGGATGGGTAGTGGTGAACCTGAGGGGTTTAAATAATTAGAACGATGACGGGACCTGAACACATGAGGTCTATTTACGAAACTCCCCAGCAATCAATAGAAAACGAGAAGAGTTCTACGTAGAGAAAGAACTACAACATAAGTTGAACGGCGTCCCCGTAAGGCCATAACATTACTGAGCTAAGCTATATCACGCAATTAGATCATTCGACGTAGTCCCAAACCGATTTACTTTGTATTAGAGAGTGGTATCGTAACTGACCTGTTGTTACTGGAGCATCAAGGATCTAATGTTCTCCACGAGGTGATGGGTCGTCCTCATCAAGAGGGATGGGTAGTGGTGAACCTGAGGTGTTTAAATAATTAGTACGATGACGAGAAGTGAACATATTTCATCCACATGGATGCATAAAAATGTGTAGATGCTATGGACATATCTTTCCTCCGCATGAATGATAATTTATTGGCCATGACCTTACCACTGTGATGTTACTCGCTCGGATTCGAGCTACCAGTTTGAAGTTACTTATAAAATTAAAACACGAGATGATATGTGGTGCATGATAAATGTCCACGTAATAGGACATAGGTAAGTTCGTGATAGAGGTAATATTATACTTTTATCATGCACTTACATTGAATTTCTGTGCGCCAATTGCCGTACTCTGCGAAGACTTCGTGGCCTTGTATTATGTCTTTGAAAGAGTAGAAAAAAATGAAATTTCTCTCCTTTGCAAATACGAAGGCGAATGCGGGTGATGCATAGTTTTTGCTCTCATGGATGTATTTAATGTAGCAGTTTGCAGCAGCTGCAACGATCTTGGAGAGGTATTGAATTTGTTGACTGATTGATTATAAGAAAGTTTTAGCCTCCCTTTACCACGACAAAGATATTCAAAGAAAGGAAGGAGGAAGGCACCATTTAGTGGGGAGTTAAGGGAACGCAGAATCTATGCACAAGGTGCACAGAAACAGTAAGGTAAAAGTTCAAGAAGCAAGAAAAAAGTTGAAGAAAGTAGTAGGTGTTGAAAAAAGACAGCAGTGAACCGAAAAAAGATGGTCTGTAACAAAATAAAAGCCTATCCTATTTCATCAAAAAAGGCCTATCTCTCAGCTCGGGCCCTCAGATCTTTTCCCCCTGGGAGTGCTACTTCCCATAGATACAATAGTTACATCCCCTGAGGGGTAAATTTGTTGATTCAAGATTGCATTGCCATAATGGCTAAGTGAAAAATATTTGGAGGGCAAATATGTAGAGTGTCCTTACCCATCAGAGGTCAAAACTTGACAGTGGATTTAGTGATAATTTCACCTCATAGTGGCGTAGATGTCTTTCAGGTGCAGAGTGGCATAGTTCCAAGTTCAGTTCCTAGTTAGTAACTTAGCTAGTAAAGCCAATTTAGCAACCCTACGATGAACAATACGTCTCTAACTTCATTTTCCTAAAATTCTATGTTGTGTGTGTTAGGACACTGGAAGTTTGCCCTGCATTTGAAGATACATAGTTGATATTAATGAAGGGATCATTTGAAGAAATATTGAACAGGTCAGTACATTGTAACTTATGTTAATTACACGTTACCTTTACCGTGCTTCACTGTGATGCATGGCGAACCAACGAACACATCATGATCTTGTACACGCCGAGACTTTCTGTATCGCCGACTGTTGCGGTCCATCGTTGACGAGTCATGGAATTTGCCCAAGGTTAACAAAATCTGCAATATTTTTGAGGTTCAGTTCATGCATTTATATCAGAATAAATTGCACTATTATTTTAAATAATATAATATATTTTTCCAGTGGGGTATAATATATTCATTATTTATTCATACTGAATAGCAAAATTATTTCATTGATAGTTCTTCATTGTGGTAGTAGGTGAATTTTTCATATATTTATATGTCAAAATGAATGAAATTTCTCTTATTTCCTAATTCACAATGTCTATATGAAGAAATGGTTATTATACTCTGTGAAATGTTTCATCGAATTATATTTTTCATATCTATCAACAAGGATCAGAATATTTTTACCCATTAAAGTTGATTTTCAAATTCTGGGTAGTTAAAACCTAATCTAACAGATTGTTTACAACCTTGGACATGAAATAAATGTATTAATCATTCATCAGATGGCTATTATTCTTAAAGCAAAATATTAAAATCTAATAGCACGATGTCAAAACAATGAATGATTTTACTCAATTTATAATTGAGGATAGAATAAAAATTAGCTATACAGGAAATCTATTCATTTTTCATTTAAAAATTTTACAACTGTGTTACTACGTTTTACGTCCTGCGACAGCAAAAAATTACAACCTACTTTTTTACTAAATAAATGTTGCCAAAATGTCCAGATGTGAGTAATTGGCATTTGATGAGTATTTTGAGTCAATAAAACACGCAATAACAAAGGTTAAGAACAATTTAGAGTTTTTTAATACCTAAAAATAGAATCATATACCTAATACTAAATCCAGCAACCAACGCATAAAGCAAAAAATTATGCAAATTCTATATGTACTCTTTCCTAAATGGAGTACAACAAATGTTGTGCAAAGACCATGTCTTAACATCTTTCAACTATCAGAGCAACAGTTCATTATATGCCAAAAAATAAACAGACTAGAATCTAGTACACACAGTGGGATTGTTAGATTCCCTTACAGAATATTTTCATACACTACAGCAAATTTCTGGTTCTGTGAGAAATAAAGTTTTAGAAATCTTCATACTTATTAAACATTTGTATACTCCTTTTCAATTTTCATTGAATTACTCCACTTCATAATTTTTAACTACCTCAAGTAAAGTAAACCCCCTGAGGCAAGGTTAAATATATTTTACTACTTTACTACCTGGTAGACATCCTGTTATAGCCTTTAATATATTATTTGATTTTACAAACATAGTAAATTGATATTCACCTATTTAGATTTTTATATGAAATTGAATGTTAATAAGAATTTTATTTGAGGGGATTTGTTTGTTCCGATGGATAATGTAGAGCTAAATCCTGAAAAATGAAATTATAGTTATCAAGTAAACAAATTTATTATAAGAAATATTTGCTAGATGGTGACAAAATAACCATTTGTGGAGTTTTTGCTTAATTGCTGAAGTGAATTCGAGATTCTTCAAAATACTTATCATGTTAATATAGCGTATTTCATTAGATCACATATTTGTTGAATGGATATTACAATAATCTATAGAGTGAAGTATTACACAAGGGTAATCAGGAGTGAGAACTGACATTTTTACATGTTTCTATACCTAGAATACAAAATATTTTTGCAAGTGAGGTTGGAAATGATTATTCATGCTAGTTTATAACCATTATTCAAAAGAAAGTGATGGTTTATAACAGAGATCTATCAATGCATTATTCTGAATATTTCTTTTAAATTTTTTTCAATAAATCAGAACGTTCTTTGTTGTTCATTCTGGAATTATTGATCATTGCCTGTATATAATATTAATATATGTTTAAGAAGTAAATATATTTGTAATATATGACGAATGTTTACTTCCAACATTTCAATACTCATTGATAAGGACGTTGCTTATAATGTAATATTTTGCTACAGAGTAAATTAGATCATCACCCATGATTTGTTTGATTTTAGTGTCAATAAAAGCAATAATATTTTAAATTAGTACTAAATATATTAAATAAGGTTGTAAAAAATGAGGTATTTGTGAAGGAGAGGACAATAATCGATTTCCCAATATTTCCTGTTTGATTATTGGTAATTAGATGGAAATGAAAAATTTTTCATCCATGCACTTCCCGTCGCAAATGAGTATTTAACGAGTTATAGCTGTAGGTTACCTACCAATTCTATTGTTTGAAGCGCGGGAAAAATCGGTTCAAGGGGAAGAATCTTAATGGACTCTCCCTTCTGACGACTGCAATGCGCTAGAATGATCGTTACTTCAGGTTACTTTAGCTTAGATTAGTTCAGTAACGTTACATAACGTCATTACTGTAACTCGTTGAACACTCATTTGCGACGGAAAGTGCATAAAAGAAAAATTGTTTATTTCAATCTATTAACCTATATCCAAGCACCAGAAACTGAAAAATCGATTATTGTCTTCTTCATAAATACCGATATTTTACATCATGCTAAAAATGTGTATAAATGTACTTCATTTTGTTTCAACTATGGTATTTTGATATGAAATAAAAATCAAGAAAAATATGCTATGTAGATGATATAAGCAGGAGGTGAAATTTAATACTGCAAGTTTTTATAAGTTGTAAAAAATAAAAATTTGTAAATGAAGTTGCTTGTTAATAACTTTAGTCAAAAAAAGTTCTACTACATGAAACAATTGAAGGGTGGAAAGGTTTAGTGGTCTGATTGAATTTTTCCCTCGAAAAATATGATCTAGACTGGTGGACTGAAGTCGAGTACGATAGTGTCACAGCGAAAGTCATTGATGGATGCATAAGTAGACTTCTCAACTCTGGGCGACTTCACAGGTTCTAAGCGAGTTGCATTCACCGTCTTTTTTACTCGACTAGACACCAGTGAAGCTCTCCCCACAACTTTTTGAAAGCTGCTCTGCTATTGGTTGGTCAAATTATACTACGCTCCTCCCATTTTCTTTTTGTTATCGTTGTTTTTTGTTTCAGATCGATTGTTTCAATGCAGTTTCTCATAAATATTTGTTTTCCGGCAATGATAATGTTCTTAGCTTCGGCAGATTGTAGGTATTGAAATTATTAGCATGTGATAGATAATTTTGATATTAACACAAAGATAAACAGTATCGTTCCAGGTGTGGGTGTGTGCCAGTGCTTTTAATTTTCCATATCGTTTTAACTCTCATTTCTGAATCTGATACTACCGTTTGAGGTAAATTTATTGCGCATGTATTCTCATCAAAATCACGTTGTAAAATTCTTCCCTTTATCAACTGGTTCTTTTTCAATTATCAAATGATTTCTACTATTTCAAGCTGCAGTTTGAGAATATTTCATTCACGGCTTGGAAGCTTTTCATATGGCAAAAAATAGTTATGTTTGCACTGCTATTACAACTAATGAAGGTAATAGTGCAGTTTGCGTTTATGCTATCTGCCATTGATAACTCTGCCGACTGTTAGGAATATGAAATGAAGAAATCAATTTAATGGTTGAATAATATTGTAAGCGAGTCTTTCTCACCATTTCATGCTCAACATCAACTTTTTTCATTCACTACTCGTTCTTGCTCTTAACGTATCATTCGAATCATCTGGCATCTTTGTAACACATATCTTTGTTCAAATTGCTATCCGGAGAACTACATAAGTTGAGTACACGTTTCTGTATAACGCCCCTCGAAAACATTTACATCAAATCTTAAGTGGATCTTGCTCGTGCGTTTCACTTGCAGTGGTCTACGACATCGCAGGAACTTTTGCTTGATGAGTTCTGGCTCAAAAACAGTTGAAAACTGATTTTGGAATATTTTCTAATGAGCGAATTTCTCTGAAATTCTGAAGCAAATTTTTACGCTTGTATTTCATTGTGCTCTTAGATTTTCGCTTACAAATGTACCCAAAATTCATTTTCGTTAGGTGCAGCCTTCCCCTCTGTCTCTCCGTAGGCCTATATTGAAATACAACGATGAGGGTGACTATGCATCAATTTATCAATTTTCTGTTTGCTATGTAATAATGATCCTCGAGAAAGTTTCGAAAAGTTAATCCTGTTGAAGAATTCAGACATTTCAACTTCAGCCTCGACATTCATGTACTATATCTTCATCGCTTGTTTGTGAAATCATTTGCAGCCTTTAGAATGCATATGCCAGCTTGCAGGAGTAATAGAAAACTAATGCATAATTTGTTCAATGAATTTGGAAGACACACTGAAAGTGTTGAATAAATGAACGTGAAAGTTTAGAATTAATTATTTAAATCGACCCTCGAACTATGCACAATTACATTATTAACAAGTCTTTGCCATTCAACTGCTAACTTGATTCATCATATTATATTGACACCAATAATTGTCTGATACTCAATTATTAATACAATTTTCACTCAAGTAATTAAGAAAGTGTGTAATTAACCCACGAGAACCCATCGCCCAAACTTAATTTCATACACTTGTCCTTATTCCTCACTTCCTTCCACAATTTGATTTTACAGCGAATAACTACGAAATTTTTCGCAACACTGAAACATACGCTCTACCCGGAAACCATTCAATGAAAGTATATGGAAAAACAATATTTCCGTACTTTAAAAATTTTAACTGAAAATTTTGAGAGCCCATGATCGCATTCGACTACATAGCAGGTGACATGCTTAGTTTTAAAAGTTAGACTGTAACTTCCTATTAATCTTATTAACACGAGTAAGGAATATTTTCTAACATAAATACAATAAACCCAAGAACAATTGGTTATTAATCATGCGTTCATACAACCCAACCAACCAAAGCTAGTTATTCTGTAGTAGTGCATAGGCGAATAAAAAAAACAGACTCAGAAATTTTTTGATCAACGCAAGTCTGAGGAAGGGCTCCATTGCTGACTTACGATGTACAAACACGTCAAAAATATTTAGGTAGAATTAACATTTACTATTACGAAATCAAAGATTCGTCGTTAGTTATAGCCTCCCTACCCAACAACAAATGCGATCCAAAGAGAGGAAGGAGGAAGGCACCAATTAGTATGGAGTTAAGGAAACGCGGAATCTACGCAGAAAGGGCATAGAAACAGTAAGTTTGGAAAGAAGATCATGAAACAAGAAAAAGTTGAAGAAGAAAGTAGTAGGAGCTGAAGAACAGGACAGCAGGGAACCGAAATAGGTGGTCCTTAACATAACAAAAACATTTTATTTCAACAAAAAGAAGGCCTACCTAACTCTCAGCTCGGGCCCTCACATTGTCCCCCTGGGAGCGCTAATTCCCATAGATAGAATAATTGTATCCCGGTGAGGGGTTACGAAATGAAAAGTCATAGGTACATCTGTACGTTTTGGCACATCATATTGAAAAAATACAGTCGTTGAGGTACAGGTTATATGTCATAGAAGGAATTTCTAAAAATTTAATTTCAAAATAGTGACAGCTTAAGAAATATCAATGATTAAAATTCATCTACACAAATAAACCAGCATGGCCCACGGGGGCGAACCCACAAAAACAGACATCCACACTCGCATCATACTCACAACATACACTCACAGAGACATTCACACATTTACAAAAACACACGCACACGCATATACACGCAAATGCCCATGCAAGGCATACTTATCATATCACCACAAATCAGCAGCAACGCAATGAGATGCACCATCGTCTTAAATGACAAAACATTACATACATACAATGTCTTTCACTTAAAGCTCCATGTTGAAATTTCAAACACCACAAGCATCTCATTTAGGAATAGCAATATCAAACAATATATGTTAAAACGCCACCAACATTGCCTTTATCGAAGGCAATATTATTTACCAATATACTAGAACCAACACAATTTACTAAATTTGCAATACCAACTTAACACAAATAAAACCTGACCTAACTCTGCCACCAACAAACTGGTGAAAAATCATTTTGCTAACCCATTTCCATGAAAAACAGAGCAAAACCAAAACGATGGTACCCTCAGTTATGGAATTAGACTGACTTAACGTATGTGTAACAATTTATTCAATCAATAAATCAGTTTTCATGTCACACCCTATACGAACACTATCTAAAGTAATATAAGGTACTCTTACCCAACCTAACCTTAGGCAAGGTCACCTAACCTCAACGAACAAAACAATCTAAACTTACCTAAGCAAACCTAATTTAACGTAACTTTCATGCAAGATAAGTTAACCTATCCTGCTCATATATAACGGGAGCTAATTACTCGACATAGTTTAAACACACATAAATACAACTCAACTGCATTAATCCAGGGTGCCCTGTCCTATTCTATAGTTGAAATTTCGGTCCCACTTATATTATCCTATTCTATTCTAACGACTTAGCCCTTATTCTTCACGAATTCCAAACCTCTATGTGTGCTAACGTTCTTTCAACAAATTTACTAATGACCAATTACTATACTTACGTTATAACTGCGAAAATTTGTTCCATAACTATTCCCGCAGAAGAGAGTTGCAATATTTTCCCATTCAATTTCGATTTAGGGTCCAGTAAACATGTTACAAACCTTATCTCATGAAGCACTCAGACGAAACACATTATATTTCGCTTTATTCATTGCTTTACATCACCAGACGTTTACTCAGTTTCGAAAATAACAACCGCGCTTCGCTCTAATCAACAATTGATGACATAACACTTACATAGTCATTGGAAATTCGTTTTCACGAATAAATGACGTCAAAGCGATGTAAATTGGAAAACATTACACAAAATATCCATCATTTTGCAGCAGGCTGGTTTAGAATATTAAAATTTACATCTTTACGGTCGACAAACCGTATCAAAACAGTAATCATCACCGAAACAACTTACCATCAAAACACTAAGCCAAGCGGAACTTAATTCTCGGTCCAATAATCAAAGTTTCCTAACTGTGCATCACAAATGGAAAAACGAATATAGCGAATCGCGCTGGAAGATGAGCGCCCAAGAAATAAACTCTTAGTTTTCGGAACGCTCGGAGAGATCTGAAGCTCTCGTCGAGCGCAACCGTTATTATTATTATTATTAAATCAAGCAAAGCAACCCCAACGGGACGGATCGTGGATCCATAGATTTCACATAGGAAACCCCGCCAGCATCAACTCCACGAACAGTGAAACAAAAACAAAGAACAATGAGAAAACTGAAGGAAGAAAGCAGGAGAAGGAAAAGGAGAAATCAACTAGGCAACAACCAGGAGTTGACAGCACCCTTGAAACCACCCAACGAACCCGAATCAAACACGGCAGAGGGAAGGGAGTTCCAGCGGGCAACGGAACAAGGGACAAAGCAACGCCTATACTGCGAAGTCCTACATCTAACTTCCCTCAGCTCAAAACTATGAGCAGCAGCAGCAGCACGGGTAGCCCGAATCCGCTCGGCCCGTGGGGGAAGCATATGGAACAACCAGTGCCTTCTATTGTTGAATAGCTTATAAAAAACACAAAGTTGGGCAACTAGCCTTCTGTGCACCAGAGACGGCAGCACCAAACCCGGACATAGCGCAGATGCAGATCTTACAATGCGATCCAAGAGACGCAGGTGGCAATCAGCCGCAGAGCCCCAAACAGGCGAACAATACTCGAGCAGAGGAAGAAGAAAGGCACAGAAGCCTCTCCGCACCAACTGAGGGTCCTGATAAATTCCACCAATTACCCTCAGGATCCCCAGCCTTTTGGAGACCTGTGAGACTACCCTCCGCACATGAGCCTCAAATGTGAGCCTCCCATCAAACCGCACACCCAGGAAATCAAGTTCAGGGTAAACCTCAATAACTCCCCGACCTATGACTAGCTCACCGAACGGGGGCTCACTGGTCCTGGATCTACTCACTATGAGCGCCTTTGACTTACTAGGATTAAGTATCATATTCCACCTCAAGCACCATTCGTTGATGCGTACAAATCAGCATTCATGTCTTCCACCACCACTGGACGCAACATGGGACAGGGCACAACGGCGACTAATGACGAGTCATCAGCATAAGCAATAAAATTACTTCGCACAAGATCAAACATCTCACTGGTGTACAAAACAAACAAGAGAGGACCAAGTACACTGCCCTGGGGCACACCTGAAACAACCTCACACCAGTCACCCGCCACTCCGTCAACCACCACTCTCTGCCTTCGTTCAGCCAAAAACTCTTCACATATCGATAACAACTTGCCACCAACCCCTGCGAGTGCCAACCTGTGCAAAACACCTACGTGGCTAACTCGATCGAAGGCCGCGCTGAAATCCAACTGTACAACTACAGCCTCACGACCCGCATCCAAAGCAGTCTGAAGCAGGTGGGACAAGGATAATAGCGCGTCTGTACAGCCTAAGCCACGTCTGTAAGCAAATTGAGCTGCAGGTAGGAACCCCATACTCTCACAATATCGCGACAGTCGACCCACAATTAGCCGCTCGAACACTTTTGCTAGGACTGGCGTGATAGAAATGGGACGATAATTCTCCACCAGCGGAGAAGGAGGACCCTTAGGGACAGCCGACACATTGGCTGATCTCCAGCAACTCGGAAATAGACCAGACCTAATCAGTGACCTAAAAATGACACTAAGTTTGGGAGCTAGCACCTCAGCCGTCTCCCTGAAAAACAGCGGAAACACACCCAACGGGTCGACCCCACCACCCACATCAAGTTCAGAGAGTAAACGTCTAACCTGACCAGACCTAAACGCCAGCGAACAACACAAGGATCTTGGGTAGCATGTGGGAGGCAATACAAAATTCTCCCTACACTGCTTACCGTCAAATTGAGTGGTGAGCAGCTGCGCTTTCTCTACAGGATCAACCACCAGTGCCCCTCCAGGACCTAGGAGGGCAGGGAGAGCAGGCCTAGCACCAAATACAGCTCCCTTCAACGTAACCCACCATTTGTGCGAAGACGAGGAGGAATTGAGGGCATCCCGCAGTCGCCGATCATGCCGCTCACGAGCCCCGGCGTAAACTACCTGGGCTTCATTACGAGCTCGCAAGTAAGCCTCCCACCCAGGTGGGGTCTTAGACCTAGCCCAAGCGCGGAACGCTGTCCGCTTCGCATCAAAGGCAGCTCTACACTGACCATCGAACCAAGGTTTATCAGAAGACTTGACACGGAGAACCACCTTAGGGACATAACGTTCGACCACATCAGCAACCGCTTGATTCAGCAAGTCCAAAGGTGCTCTGGAGCGTAAAATCTCACCCCAAGGGAAACCCCGGACAGCCCTCCTAACAGTAGTCCAATTGGTTCTGTTCTTCAACATAAACACCCGGTGAGTGTTCAAAACAGGCACGGCTTGACGAACAAGTAAACAACACTCAAGCACACAGTGGTCAGAGGTACCCAAAGGGGGAGCAACAGAAACCCTGACAACATCAGGAACATCCGTGAGCACCAGCCACCAAGTCCAGGCAGTTCCCCGCAATATGAGTCGGACCCTGAACAAGTTGCGTGCAGCCAGACAGGTTGGAAAAGTCCAGAGCATTATGGCCATGCACATCCGTGGGCGAAACAGAACCCAGCCACTCAGTGTGGTGTGCATTTGCATCACCCAAGAATACAAAGACTGCCTTTGGGTCAGAGGACTGAGCTCGTGCCATCAAATCCAACAGGCAATCATATAAAGAGCCATCGTGCCCCGGATTACGATAAAAGGCCACCAAGTAGAAATTAGACACTGAGCCACAAACCCGGACCACCATATACTCGTGACACTCGCATTCCAAATGCAAGCGCCTATAGGCGCGACAACCCTCCCGAATATAGAGGGCCATCCCACGAGTACCCCCAGTGGGCATAACCAGCCTCAACTGAGGCGACGCAAATCCCGGGACCCGGAGCTCAGCCGGGTGTCTCCGATCTGAGACAAGAGTCTCTGATAAGAACAAGATATCACACCGGGAGGCAGCAACGGCTAACTCATTCAAATTGGCCCTGAGTCCCCGAATATTGGCACAAAGTACCATCAACTCCCGACCAACCACGGTGGGTCTCAACCCCGCCATACCAAACAAGGAAGACCCAGATATGAAAGGATAGAATGAAAGGAGAAAAAAAAAACAATAAAGTGAAATAGCAAAGAGAATGAGAATATGAGAAGAAAAAAGAGAAAAGAAAAAAGAGAAAAAAAAGAGAAAAGAAAAAAGACGTCTTGAAGTGAGGAACTGCCAAGAAAAAACGCATTCACTTACAATCACTTAAAAACTTCAAACAATTCATGAGAATTTGACATTCCAGTTAAATTTTGGATGCACTGTACACTTCACTAAAACCCTCTAAATTGTCAGTGCCATCAAATTCATCTCTTTATTAAAAATTAAACTTAGTAATTCTACATTAAGACAATATTATTTCCAAACAAATTTCTCACATTTCTCAAACAAATGCGTCTGTCAACATAGACCATTAGACACCTTTTTTTCCATTGTTTCCCATTAGACACCTTTTTTCCCATTGTTTCCCATTAGACACCTTTTTTCTCATTGTTTCCCATTGGACACCTTTTTTCGCAAAATTCAAATATTTTATGAATGAGACCAATTTGCGCCTTTTTCTATTCCGATATTTCTATTACGGATTGATTTAGAAACTTTCGTTAAAGCCGAGAGGGAATTTAAAAATTGTTGAAAATATATGTTATACACTTGAAATTCCGTAAATGACATAATTGAAACACTCATAACCTCAACAAATTTAGTCGCCATCAGAGACACACGTTCACCACATTTTAACAATTATTTAGCGACTCAAAATGTTATGAACCCACTCAAATGAGGATTTTCTGGAACTTACACATGCCAGGTGAGCGACTTAAAGGCCTCCAAAGTTTAGTCGTTTAGTTTAGTCGTTAGTTTTAGCCTCCCTACTCAGCAACAAATGCGATCCAAAGAGAGGAATGAGGAAGGCACCATTTAGTATAGAGTTAAGGGAACGCGGAATCTACGCAGAAAGGCATAGAAACGGTAAGTTGTGAAAGAAGATCATGAAACAAGACCAAAGTTGAAGAGGAGAGTAGTAGGGGATGAATAACAGGACAGGAGTAAACCGAAAAAAGATGGTCCTTAACATGACAAAAGCATTTTATTTCAACAAAAAAGGCCTCCAAACAACGAGTTTTTATTATTGTGGGCGATCGAATTTTTCGTGTACACTTAACAAGTTTCTGGTCATGAAAATCGTGAAATTTCAAGTCCCATTCATAGATATTATTGAGAGAAATGTTCATCCAAACTACCCTTCTAAGAAAATGCATCGTTCAATGGAAGCACGCAAAGGGAACCATTTTCGTGAAGTTTGAGTGAAAATAACGAGAGATTCGTTTCCAACTGAGCTTTTCTTAGTTACGAAATGAAAATTCAAATATTTGGACTTGGTGCTCTTCCAATTTTAAATTTCTAACGTCAAAATAACCTGTTGAAAACACAACACAAATAGGCACAAATAGCCCTGCTCAACGATTCTTTGTTACCCGCAAAATTTATGCACGAGACAAATTTCAACACTCATAACTCGGAATTCGTCTTCATTTTCGTAGTTTTATTCCGAAGTGTCGACAGTGAAAACATTTTTGCGTAATCGTCATGTTGAACAGGGCACTGTTGAAACGGTGCTATAAAGTTAACATCTCATACTCCCTCAAAAAAGAAATAAACTTGAACTAAAAACATGTCGAGCAAATGAGCATTAATTTTCGTCACACATCAACCAGAAGCGATGTTTAGCCCTCTACACCTGGGGTCGTTTTCTATTTATTGCATGATATATCATTTAGACCTGTTTGAACTAACAACTTCTCGAAGTTGCTGAAAAGTCGAGCCTCAAATCTCATTAACAAGTGTCAGCTTTAGGCAAATAAATTGACACATTGTACTACGTGAATCCTCGAAAGAATATTTTTTGCTCACTTACACGCCGTGTCGCCTTTTCACAATAAATTTCGTACGATTTTGTGTGATAGTAAGTCAAGGTAAATGTACATTCTGTCCCTTTGCGAGCTGTGGGACTGAAATTTTGGAGAGAGTCAAGGAACTTTTCCACTTCTTCTGGCTGGCACTGGGGCGTTTTGTCGGGAGCACTCTGACGCCCTCTCTTAGCTGGCGAGGTAGAGCTATTTTTTGCTTTTAATGTGTTAACACTTGAGATGTCTAATATTTCCATGTAAACCAACTTCCACACTTGATTGTCCAGGGGCTTAACTCGTGATTCTTTCACTGAAGTTCGTTTCCCTGTTGTCGTGCAGCTTCCCTGGCACCTTCTGAGAACATTTTGATATCTATAGAACCAGTGGGCCGAGAACGAGAATGGACGAGAACGGTAGGACAGGTAGAGCCTTGCTGGTTTCAGGATAAGTCTCGGCACCTGTAAAACGTTAGGATGGATAAGTCTTGTCAATAAAAATCGTTCCACGCACGGTGGCACCAGATAATTGGTAAACTCAAACACATATGTAGATTAGAAAGTGTTAAAAAGAAAAGATTTCAACTGCTCACCATTTGCATCCAAGGCAAGTGCGACTACGAAAAACAGCGTTATCGGTAAAATTAATTCCATCCGGACGAATCTTCTTTTCCTTTTTTTTGTGTTTTTCAATCTCATGTTTGCCACATTCATAAAGCGCATTGATGTGATTTCCATTGTAGTCAAATATTCGATATGAATGCATGGGTAATGAGCACGATAAAAATTGGCCGATCCTCGAAATTGTTCTTCTGAGATTGAATGCATTTTTAGATCAAAACCATGACCAGAAGCCAGACTACCCCTTGTTCTTACATCAAGCCTGTGTCTACAGCGCCAAAGAAAAGATCAAAACTTTCTCTCACCATTTACATGAAAGCAATGAGTAATTTTTTTTCAGTTCAGGTTACACATATTCATTTTTGACATTCAAAATGCCCCAGTTTGTCGTAAACAAGGAATTCATATCTACGAGTCGTAAACACGTAAACAAGGAATTTATGCACAAGTGCTTTCAGATCCATGAGCAGCCAGTCCGGAAAAAAGTTCTTGAAAAATAGCTCAATTAGTAGGTGCTAAAAAAAGGAAAACGGAGACGATTATTACAAATGAACAAAATGAACGTTCACCTAAATTACACTTCGGGTCCTGACATCTCCTCGGAGCACTTCTTTACAAACAAACAAACAAATGTTCTATTCTCTTGACAAGTTTAAAAAACCGTTTCTCGAATCTCAAGTGTAAAAGATTTGTTGCGAGGCGTCACCCTTGAGAATCATAAAGAGTGTATCTCGATTCAAATAGTTAGGCGCAAGTTGGCTTTGCAATCGTATTTTCAAATCGCATAAAAGAATTTCGCCCAACTACGTGTGTAGTGGTAATTTAGTACTATATTTTTAAAACTATCCTATTTATTTTTGGTCACGTTTATCTTTTCCTAATTCATTTATTATTGCATTGAAAAGATTTTCAAAGTTTGCGAGTAGTATTTGAAGAATAGTTGATTACTAGCCCACAAAAATTAGTTTCATATACAATAAGCATATTAACATGAACAGAACTATGCGTACTCTTGAAAAAAAATTACCTCCGCCTTTCTGCGTTCATTCATGCTGCAACAGGACAGAAAATATTGATCTTAACATTGTCAAATTCACATCATCTGGGATTAAGTTTTGAATGAGATAATACATTCGTTAGCCCACCTTGTACTGTATCGGTAATATTTGCAAAGCCACAAGCTAGTGGGTTATCACTGAAGAAGCGGACGGTAGAGGAATGCGACAGTATCTCCAACCCAGTTTCGTGAGCTTCAGGTCCATCTGCAAGATATCATGAATGAGTATAGATCGAGATAAGTAAAATAAGCCCTTAATTAAGTGCGAAGGGATTTGTACTGCAATATTATTACAAAATTTTTTTTGCGTGTTGTGAAATAACATTTACTGCAGCATTTCCTTCACAACAATGTAGGCGCTATCGGTTGAACAGTGTTTTAACTTTTCTTACCAGATATCAAGTTTCGCATCTACTTACCGGCTGGTCATAAAATGAAAAATTTCAACTAACCCAGATTCACAACGTGGATGGTGTATTTCAACACGCCCCATGGGTATTGGGCCACATGTGTACCAATAGGTAAATTGCTCATTCACGTACCGTTGTAAATAAATGGCATTTTATCTGTTTCGCGATCTTTTTGAAAAACAACAGTTATCATGTGAGGTTTAATGTTATCGTACAATAGCATTTTTAATATAAATTAGAAAGGATAAAAATTTATTTGAGCAGTTGATTTCCCAGGTTTGCTACTTAAAGCCTAGCCAAATCAACTGTTGACAACCGCGGAAACACAGGGACCGTGTTAAAAATTTCACGGCTTATGTTTATTGCGAGCTGTCAGACGCAAAAAAGGAGTCGCACATATTATTAGGGGCTGCCATATTCCTTGAGTGAACGAAAAGTGTCCTATAGCGCAATTTTTTACTTTCAATAGTGTCTACGATACTTTTTGGAATTTCTATAAACTAACCACTTTTCAAACTTCACGATCAAAATAATAAATACGAGCGAAAAGACTCCAAGCAATTTTTGCATCCAGCTGCGCCACTGATGACCAAACAAGAGAATTTAACGAATTTAACGGTCCATAAAACTTACTCACATTATTTTTACAGAGTTGAAGATTCGACTCGAACTAGAGGTTACTAACACTCAAATGCCGAAGTATGCCGGGGTAAGGGAACGCTGTACCGTGGCTTTTACACCGTTTGTGACATTTTTATGAAGCATCGTTCGTTCAGAGCGATCGGAATGTGACACTTAGCAGACCTGAATTTTTCTTGTGGTTCTTACTTATCTGCATAATTTTTTTTTTCTTGACAAGAATTTCTGCTTTCAATGGTTGAAGATTATTATTTAAGAATCTGACCTGAACTGACTCAATCACCCCTTTTAGGGCATCATTTGAGCGATTGTCATCGCTACCTCACTCCTACGAAATATGGGCGAGATTATTCACGTGACGAATTTTTCCATCTTCTATCAGGTGAAATTTTCTCACTTAGATAGCCGTGAGACGCGTTTTTGAAAGCGCCTTCAAAATTCATCCTAATTCTTAGACCAATTTCCTGTAATAAATGTGTACAAAATTGAATCGAGAAACTAATTCTATCGGACCTCACTAGCGTCCCATGCTCTCTAAAATGTCTCAACTACTGTTTTTCTGCATGAACTATATTAAAAAAACTTTGGGACGCGGCGGAGGGGTTGTACTATCAAACGCTGACTGTGATAGCTGAGGACCGTCTGTCAAATATCTCTTCAATGATCATTACAGAGGACCCTATTAAAAATTGAGGCAGTATTATACTCGCGTTACTGGAGAGTACCGCGTAGCGTTCGGTATGCTTATGGGACTCGGAAGTGTAGAATTATGCGTGGCGAGTCCAAGAAAAAACTAGATAATTGTACCATAGTCTGACCATGAACCGCATACGCCGTTCACATAAACCTGCCGTTAGCTGCCCACGAAGCAGAAGTCGTCTCTTATCCTGACCGTAAGCCGCACACGCTTATCGCATAAAACTGCTCCATTTGTCCCATCAACTGGCCTATTTCAGACTGTGGCCACATAGCAGCAATATGCTAAAAATATACCCAGCAAGCAGTTTTCCAATCCATGATCTGACCATAAAACGCTACTATCGGTGGCATTTTATGGTCGGTACAAGAACTGGAAAACTGCTTGCTGGGGATATTAGCGTACATGTTTTTTGTATGGACAAATTTCAACCTTAAGACACTCAAAATAAAAAATTAATTTTCAGGAGTGAAAAAAATATCATCCCGCTTTCGAGTAATTGACATCAAAAGAACTCCAGCTAATGCTATTCCTACCTGGTATTTTATATCTATTAGAAAATGTGTTCTAATACACATATACCAGGTAGGAATAGTATTAGTTGGGCTCATTTTTATGTCCTGATTACTTGAAAACGGTGGAGTTGTAATGTTTTCGCCACTCCTTAAAATCAAATTATTTCAAGTTTTTCTATCTATGGTTGAAATTTGTCTCTGCAAAGACCGAAACAGAATATATATAATATATATATATATATATATATATAATATACAAATATAGATTGCACTGTAGATTTTACGGTACAAATAATGCACATTTTTCCGTTTCAAGAGCACATTTAAATCATATGTATGACCTACCTATCAATGTATGCACTGAAGAATCATAAAAGCCACGGCAGATAATGCATGCATTCATTGCATATTTTAACGAGGAAACTAATAGAATAAACTTAAGTAGACTATTTATAAGAGGATAATAAGACTTATTCATCAACAAAATTTAATTACAACCTGTTGGAATGCTAGAGATTAATTTCTCTATAATATACGATCTCGCCTAAATATAGTTCTTATTATAATTCAAATAAGGACATCTATCCAGATAAATAGATGTTGCCTAATAGTAGGTAACTATTCAAAATAAATTTTCCATACAGAAACAAGACTCCGCTTATTGATTGAATGTTTTTTCTACTCATTTGTATTCAAACAAACACGAAAAGTAGGTATGTTACATTGATTATATATATATAGCTATACTGATATCATATCTATGTGTGAACTGCCATTAGCTAAGTAGCTACAGCGAACCATAAGGCATGAAAAAAGATACCACCATCCACGCTTGTTATTTCCTGTATCTTATCATTTTGGCAAGCAATCTGTTTCAATTAAAGCACATCAATTTCAAGTGCTGAAATGTTAAACACAATATCAGCTCCATAAGTATCTTACATACTGAAATACATGTATTCATTCAGCCAGTTTCTTCTCCAATATTGTGTGATACAGCATAGAACAAACATGGATAATGGATGCTTCTTTCATGCTTAAGGGTTCGCCAATAACTGTACAACATTAAAAGATATGTTTAAATAATTAGCTCAACATTACTTCTTCATGAAATGTTTTTCAATTTAATAGCTTTTATAATATGTACGCAATAATAGAGTAAGGCAAAATAAAAAGAAGAACCAACTTTATAGAGAACATTTATTTGTAGCAAACGTTTCGGAATGAATGTTCTCTATAACGTTGGTTCTTCTTATTTTTTGAAAATGAGATTCCCTAAGAATCGCCCTATAAGTACTACTAGAGTAAGGCATCCCAGTAACTAATGCGATATCTGATCGTTGAAACTGATTCATCCTTTCAAGTAAGAGAACAGAACAAAAAAAAGTGGACCTATGAAATTACATCCCTTAAAAATGACGCAAGTAAAATCAGCTGAGAGTCACGCAGATGGAAAACACTGCAATAAAAAAACTATCTGAAAGTGACTCACTCACAAGCTAATATCTTCATACTTTCACTCAAAATACCGTTCATTAGACCAAGTTGAGTACTGGGGCCCGCCTCTGCTGTAGCAAGAGTTGTAAGTTGGGCCGTGGTGTCCTTTCCCGCTGCATCAGTCGCTGCTAGGCCTGCAGTGGCTGTATGAGTGGCGACCGCCCCCGTAACGTAGTCCTTCACCCGGGGCCCACGATGCCCGTCCCAGTCAACTGCGTTCTTTAGGGCCAGAGTGATCGCCTTGTTGATATCCGACAATGACACCTCTCGGAATTGCTGACGGCTCAAAATAGCCTCTGTAATATACATATATATTTTTACAAATAAAATACAATCCTCAATAGGGTATGGATGTACTCAAACACATATTAAGCTCATTAAACCAGAAATTATTTTTGCATTTTGATAGTCAGCAATTAATCAGGCATTCAACGTGCGCCACTCATTTGCATTTGAACAATAATAATTCTTTTGTGTTACATAGAGATAACAACGTGAAGGAAAATGTTGAATTTTAGCTGAAGGAAGAATGGAATGATTGCTGCATGCATTACTTTCTATATACAACGATACTTACGTTCGATCAGCTGGTATGCCATCGTGTTTCTGAAGGCCAGCTTGTCTCTCTTCCTCGACCTTCCAAGACCAGTAAGTGAAAACTGTAGTGCTAAACTCCTGGTCATGCACAGCTTCAACATCTTAGTCACCGTCCTAGTTAGCGTTCCTTCCCGTGCATGCTGAAGAAGCTTCACCTAAATGAAAATAAGACCCAGAAACAACCTCCCGTCAGACACTTGCACAATTGAAACTTGAGTATTCATTTAGCTACATATATATCACAATAAAGTACCTATTATTGCATACAGCATTGAAGATGCTTTAAGAAAAAAATTAATACACAATATAATGTTGAGTCGTCAGAAATTTCATAAATATTTTTACACACAAGCTTACCATTTCAGGATTTGATGCTAATTGAAGTAACTCTGTAGAGTTATTCGCGGGAGGTGGACAGAGGATGTCAGCGCACGATGGCTTACGCAGCATATTTGAAATTTCTGTTAATAGAAGGTTGTTTTCCTTCACAACCATTTCAATTTGAGTGACTATTGTGTCTAGGGAAGATACCTTTTGCTCAATTCTGGTCCATTCGCCGTTTTTCACGTTGGATTCCTCTGAAGATCGATTTCTGAGGACGTAATTATTCCCATCATATCAGTCAAAATTGCTTCTACAGTCTAACTTCAACAAGTCTTATTATCAATGTTCAAATGTTATTTACGATTCACATCGAATATTACCTCCGATTATCAAAAATGAAAATTGTAAATTGACTTACTTCAATTGAGGTGTGAATACGGAGGTCTTATGAAGCTGCAGAGGAACTGCCAGAGCGGGATCTGGGTCGTCATTGCTGCAATCAGAAGAGGACCCATCGGGAGTTGCTGCTTCATGGGAATAAAGAGGATGAGCAAAAGGTCTTGAACTATTCAAAATTTATAAAATACAACCTGCAACTAAATTGAAACTAGAGAACTATTTTCAATTTGCTTCAAATCTGGTATTGGTCATCAAAATCACACCATAAACCAGTAAAACATGACCTTGGCATGCAATCCCTAAAAAAAAGAGAAACATTGAGTGTCAACTCATGGCTATACCTAGTGTGAATAAAGATTTCAAATAAAAGATGCAGATAAGATAGAACTCATGAACTGTGCTTCTGCGCAAAATTAGTAAAAACAGCACTAGCTTAAAAAACACATGAGAGGCTGGGCTAAATTGCCAAACAGAAAATGTGGGGTGAATAACGTTGATAATTTAATTGTATTTGGAAGAGATTTTTGGTGCAGTAATTCACCCTGGGTGATTGACTGAAGACTCACCACTCTTGACTCTACATATTAAAAGCCAAAGGTGATATATATGGTTATAAATTGTAACCTGACATGGCTGCGTGCAAGACTTCTATTTTTAGTTCAAGGACATCACCGAATACTGATGCAAACTAGAAATAGAGATGTTCATTCATAATAAAAAGTTGCAACAGTACTATTAACTACCTAATAGATATCTCAACTGACCTTCATTGGGAGTAAAGCTCAGTTTCCGTTTGCTGTTGACTGTTGTTCTGGGTAGATTGCTCTTTTGTATACGAGGACTTCGTCGGACACCGTAATATTGCAGCTGGCCTTGCGTAACTCTTCTCGGTGATGGCTCAGCTTCAGAAGAAGTGGAAGCCAAATTGCCTTGTGTCATCTTCTTGTAAGCCCGGTCATAGTCATCTGCACAGTAAACTAACCATTATCCTCACAAAAAATCCACCTCGCGTTGTGAGACGCTCCATACCAAACGCTAACTCGTGCATCAAACTAGAGAACAGTTTGAGTGTGAGTCCAAGTATGAGCCCAAGCCCAAATGGTTTGAGTCTGAGTAAAGAGTAAAGTTCAAATTGGATTCTAAGTCAAATTAAAGTTCAATTCCAAGTTTAGGTCAATATCGAATTCTAAGTTTAGGTCAAAATAGAATTCCAAGTTTGAGTATAACCTTCCCACTCCAAGTTTGATTCTTAGACCAAGTCCAAGTTTGACAAATCATCAAAGTCTCAATCAGTCTTAAGTCCTTACTTGAAGACATTTTTGAAAAATAAAAAAATAATCGGATAGCAGCCCTCCTCGCCCAAAGGCATTATATATGTAATTTCATCTATTAATGAAAACTTCTCATTTATATTCTTTTTAATAATTTATAATTAGGTATAAGTGGGGACAGACGGACAAAAATGTATTACTGATTAATATAAGTGAAAGATACATCAATATCATCCCCTTTTTGTTATTTCATGTAGGTAACTGTATGGAAACATGAAACTCGCAAAAGTACAATTAATGCGCAGAAATTGGGAGACAAGTGATTATATTTTGGAAGGTATTATATATGCATTGAGTTACAAACCTGATGAAACAGCTGTCTTCTTGATGATAAATTCAGTCCAATTTTTTCTTGGAGTCGTGTTTTCCTTGGCCAAGCCTTGAATATTTGATCCGTCTGGTGGCCAGTAGCACTTATTAAAGTTTCCAATTTTGGTTGTCCATTTTGATGGTACTATCTCCCACTGACTATCATCAAAATAAACTCCTAAATATTTTTTTGCTTTAGTAGTCATATTATTTACTATTCCAATTATGATATGAGTTAATTATTAGTTCAAGATTCACTGGAATTAATTCATTGGCAAGCAATTAAACCATGATCACAATGAGCAAGAAACATCTTGCAATGGAATTTATCTACAGAAACTTCAGCCCTGATGAGGGGTTCCATTAACTTATAAATTCCAATAGATTTAGAATCCACTGGATAGGTGAAGTAACTTTCTTTATGAGAGAAATACTCAATTTGGCAAGTATCATTTGAAAAGCTTCGCACAAAAGCAATATCTCCACTTTCCAGCATTACACAATTATCTCGATCATGAGTTGAACAACCTTTAACAAGAAAATTGCAAATTTTCCGGTGGGCTCTGGATTTATTTGGGCAGTTTTCATTTGTACTTCTCAAGTTTTCCTGTGATACATTACTGGAAACCTGTTCCAAAACTCTGTTTCTGCCGCATAAGCGGTTTTTCACCACTGTTCCAAGGTAATTCTCAAAAACAAAACAAGATACATTATCTAATGGCCCAAACCTAATATAGTCATCTGGTAAGTGAAGGACTGAATGGACATTGTAGGAGATGAATGAATTTCCGTAAATTTTTCTTGAGCCCTCCACAAATTCGTTCAGGAGGAATCTGATGTTCATTACATTATCATTCTGGTTAGGACTTAGAAGTAACCTCATGGCCACTGAGAGATTTAAAAAGTTTAAATATTGTTTTCGAGGAATGTTTTTCAAAACAATGGGACCAACATAAAGTAAAAAGCAGCGTAATTCTGTGGCCTTCCAGTGGGGCAATGAATCTAATCCACCAGATAATTTGCGACAAAACTCACAGGGAAGAAACAAAGATATTGTCGCTGTGTGGTTGTTGATCTCTTCTAATATATTTGGTGGAATGTGACATTTCTTTTCAAATTTTTTGCTGCTTTTCAAACGTTTTAGCAATCGCTTTGTAATTCCAATGCACACAAGGTGCATATAGTCCAACACAAATGTGCTAACCAATCCAATTTCTAGGCCTTGTAACACTGATTCTTCATCACCAACATGGTGGGCAAGGTCAGCACGCGATAGGAAACTATGATCACTTCTTTTTGGTGCATCCGTTTCTAATAGCGCAACATGCCCTCCAGCATAAGAGCCTCTTTGCACACAGCGCTCACATCCATTGTAGCTATTGTGGCCAACGATTTTCTTAAGTGAAGCTCTGACAGGTGCATCACATACAATGGCATTCACATGAAAATACACTTTTTTATTTTTTACTAACAGACCATTCTCCAATATGGTGAGAATTTCTGTCACAAAATGCCCTAAAAAAATATTAACATCAGGCATTTTATTAGAGTCTTTTTCTGAAATGTACACACCCATACACAATACTTTGCTGGGATGCGTACGTACTTGTACTAATACTGGGTAAGCATGAAATTTTCTGGCATCATTAAAAAGAGGGATACCATCGATGTTGAAATTGAAGCCGACTGAATGAGGAATATTTTGAATGCATTCTAAATGTTGTTTCAGAGCACTGCTAAAATTAAGTATATGCGCATAACGGCCATTGTGCATAGGAAATATTTCAGTCTTATTCCTGTCATTTTTCATCAAAGTCATGTAAGTGAGAGCCAAACATGGAAAAATTGGGTGCAGCTTTTGCAATAAATCCGATACTACAAGTTTTGGTAGTTTTGAATTATTCGAAGTCCATTGCATTATGGCAGCTTGAACCCTTTCTTCCGTAGAGAGGAAACTGTCAGAAATACTTTCTTGGAAAGCAATGTTTGAGTCTGCAATTTGTTCCTCCTGGTTAATGCTAGTAGAAGATCCTGGTGAGCTTGCCGTAAGAGAGGAGCTGCAGTCTGAATCACTGTTGTTAGGAGCACAAGGCAGAATATTTTCAGCATTAAGAGGAAAACGTTGCCTAACATTAGGTGCACTTTTTGGACGAGTCACTGAAATCATTTCCTGTAACCTACGTTTTTTTTGCTTTGACCCTAGCCAAATGTATGGGATTTTTTCCATTATCACTTTTACCTAGCTACTGGAAATGTTCTCAAATACCACTGTACATAAACAGATCTGCAATTGAACAACATTGAATGACATTCATGTTATGATGTTTATCACTGTCAAAAAATAATAAAATAAAACAAACAGTCTATAAATATACTGAATATCACAGAAAATGGGTATCAAAACTATAATCTATAGAATTGTCATGCAAACACATAGCTAGTTATCTAGGTACCAACTGCACAAATTTACTTGAAGGGTGATCTTTAATAAATCAAAATGAATACTAATTAGACATATATAAAGTCAATATTGTTTGTCCGGTCTGCAATTATAACCAATAATTTTAAAATTTCTTTTTAACAACTGAATGCTCACTTAGTCTTATGGTGAGCCACATTCAAGAAGGGGGAAACTTTTCTCCAGATTTCTGGAAAGTCTTGCATATTTCTCCCCAGATTTCTAAACTTTTACAATTATTTCCTTAGGGCTTGTTAAAACTGAAGATAGCTCACAGTTCCACTTTTCCATCCAAATATCTGGGGAGATCTGCCACATTTTTGAATGTGGATGGCAGGCCCTATATTAGAAAAAATAATGGTATGCAAATAATGCGAGCTCATTTCTCATTTCCATCAATAATGGAATTTAAATGAATGGAAATTCATTACACACACACAACATAATCTTTTAGTTACACAAGTACAGTTCTGATCAACAAAATGAAAGACAGTCATGTTCAAGTCACTAATAATCAAGTGGTTCAAGTTATCATTACATTATAACTAGGAGTTCGCAGGCCAAGCAATTCTAACTACACTGCTAGTTAGCATCTCTGCCTCTACGATATACCTAAGCTAAACTAGGCCTATCAATATATAGTTAGCAGGCCAGTACTCGTACAGTTCTGACAAGTTATAACTACAAAGTAGTGCAGGGTCTAATAAGTGCTTATAAACGTAAAATTATAATCAATTATCATTAATTAATTCCTTCCTACATTGAATTTGGATGAAGTATTTCACAAGCTGTCAGTTGTACTGTCACTGAAAGATCATAGCAATCACTAGAGTCACGGAGCGAAAACTGCGGCGTGTTTAGAAAATGACTGCAGGGGCACAAAGAAAAGATTTTAAAAAATGACTGCCGTCACACTGCAAACAAGCTAAACAGGTACTCTTAACGTCACAGAATTAATTAAAATAATGCAAATAGAGGTAAAAGCAGCACTCACGACTGAATATGATATAATTCTATCAACTGTATTTTAACGCATTATGTAAACTCTTACTATTATTTTCAGAGAAGTGGAATTGGTTTCAAAATGAAGACGATAACCAAACAGAAGCAGCACTGGACTGAAGATTGACTGAAGTAACTAGCTATTGTGCAACGGGGCGGCCGGCTCGCATAAACCGCACCTCGTTAATTTGAGGCTACTTTGATCGAGGTTTAAACCTGTATGAAACGGACCAAAGGAGCGAATTGTTTCATTTTCTGTTGAGTTCCGTCAAATTTTGACATTAATATCTTTTATGTGATGACAAAAACATACCTATGTTGCTTTTTATACATAGATCAAATAAAGCCACATATATTTGTTTTGATTAGAATACTGCTTCCTGTGACATCTGGCAACATTAGAGAACAGTTACCAACTGCCTTACCAGATTAAAAATTATGAAATCATGCTTCGAAGAAACTAAAATGAGTTTATTCTTTATCAATAGTGAATAACTCACATATTCAAGTAATAAATCAAGAAACCGTTGAACTTTTAACGAAATGAACAACACGCTGATGCTGAAGAAAAGTTAGGTAGCTACTAGCAACTTCCATGTTACTACCTACATATCGTTAAATTACTATACTTGAATAAAAAATTATGATGACAGCAGTTACATTAAAATGACCCACCATCTAAAAATCGACCTGATTTTCAAAATGTGTGTTTAGTATTATTGTAAACTTCAGTGTTTTGGGAATTGACAGGCGATGCTGCACTGCTGTGGCGCCGGCAAACCCCTCCCCCAGCCCCCCGAAGTTGAATGACTCACGCAGCTTGTCGCGTCTCAGTTTATGACTATTAAACCGAGTTGCTGGCTGACGTGCAACTATTTACAGCTGACCATAGGGTGGCTGTTGCATTTCAACTAATCACAGATGCCGTTTTATATGTTTAGAGGCCGGATTGGGTAGCATTGAAGTCATTACAGTCTGATGCATCAATAAAAAAGAGAGAACCAGGAAAATGGTATAAAGCATTTTTCATTAAAATGTATTCTCGATACTGTGAAAAGACTCGTAAAAATTGGACGTTTCGAGCCTTCGTTCATCATGAGCAATTATGTACAAATTCGAACGTCGAATTTTTTTTCCAATTTTTCAAATTCGAAACGTCCAATTTTTACGAGTCTTTTCACAGTCTCGAGAATACATTTTAATGAAAAATGTTTTACACCATTTTCCTGGTTCTCTCTTTTTTATTGAAAATTCGAAAATACCGAAATAGCAGCTTCGAATACATGCATCATTAGTATCTTTTACTATACTAGGAATTCAAGCATATTATTATCAGAAGAAGGCAAGTTGGCCTGTGAGAAAATAAATACCGTAATCCGAACGTAGGAAAAAATACCATAAATAAACCTTGGCCATCATGTCTTAAATGCCATACAGGTAGTTATGGACTTTTTATGAGCGACATATGGGTCGCTTTTACATATGATGACATTTCTTCCTGTAAACACACCATATTACGCGTAGGATAAGCCAAAATCCAATAAACATACCAAGTAACTGCCTTGATTTTTAATAGGGGAGAAGAATACCTAACCTATATTAACGAGTTGAGCTGGCATTACGAGGTCCTACGCTACGCTTTGTACAATCTTGAGTGATTATTTCAATTTGCAAGCAATTATGCTGTGTATTTTTGAAGATGTCATTGGAAATTGGAAAAACTTATGCCAGAAAATTGCGTTTTAGAGAAATTGCAAGGCAATCCAAGAATCGAAAAACCATTTCTTAATTAGAAGTAAAAACTTAGCACGGGTTAGACGGAAGACCTCGAAGAACTCCGAACGCGAACTAGACCCAGTCAGCATTTATTAATGGCTGTTCAATGGGGTGACGTAGGAAACGAAGGGTCAGTACTGGATTCCCGTGGAAAGTGTAATTTCAGTACGGGATTAACTCTGGCTTCTCTTTAAAGAGTAAATTTACGTCTCGGGCGAGTTGGGTCAGTAATGGGTTCCCATTCTCAACGAGAGTATTGTAGGAAGCCTGTTTCGTTCCGGTATATTCATTTCAGTTGAAAAGGAAAACCGATTGTAAGCCCGTACTGGCACTCCAAGAAAAATACTATACCAAATACATTACTGGAAACCAAGCGTAAGAATATGCTTAAAAATGCATATTGTGTAGTTATAAATTAAATTAAATTATATAAACACCTGGTGTTACGCTACAAGGGAAAGAATTTAATCGTGAAATATAAAAAAATACAACGAGCAAAAAAGTTGTGCGTTAGTGTAAAGGGTGGGGCAGAAAAACCATATATCTGATTTCAAATCCCTTTTTCTCAGAAGAAGGAGCAGGTAGAGTAGTGGGGTAAAAACCGTTAGAAAGCCGGTTTCATGCCATTTGTCAGTAGTCAACATGCCTTGGTCTGGTGAACATCGTGCTTTTGTTATTGAGCGGTTTATCGAATGCGGCGGTTCGATAATTGCTACACAACGTGCTTTTCGAATTCACTTCGGACTCGGGCGTCATGATCCTGTTCCACATCACGCTACGATTAAAGTGTGGGTGTCAAATTTTAGACAGACGAGTTCAGCATTGAAAAAGAAGTCGCCTAGGCGTCTGGGGGCCTTACTTTTTTGAAGAAAATGGGCAAACCGTAACGGTCAACAGCGAGCGCTATTGTTTAATGCTGGAAAATTTTCTTAGACCCAAAATGGAAGAAAATGGCGTGGAAAATGTGTGGTTTCAACAGGATGGTGCAACCGCCCACACATCGCAACGATCAATGGACATTCTCAGGGAACTGTTTCCCGGTCGCCTCATTTCCCTGAGAGGTGATCTTGGCTGGCCGCCGCGCTCACCGGATCTCACTCCATGTGACTTCTTCCTTTGGGGTTACCTCAAATCGAAGGTTTACCAGCATCGACCAAGGACCCTTCTTGCTTTACGAAGGGAAATTGCTCGGGCAATTGAAGAAATTCCTGTGGAAATGACGGTGAAAGTCATGGAAAGCTACCGCGAGCGCCTAAATCAGTGTATCCGCTCCCAAGGACGACAATTGAGTGATGTGCTTTTCAAAACTTATATTGAAAAATGGCATAAAATTTGCGATATGCTAATAAAAAAAATTTTTTGACAACTTCAGTCGTTTTAATTTTATAACGTTTTGAAATCGGATAGGTTTTTCTGCCCCACCCTGTATGTTTCATGAATTTGTAACGCCAAGAAATTTAAATAAACGTTTAAGTACCTAAGAATCATTCATTACAGCAACCATACCTGATTACTAAATCCTTACAAACTACTATTAACATAAGGATTTTGTAGATACGAATTTGTTCAATAGTTATTTGCTAAAAAAAATAAAATTAGGCTAGGTACCATGGTACAGAGTCACCAATTATGGGAACCGAATCACCCATACTGATTGATTTTTCTTACAAGGCGCATCCTTCACTGAGAGAAATTGTCTATTCATCATGTATCTCAAAACCGGTCACGGTGTATCGTACTCGACATCAATCGAAAAAGGGGAAAGAGAGATAGGAAACGACGATTTATGTTTGTTACGAACAATAGCCATCAAAATAGTAACTCTAATGTATCAAATTTGAGAAAACTCGATTAAACACATACATTCAAGAACCATTTCGCGGCAATGAAATTAGAAAAAAATAAAACATTTACAATACAACAAGGTCTTAATAATTTATGAACGCAAATACTAATTCTAATGACGCAGTCAGAACAGTACCTATAATACATCAAACTCTGTTGAACACATAGGTCGAAGAAAAAAAACATTTGACATCAGTTAATACGAAGAAAGTAAGGTAATAAAATATTGACAATACACCATGGTCGTAATAAATTAATGAAACTGTTCCTGTCCATACATAAAAAAACTTTTTACAAGCTACAGGCCCTATATCACCTCGAATAGTAATTATTCATCAATGAAGTTCTTAACTCTTTGCTTGATGGATTTTAGTTGAATTAATTTTGGCTTGTATGAATAATAATTTTGGCTTTTTGGCTTATATAAATAATTGAATCATTGGTTCGAGTAAAATATCGCTGTGAATAGGTGTTAAGACAAACTTGCATATGTAGCTTATAGGTTACAGCAAGTTGTCCTTTCAAAAGAGCAACTTTTATCTATAGCCTGTATGAAGTGTAGGAGCCTATAGTACTTTGCCGGGAAAAATGGCATGTTGAGTTTGCCGTTAAGTTTCGTTGACAGAAAATACACATATATTAACAAAGTTCATTCAAATTTTGGACTTTGGTAACTAACAAGAACTAACATATAAGCAGTTGATAATAAGTGCATAAATGTATGGAAAACTTGAATAACTACCTAAGTTAAATGTTTTAAGATTATGGGCAGAACAGACATTTCTTGATAAGGAAAACTCTTTTATTTGCGCTTCCACTAGGCCTATACGTATATCGATTGGGAAGTAATAGACTTGAAAATTTTAAAGTATCAAGTTAGTGCATTTCAGAACAAATGCTTGTACGTTTTCTGGTTTTCAGGGCATTTTAAATCTGTATACAGGGTTTAAGTCTGTTGAAATGTCATGCTTTGTCACCAATTAGCCCCCTTTAATATCTAGCGGGTATTATGCACTATAAAGACACGTATACCAATTGAGGACTCTAATATTATGGTTTAGTAGAAGCCAATATTGGCCATATTTCATTGCATGTCTCAACTTTATTGGTGATAAGTTTTTATCTATCACATCGGGCTTACATGTTTTATGTAGCTGCACAAGCGGTCGTGTTAAGAAAAATGAAGAGACTCTTGCGTAGAACTATACTCTTCAGCGCAGGAATTTAGAATAGAATTATTCTAAATAAAAAAATGTAGAAATTTTCGTAAATAATTATGCTATGTTCGATATTTTTATTTAATAAACGTATAGATTACAGAATTACTTGCGGAAAAGTGTTGATAAAGTTAATGTTGGTATTACTACGCAGCTTTTTTAAACAAGCAATAACCTAAACCTGTCAGACCGGTGTTTGTGTGTGTGTGCGCGCAAAAAATTCGCGCGTATTTAGCGTGTTATCAACTGTATAGGCATTGTGCATTGTTTTAGGATATTCATAACTTAAAATTAGGGTGTTTAAGTTTACCATGCAGCTATTTCTGTTCTTTTGTGCTCATAAAATGAGAAGTAGCTAGGCTTAGTTAGATTAGGCTATGCCTAGTCAGTGTTGAAGTATGACCCAGGCAGTGTAAAGTAGGGCTACCTAGCTAGGGTAAAGGCAGGACTGACCGGCCCTGCACTAATAAGCTAACTCTCCTCCTTAACAAAAAGCAATGGAGAAAAGGAGCAGGCTCTTTACTCCAATTGCTTTTTGTTAAGGAGGCCAGTTATTACTGCAGGGCCGGTCGTTCCTGCCTTTACCCTAACTACCTAAGTTAGGCCTAGTTAACTATACCTAGTTAGCCTACATACGGCTAAGCAGTGTTGAACTATCTAGGCCTAGTTAGAACTAGCCTAAGCTGTGTCTAACTCCTTTTAATAGGCTATAGTCTTTTGGGGCAATTTTTGTGACTGCCACTTCTCTAACTAGAAAATAGAGTTGAGGCAAAATATTGATATAATATTGAAATCACAATACTATTTATTCCTTCTCACAAATATGAGGGTGAAAATGGATTTTTTTTTCACTTTTTTTGACCTTTTATTTTACAAAAATTAGGGGAATAGAACTTGACCTTTCTTGTTTTAACCTATTCTTGGTCTGTGTGTGTCTATTTTACTGTTTTCAATAATTTTAGTGAAAGAAAAATCAATTTTTTTGCTCTCCTCCCTCAAATTTTTGATAAGGAACAGATATTAAAGTGAATTTTATGAATGTTTCTCCCTAAGTCTGTTTTCTAGAAAAGCAGCAGATTTAAAATTTGACAAAAAGAAATAAATTTATATTTATATGGTCATCTGCTAAAGTATTACCAAAAACATTGCTGCCCATAATCAGTAAATAAATGTGAATGCAGCCCATGAGTTACATTTAAGTTTTAATCGCTCACAAAAGGCTGTATTAAATTTGTTCCGTGGCAACACTTGTGTTTGTATTTTATTGCTGAAACCAGGCTAGATTTTAATCTTTTTCTCAGAGGTTTCAAGAAGTTTCCATCATACATATCCTTCTATGGATAGGCCTAACTAGTCAGCAACAAAGTGTTTTCCCCAAGCAAAAATATATTATATATACAGTAGTTTAATAAAATTGTCCCTACAAACCTTGTTACCACCTTCTTTCTTGTAAAGTAGAAATTTATTGGTAGAATCTAATATTTTTTGAGTTGTGATAGGAATTTCTGTTACGTTTTTTGTGTATTAAATAAGATTTCAGTAGTAACTGTACTTGTACATAGAGTGGGTTAGCCTATGCACTCTGTTAGTTGTTCATGAATTAAGAAGTGTACCTATGTGCAACTGTAAATATTTAAACCGTATTTTTCAAAAAAGCTGTTATCCTCCCCAGTAGGGTAGATGCAGGAGTGCTCGGCCCTGTCTTGTTTCTGCTTGTACATATTGAGATTAAAAAGTGTTACAAAAAGAATTTAATTATACTAAGGTAGGTTTTTAAGCACTTTTTTGTAGTTGTGTAGTCCATTTTTCATTGTTAAGTTGATTGAACAATATTTTTGTTACGGGAAATTAATAGCATCGTAGGCTAATCTGACAACTGCGTTTGCGACAGTTAAGCAATGGGTACGACTGTCTTACGATGATTCAATAATTCTACCCTGCCAAACGGTGATAATTTGCGTAAAAATCTATTAGCTACTGTCCACTTCAAAAAATTGACCAAAATGTGCAATGTACTACATATAGTATGACACCTATTGGACAAGCTGCAGGAGACATTTCTTTATTGGAAGTAGCTACTTGTAGCTGACTAAACTTGTACCTGACTATGAGAATATGGGACAATCACAAAGAAAACTGAAATTGTTGGAAATTCAGCACAGATGTCTCAAAATGTGTTAATAGCTAATATGAATAATAATAGCCTAGTAAGAAAAAATAATAGCTACCTACCTTTGCAGAAATCTTAACATCTGATTGTCAGCCTTGCCTGCTGCCTCAGGTCTGTGTTCATAGTGTTTATTTAGAAGCCCCTGATTTTGGAGTGTGTCAGTGCAGTTGTACTAATTTGAAAGAAATGGATAGAAAACGTTTGAAAAAACCTCTCCACGTGCTGGCAAAAAAACAGAAAAAACGAAGAGTATATGACACTTTGAATGTAAAAGCTCGTGTGTCAAGCATTGATCCAGGTTCACCAGTGAGCACCAGCGAAGCTAGCGACGTCGAGAGTGATTCACTGTTGGACTCTATGCCTTGCTCATCAGGAGTAGTAGTTAATCATGATGATGAAACTCTACTGGAATCATCCTCTGGTTCTTTTTCTTCCAGGCTTACAAGTTCTTCTCAAACAGAAAATTTTAGTCAAAATTATTCATTAAACCCTAAAAGTAGTACTTTATTTCAAAAAGAAAATTCTTTGAAATTTACCATTGCAGAATGGTTTCAAAAGGAAAAAAGTGTGCCTTACGATGCAGTTGATCGATTACTAAAATTAGTGGAAGCCAATGTCTTTCCAGGGTTTCCGATAGATGTGCGAACTTTGGTTCACCACAATAGCATAACTAAGGGCAATGAAAGTGACTTGTTTGAAGGCGGAGCTGAATATGTTCATGTTAACAACTGGATCAAATGTCTGAAAGAACACTTGAAAGTCAACTGGTCAACTGATCTTGGGAGTAATTTTACCTTGGCCATCAACATTGACGGAATTCCTCTTTTTGACAAATCTCCTAACTTTCATCTGTATCCTATTCTTATAAAATGTCAAGAGTGTCCAACTAAAATTTTCACAGCAGGATTATTTTGTACTAATAGAAGTGAAAATCAAAAGTTAGTTGATTGCAATCGTTTTTTACAAATGTTAGTAAATGATTTGAAAAACTTATTGGCTGAAAGCATTCCAACTCAGAATGGCAGAGTAAAATTTGATATATCTGGACCAATAATATGTGATGCCCCTTGTCGAGCTCAGCTAAAAAACATTGTATACCATTCAGGGTATAATTCTTGTGAGAGGTGTTATGTTCATGGTTCTTATCATGGTGGGCATGTAACATTAAATAAGACCGATGCTCCCTAGCGAACTAAAGAATCATTTTTGTCACGTGAAGACACTAGGCATCATCATGATTCTTCAACATTAATTTTAGAATCGATTGGTATTGATTTAGTCGGTTCCATGGTTCTTGATTATATGCATCTCTGCTGCTTAGGTGTTATGAAACGCCTGCTGCAAAGATGGCTCAAGTCACCTGCAGCCAACCGAAAAGCTCAATTTTCTCGCATTGCGGTTGCAACACTTGAGCTTTCAATAAAAGATGCTGAACCATTCATTTGCCGTGAATTTGTTAGGCATTTTAAGGTTGGACTTTCTAAACATCGGTTCTGGAAAGCCACTGAGTTTAGACTAATGTTGCTATATGTTGGACCTGTTGTTTTAAGAAACAAAGCTATAATGTCACATGATCATTACAAAACTTTTCTTAAATTTAGTGTCAGCATGCGACTTCTCTTAAGTGATGAGCAGCAAGAGAAGCTCAATTTCATTAAATCCCTCTTACTTGAATTTGTTGAAGAGTGTCAGCAACATTATGGCCCTGAATTTATTACATATAACGTGCATAATCTTATTCACTTACCAGATGATTATGCAAGGTATGGAAACTTAGAAAACATTAGCTGCTTCCCATATGAAAGTTTTCTAGGTGAGCTAAAAAGCTGCATCAGGTCAGGTAATAAACCACTCAAACAAATTGAAAAATTTGCTACAGTAAAAAATGAACAAATTTCTACATTAAGTCACCTCCATTCAAAAAGAGAGCAACCTGAATTGAAATTTTCTAAAAAAGGAGTAATTATTAATAATAGTCTTATTAAACCAAGTCAAAACCCAAGCAAAGACAACTGTGTAATGCTTAATGACAAGTCTGTTGCAATTGTTACAAGTGCATCTCATGAAACACTGAAACTCAGAGTGTTTGAATCCAAGGAAAATTTATTCCATTATCCAATTTCTTCATCTGATGTTGGCATACACTTGCTCCAATATTTAGGCATGGAAAAAGAAGGGAAAGTGAAAGATGTGAAGAAAAAGTGTATGATTCTCCCCTACAAAAGAAAATTTGTTGTAATTGAGCTTCTTCATACAGACTTCTACAGGTGAGAAGATGTCTTCATCTATAAAAAAATATGTAGGAGTGTATTTTGAAAAATCTAATGATAAAGCAGTGGTACCCTCATCGTGGGTAAAAACTAGAAAAAATGGTTCACACAAAAGTTCTTGGCCTTCACATGGTGATCCAATAGCCCTTGCAAAGCAGTTGGAACCACCAGAAGATTCTTGGTCTTTCTACAGCTGCCATATCATTACATCTGCCAGTAAGTAATTTTTGTAGCTACGTGTCATAAATTTTGGTCGAATTATGTTCATTTCTACATCTGAATTTTCAATATTTAGAGCATGCATACACACATGTTAATGGTAATGATAAAAGTTTCATATGTTAGTAACATTTTGATTGCCAAGGCATAATTTTAGTGATACATCCCATTAAAATTCACCAATTATACAGTGATTAATTACTCATAAAGTGGGATTGACCCTGTGATTCAGGGTCACTGATGAACTGTGACCCTGTAAGTCAATGAAATAATTTCTCATTTAAAGGAACTATTTGAGGCAGCAATGATAATGATGGCTGAAATTTTATTTAATCTATTGTGCCTATCTGCAGCCATTTTTGTATGAGAAACAGCAAAAACTGTCTTTAGAAGTTTTTATCTAGTGGATGATTGTTTAGTTCATTCAGTGCTGCAATATTGTGTAGAGTGCTGCAGTATTGTGTACAGTGCTGCTGTGCTGCATAGTGTGCGGCAGTATTGTCTACAGTGTTGCAGTGTTGTGTGCAGTGCTGCAGTGTTGTGTACAGTTCTACAGAGCATGCTGCAGTGGTGTTCAGTGCTGCAGTGTCATATACAGTTCTCCAGTGTTGTGTGTAGTGCTGAAGTGTTGTGTTTATTATGTTGGGCAAATTTTTACTTGGTTCTCTGGGTCTAAAATGTTTCTTATTTGTAGATTCCTACAAGAAGTGCTACCGGCTGCTGGATGGTTTTGACACGGACAGCGGTATGTCATCTGTGGAGTGGAGTGATGCTGGTGGCCTACAATCTTCAAGGTAAAATTTCTTAGAAAATAGCCAGTAATAGCAGTTTTTTCAACTGGGCATCATTAGCAGCTATTTCTAATGTCGCAGTGCTATAAAAAAGGGTAAATGTAAGCAATAATAATGTCATTGGTAATAAGGTGTACGTACCAGTGACCAATATCATTTCAGGTATTGTGCAACATGGGTACACAGAACTAGTGTCTTTAGCTGCCACTATGTAGAATATACTGTATATGTATGTATTTTATGTAAATAGTTACATATTTTCACAATTGTTGCTATAGCAATTCAAAAATATGAAATGAACTCAGCTGATAATGTTGCTTCATGGTGTGTGCACTACTAAGAACATCTTATTTCTGTTCTAATTGGTAGCTACATACCTAGGTATTATATGAAGATTCAAAGTTAGGTTTAGGCTCAACAAGCAATAGTGACAATTTTATATTCTGTACAACATTATTAAAAGTATATTCAATAGTAGTCTATTCTTGATGAGGAATAGCTGGACTACATAGAGGGTAAATTATTACCTATCTCATCAGGTGCTGGCAATTTCCACCAGTTTAATCATCCTGAGATTGAGCAGAGGGTTGAACTGCGGCATAATCCTGGAACTGGTTGATGGCTATTGCACTGCTATAGTGGTTGAAACCTTTTGAGTATTTTTCGGGTGGAACTTGGTTTCAAACCTTTCTTCACGGCTGCCGTGTTGCTACTTGTCTTATCCATCCTAGCAGATGATGAACTTGGATTCTTTAGCAGCAAAGGGTGAATCTTACATGAAGCTGAACAAAATGTTCACCTAATAATAAAGTTAACTCCTAGTTCAGCTTGAGTTTCAAACCAAGTTTAACTTTCAGTAAAGAATCTTCTCTGCCGAAGAGTCCAAGTTCATCATTCTGAAGTATGGAGTAGTAAAGTACTCAGCACTTCTGCTGTGACCAGGGTTTTTAAAATGAAGATTTTTTCAAAGACAGGTATTTCAACGACTCCTTGACATGTTCTCTGATTCTACCTCGATCCAATCCGCCATACCTGTTTTTACTCCCTCCAAATCACGTCGAAGGGGTGTTGGGGTGGGTGGGTTTCGAATACCAACATTTGATGAGGTAATATTTAACTCTTTATAAGGCTCGCGTCTCTCTTGACAGAAATGAAATTCATTAAATTAATTTTCAAAAATGAGTTGAAGCCCTAACCCATAAACTTACTCCAGTTCGACCCTCAACTTGTAGCTTTCTTTTAATAATTTCTCTATATGTCAAGCTATAACTTAGCATTGTGTTCATGACGTTGACCTATACTGTGGAACCCCATTTTGCCCCAAAGCACAGACGTAGTTGCTTTTGTGAAACTAAATTTTCTGGCAAATTGTTAAAATTATCATTGCAAGAAAAAAATCCACTTGGCAATCTTTTTGCCAGTTAATTGAAACAATTTCTTGGAACACGATCATTAAACTAAACCTGGCTTGCCGGTTGTGGACCACGTCATTTATTCAGTCGATATTGATTACGTGGTCCATATTGTGTATCACATAAAATAATCAGTTAATTTTTTTAGTTTGTGATATAGCACAGTATGAGAAAGTTAGCATAACTATGTAGGTATGTAATATACTTACAACTCATCCATTTAAGACCTATCATTAAGCAGTAGCAATGCTATTGTACAATTAGCTAATGTCAGCCTTAACGATCAGATCTACTGTGGATGCCTCCAGTAGTTCAGACGCACCTCAAGCGCGCTGTTGCTGCCAGGACTTGACAGCTGCACTTTCAGCGAAGGTCAGCAAAGTTGCAGCAAATATGCAAGTGAAGATGGACATGATAGAAGAGAAGCTGGACCTAGCACTTGAGGATTTGAGGGGTTTGGCCGCAAAGCTTTCCAAGGAAGATCTTATTGCTGGTCCCCCTGCCAACAATGATGATGAGTTGTCTGCACTCATTTCATCGAACCATTTTGTAAGTCACTATTGCTTAGAGCTTAAAAGTTCAGACTGCTGTCGTTTCTACCTGCTAATTGTGTAGATTCTACTTAACTTGCTACCGAAATGTTTCGGTAAACCCTCAACGGAGGTACCAAGTTCGAAGTCTCGCTTATTTCAATGTAACAAGGTCAATATACATTCAAGTCCATACGGTTATTGGCGCAGCTTCCATGGCGTATACCTTAATGACTTGAATATATGATGAGCTGCCAAGTGTTTTATATAGACTCATTTATCACTTACCTATCTGTGCCAATGCGAGTGTGGCGATTTAGCATTTCTTTCATCATTATTTCCTCTTAAATACCTGATTCTTTTTCTGGAATACAGCATTTTTATGCTGCAAGAGAAGTACCTACTTATAACTGTTTGTGCTTTACCCTAGATAGAGAAATTCAGCGTTATTTGAAGATACTGTACTACGAGCTTGTACGACTTGCTTGTACACGGTATCGACTTGCGTGTATATAACGCTCTAGATCTTCCTAGGCCTAGTAATTTTTGACAGTAACTCATTATAATGCGGTTGCAGAGTGAAGATGAATGTAACTTCTAGTTAAGCAGAGACCTCCAACCATTAACGCGAGTGCTAATTTCTTCTTGCGTATCCTTGAGGATTATACACGAGTAACACGACACAAATATATAACCCATCAGTGAGCATAGAGAAGAGCAACAAGGTTAGGTTTGTCCATACTGTTCTATGGGAATAAACAGATATTAGGTTACTTCAACTTAGACAGCACTTACCTCTTCTATTTCTTGGCCACTTTATTTCCTTTAATTTCTATACTTTATTCTTCCTCCTTTTTCTTAATGTGCTGTTCCTTTGCGCTAATATAAGTGTCCTGTGCGTAGATTACACATTTCCTTTTGTTCCTTCCTTTTCTGATCTTGGGAACGCCTTGTAGTGGCTAGGGGAAGCCAAAACTATTATATATATATATATATATATGTATATATATATGTATATATGTATATATGTATATATATGACCTACAGTAATACAAATATGTGAATAAACGTTCGGAACCAATTATGTTAATGCAGCTAGCTAATGCTCAGGTTCACTACCTTTACTTGTCCTAGATTTACATAACGAGTAAACCCCCGATGCACGTTTACGTTTTATTTTTAACTAACAATTATTATAAAGTAATTTAGGGGAACTAGAACGTTATCATTGTTTTCGTCAGGTCATGAGCTTGGCAGCATTGGAAACCCCGAGTCTTCAAGATACTTTGCGTCGAATGCTGCAGCGAATGATGACGAAAACACTGGCCCAGACGTATTCATTCACTGGGCTTGGTCTCAATCGGCAGCCTACGAAGAATAAATTTTCTTCTCATAAGGCATATCAGCTTCTCTTAAGTAAGTTATATTTCATGGTGAATTGAATTCACTGTAGCTACTTCTATATAGGAGCGGTATGATTTTTGTCGTGAAAATGTTGCACTGTTATATTCTTCCTACCTGCTTGTTTGTAAGTTTTTAATGTTTCAAGCATGTCATAATATAAGCGTGTTGAAAATTAGTTACATATTAATTGTAAATTAGCTATCAGTGAAAGCTTCGTACGATCTTTCTGTACTTGTTTCCTATAATTAATGGAGAGGGAACATACGTGACCAATGTGATTTAGCTACTAGCTATTATGTGTTCGTTTTTTCCAGGCGCTCTACGGTGGACAAGATTTAGAGACGTGTCCCTCACCGACATAGAGAAACGAACTGCGTTGCTCCTGAGGCAGGCTGTGGACTGGTCCGGAAGTACTCGCAAGCGTAAACGTAGTAAGTACCTTCTTTTTGAATTTAGAAACCATTTGTAATCCATCTGGATTTAGAGATAAAATTAGAATGTGTAGAGTATTCAAGATTTTTCTCTATCAATTTGAATTTCATAACCGAATTGGGCGTTTGATTGAATTAAGGTTTGACTCAGTGAAGTTATACATTGCAATATTTATAAGTATGAAAAATGCAGAATTTTATTTGATGATGTACAAAGATGCTGAGAATATACATTAAATCACCTTATATTTACTAAGTTATTTAAATTACAATAATTATGAATGAATTTAAATAAAACTGCATAGGTTTGATTTAAATGAGAAGTAAATTTACGAAAATAATGGTGAGCTCGAGGCTACGGTTGTAGTTGAGTGTAGTTTACATGAAGACATATCTTGCCTCAAGTGTGCCAGGTAAAAATCAACACTGTTGAACACCTGAAACAAGTGATTTCAGCCTCAATTCAGGAAACAACACCTGCTATATTAAATTTTTTCCGGTGCACTGTCCCTCAGGGGGATACAACTCTTGTATCTATGGGAAGTGACGCTCCCAGGGGGATAATGTCAGTGCCCGAATCACTGGTTAGGTAGGCCTTCTTTTTGTTGAAATATTGTGTCTTTTGTTTAGTTAAGGGCCAACTTTTTTCGGTTCACTGCTATCCTTTTATTGAGCACCGTCTACTTTTTTCTTGAACTTTTTTTCTTGTTTGAACTTCCTTCGTAACTTGCTGTTACTATGCGCTTGGTATCCTGTGCGGGGCACACCTCGTGCATAGAATCCCCTTGTACGTGTCCATACTAGATGGTCTCCTTCATTATTCCTCTGTGATATCGTCTTTGTTACTGAAAACGGAGTCTTAAACCACTAATATAATAATAATTTCCGGTGCACGGTAGATCACGGGAGACTATGCCCAGCCGTGCAAAAGGAGCAAATACCAGAGCATATTAAAATGAATTGATTCAATTTCGAGGTATGGTAGATGTTCTTACTGTTATAAAATTTCAGCATTTGAACATAGAAATTACGAGGAATTTCTAAATGACCTCTTCAGCGTATGTATTTTTTTTGAGGTATTGCTGTATACGTATGACATGTGTATAGGGAAGCTGTTAGAACAGATGAATTTTGAGATATGTTCAATATCATTCGGTGTCGAAACAGAAAATGACGAATAGTGGTAGCCCAATCTGACATGTTGCAGATGTTTAGGCGCAAAACGTGTATTTTTGTACTGCATTCTGAGGCACAAATATTCAATTAAAAGCTGTACTTCGATTGTTTGTCTCGTCAGACTAAGTTAAAACAATGTAATTCTATATATTTAAGGTGTTTGCGAGTGATTCTGTGAGAGGGAAAACGATAGCACGTTCTTTGGGATGTGGGAATCTATGCACGAAATTTGTGTCGTTCACCTGCTACATTGCAATATTGAGATTGGAAAAAACTAGAAAGTTGGGAGTAAAAACTGCTAGAAGAACGAAAGAGCAGTAAATGGGAAAATGTAAAAAGTTATGAAAAAAATCTTCGAAAACATAATTAGCTTGTTGAGATGCTGTTCAACTTTTACCTAACTCATAGCTCCGGCCCTTACTTTCTTATAAAGTGTTGCAAATCCGGAACGTTCAATATTCCTACCCCGGTAAATGGAAGTTGTCAAAATCATTACTGTTACGATGATTTTTTCTAAGCGAAATTGTATTGTTTCAGATAGTGCAGTGGGATGCTCAGCCAGTACGTTTGTTGGTGCGCCCTCTGAGCAAGTATTTAGGGTGGAACATGAGTGCCCCAATCGAGAAGAACAGTGCTCCGTCCTCGGGGGAGCCCTCGAGACATCGTTATCGCTTTAAAAGTTGATTTCGTAGAACATTTTTTTCTTTCATAAAAATGAGAGAAGTCAGTGATTAGAATTCATTACTTTGCTTTACAGAAAGTGAGCGGATATTATTTGAACAAGAGTAGCTTCTCAGTAGCTTTGTGCATTATTTTTACTCAAGGAAACGCATCCATCTTATTATTCTGTATTCTTGATTCGTTTTTTAATAAGCCCCTCATGATGATACGAACAGCATTTCAATAAGACTTGACACTGTTTTATTTAGTTAAGTGTTTGTTCATTTGAGTTTTTATTTGGCATGCCATTTAATTGAAATAGATTGAGCTTTCTGTTTTGCTCCGGACTTTCGTTATGGGTTTACTGCTTGCTGTCTTTTCTTCAGTTGCTGTGACTTTCTTCTTCTAATTTCCATTCAAGGATGTAATGTGCGGGGCACCCCTCGTGCGTAGAATCCCCTGTACGTGGCCATACTGGATGGTCTCCTTCATTATTCCCTCTCTTAGAACACCTTTGTTGTGGTTAGGGAGGCTTAAACTAACGTATGTAACTAACTCAAAAACTATTGAAATCTGATTATGTTTTCTGTTCTATGATTTGTTTGCACGCTTATAGAAAGTGGAAGTTTATTTAACTTGTTTTTGTTCAAAGTGGCCCTCTGTTGATATGTATTTCATGGAAATAGTCGGATTTAGACCCCTCAGGGGGATATAACTATTGTATCTATGGGCATTTACCCGTCCAGAGGGATTGTCCCGATGTGGTTAGGTAGGCCTTCTTTTTGTTGAAATAGAATAGAGTTTTGTTTAGTTGAGGACCAGCTTTTCCGGTTCACTGCTATCCTTTTCTTCAGTACCTCCTACTTTCTTCGTCACCTCCTACTTTCTTCTTGAACTTTTTCTTGTTCGAACTTCTTTCTTGACTTACTGTTTCTATGCACTTGGTGTCCTATGATGGAAAAACACACCGAGCTCATAGATTCCCCGTGCACGGGCCTATACTAGATGATCCCTTCATTATTCCTCTCTTTAAATCGTCGTTGTATCGGATAGGGAAGCTTAAACTAATTAATAATCTAATCTTATTTAGATGTGTATGACAGCAATTGATCTCGATTAATGGTACCAAAGGCACTTTTTTCATGGTGGTTAATAGACTATCTTATGTTATGTGTTATGTAGTATAAAGTATTTCTCTTTGTTTCTTTCTTCTTTCTGACATGCTGCTTCACCGTTGCTATGGCGTTATATATTGACTCGAACTAGACATTAGCTGTAGGCTGATATATCTGGGAACTTGTAAAGCAATAACTATTTATATCAAGGATTTAGGTTGTAATTTTTTGCTCTGGAACGTTGTAAAAAGTAGTAGAATTTAAAAATGGAATCATAGTAGACACCCTGTTATTACTGTTCATAATGTATCATCTAATCAAAGTATCATGTAATTTAGCCATTTTCGCAAATAAATTTCGTCCAATTGAGGTAATTTGCTCCAGTGCAGTAGCTATATGCCTTATTGTTAAGCCACTTCGCGCGCCTGGTGGGCTCTTGGTTTTGGGTGAGTCTGTGCGTGTGCCTGATTCTGGTTTATGATTATCATTATTTTATGCTTGAACGTGATCTTTACTGTCGCTCCATTAAAAGAACTTTATACGTTGATTTCTTTAAATATATGTGCATTTTTTTAAATCAGATTCCTTATCCTGAATATCTTATAGTTTTTTTATTCGTTCATGGGAGTGAATTGTTACTTATATCTGTAGATGTTAACTAATCAAGATGCAGGCTTGCCTGCACTACTCAGTCTTGACGCAAGGAGCTTCGGTCTTACGTCAGGACAAGTAGTGCAGGCAAACCAGTGCTAGGATTAGATAGGAATCCCACAATTCTGAACGGGTCAGGGCAGGATTCCCAGCGGTAGAAACGGAATACTGCTGGCAAGCCAGTGCTAGGAAAAGATAGGAATCCCACAATTGTGAACGGGTCAGGGCAGGCTTCCCAGCGCTAGAGACGGAATACTGCAGGCAAGCCAGTCTTACGGTAATGGGATATAATATTTTGCCCGTGCCTCAGGATGGTCTTCCGTTACTGGTCCGGCGGTAAGAAATGGGCTGCCTTCGTCAATCCAATACCGGACAGCTTGGACATTCCGTGAAAAGTCCAGTAATGAGCTTACTGGGTGAATGCTGGTTCTCCTTCTCTGTGCTCTGTAACGACCCTTTGAACAGCCATCGACAAATGCGGACTGGGGAGCACTAGGTCTCCCGAGAACCAATCAACTACCTGTATCTGTTTTAGAGAAATGGTAACTTGCAAATTTCAATAAAAGTAAGCACGTTCTCAATTATCGAAATTCATCCCAATTTTACTCCTAAACTCGTACTTAACTCATTCATTATATTGAAACGCATATATTCCCGTGCATGTTGTCCGAATTCATTCTAGTGTGTGGCAGAATGACCTGATATTCCTCATTATTATTATATTCGTCGAATGATTTTCTGAAACGTTTGAGAGCCCACAATATTTCACAGAACGATACTTTTACGCACCCAAGTGCCCGAAATGAAACATGTGAAAATAATACAGTCGTGTGCGAACCTCAACTTCATAAAAATTATCACTATTACATATAATCTTTGCATGAATATGTTTGGATACATAAGCCAAATAAGATGAGGTTCGCTCTAGATCATGTCCCGTTTGGAAATGGACTTAAATAAATTAACTAACCTCGCAACTATCTACAAAAATTATCGAAAGGAATGTGCAGCGATGATTTGAAGAGAATGCCAACTAATTGAAAAAACTATGTGCTGAGAAATAGCATGAAAAACATTTGCACATTTACCATGAAAGGATTACTGATTGGACGAGCAGCAGCAGCTGCTTAGGCTCGGATCGTAGTCAACCAAGTTGACTCTCGAACATTGTGGACCAGGGTGGAAAACAAGGCTGGATGCGTCCCCTAAAGCAGGGAAAACAAAAAATGTTTATCATTCAATAACAATATCAATTTACTCAAATTCAAGAGGGATGACGAGCATCAATATTAAATCTTATTCGGGGTAACAGTTACTGATGTGAAGATCGATCACCCCGCGAAATTTATTGCAAGATTCAATTTTGCGACATTCATTTCGGCAACAAAATTGGAGTATATGCCGAAATACAGGATGAAAATTTGATGATAAAGTCCTAATAATAAAACAGTCATTCTACAATCATATACCATAGGGTTCCACAGGAAAATTTTGTCGCGGATCAGAAGTTCCTCTTGACGGTTTCAACAAATTGTAAATTCAAGCTCTATTTAGGGAGGGTTGGTATCATGTTATGAAATCTAGCTAAATCGTTATACGATTATCAGAATTTAAGCATTATGCCGAATATTTAACTTCCTAGATTTTACAAACTGAAACGTAAAAAAATTCCACGGTTTTACACCAATGATAGCAAAAAAGCACATGTCCACGGGTTTTGGTTCAAATAGTATATGGTGAAAGAAGTTCCTGTAGGTTAAGAAAATTAGTTTATTTAAAGTGAATTCAGTTTAGAGTCGGTTGTGTAAGTTCAGGTTTATTGATTTTACTAGTTGCAATATTAAAAAATTATAATCGAGTGGATACTTTCCTAGAGTAACTAGCAGGGGTTTCCGAGTTTATGTCGAACACCTTACAATGGATAAAGTTAGGTTAGGTTATTCCAAGTGAGATTGGGGTAAATTTGTATGATTTCAGGTTCACTTATTTTACATAGTGAAATATAAGATGGAGTTAACTCGAATAAATAATTTTTTAACTTTGGTTCTGGTTCAGGTTCAAGTAAAATTTAATTGGTTAGAAAATATTAATGAACAAACCATGAATTTCATTACAGGACCTATAAGATATCATTATTCCCTGACTAGGTTTGACTGAGCTTCATTTTCAACGGCGGCATAGTTTTCATATTAACTTGAACAACGTTGCATGAACTTCACTACTATAAGCTCAACATTTTTATACCAACTAAAATTACACCACACTACTGATATTACTTTCGAGAGGGCACGTATTTACGGCTATTCTGCTAACGCCATAGTGCTGCTACTATCTCATCTGTATCAACTGATACTCGTTCAGCAGCTTACCCAGAGTGTTTATGACTCAGTCAGTGGAGCCGCTCATAGATGAAAAGCAGCTCACTTGGTCCTTATTCAGCCAACCCGTTCTGCTCCTCCAACCAGTGGTGAACCATCGGATCGTCCCGATGAGGCACTGTTCGAGTAGAATTTGGTCGCCATTCTGTAATTATATTCATGAAAAAGCACACGTAATAGTTAATATTCAGCTAAATGATGTTTTTGAAAGCTCGCAAGTCGTTATAATTACGTCACAGTATATTTCGGTAAGAAATCAGAAATGTCTTCGTTCTGCGATGAGAGAAAAAAACAACTGACACAACGCAGACACGGGCACTCATGGAAAAGGTTAATTGTATAGAAACCATAAACAACCCATTAATTTTAGGGCTAACAGATTAGGCTTGGCTAACAAAGGCAAAACGACGTCTTTGCCTAAATAATTGCCATACATTCGTACTAGAAATTTAGCCTAGTTACTTTCTCTGCCAATGTTGCGAACAACATTTCCACCATACTTCACTCCTTATAGCGAAGGTCAACAATGCTCAAGTTAGAACTATCCTTCGAGGACTTGGAACACAAGAAACATTCAAGGACAATTTCTGTAGTTTAGATTAGATGTTAGTTTACGCTCCCCTGTCTGCAACCAAGGCAATCCAAAGAGGAAGGCGGAAAACACCATTCGGTATGGAGATAAGGGAATACGGAATTTACGCACAAGTTGCATGGAAACAGTAACTTGAAAAAAAGTTCATGAAACAATAAATAAGTAGATTAGATTAGATTATTAGATAGTTTAAGCCTCCCTATCCTCAACAAATGAGATCCAAAGAGAGGAAGGAAGAAGGCACCATTTAGTATGGAGTTGAGGAAACGCGAAATCTATGCAGAAAGGGCATAGAAAGAGTAAGATGAAAAAGAAGTTAATGAAACAAGATCAAAGTTGAAGAAGGAAGTAGTAGGTGCTGAAAAACAGGACAGCAGTCAACCGTAAAAAAGATGGTTCATATCATAATAAAACATTTCATTTCAACAAAAAGGAAGCCTACCTAACTCTCAGCTCGGGCCCGCACACATTCTCCCCTGGTATTTCTGAACAAATTATCTTTAGCCCTACAATTTTGCTTGACCAGCAGTGATTGGCTAATCAGAGTTTGCATTAGATGTGATTAACTAAAAGTTCTATTCGTTATATCGTAACTTTTAGTTGATCACATCTAATTTCGTTATTTTTTTCGTTACATTGTAAGTGACCAGTGGGGAAATAAAAATAGTCCGTGTTATTTGATAATTAACACTGATTTCACCAGGTAAAACTGAAGTTTAATTTCCAACTCAAGTTTAAAGTCAACTGTAGTAGGCGATGTTGAAAATAGCAAGGACTGGATTGAGTCTTCATTTAGTTTTGATGGAGTATTTATAAAAATTCAGTTGGTGACTACTGGTCGGTATTTATTTAGCATTGTGATAGATTATAAATTAACGATGACTTAGGGAAAATTTGAGTAGCAGAAAATTGAGAAATACCACGAAAAATTTTATTCAAATCCAAATATGCAGTAGCTTGGATTTGTTTGCACGCTTTTTGCAGTAAATTACGCTCGCACTCTATGGGGAATAATATGTCATGAACATGTTCATTCATAAATTTAAAGATATAAGAATACAGGCAATGAAGTGATAGCTCATTTCATGTTTTATTTGGTGAAATCAGAATAATTTATCTTTATCTCATACCTGGCATGCGAACCAAATTTATTTGACTACTAGGTAAAAACAGCTCTGCCCTAGATCGCTTGTTATACCAGTTCTTCAATTTCAACGTATAAATATTTTTATAGAATTTCAGAATATGTTAAAAATAAATCCTATGCACAATAATTAATAATAACTCGTTCACGCGTCCATACTATGGATCGTCCATTTGCTATCGCTGTGTTACAGGCAAAGTCACTCTAATACTGGACAGAAGAAACGACAATCACTTTTGAAAAAAATTTACGGAATTTCAAGTTGTATCCAGCATTAAATTTACTCTTGGCTAAAAATTATAGCATGGATAGGTAATCTATTTCTTCATTAAAAAATCATCTGAGAATTTTTACATGCGCACTAGGATTTGATATTTTCCCCATTAAAAAAGACATCTGCGCGTTCATTTTTAATAAAACGAATATCAAGTAAGCATTATCTTAGGTCATTCAGCCACTGGTGGAAACATGCAAACTTTGGTGGTTGACCCAATACATTACATTTATTGCAAGCAAATTATTCAGTTTAAAATTACATTTGTTTGACTAATAACTGGCATTTCATCCGTAAAGTGCATCACATAGGTAAAGAAAAACTCGACCGTCAGTCATTCAGTAAACTAGAAACTTGAGCATTTGAAGAAGTGACTGTAAAATGTTGCACTAGTCTTTGACAAAATCAACGAACTTTCGACACATCCCTGATGAACATGTGGTGATCCCAGCGGCAAGCCGCGGACCTCCACAAGACCTGAGAAAAGCTGCCTCCAGACTACAACCGCATCCGTTCCAGAGCACCTCCGGACCCGAAGCGCCTAGTCAACCAAACACGAGACCTGAGAGAAGCCGCCTCGCGACTATGAGAAAAGGTGCCCGTAAGCTACAACGGTTTCCTGCCTCCAGCACCACAGGCCCACAAACTCGCGACCAATCAGGACTCACGCCCGGACTCAAGGCTTGCACTCGAGGCCTACATAAGGCGACCCCAACAAGGCTCGCACTCACTCAAGCCCTCGTCCTCGTTCAAGTCACATCTCCAGCACCAGCCTCGTGTTCCTGCATCTAGCTTCCGAGATCGACTTTATCTCTCGCGTACCTGCACCAAGCTCCGGAGACCGGCCCTGCCTATCGACGCTTCAAGGTGTTGCTCGGTCTTAAACCTAGTAGCGTCTTGACACTTCAAGGTGTTTCAAAGCCTTAAATAGGTCACATTGCAACGCCCCGCGCCGGCGTCGTCGGCCAAGCCGCTCTACGACATCTCTCGCCCGCTCCGGCTGGCTAGCCTCGCCGTAGCTACTTACCAGCTACAACGGTGAACCGCGTGGCGGCTGGGCCGACCCAGCTGACTAGCCTCGTCTCGGCGCCCCGCTAGCACAGTTGACCTGTTCGTAACAGTCGGGCGACGTAGCACCAATCATCACGTCTCGCCGCTGCGTTCGTAAGTAGCGTCCTCGCGGACGTTACCCGCTATTGGTGCTTGTTTCATTCATTGCGTAATCCTCGCCTAGTATTGTATTTCAATCATCACGTATTAGTGCTATTCTCGCATAGGATTGTGTTTCAATCATTACGTAATATATGTCATTTTCGAGTAGGATCGTATTTCAATCATCACGTATTAGTACTATTCTCGCATAGGATTGTGTTTCAATCATTACGTCATTCCCGAATAGGACTGTGCTTCAATCATCACGTATGTGTACTATTCTCGCATAGGATTGTGTTTCAATCATTACGTCATTCCCGAATAGGATTGTGCTTCAATCATCACGTATTTGTGCTATTCTCGCATAGGATTAAGTTGCAAGTTAGGTCATTCTCGAATAGGATTGCACTTCAATCACCACACATTTGTACTATTCTCAAGGAGGATTGTGTTTTGATCATTACGTACTTCTCGAATAGTAGTGTATTTCAACCATCACGAATTAGTGCTGTGTTCCAATCGTTACGTAATTTACGAGTAACGAACAGTGCCCATAGTAGTCACCGAGGGCCCCGTGTAATGGTCCGTGTTCCGTGTGCCTAACAGTCACCAATATAATTACCGTGTTACCCCCGTGTTGTCCATATCCTGCCGAATACGGTCGTACCTCAGGCACTCGCTTCGGGCTATCCTATCACGAAAAAGATAGCTCAAAGCCTGCCCGAAGCGTGTTGCAGCCTGGGGGAGAACACCACACTGGTTGACCCCAGAGGTATTCGGCAGGCAATAGGAGGCATGGCTGGGAAAGATATCCGGTTGCCCGCATTCAGCGGAGATGTGAAAGGATGGTTACTGCATTGCGACGTGTTCCTCGCACAAATACCAAACCTGGACGACGGCGCAAAGTTCGGAGCGTAACTAGGAGGACTCCCAACACACATCGTATCCGAGATCCCAGAAATACTCCTGAACCCACCGGCAAACGACAAATACGACGCATTAAAAGACGCATTAACGCACCGTTTCGTGCGACACGACGAGGAAGCAAACTACGACACCATCGTCAAAACTACCATGGGAGACAACACGCCATCAGAATTGCTCCTCGAAATGAAACGACTGAACAGCTGCAGGCAAGCACCCCTACCACCGTCCGTCATCCGTTCCATGCACCTCGCAAAGCTACCAATCACAGCACAACCGCTGATCGAGGCACTAGGCAGGGGAAAAACGGACGAAGAATACAGAGTAATCGCAGATCAGATCATAGCAAGGCTATCCGCTTGCCAAACTGCCATGAGTGAACCCATCGCCGTAACTGCCGTCAAACAACCACCATCTCTTACCGTCTCAAGAGCGGAATTTGACAAAGCCCTACAGGAAATAGCAGAACTCAAGAAAATGCTGGCAAACGCTTTACGCCCACAGGAAAACAAGAAGCAAGCAGAAGATTGGCGAAACCAAACCCCAGGACCTAGATACGGAAACAGAAGCAATACAAGAATCAAGCAGGACCAAGCAATCTGCTATTACCACCAAACTTTCGGTAACCGAGCAAGAAACTGTACCCAACCTTGCAGTTTCGCGGGGAAACGACGACCGCGGAGAATGGTAAACGCCCCAGTCTCCGCACAGACAAAATAAGGCGAGCTAATGTACGTCACAGACACCGGCAACGTACGATACCTCATCGACACCGGTTCAGCCGTCAGCCTAGTACCAGCCAAAAAGAAACACACGCTCAAACCCCCGTCCTACGACTTACTCGCCGCCAACAACACCCCCATAGCTTCTTAAGCTGGGTTTACACGGAGGGTGTCTTCCCCAGGGTGACGCCCCTACCCTACCCCTCTCACCCGCTCAAGCTTCCCCACTTGCGTTTAGACGGAGGGTGAGATGCCCAGGGTGCCGAAATTGGTGCGTTCAGAAAATGTACAAGTTCCCCTTACAAAAATGAATTTTTATTTTTCTTGAGTGAGAATTTTACTATGGGCAACTTCATAAAAAGGGATCTATTGATTTCGAATGACAATAATTGCAAAATAAATGTAGGCAACCCCTCAAACTATGTCAATATAAATGAGATTTATTTTGGTGCTGCTGCACAAAGCATTCTCCTGGGAAATGTCAACAAAATATGTACCAAAAAACTAGAAGAGTTTGGATTGAAAGATCTTAATAAATGTTATTCAATAACACCATATTCAATGCATTTCTCCAATTTCGTGAAAGAAGAGCAGCATGAAAAGATAAAGATGAAGTGGCGAGAACTGTTTGTTTAAGATGCTCCTTTCAAGACAGAAATTGTGCCTGAAAAATTCTGGTACGCAGCTTTTTTATTCGCTGCTTCCCGAGTAAATTACAGCTTTTGTCAATACCGCTTTATTTTGCTGCAGCTAGAGAACTTTTTGACCTTAACTACATAAACACAGAAAACAGGATTTCGTTAAAATGAGCAAGACTAAATGCACGAATGCGATCAAAATTTACGTTAGAGAACATAGATTGCACAAATTGGAACCATCACGGTAGCTTAGTCAAAAATTAAATAAAAAAATGGCAGATGAAGGAAGAAGAGGAGGAAAAAATTTCATCCAAACAGGAAAAGTAGGTAAAACCCTAAAATTTTCGTTTTATTGCTAGTTTAATATATTTGGTACACTTTAACAATTTTTGGTATGTTTTCATGGAGGTTTTATTCAATCAGAAAAAAAATCGGCAACCCTGGAGATAACAGTGACTGAGTGAGGATGTCGAAATGTAATTCAAGGTACGTGCAGAAAAAGAAGATGCTATTTTTAACCTGTAAACGATTTCACGGAGGCCGGCATAAGATATCAACGTATTCGTGGAGAATTCAAGAATTACTTCTTAAACAAAGGCCAAGTGCCTTGGCAGAAACGAATGTGTCAGTTGGTTGAATAAGGAATGGAGGCAAATCAATAAAACTTCGCGCAGATATAGCTTCTTTTATGACGTTATTGTTAATGCCCAAACTAAGGAATAACGAAATTTAACTTGCCCAGCAGATGTATATAGAGACCAAAATAAATGAAATATGCGCGATAGAGTCTGATAACAGGAAATAGAAATAAGTAACAAAAATTATATCAGTCTAAGTCCTATCACGAGCCATCTTGTGTTAATAATAGCATGACAGCGAACAATTTGTGTTACTATTGTTAGAGGTAATTACTTTTGAATTAGATCGAAAATCATTTCAGCTACAGATCATTTCAGCGATAGTTCTTGATAAAAAAATTATATTTACAGCCGTAATAAATACAATCAGACTGACGCTTTGCTTTCAATAAATCTATCAATGTGAAAACTTTAGCCTTCAGCCACTTTTCCAGATCAGGAGAGAGTTTTTGGATTGAGATTACGCATGAGAACATGACAACAGAGCAGCTAAGACATACATCCTACCCTCAAGACTGTCTGGAGCGCACTGTCTCTCCGTCGTTCCACAGGCAGTCCCAGCATGTGGGGCAGCAGCGTCGACACGCATGGGGTAGTAGTGGGAGGCGTTAGACCGGGGGATTGGGGGTTTTTTGAAGAGACGGGGAGGGAGAGAGGGCGTCACCCCGGGGAAGTCACCCTCCGTGTAAACCCAGCTTCACGGGACGACTGAGCGCATCATCCTGCTCAACCCCCTATGGCCCGTAAGTTGGAACTTCATAGAAGCGGACGTGGGACAACCGATCATTGGCATGGATTTCCTCGCCGCACACCAGCTAAGCGTCGACACCGCAAACGCAAGCCTATACGCCCAAGCTTCCGGAACCAAAGTACCCTGCAAACGTGTCGTTTCAAGAAGCCAACGAGTGCACAGGATCGAACACCAAACCGCCCCGGAATTCAACACATTGTACGAGGAATACCCCGGAATATTACCGACCTCCCAACACATCCGGCACACACAAAAGAAAATCGACGTAGAACACCACATCGAAACAACCGGACCCCCAGTATATGCACGACCAAGGAGACTGTCTCCGGAAAAATTGGAAGCGGCGCGACAAGAATTCAAGGAAATGCTGGAACATGGCATCATCAGGCCGTCGAAGAGCGCCTGGGCATCACCCATGCACATGGTACCAAAGGCAGCCGAACCCGGGGCATGGAGAATCTGCGGAGACTACAGACGACTGAACGCAAGCACCAAACCTGACCGTTACCCAATACCTCACTGTCAAGACTTCCATTACAAACTACATAACCCTTACAGAAACCCTACGCAGGTCCCTTTCCCATGCTCCAAAGGACACCAAACTACATCACCGTAGATATACAAGGAAAAAAAGCTAACATCGCGACGGAAAGGGTCAAAGCAGCGTACCTACCCACCATCGAGGATAAACCTCAACAACAGGCTAAGGCACCGAGAGCAACAAACTACGAAGTATACGAGGGAGTTCCGTTCCCTGGAACAGGCACAGCAATCCCTGAAACAGCAAAACAGGCAGTATTCACTAAATACGGCAGAGAAAGCAGACCACCAGTGAGGTACTAAGTGTTTAAAAAAAAAAAAAAAAAAAAAAACAGGAGAGGGACACCTGTGGTGATCCCAGCGGCAAGCCGCGGACCTCCACAAGACCTGAGAAAAGCTGCCTCCAGACTACAACCGCATCCGTTCCAGAGCACCTCCGGACCCGAAGCGCCTAGTCAACCAAACACGAGACCTGAGAGAAGCCGCATCGCGACTATGAGAAAAGGTGCCCGTAAGCTACAACGGTTTCCTGCCTCCAGCACCACAGGCCCACAAACTCGCGACCAATCAGGACTCACGCCCGGACTCAAGGCTTGCACTCGAGGCCTACATAAGGCGACCCCAACAAGGCTCGCACTCACTCAAGCCCTCGTCCTCGTTCAAGTCACATCTCCAGCACCAGCCTCGTGTTCCTGCATCTAGCTTCCGAGATCGACTTTATCTCTCGCGTACCTGCACCAAGCTCCGGAGACCGGCCCTGCCTATCGACGCCCCAAGGTGTTGCTCGGTCTTAAACCTAGTAGCGTCTTGACACTTCAAGGTGTTTCAAAGCCTTAAATAGGTCACATTGCAACGCCCCGCGCTGGCGTCGTCGGCCAAGCCGCTCTACGACATCTCTCGCCCGCTCCGGCTGGCTAGCCTCGCCGTAGCTACTTACCAGCTACAACGGTGAACCGCGTGGCGGCTGGGCCGACCCAGCTGACTAGCCTCGTCTCGGCGCCCCGCTAGCACAGTTGACCTGTTCGTAACAGTCGGGCGACGTAGCACCAATCATCACGTCTCGCCGCTGCGTTCGTAAGTAGCGTCCTCGCGGACGTTACCCGCTATTGGTGCTTGTTTCATTCATTGCGTAATCCTCGCCTAGTATTGTATTTCAATCATCACGTATTAGTGCTATTCTCGCATAGGATTGTGTTTCAATCATTACGTAATATATGTCATTTTCGAGTAGGATCGTATTTCAATCATCACGTATTAGTACTATTCTCGCATAGGATTGTGTTTCAATCATTACGTCATTCCCGAATAGGACTGTGCTTCAATCATCACGTATGTGTACTATTCTCGCATAGGATTGTGTTTCAATCATTACGTCATTCCCGAATAGGATTGTGCTTCAATCATCACGTATTTGTGCTATTCTCGCATAGGATTAAGTTTCAAGTTATGTCATTTTCGAATAGGATTGTATTTCAATCATCACGTATTAGTACTATTCTCGCATAGGATTGTGTTTCAATCATTACGTCATTCCCGAATAGGACTGTGCTTCAATCATCACGTGTGTGCTATTCTCGCCTAGGATTGTGTTTCAATCATTACGTCATTCCCGAATAGGATTGTGCTTCAATCATCACGTATTTGTGCTATTCTCGCATAGGATTAAGTTGCAAGTTAGGTCATTCTCGAATAGGATTGCACTTCAATCACCACACATTTGTACTATTCTCAAGGAGGATTGTGTTTTGATCATTACGTACTTCTCGAATAGTAGTGTATTTCAGCCATCACGAATTAGTGCTGTGTTCCAATCGTTACGTAATTTACGAGTAACGAACAGTGCCCATAGTAGTCACCGAGGGCCCCGTGTAATGGTCCGTGTTCCGTGTGCCTAACAGTCACCAATATAATTACCGTGTTACCCCCGTGTTGTCCATATCCTGCCGAATACGGTCGTACCTCAGGCACTCGCTTCGGGCTATCCTATCACGAAAAAGATAGCTCAAAGCCTGCCCGAAGCGTGTTGCAGCCTGGGGGAGAACACCACAAACATATGAATGCGAGGAACCTAGGCTTCACAAGTGTTCCAACACAGGAATACTGAGCATTAAACATTAACTCAACAATGAAGTCTACCAGACAAATTGTACATCGAACAAGAGAAAAATATCGAAATATATATTCAATAACATAGCTAATATGAACGAAAATGGTAACACAATTCACGAATCTACTAACCTGCTCGCAATTCAGCATGCAGTTAACTTCCCAGATATCTAATTAAATCTCAAAATAGTATCAAAGCCAGACAAAACCGGCGAACTTTTCATCCGAAGAATCAGAACTAGCTCATCTAAAATTCCTCAAGTTTAAATAATTATTTTATACAAGATCACTTACTTCACGAATAATTTCGTTAATTCATCATATTCTTTTTTTTAAATTATTTCGAGTAATAATTTTCAAATTTTTCTAACAAAATCTAACCCGTGCGCAGTGGCCCGTCATAATATCCAATCATGAAGTACGACTAGTGTTTGTGGTTATATGCAAGAAGTTTTCTACCTTTTTCCGAAAACCGATATTGTGATAATCGTATCTGACGTTGCCGTCATTACAAAATTAATTTTACTTACATTAATGCTTTCAATCACTAACGCTTTCAATAGAAGACCACTCAAGCGTATTTGTGTTTCACTTATGAAACAGTGGTAACTTCAGCAATGTAAAACATGCTATGAGAGCGTTTTTAAGATATATGCCAGCACCAATCTACACACATGAATCAGATGCAATATTTGTTTAAAGATATTAACCATCGTTTAACTGGATAACCTTCACCAGAAATAATTAGATTGTGAATAAGTTTAAGCGTCTATACCAACAAAAATTATTTCCCTGAAAAATTACTTTCATCTTCGGGTATGGACTCATAAAGACAAAGATGTTCATGAATATCCATGTACCCTGCTCATACAAATATAAAGTCAAGAAGAAATCTCGTGGACCCAGATGTTAGTCAAAAATTAAAGTAATCGCCGCTGAAAAAAGGTTAGTAGTAAACAAAAAAAACGATCCTTGAAAGAATAAAAGAATTCTATGTTTCAAAGAAAAAATTCCCATCATCTTTAGCTCGAGCCCTCGCATTTCTGCAAATGAAATTGCTTCATCCTATAAAAAAACTCCCTACGAGAGAAACATCCTCCAGCGAATTCCACGAATACAGAAATCAGAGCCTCCTGTTTTTATCGAATTCTTTCTTTCATCATGTGTCTGCTTAAATTTTTCCCATTCATCTACTCGTCACAATTTGTTTCATACTATTCTCCAAATTTTCCTTCCCGTGTCGACAACAACCCCCTATATGATAAGGAGCCAGAGTGTGTCCATTTATCTTTACCTCACGGGTATGAACACGAGCAATATGACATGTGTTAACCAGGATTCCTAATACATGTTGATGTTCGTTTAAGGGGAGAGGGCACACAAAATTCGAAAAAATGGCTATTTTTTTTGTCTCAAAAGCAAGACGAACATATCAGGGAGCGTCTGTGAAAAAATTAGCTTCGTACGTGCTAAATTCGTTCGATGCTACGAGGTTTACAAGCACGGGCGTTCGAGCGCCTGAGGGGTGGGCGGTGACCCGCTCAGTCCACATGCCGGAGTTGTGACGTAATAGATCGAAATCGCTGCACATCAACTGCCCAAAAGCAAGATTAAGACATTGGAAAGGTTCTGCAAAATAGATGAACTTCGTACGTGCGTTTGTTCGGATGCTACATGCCTTTCAAGCTGTGGCACATGTTCCTGGGAGGTGTAGTCCTGGCAGTCGCTGCCAAAAGGCTTCGCTGCAATGTAAGAGATCAAATCGCTGGTGTTTCAAACTACGAGCTTAGTCGCAAAAAAAGACTAAAGCCCGTATGAGACGGTGGCAAAAAGTGGCACTAACGAGTGCGAGAGATGCGCTCTCTTCTTCGAAGTCAACACCAGAACACTGCAATGTTATTAGACGATTCGGTGTTGGCCGGCCACGGACACAGATCATATACTAGAAGATCCTCAACTTATCAGTGCTCGCGATAGCCGTGTGCTATAGGTTCCGCCGCCGTGCGGCCGGGACCCGGGTTCGAAACTCGGCGCTGGCAGTGGCGATTTTCTCTGTTGGGTATAGGAGAAAAATTCCAAGCACAATACCCCACTCTACCCAGGTGTCTGGTACCGGTCTTAACCGGGGGAAAGCGTCATGGCGTCCTGGCGTTAGTTCTAAGGCATTTGAAAATCCAATGTACAAGGTGATATGTATCAGGCTTGATTGGAAATAAAGCATCCGTAGATGCCTTCATTATTTATTTATTATTTATCACTAAAGCTGGGATTACACGGAGGGTGACTTCCCCGGGGCAACGCCCTCTCTCCCTCCCCGCCTCTTCAAAAAACCCCCAATCCCCCTGTCTAACGCCTCCCACTACTACCCCATGCGTGTCGACGCTGCTGCCCATGGTAGACGTAAGACAGGTAGGTCCACTTCAAAGGGAACAGCTGCTCGAAACCGTTAGACAAGCCAGCCAATAGGAGACGTTTGAGCTGACACGTCACCACATCCATACCACGTGACTCACACCACACTCGCGGCAGCGATGCACTGACTGCCGTACGTATGATTGCACCATGGCAGGAACTGCCGGTTTTCCGCACATACGTATTGGAAAATATTTAAATAACCTGGAAACTATGATACTGAAAAACTTTCATAATCTCGCATGCAATGCTTAATTGCCCCGTCATAATTAAAATTTGTGTGTATACTGAGCAAAACATTCATATCTATCAATACAAAGCTCCGTTTGGGACTTGCATACTCATTGTAATTCTAAAATTCAGATTTTTTTTTTGAGTGTTTAAAGGATAAATCAAATGGAAGTCCTCATGATGTTACTTTATATTTCAGAGAGAAACACCGAGTTCATAGTTCGTCAACGTAAATAACCCACAGAATGAAATTAGTCTGGCAAACAATGCTTTCCGCTTCAAGAAAGTCTTCAATTCTTTTAGAGGACTTGTTGAACGATAAGCATAGGAAGCAGGATTAGTTTTTTACGATGTCCATCATCATTAATGCACATTTATTTCAGAATATATATATATATATTACAGGCCTCGTATAAATTCAAATTACAAATTATAAGAAAAGGCTCCCGACGTACAAATCTTCCGTACAAATCTTTCTCTTGCACCTCTTTCATAATCTGCTGTGCTGTCTTTCTCTTACCTACCGATTTGTTCAGACGACTTTTGAATAATCACCGCTACGTCATATTGCGTTATAAAGAACGTGTTAGCTTAGATTATTTAATTTTCTAATTGCTCTGTACATGATCAACATCTAAATAGTTGAAAATTTGAATAACGAGCATTGTTGAACTAAAAGTATAGCTTTGAGTAACTCCAGGAATAGTGGCAGTATTGCTGTCGTCATTCCAGTAGCTACACTTTTCCCAGTGAAAATTCCTCAATACAGTAAAACATGCATATTATATGGAAAAAGTAGCCTTGCATTCATATTTATTCGATGAATACATTATTGTAGCAATTGAATATTGAACACTACGCCCTTTAATTAATAAATATTCATATATAACTATATATATAGAAATCATGATTATTATTATATAAGAAAGTTTTAGCTTCCCTTAACCACGACATAGATGTTCCAAGAGAGGAAAGAGGAAGGCACCATTTCGTATGGAGTTGAGGGAACGCGGAATCTATGCACAATGTGCACAGAAACAGTAAGCTAGGAAAGAAGCTCATGAAACAAGAAAAAAATTGAAGAAAAAAGTAGTAGGTGCTCAAAAACAGGACAGCAGTGAACCGAAAAAAGATGGTCCTTAACAAAACAAAAACCTATTTTATTACAACAAAAAAGCAGCCTACCTAACCTTTAGCTCAGGCCCTCGCATAGTCCCCCTGGGAGCGCAAATTCCCATAGATAAAATAGTTGTATCCCCCTGAGGGGTATATATATATATGTATATATATGTGTACAGACATATACGGCACACATCCTATAATATTCCATTAGCTCTTGTTAATTATAAATATAAATGAATAATAATAATAATCTCAGTTAACAACAACTTCGGTCATAGGCTATTTAGTTGTCGCTTTGGCATTTCTACCAAAGTTGCTGTGTTGTTGTACGGTGATACACTGAGGTCATGAGTGTCTTCCATCTTTGTCCGCTATCTATACAGATTACTTCAATCACCACGTTATTGCTCGCATATTCCATCTTACCCCCTCAAGTACGATGCAACTCAATACAATACACGTTTTAGCGAAAAACAGAACTCATGTCCGACTTCAACAATAACTTGCATAACACATTAAGTACGCCCTCCTTTCGTCGGGGCACAACAATTCTCTAGAACTTCACCCCCATTTGTTACACAGCAATATAGCATTACATAAATGTCGATAACTACCGTTTAACATGAGCCACCCGAAAAGGAGCCGTCATGGACATTCTAACATTTATCACAACATTAGCTTCTTTTTACCCGTCATCATAAGGATTCAATCACCATATGAACAAAGATTGAGGCCAATATAGCTGAAACTCTTAATTTTTACCTGAAGAATCAGGGTGCATGAATGCAATGAAACAATGAATGTGGAAGGATTGAAGCTAGGACCCCAAAGTTGGGGTTCCAGCTCCCACCCTCACTTTGGCTGAGCGTCTTACCCGCGCTGGAACCCTTACTCAACTCTGCGTTGATGAGCGCAGTACGCTCGGCCATTTAGGTTCTAAATTGTGCCGCAGAACATACCAACTGCTACAAGACTAAGACATAGGCAAACCGTAATACAAACATTGAAACACAACCTCGCCACTCATGAACTGGGTGGGTCCACTCAGATTCAACATCATATATTCCCTAATACATTCAATTTTTTAACAAATTCCATTACTTTATGAATAAGTCCCCCATCAGATAACAAGTTGGCCACGCTTATGTTTCCTCCTGTCACCGCTTAGAAATTACAAATCTTATTTCCTTTCCTGTTGGACATTACAAATCATTAGACTTCAGCTGTGAAACGTAATACCCTTGAAACGTAATATAAACATTTTGTAAAATCTATCCTGCAGAATTGAAATCTCTTAGAAATACTTTTCCGCTATAACATCAAGAACAACGTGAAGATAACTCGCAACAAATGGTATAACTGGAAAAATAACACCAATCGCTATACATATACAGGGTGGGCCAGAAGTAACCGAGCCTTTTAATTTGCTAAGAAAAGGAAAGCTATGAACGCTAGGAAGTTGAAACTTGTTTTAATTGGCACAATTAAAATTTTTATGGGTTATCAACGCTAAGTTTTAAATACGTTCGAATGAGTGCCACGGCTGTTTAGAAAAATTAGGGTTCCTCTCTTTGTCGTTTCCATGCTCCTTAGTATATCTGGCGAAAGTTGAGCTATTTCATAATAAATTTTGTTTTTAAATTCTTGTAAATTAGTCAAATTGGCTACATAAACTCGTGACTTACGGGATCCCCACAAGAAGAAGTCGCATGGGTACAAATCTGAAGAACAAGGAGGCTAAGGGATGTCAGCAAATCGTAAAATCAAGTTATTTGGGAAGCACTTTCCCAACAATATCTTTTATCTTCCTGTTAATAACAATAGTTTTGCTAAACCATGGAAATGTTTTTTCTTCTAAGAAATCAGTTTCAACTTCCTAGCGTTGATAGTTTTACTTTTATTATCAAATTAGAAGGGTAAGTTTCTTCAGCCGACCCTGTGATAACCGGGACATAATAAGAATGAGCTGGACAATTTTGAACACATTACAGCTACTACCACACCTAAGGAGTACTGTCGTCGCTAAAATCAGATATGGTGAAACTAAAAAATGAATCATAGAAGAAAAGTTTAAACATCAACACTCAAGCTGGAAAGTGAAAATAAACTTGCGAAACCCTAGGGACTCTTACAGCGTGATTTACGATACTAATAAGTAATGTTTATATTTGACGCAACTGCGATTCGAGATCAGATGTTAGGTGAATTCTCCCTAACCGCAACAAAGACGTACGAAATAGAGGAAGGAAGAAGGCAACGTTATATATGGAATTAAGGAAATGCGTAAGTTGAAGTAGAAAGTAGTAGGTGCTGAAAAACAGGACAGCAGTGAACCGAAAAAAAGTTGTTCCGTAACAAAACAAAAACCTATGTTATTTTAACAAAAAGAAAGCCTACCTAACCTTTAGCTCGGGCCAAACAAGATAAAAGTTAAATGAAAAAGTAGTACGAGCTGAGAAACAGGACATCAGTGAGCCGAAAAAAAAAATTTTCCCATGCCATAATAAAAAAATTTAAAAAAAAACACTACCAAACTCTCTACTCGGGACCTCACATATTCCCCCTGGGATCGCCAATTCTCATGGATACAAAAGTTGTGCCCCTTTTATGATGAAATGTACATATATTGGGTCCAGGTCATATCCGTCTAACCGAAATGGTACAATTTAGGAAGCAAGTTTCATCGAAGGAAGAAACTTAACTGTGCAGTATTTTGTTTAACTTCTCTTTCGCAGATGTTTTCCTTAATGATCTATTGTAGGCTCTAATAGACTGTAAAGTTCTACACTTTACGAAGAACTTGATGAGGAAGAACGTTATCTGCGAGCAGCAAGTGTTAGGCTTGGGACAGTTTGAGTAGATTACTTCACGAACTGTCTTGCAGAATCCAGGCAAATGACTGATTTTGGCAAATAGGTAAAGAAACACTCTTTCAAAACCTATAACATTCCCAACAAAAGACTTACTGCAGTACTTCAGTCCTTTGCATGGATCATCTGATTCAACGTACTGTTTAAAGGAAACAAATAGATGAAAGTTTAGATCACTTTGAGTTAAAATTGAACCACATTCGTTGCAATTACTTAACGAAGTGTTTTTCAATTTTTTGTGATATTCATCGGTCTTCATTGCAATATAACCCGAGATGTAAATAGCAGCATCTTCGACGTCAACGGATTCAAAAATTCCTCCGACTTCCGTATTTCCCTTGAACATGACTGCAGCCGCTTTCTCTTCTTCTTTCAGCTCTATGACTGGAGGGTCGACTTCCTTCTGCTCCGGAACCTGGTAGAAGATAAATAAACAAACTCGTAAAAAAACAGCATTTTTGTGTTGTAGATGCTACTTATAGACACTATAAAAGCTGGAAAGTGGAAGACTTGATTCGCAAAAAAGTTAGTTTCCACTGCCCCAACCACAGCTAAGGTGTTTCAAAGAGAAGAAGGATGATGATTGCACCATTTGGTATAGAATTGAGGGAATGTGAAATCTATGCACAAAGTGTATTCCTACACAATGCCGCCTGCGCTCAGCACTCTCACTTCAGGACCACGTATTTTTCCCCTGGGATAAAAGATAAAAAGAAACATGTGGTGTGACTGAAATGGAGATGTCCATGAATTATTGCATGCAGTGAAATTGTGAGCAGGATCGAAAGTATCTCGGAATCCCAAATATACGAAAGTGCGAGCTGGAAAGAATGCGAATGGCCAAGAAGGGAAATGAAAAAAGTAAAGTAAAAGAGAAGGAACATAAATATTTTCAACTAGTAATGTCATGAGTTGATAGAAACCCCGTTACACCAAACTATTTACTATCATACAATCAGCACAGGAATTGCTGTTATGGAAATAGCTTTCACGGATGCAAACCTGAATGTAAGAAATATATAGAGATATATTTTTTATATTTAACATCAAACAACGCAAACTCAAGTTACTTGCTTCTACCCTTAATAACAAATACAAGCCAACAACAGAACCGAATGTATAAACTATCATTCTGCCATTATACTTTCAATTGTAGCTAGAACTCAATTTTCATACCTCTGCTAAGAAATCCAAGGTTTCTCCCAGCTGGGGATCCGAGACCGTCTCACAATTGGAGGCAAGAGGGGCACGCATGAGAGACGCCACTGCAATTTTCACGTAGTTTTGGGTGAAGACTTGAGGGTCTGGAAATTTCTGGAGTTGACGAACCTTCCCAAAAAATAACTCCAGCTCATCTTGACACAGATTTCTAGTTGATAGGTATTTTAGCTTGTAATTATCCAAAATAGGCCTCATTTGAAGAATCACATCAATGGACTGAATGAAGCCATTAATAAAGCGGCATTTTCGAGGAGCATTCAACTCTTGCAACTGTTCCAACCATTGCAAAGCCTTCTTCAAAAACTCAATTGAAGGTGATGAAGAATGAAGAGGCTTACGAAGAGGAACTGTAACTCTTGGACTTGAGTTCAGAACATCAAAGATGTCATTCATTTTCTTTAAGTAGGTGCTTGTAGCAGCGGCAGAAGTTTCCATTATGCCCTTTGCAACGCAGGTGTCAATGGCAGCCGAACATGAATTAGACAGAACTTGTGCTGCCAATTTCACCTTCATTTTTGTTCCAAATCTCAAGTTATACACATGCTGGCTTGTGATCCGCGGGAGTCTCTGCAGGCTCTTTTCCCTGTCCAGCAGGAAGATGGCTTCAACGTGTTTCCAGCTAGCTGATGCTGAAAATGCCGGCACTTTCACACTTCCATTCAAAAGGAAGTTTCGCGCACTTTTGAGAAGATGAGGTGGATCTCGATAAGCAAAGTAACTTTGTTTATCAATGACTATCTTTGGGTTAGATGGCGTGGAACCAAGAGACTTGAAAGCAGTCTCAAAATTTGAGCCTTGGTCAGTAGTTATGCCTAGCACAATAAAACCCTCATTTTCCAAGACCTTTATGGCATTTGTAATTATTTCGGTAATTACTGTGGATTTCATGGCATTTGTTGACAAATAATAACCAATTGGAAATTTCCAATTCCTTTTCACACCAACTGCCATCACACATAAGCTAGATGTTGCCAGCTTGCTTGATCTAGTAATCCCATCGTCTTCATACCCTACGATTAGATCCTTGTTTTCGTTGTAAGACAGCCCTTTCCTCAAAGACATTTCATCTAAAAGAATGAAAGTCAGCTTATCAGCATCAGTTTCGGGGTTGACTTTCAATTTAAGCATTTGCGCATTTCTTCTAAGGACTCCTGGAGACATTTTTAAAGTATTCAAAAATCTTGTTAGAGTTGTTTTTGATGGCAGTGGTAACATTTGCTTGAATAAACTATAGCCTAAACGAGTAGAGCTCACAAATATGTTCACAGCTATCCATTTTTGTAGAAGTGTGTACCGTTTCTTCCCTCTTAGCTTCATTCCAACAAACTCAGTAAGGAAGGCGCCCAGCTTTGGGTAGAACTGTGGTAGAAATGAATCGATGTTCAACCGCTTATACAGAGCAGGGTTCCTTTTCTTTGTAGCAGTCCTTTTCTTCTTCGGTTCCCTCTTTCTCGCAGCACTTTCTATCTTGATGGGGCAGGGAAATAACTTCCTGCTGCAAGATGGTTTATTTGGCACCTCAATTTTTTCCCCCAGACAACTTTCAGTAGAATTAAGATTATTATTATGATCACAATAAGGATTTTTTGGACTTGCACACTGAGAATTTCGACAGCTTCTGTCGATTTCAGATTGAGAAGTGCTTTCAGACGTTGTTTGTAAGGAAAAACTGGATGTTGAAGTGCCTGGAAGACAGATAGAAGTTCTTGTAGTGACATTTTCAGGTGTTTGAGAAGGTGCAATGGTAATATTGTGGACACTCCAATTAGCAGCTTTTTCAGCCGATTTTGAGGCAGAAGAGGCTTCTTTTGTGACTGAAGGGCTGGAACAAAATCTCTTCGTGGCTGCTGGAGGGGTTAAGCATGGTCTCTTTGTGGCTGCTGGAGGGGTTAAGCAGGTCTTCTTTGTGGCTGCTTGAGGGGTTGAGCAGGGTCTCTTTGTGGCTGCTTGAGGAGTTGAGCAGGTCTTCTCTGTGGCTGCGTGAGTAGAACATATTTGACTAGCTTTGGATTCACTTGCAGTTTCAAGTTGATTAGCAAGTGAAAACTTGCTTTCTATCATTGAAGTGGGTGAAGTGCAAGGCCCCGTCTTCATTGAAGGTGGAACATCTAAGGGCAGTGACTGACAACCTGCATAGGTTGATTGGATGCCACTTGGTCCACCTGCACAATAATAAGCAAAATTCAGAGAATGTACGCAATTTCAGTCCATTTCTAAACTATTATTAACTTTTTAAGGGGGTCCTCCGGGGCCCCATTTCTCTCCGATGGGTATTTTTCATGTTATTGTTGGAAAAGAACCCTTGGGTGATGGACTATTTGGTCCTAAAATTTTATGGCGCTACTGACAATAGACCCCCCTCCCAGGGGGGGGGGGGAAGGGGTCTAAAATTTCAATCATCTACCCCATTTAAACCCATATGAAAAGAGAACAAATGGGATATGGAAAAAAAAGCCCATTTGAGTTTGTTAGAAATGTTTCAAGGATTCTAAAACTGTTTGTTTTTGTTCCAGCATAAAAACTGAATGAGGAGCTACATCCTGAAATATCAACACCAGTGAAAAAGCACTAAAGTAGTAAAATTTTGAGCCCATTTCAACCCCATATAAAAAGAGAACATAAAAGAAATGGAAAATTTGCGAACATACTTATGTTAGATATGTTCCAAGGATTCTAAAACTGTCTTTGTTTTTGTTCTGTCACAAAAACTCATTGAGTTCTATTTTCTTGAAAAATCAATACCAGTGGACTAAAAAACAAAAATGTCAATTTTTGTCTAAAACTAAGGCCTGAATCCAAAAATTGTATAAAGAAATTGTGTTTCTTTTCAAAAATTACACAAAATAGTTGAATTTCATAAGAATCAGACTGAAAACAAAAAATTTCATAATTTTTATAATAGAAAAAAAAATTTAATTTTGTTTGTTTTTTACAATTCACAGTATGAATATGATCTAATGCATGAAGATTATCGAAATAAAAATGAAAAAAGCATTCAATTACATAAATTTTACATTATATCACACTAAAACGAAATATTTTGTTTTTGGCTTATACTGTTAAGTCACTTATTTCCAAAACTCAAAAGAATAGAATTCATTGAGTTTTTATGCTAGGAAGAAAACAAAGACAGTTTCGGAATCCTTGGAACATTTCTGACAAAGTTATATCCCCTTTTTTCTATTTTTACATTTTATTTTTTTTATATTCGTTCCAATCCAAAAAATTAGGTTTCTTATGATATATTGGTAAATCTTTGCATATAAAAAACGTAAGAAAACAAATGCAAAATACCCGAATATATCTTTGTTAGAAATGTTTCAAGGATTCCAAAGATTAGATTAGATTATTAGTTAGTTCAAGCCTCCCTATCCACAACAAAGACGATCCAAAGAGAGGAAAGAAGAAGGCACCATTTAGCATGGAGTTAAGGGACCGTGAAATCTATGCAGAAAGGCCACAGAAACAGTAAGATGAGAAAGAAGTAGGAAGAAGTAGGAAGAAGTGAAACAAGATCGAAGTTGAAGAAGAAAGAAGTAGGTGCTGAAAAACAGGACAGCAGTGAACCGAAAAAAGATGGTCCGTCACAAAATAAAAACCTGTTCTATTTCAACAAAAATAACGCCTACCTAACCTTTAGCTCAAGCCCTTCAAGGATTCCAAAACTGTGTTTGAATTCGTTCTAGCATAAAAACTCAATGACTTCTATTATTTTGAAATATGTATAAAAATGACCCAAAAAAACTATATTTCAAATTTTTCGTGAGAACTAAGGTTTAAATCAAAAAATTTCAGGAGTTCAAATAGGTTTGTCTTGCAAAACTACATATGCTCACCAAGTTTCAGACCAATCGGATCAAATTTTTTTTTTCCGGAGGACCCCCCTCAAGTCGGTGACCATAAAAACTAGTTTTTTCCTGAGGAAAATTTGTTCAAAAAGTATAAATTACAACAAAGAACATCAAATGGAAATGCATAACCTCCACTGGTTTTCATTAATTTTGTGTATTTCTTAAAATGATGATTAAGTTGTGGTTCAGAGTGTAGATTGTCCATGAAATGTGAATCATTGCCACATATACATGCAATCCTAGTGCACCCAAAACCAGAACTTTAAAGCGGATTGAAGATTTAGTCAAATTTCATCATGACACTAATTGAGGAAAAAAGGACAAATGGATAGATCATATTATTAGTTAGTTTAAGCCTCCCTATCCGCAACAAATGCAATCCAAAAAGAGGAAGGGAGAAGGAACCTTTTAGTATGGAGTTAAGGGAATGCGGAATCTATGCAGAAAGGGCATAGAAACAGTAAGATGAGAAAGAAGTTCAAGAAACATGAGCAAAGTTGAAGAAAAAATTAGTAGGTGCTGAAAAAACTGAACAGCAGTGAAGCAAGAAGAAATGGTCTGTAACAAAACAAAAACCTATTTTATTTGAACAAAAAAAAGGCTAAATAAACATTTAGCTTAGACAAAAGGATATAATCTCAGTCATCAATGTTCAACATTGTATCTACTTGGCAATCAGTGTCCAAAATTTGTAAAAATCATCAATGAGTGAATTCCTACTAATTTTTCACGAAAACAATCCAAAAATATTCAATGGCACATGCCACTTGAATGAAGCATTGCTACTTCCGTTGTGCAATTCAATTTCCACAGCTGGAAATCTTAAGCACGGAGGTCTGACTTTGTTGGGTACTTTATAAAGGCCTTGCATTTCTGTTTGATGCATGTACATAGAAAAAAGTAGCCTCATGAACTATATCAGTTTGACACCAGTTTACATTATGTTATCAATTTAGCACTATACTTCTGATGTTGTGCACAACATATTAGAGAAAATATGAACCTTATGAAGTGGTAATTAAAAATCTTGAGCAACAAAAGCTCAAATCCATAACACATGTATAATGACAGAATTTCCAAAAAAACTCCAGCCCTTAAAAACATGAACATATTGATGTACAAAAGGCTTAATTCACTGGTACATGAATGAACTGAAAATAAGATATGTTAAAATGTTGTAAATTACATTGAAAATTTTCCTCAAGTTCCAGTAGCATCACAGTAAGAAGGACACTTACCAAAATTTGGAGGAGCTCTCCAAAGAGACTCACAGGCACCAGAGAGGGTTTAGGCTTCTTCAACATTGCTGCTCTACAAAACAAAGATACAAGCCTCATGATTACTGAGCTTGAAAGCTACAAAAATTTCAACATGTTTGAACACTTGTTCTCAAACTAACTAAAAAGAAAGTAGGGCACATAAAATTACAAGCTGTATAAATATAAAAAGCAAAAGCTTAGATCCCTTAAGCTAGCATAGGAAGGCAAGCAAATAAGATTGAGCAATTCCAGATAACTATCAACAGTAAAACTGCTGAAAGAAGAAACAGGATGCAATGAAAAGGATGAACACAAAATTACAACAGCGATGCAAAGCAGTACACATTAAAAGCAGACGGTACAAGTCTACAACAGATGTGCGTATATGAAGAAAAGCTCCTAGGCTTACCTTCAACATTAAATTTTGAAGGGTTTCACTGTGGCCTTTCCCAACTTTTGTTAGCATGCCAGCCAATGACTAAGTCGACTTTCATGGTCATATTTTCAGTAGTATTCTAGTATATACCTCATGTCACTCATTTCAATAGCAACCCTCTAGTTCACTACTTGATAACGTGAGTTTTCCTACACACTCCTTGTATTCTATACTTTTTCCAAGCACTAATTTCACTTTGAAATAATGGCAAATAAGATGTTTACTATAAGCATTAATGTTGAATTCTTCTTCACTCGCATTTTTTTTTTACATTTCTATTTATCCTCTAATCACTTCAACTAAGTCTATTTCTATTTTCAATCTTGAAGCCTATCATCTTAGACTAATAGGAGGGACTACAATTAATGAATTCAAATCCTTTTCTAAAAATTTACCTTTGCTGCCCATTACCACTGGGTATACCAACATTTAAATTATAGGCCACCATTATATTTGGCTGTAAACTCAATTTTACAATCAAGTGTGATTCACCTGTAAACACACTACTCATGTTATGTGCCGTACAGTTTTGATGCAGGAAACAATTATTATACCTTCATAAGACTGCATTGGGTCACAACACACATTAGCAAAAATTTCAACAATTTCTGAATTACTCTCTGCAATTATCTTCTGAAATATCTCACTAAAAATATTTAATTGTGAATCAATCCAACCATCTATCTATAACTTCATCAGTCTTTGATGCGTGACTTGTGGGAAAAAACAATTGCAAATAATGAGCCATTTAGTAATTTGAAAAAGGGATCATTACCTGAGTACCCATCATTTAATAATTTATTGACAGGTTTGAATAAATGAATTTTTCATGAAGGGCATGTTAACATCAGGAAAATACTTTATAACCTTAACAGGAATATCATATGATTGCCACTGCAAAGTAACTTTAAATGGCCCCCAACCACTTTTATTTTGGTTCCATTTTTGCACTGTTGCTAATTGTATAAAAATCTTGAAAGACTTTTCTCGATATAATGTAGAATTATTTATATAGATAATAAATGTTTGAATGGCAAAAGCATACCTTTTCTACTTAAGATCTTGAATAGTTAAATCATCAACCAATTTAATAATTAATCCCAGCAACTGTAATTAGCATGTTTATATCCTGCTGTTACTGTCATATTTTTCAAACTTCCATTTCACCATAGTTGCAAATCAGTAAATTGATGAAATATTGAAACTATTTCCATGAGCAAGGGGTAATATTTAATTTCTTGAATTGTTCCTCCAAGTAAAACCTTGGTGTTGAAATATATGGTTTGATGAGATAAGTTATGTGAGGTTAGGATTGTTTCTCAATGCCTTATGAAAAGATCACAGAGCTTGCAAAATGTCATTTCTGCATAATACAACTCTGAAGTGAGATGAATTAGATTCAAGTAATGATAATTCAGATATTGAATTATGGATGAAATTTGCAATAAATGCCAACAAATTCAAGATTCTCCCAAATAAATTCTAAACAAGCATGATTAACTTACATCACAAACTTGTCCTATAGTATGCCAAGTTAAAAGATTTACATTAAAATTATAAGTTAGTTCAACCCTCATGTAGTATTTATGGGGGATTTATGGAGATAAGAGAATGGGGAATCTATGCAGAAGAGACGTAAAAACAGTAAGTTCAGAAAGATGTTCATGAAAGACGATAAAAGTTGAAGAAGAAAGTAGTAGGTGCTGAAAAATGGGACAGCAGTGAACCAAAAAAAAGTCGTCCTTCACGCAACAAAAAATATTCTATTTCAACATAAATAAGCCCAAACTAACTCTCAGCTCAGGGCCTCACACATTTCTGCCATGTTCAAAAGAAATTCACATTTTATCCTCAGGGCAGTTAAACCCATTAATAATAGTATTATAGATTTATTAATTGTCAAGCCATGGAAAACAATTTCATTGGTTGAAAATTTAGTCAAAATTTCCAATTTTGATGATTTTAATAACGTTTTCTCAACTAATTTCAACTAATACAATTTGAATTCCTTAATTGGTATTTAAATAATTATTTAAAAAGATATACAGAATTGAAAGAATATCCAACTACCTTAGATGGTTGGCAAACTAACTAGTCAATATTGAGTTTATTGTTGTCAACAACTTTAAGAATTTTGTTGCCATAGATAGGTCATACAGTACATTTTAAGACATTTTACATGAATGACATTCTGCTCTCTGCAGCGTTATATTTGAGTTATTTAACTTTGAAGTTAAAGGACTGGGGAAGTGGATACTCAAATCGATATGCAGTTAACATCACTTGTAATACGGGCGGCTACCATAGAACATTAACAAAACCCTAGGAGTGAATGTTGTAGATTTAATTTCATAATATTTTTGGGTGATCACTTTCATTGTGTTATTAACTAAAACATCTATAAGTGGGTTAAGGCTCCGCAGGGTTGGCAAATAATAAATTAAAGTACCCAAACATCCTCGAACAGCTCAAACGCACAACGCAACTGCTATGGAAGATGAAAATTCAGAACTTGAATAACTCGAAAATACCGCATCAGCGAGTAGAATGTCATTCGTGTAAAACATTTTTAAATGTGTTCCTTTAGTGATAACTGGCCACAAAATTATTGAAATTATAGACAACATTAAACTCAATATTGAACAACTAACCTTATATAAACCCTGAATAAATTTCAGTAAATTTATTTTTCAGCAATCATTTGTTCAGTAACAATAATTTTTTCAATGTGTGCATGCACATAGTTATTGACATTTCAAATAATGTTCAAAATAAACTGCAGCTATGATGTTTGTATGCCAGTGATTTCAAGTTTCATGGCTCCAAGACCAATATTGATGCCAAAATTTTTTCAGCAAAATTGTATTGTACAAGGGTAAATTTAGCAAAGATATATATTTCAAACATAACTTTACATGGGCAACAACACTAAAATCAAACCAAAAAATGCAGCATTTTATTTGAGTAGAAGTACACATTTAAATGTTTAAAATGTTCTTCAGCTCAATAGAACACATTTATACCTAAAAATTGTGTAGGAGCACTTTTAACTGAATTCAGGTTAATGTTAAGGAGATGCACCTAATCAATTTCTGAAATTGTTCAATGTGAAGCGTGATGCGATCACGGGAAATAATAATTACGACCCCAAGAATCACTAAAGGAACCTATTTAAGAAAGTTTTTCATGAATGGCATTCTGCTCGCTGATTAGTTATTTTCGAATTATTCAGCTTTGAAGTTTTAGGTGAAATCGCTTTCCCATGCAAAATGTGCAACACAGAGTACGACCAGGTTGGGTCGGCAAAGGCAAAGTTCAGATCATGAGGTGTTAAAGTTTTCACCAGAACTTTGTAGAAATGGAAGAATGATAGAAATTGTTAATAAAATAATAAGAAATATTGTTATCAGTTGATAACACAAAAAAGGTACTGTACTATTTCTCTTACTTGGTGCTTTTTACGTTTTTTTTTGTCGTCATTAAAACGTCGTCACCTTTACAGACAGCTCAAAGATGGCACCACCCGGTACGGCCGCCACCATCTTGGAGCAGATGTAAGCACAATTGTTGACGTGACCTTAATGGGTTGCTTTGAACCTTTATTTATAATTTTCACTAGAAGAACTGTGGCTCCCCCTCACAACCCAACCTCTTTACGTTTGTAATAGGGGGTTAGCTTCCGTTATGAATTAAATTTCGCTTGGCACGCCCGCTTCCTTGGCACGAGCAAGCCATGTTCAAAGTTGAATAATTCGAAAATATCGCATCATCGAGCAGAATGTCATTTGTGTAAAACAATTTTAAATGGGTTCCTTTAGTGATTCTTAGAAATAAAATTACCATTTCCTTTGATCATATCATGCTTCACATTGACCCTGAAATTTTGTTGCCTGTCTTGTGCTAATTATATTGAAATGAACAACTTTTTTTCCATGCACTTTTTAAAGCAAATGAGTGTTTAATGAGTTATAGCAGTAAATCACCTACCGCAACTCTAGTGTTTGAAGCAGCAAGAAATTGTTCTGAAAGGAAGACTACAATGGACTCTCCTTTCTGATGCGCTAGAATGATCCAGCGCATTCCTGCCATCTGAGACCAAAATTAACATACCGCTATAATTTGTCAAATACTCATTTTTTCAGAAAAGTGCATAGAAGAAAAGTTGTTTATTTTGACGTTATTACCATGATACAGGCAACAAAATTTTGAAAATTGATTAGTTGCATCTCCTTAACATTTACCAAATTCCATCACAATAAGTTCTACCATTTGTAGAAATTATTCATTGATCTACTAACAAATTATGGTAAATCTTGAGGACTTGACCATAATTAATTTCAAATTTTTGATGCCTTAATATTGTTAATGAGATAAAAATGAACAACTTTTCATCAATGCACTTTCCGTCAGAAATGAGTATTTTACAAATTAGAGCGGTAAATAAGTTACCGGAACTCTAGTGTTTGAGGCGGGAAAAAATAAATGAAAGAAGCAAACCCCTTATTACAAACGTAAAGAGGTTGGGTCGTGAGGGGTAGCCACAGTTCTTTTAGTACAATTTATGAATAAAGCTTCTAACCCACCCATTAGGGTGACGACCGCAATCTTGTATCTATCAGCTCCAAAATGGCGACCACCATGGGCGCCGCCATCTTGGTGCCAATGTAAACAAGATTGCGATCGTCATCCTAATGGGTAGCTTAAAAGCTTTATTTATACTTTTCACTGAAAGAACTAAGGCTACCCCTCACGACCCAACCTCTTTACGTTTGTAATAGGATGTTAGCTTCTGTTCTTTATTTAATACTTATTTATTTCCCGCTCCAAACACTACAGTTGCAGTAACTCATTTACCGCTCTAACTTGTAAAATACTCATTTCCGACGGAAAGTGCATGGATGAAAAGTTGTTTATTTTGATCTCATTAACAATATTTAGGCATCAAAATTTGAAAATCAATTATGGTCAAGTCCTCAACATTTACCCAAATTATATAATAATGCCTAACTAGCCATCCACCTAGCTAGGATAAATTTTCAAATTATGAACAACACATCCACTTCAATTTGAACATTTATATAAATTTCCCACAAATATTTGAAACTATTACTTTCAATTACTCTTCTCGAAATAAACTTCCTTGTTTATTTATTCTTCTACAGGATCTGAACGTGTCATTCACGCTATTAACAAAATTGCACTACCATCGGCCAATTCTCGGATTAGATACGTAGGCCTACTGATAAATTCGTACTAGATTTACATATGAGAGAAAATTACATATCTTACCTCCAACGCTCAAATTCATGTGATTATAAGGCAATGGCGCCACATCGTTTTTCAGAAGTACTTTGGTCTTGAACGGTGACAATATTCTCCTGTAATCTGTTCTTTGAAAATGGCGACTACACACAAAATAATGATTGCATAAATTAGACTCCTTTATCGAATCTAAAACTTCATTTCCACTTGCTCTTATCCACTCTTTAAAATTTGAATGAGGATAATTGAAGTACTTGATATCAGGTTGATCTCTAGAATTATTTCCACATCTAGTGAAAGAACATTTCTTCGTTCTACTTGTAGGCGCCATTTTTGCTGATACCAACGCCGACAAACTGGTCTCGTTGTTGTTGTCGTCCAAGTTGTCGTATTTTCACACATTGTCGACAGGTGGCGTTTTTTATCTGGGTTGCTATTCGTTCTGAGCCCGTGACGTCACCGCACCCAGGGCTCTTTCTAGAAATTACTTGAGTGCTCCTACCTGTCTTATGTTTACCGTGCTGCTGCCCCACATGCTGGGACTGCCTCAGAGCGCCAGAGCGACATGGACAGTGCGCTTCAGACAGCCTTGAAGGCAGGATGTACGTCTTAGCTGCTCTGTCGTCATGTTCTCGTGCGCAATCTTAATGCAAAAAGTCTCTCCTGATCTGGAAAAGTGGCTGAAGGCTAAAGTTTTCACATTGATAGATTTATTGAGAGCATAGCGTCAGTCTGATTGTATTTATTGCGGCTGTGTATATATTTTTTTATCATGTACTATCACTGAAATGATTTTCGATTTAATTCAAAAGTAATTACCTCTAACAATAGTAGCACAAATTGTTCGCTATCATGCTATTATTAACACAAGATGGCTCGTGATAGGACTTAGACTGATATAATTTTTGTTACTTATTTCTATATCCTGTAATCAGACTCTATCGCGCATATTTCATTCATTTTTATCTCTATATATATTTGCTGGGCAAGCTATATTTTATTATTCCTTAGTTTGGGCATTAAGTTCATATAAGAAGCTATATACGCGCTAAGTTTTATTGATTCGCCTCCATCCCTTATTCAGGGTGTCTACTAGGTAGTAAAGTAGTAAAAAGTAGTAAAATTTGAGAAGTAGTAAAAAAAGTAGTAAAAAGTAGTAAAATTTACCTCCGGGTAATAAAACATTGTGAAGTGGAATAATTCTTTGAAAATTGAAAGTAATGTACAGGGGTATAAAGTGTATTGAGATTATTTAAAATTTATTTCTCCCAGCATTAGCAATTTGCCGCAGTTTATGTGAAATATTCCTGTATGGCGGGATGTAATTTCAGGATTGGGGGGACCCAAAATAGAGAAATGTTCCAAAATTTTTGTAGACGACTGTAAATTGTTCATTTTTTCTCATTCAGTTTGATCTGAAGGATATCGAATTGCTTTATGATGGAAGGTTAATTTGGGCCATTTCAATGTTTAAATTTCACTTATGTTCAATGCCATTTCATAAATTTTTAATATTCAGTGAATAATCAAGGATTGTAAACTTTTCTAAGATTGAATTCAGTTTCCTGCTCGAGTTTTTTAAACAAAAACCTCAAGTGGCTATTTCTCTCTATAATATTCTACATTCATGTCTTATGCTGATTTTCTTTGGATATACCCCATAGCGTTACCTTCGAAGAACAAACTTATCCTTCGTCATAGATTAGGCATTTAAACGTCCTTGCCCTAAGTTTAATAATAGCACTTCACTCAAATTATTGCATCATTTACTATACCTAACAAATGTGAATATAAAATATAAGCAGTGAAGAACCAAGTGATATAACCTTCCAAATCTTATTCAGAGATGAATATTCTCACACTACGCCCTTCAATGTAAACAAAAATGGGATTTTATGTGCAATTTAAGGGAAAAACTGGATTTATCTATCAACTCTTTCACATCACGTTCCTTGGATCACAATTTTGAATGTTTCATATTGCAATACATCATTACATTCTCAATTTAGCATCAGTACATTACAATCCTTCGGTGAAGATGTCAAAGGAACTTCTCTGCAGTTCATTTACATCCAGCAATAATATCTTCCTTTGAAAAGACTGGAGTTTATTCTGTCGTTTCGGTGTGAGGGGAACAATAACAATTCACTGTAACTATGAATGTTTTTTTTTGTAGAAAAGCTTACCTCTTTGTAAAGCTGAAAGATTTTCTCTTTCTCATGACATTACCCCTCAGGGGAATACAACTATTGTATCCATAGGAATTAGCACTCCCAGGGGGGAATGTCAGGGCCTAAGCTGAAAGTTAGGTAGTCTTTTTTTTGTTGAAATAAAATATTTTTTTATGTTAAGGACCACCTTTTTTCGGTTCACTGCTGTCCTGTTTTTCAGCACCTACTACTTTCTTCTTCAACTTTGGTCTTGTTTCATTATCTTCTTTCACAATTTACTGTTTCTATGCCCTTTCTGCGTAGATTCCGCATTTCATTCAACTCCATACTAAATGGTGCCTTCCTCCTTCCTCTCTTTGATCGCATTTGTTGCTGGGGAGGGAGGCTAAAACTATCAACTAATCTAATCTAATCCCATGACAATAATTTATGTCCAAATACTGAAAGAATTATGCTATATAATTGTCTTTTAGAACAAAATGTAATCTTTCAAATCAGAATTAAGTTCCTTTTGGCAGTCATGGCGACTCACGGTTCAGTTCAGTTACCTCCAGGATGTTGTCAGAGGAGCATGGTGATGCTACATCTTAATAAAGTTCTGTCTTCTATCAGGTCGTAGCAGAAGTTCTGTCCATTTTTTAGATATGAAATGAAGTGAAAATCCTCTCAAAAATGCATTTATTTAGTCTTCAATATAGGCACCATTTTTATTAATTACGTCCTCCCATTTTCCGGTAAGCTTTTCGATTCCTTCTTCATAAAAATTTAGATGGTTTGGACGCACAAAGAGAAACTAGTTTCATTTTGACCTCTTCTCTTGTAGTAAGCCTTTATTCCATTAAATGATTCTGTAAGCCCCTGAAAAGGTGAAAATCGGTTGGAGCAAGATCTGGAGAATATGGTTGGTGATGCATGACTTTCCAGAAAAATACTTCAACAAGACTTTTGGTTGCGCTTGAAGGGGGGGTCTTCCATTGTCATGGTGCAGAATCACTCTTTTTCGATTGATCAAAAATGGCCGTTTTTCCTGTAAAACTGCTTTTGAACGAGTTAGCTTCTGACAGTAAACTTCAGATATTATTTTTTAGTTGTCACCATTAATTCATAATAAACAATTTCCTTCAAATCCCAGCATCCACTCAAAAGAATTTTTTAGGGTGCAGTCCACTTCTCGGCTGTGGAATTGGCTTCGAACAACAACTTAGACACTGTCTTTTGCGCTTAACATTGTTGTAAAGGATTCACTTCTCGTCACCAGTTATGATTCGGTCTAGAAAAGGGTCTGAAGTTCATGAGAACGCAGTGAAACACAACAGGTCGCCCGTATGTTGCCTGTTGATTTATGACAAATCGTGTGGGACCCTGCGTCTCAGCCTTCGAGATTTTGCCAAATCTTTTCATTACCCAATATATGGTCATATGGCTTACATCAAAGGTTTTGTTCATTTCTCTAGTGGTGCAGGTTTGATTTTCATCAATGCCAGCTAGCAATTGCTCAGAATTGAGTTTTTTTTAGCATCTTGCTCATGGTAAGTCTTTTAGACTGTAGTCATTTTTTTTTAAACAAAAAACGATCTTCTGCAGGTCTTTTCATTCACAACATCATTTCCATGTGTCTTTGAGTGTTTTTGCTGCTGAGCCTGCCATATTGCCTTTATGAAATTCAAACAGTAAAATATGCCTGACATGCTCTTTACTTGGAGTGTACCTTTGGGCTAAAAATAGTTTTTAATTACGATAATTATCACAGAATATGAGAGAAGAAACAACATTTTATTAATTACCATAGATAAGCATACAACATTAACAAGCTAAATTGAAGTAATCTTGCCCTAAACATATAGCTCAACAGTTGGACAGAACTTATGTTACAACCTGATACTATATGTAAGTATATGAAAGTTACACGAAATTTGCATTTCCGTGATTTGTTCCATAATATAATGTTAATAACCAATTTGTTATCATTATTGATCGCAATTAGGGTGCCAATTTAAATTTTGAGGTACGTTAGATATAGTTTACAAAAATTCGTTCACATATTCAGTTCGTTCAATAGTTCACAATCTCATATTTACGAAGTGTCATAGTGTTTAGTCACAATAAAGTTCCCTGATATTCTACCCTGCAGTGTAAAGTGATATGACAATCACCTGGTGTCTACTAGTTTCCCGTTGGTTTATTTTTTGGGTATCGTGAATGGTTGTCCTCATCGTTGAAAGATGTTAAGACATGGTTCTTTGTCTCAACATTCGATGGAGTCCATTAGGATGGGGTAACTTTTTCTCAATGATGCTTTGATTGATGCATTGAGCATGAAGTATTTTAAGTATTAAGAAACTTGGACCCTTTTTGAACATTTGGTATTGCGTGTATCATTGACTCATACTACTCATTATAGGCTGATGACTTACATCTGGACATTTGGACAACATTCATTATGTAAAAAATAGGTAGTAATTTTTTTCTGGTGAAGGTAGTAAAAAGTAGTAAAAAGTAGTAAAATTTGGAAATGATATATCAGTAGTCACCATGTTATTAATCTAATTGACACATTCGTTTCTGCCAAGGCACTTGGCCTTCGTTTAAGAAGTAATTCTTGAATTCTTCACGAATACGTTGATCTTATGCCGGCCTCTGTGAAATAGTTTACAAGTTAAAAATAGTATCTTCTTTTCTGCACGTACCTTGAATTACATTTCAACATTTTCACTCGGTCACTGTTATCTCCAGGGTTGCCGATTTTTTTTCTGATTATCGTACAAAACCTTCATGAAGACGTACCAACAATTGTTAGAGCGCACGAAATCTATTTAACTAGCAATAAAACGAAAATTTTATGGTTTTACCTACTTTTCCTGCTAGAATGAAACTTTTTCCTCCTCTTCTTCCTTCATCTGCCAATGTTTTTTATTTAATTTGTTGACTAAGCTACCGTGGTGGTTCCAATTTTTGCAGTCTGTGTTCTCTAACGTAGATTTTGATCTCATTCATGCATTTAGTCATGCTCTTTTTAACGAAATCCTGTTTTTTGCTATTATGTAGTTAGGGTCGAAAAATTTTTCCAGCTGCTGCAAAATATTGCGGTATTGACAAAAGCTGCATCATGAACTCGGGAAGCAGCGAGTAACAAAGCTGCGTACCAGTATTTTTCAGACACAATTTTTGTCTTGAAAGGAGCATCTTGACCAAACAGTTCTCGCCACTTCATATTGATATTTTGATGCTACTCCTTTTTCGCAAAATTGGAGAAATGCATTGAATATGGTATTATTGAATTACATTTATTAATATCTTTCAATCCAAACTCTTCTAGTTTTTTGGTACATATTTTGTTGAAATTTCTCAGGAGAATGCTTTCTGCAGCAGCACCAAAATAAATCTCATTTATATTGACATAGTTTGAGGGGTTGCCTACATTTATATTGCAATTATTGTCATTCGAAATCAATAGATCCCTTTTTATGAAGTTGCCCATAGTAAAATTCTCACTCCAGAGAAATTAAAATTCATTTTTGTAAGGGGAACTTGTACATTTGCTGAACGCACCAATTTCGGCAGCCCTGGGCATCTCGCCCTCCGTCTAAACGCAAGTGGGGAAGCTTGAGCGGGTGAGAGGGGTAGGGTGGGGGCGTCACCCTGGGGAAGTCACCCTCCGTGTAAACCCAGCTTAAGTGAGTTTCAGCCCTGTCGACAATGACGTAGGGGCCAATTGGCCAATGACGGAGCCGGTAAATTGTTACGTGTCTCTAGTTTGAATCTGAAGTCGTTAGTCGGCTGTGAGCCTTTGACAGAGGTGTAACCAAGATTGCAGCAGAAATGGCTCCTTACGTACGCTTAAAAAAATGCGTAGTGGAAAAGTGTGCTACCTATTTTTAGCAGTTTTTTATCACTCAAACATCTTAATTTCTTCATTATCGTATAGTTTCGACTAATTTAATAATCTGATATCTAATGGTTTAAAATGTTGATGAACTCTTTCCGAAAAACTTAATATACGGCACCGACGTTTTATCACATTTAGAACCTGAGGCTAATTTAAATGCGCCTTAGTTTATAAATATAAATTGTAAATATGTTCATGAATGCACATTCACGTTTATGTATAGTGAAGGACAATATAAAAAAGTGTTATCAATATAATCGAAATGTACTACTTTGGCTTTCACTATCCTTATTACGCCAAGAAACGTTTCTTAACTCTTGAATAAAAACTTGAGTTCCAATCCTAACGAGTATCAGAGTAAAGCCTGGATACGCAGCCAATTGAAAGCCTTGTCAACAATGACGTCAGCTGCGAGTCATGGCTGCTAGAAGCTGATTGGTTGGCATGCGTGAGTACGTATGTCTAGAGCGGACTTGCGGTAAACCGTAGTTTTGCAGTTCTTCTTATGTAAGTGTTCTGTGCCACGGACACGGCGCCTCAGTAGCGTACGAGATACGAACGTGTATGGTGCGGTCATCATGGTGCTGTCTAAAAATGCAAAGTTAGCTCTTCTTGGCATAACAGCTGCTTGCGCGTCTACTGTTGACCGCCGTAGAAAGCGTCGATCCATATGGATGAAGAAATGGCTGGAAAGACGTCGTCAGCGTAGTAGCTTCGCAACTATTTTTAGAGAACTTAGAATTGAGGATGAATCTTCCTTTATAAATTATACTAGAATGACTCCTGTTTTGTTTTCACCTTTATTGGATAAGATTTCTCCATTAATAAAGAGGAATGACACTAATATGAGAGAGAGCATTTCACCTGGAGCGCGTCTAGAAGCAACATTGCGATTCTTAGTAAATAGTCTTACAATTCCCTTCAATACTCATCACGAATCTTTCAGTCAAGCCTGTCGTACATTATTCCCGAGACGTGTGACGCTATTTACAACGCATTGAAGGATGAAAATGTCAAGGTAAGCCATTGTATTTATTGAATAATATAACTCCATTCTCAACAGGAACGAAAATTCAGAGCAATATGATAATGCATTTGAAATCATAAAATGTAATTCGTTATGGTTCAACAGAGTAAACAGTGCTATTTTATAGTAAAAGGGAGGCTAAATTGCTATATAGCAGTGTTCAAAAGGGAGGCTAAATAATGAACATAATATTAACGGAGAACATAACATAGAAAGCTTTGGTTCATCATGCACTGTAATTCTTTGTATCTCAATAGAGTACGTAGCACTAATTTATTGAATAATTCCATTTTCAAAAGGGAGGCTAAATAATGAACATAATATTAACGGAGAACATAATATAAAAAGCTTTGGTTCATCATGCACTGTAATTCTTTGTGGCTCAATTGAGTACGTAGCACTAATTTATTGAATAATTCCATTTTCAAAAGAGAGGCTAAATAATGAACATAATATAACGGAGAACATAACATAAAAAGCTTCGGTTCTGATTACATAGCGTATGCACGGTTCCTTTACATTTTTAACTATTGCAACTGGTGACATTAATGTATTAATTAAGAGAAACGGAAATCGTCGACGCTGTTTACAATGTGCGCACCAACTTTTCGACCACCACACTCTCCCATGAATAATGCATCATTAATGAGCTTCATGGCCACTCTTTCATTGATATCATCCATTTTCTGTAATCGACTATCGACATATGTCCCGAATGAAGCATTTCCATTTTCCTCAGTGTTTATTTTATTAATTTTTTAAACACAAGCCATCATGAGAGCCTGGTTATCGGAAGGCGGCTCAGTTCTTGATCATTTGCGCGGTGGTAGACTATGTTTCGGTGCTGGAGTAGATGGCCTCAAGTAGACGGGACAGATGAGGATGCCTCCGAAATGTCTGACCTTTTTTCGTTCGCGAGGGAAATTCCAGCTTCAGTTAGAAGGTCCTCCATATCATCTGCCACCTGATGAAAATAAATATACAAATGTATATTAAAATTTATATACATAAATATCTAGTAAGTACCTTTCAATAAATTCATTCGGAACATCTGATATTAACAAGTGATACGTCTGAATCAGGGTCATAGAAAGTAATTATTTTGCGAAAAGAACTCAAATTGAGGAACACCATTTGGAATTAATAATGAAAGTCTCTAAAATAATAAATACTTTCTTCGATTACTTTTCAATATGCTTATAACTATTTTTATGATCAAGCAAGTTGATGAATATACTTAAATTCAAATAGTTGTTAATCTCTGAAAAAAAATTATGAAATTATTAGTTACAATTTCTTGTACATCGATTTCTATACTACAAATCGAACACAAAGTAATGTCAATTAGTTACATCTAATTGCTAATATCTCTTTCTTTACAGACGCCCAACAGTCCAGCTGAATGGAAAGAAGTGGCTTGCGATTTTCAGCATATGTGGAATTTTCCGAATTGCATCGGATCCATCGACGGGAAGCATATCTCAATCCGGCCCCCCTGTTGAAAATTATTCCTTCGTACTCGCCGAAGGTGTCCGCGCTTCTTGGTAATGACATCTCATAAGAAGTACAAGAGGAAGCAGCTGGGGTCTTGCTTCGGGGGTGCAGGGACAAAACAGGACAGAGACTTTTTATAGTGCCAACCTGCAGGTTCTTTTCAGTTTCTCTTGTTTCTACTTAAGTTTTGTTTGTGTGATTGAGTTTCCTTGTGTTCAGTTTACTTATTTGCATGTTTGCGCTTCTTGTGTTCCACTTGGTTAAATTTGTTCAGTTGGTTGAAAGCCACAAATTGGGTCATGTTGGACATTTAATAAACTTAGAGTTGAGGCTGCGGCTTCGTAGGCTCTGAGGAGTTTTAAAAACCGTTAAATTTGTGATATCAAACCTTCGAATTTAAATTAATCTCTTAACTAGAGCGGTTGCTCAGGACATTGTCCTAATTAATCTAAATTTAAAATATGCCTAATTACCTCTAAAAATTTGCGGCTTTAAGCTATACTTGAGTGTAGCTTGTGAAGTCTAACTTATACTAACCTTTAAATTGTAAGTGGAACACTGCCTCAATCTATTTTCCACTATCTATTAGCTGCATAAAGGTGGCTCTTACTATAGTCTTCGTACTATCGAGACAAATAGGTACGTGCTTTGCCAGTAAGTAATTGTTATAGGTGCAATGATAATTTGAATTAATGAAACAAATGAATTATCGTATATACAAAAGTAGGGATCGTGTAAACTTGTGGTCAACATAGATATTCCTTTACCAGATAAGAATCTATCCAGTTGCGGGAATTCATCTGCTGCGATCGAGCCGGGCAACTGTTAAAGGTTCTACCTGTGGGCTTCACGTTAGATCTATGAAACTACAGATTATCTATGGTGAGAGAGGAACGTGTACTCTGTACAAGCAACTGTGATATAAAGTGACCGATTGGCATTCGTTGCAATTTGAAACACTAAAGTATTTAAATTATTGGTATCTGTTAGTAATGTATTGTTCGTAAATTACATTTCGTTCAAAAATTGTACGCCACCCGGACTTCTTGTTGAAATTCGCCAATAGTTCCTATATAAAAGGAAGCTACAAACTACGGTCCTGTAACGTTGGCGTTGAAGCGACTTGTTCCTGCAAGAAATGCTACAATAAAAGTATAGAGTTCATTTGGGTTTCCTTACTCTTTTACTGATTTTCAATACCCCCCCCAGGGAGCGGCTCGTACTTTTTTAATTATAAAGGTACGAATAGCATCATCCTCATGGCAGTTGTGGACGCACGATACAGATTCCTCTACGTTGATGTCGGCACAAATGGACGCGCATCGGACGCCACCGTCTGGGATAATGTTCCTTGAAAGTGCGCATTGAAGACGGAACGATGGGATTGCCAGCAGACTTAGCTCTGCCCGGTAGCAACAAGGTGCTTCCGCACGTTTTTGTCGGTGACGACGCGTTTCCGTTGAAACCTTTTCTTCTGAAGCCCTTTCCTTTCAGAAGTCAGAGCAACTCGGAAAGGATATTCTCGTATAGGTTGTCGCGAGCGAGGAGAACTGTCGAGAATGCTTTCGGGATCATGGCCAATAGATTTCGGTGTCTGCTCACACAAATCTATTTGCAGCCCGAAAAAGTGCAAAAAATTGTTTTGGCTTGTGTTGCTCTACACAACTTCCTCATGACCGAGAACGCTTCTGAGTATTCGTCGGGTTCAATGATGGACTCTGAAAATGTTGTCACAGGCGAGCTCCAACCCGGAACCTGGCGAGAGCAAGAACTCGTACCACTGCAGGTACCCGGTCGCCGTGCTATAGAGGAGGCCAAGGCAGTACGCCAACAATTCTGCGAATACTTCAATGCAGAAGGAAGTGTCCCTTGGCAAGCAAAAATGGCCGGGATCGAATAAAACTACAAAAATCGGACTTGTTTTTTCTATGGTATATAGGGTACTTATATAGACAGCGGACGTTTCCAACGTCTTCATCTCAACACACTTTAACCGCCAAATCACGAAGTCCAGCGTAAACCTAGTGCCATAAACCTAACAACAAATGATGCAAGAAGACATTTATGAAGTTTCGGTGACTTCGGGTGGAAATTTATTCAGTAATCCTAATTTTAATATAGCCCGCAAAATGAGTGATTTTAGTGCTTTGGCGGACAGTTGAAGGATAAACGAAACTTAACGGACAGTTGAATGCTGTCCGGCTAACAGTCTCCGGACACTTGACAGTGTCTGTTTAAAGGCCTTGGACAGTTCGAAAACGTATGAATTCAAATGACCATTGTATCCTTATATTAATTTAATTCATATTGGTTTCATATATATTTAATTTGATAGCCAATACGCATTTTTAATAAATTTTATTAGCGTATATTTCTTTCAGTTCGGTACTTGAAGTGGTTTGGTTTGGTGATTTCAGTTGTAGATAATTGACGAAGAAAATATATAGTTTACACCAAATTTGCATCCGAAATAATGGTGACAGAGGCAGTTGAGATCTTATTGGATACAAATATTTATATAAAAAGCATGTTTTCATGCTGAACATGGGTAAAATATACAATTCCATGATGGTTGACATTTTATTCAATCCTCAATTGGTTCCAGCAAAAGAATCCAGCAAAAGAATGAATCAGACGATATCTATCCGTTCGGAGTGAATGCAACGTCAAAATCATCTTCGTTTACGCCTGTGAAGTTGTATTTAGGTTGGCGCTGTCCTGGAAATATTACGTAAGACTTAGCGTAACTCCCTGAAGCTGAGACACATGCTAGCACTGTAATTTGTTCCTTCGACTCTGGAGCAAGCCTGTATACGCATTTTTCGCCTTTCTCCGTAATTATGGGAGTCGTGCCGCTGGTTCCTTGGAGCGGAAATCGGCTTTCATCTAAGTTAAAAACTCGATGAGCATTTTCTCGAACCAAAAACTCCTTCGCATTGAGCTGATGCTCCGACTCCAAGAAATTCTCAAAATTTTCGAACCATTGTTTGATGGTTTCTTTAGTGACAGCAGCCCTTTGGGTAGCGAGATTTTCAGGGAGTCTAGCTGAAACCTCAGGGTGTCTCCTCAAAAAGGCATAAATCCATGTTGAACTCGGCAAGTTATCTTGGAATTTTCTTTCTGCTGGAATTTCGTACCCATTAGCCTCTGCCTGGTCAAGAAAATCTTTAACGACTAATGAAATTTCTTTCCTAGGCAATCCATAACCAATTTTGGCCATAGTCACGACCCAGCTTACGAGCCGGGTTTCTAGATCTGCTGTCAAGAAAGATGTTGGCCCTGTAATAGACATGACAGAAGTAAAAATATTAGTGTCAATATGCCCCTATTCTGCGAATACTTTTTATGTGTAGCATACTGCAGGCATTTGTAGGCAACAAACAAATATTTAAAGCAGGATTGATACACACACATAGTGTCGTGAAAACGCATTACAAAGCGTATAAAATGTGATATATATACAACTATTGAACCAATTTTGCGTTGCCTGGGTATCAATCATCAATATAATAACTAAATTATTGTGTTAAATTTCATCTAGGGTAAATTATGGAAACTCTATGGCTTCTAAACATACCAGGTTGCTCTATTGAGAGTGCAGTTTTTTCTCCGATCTTGTCACTTAATGTGGACTTCGGAATTCCATACTTTTCTGAAGCCTTGCGGTACGACATTCCATTCTTAATGGCTGCCACTGCAGTAAGTAACTGCTCTTCATTATACACCGACATCTTCCGCTTAGGGGCCCTCTAATAAAGATATAAATGGGTAAATTCAAAATATGTCCGATATACTTCAGACCTGATTATTACCGGACACCTGGCGTCCGGACAACTAAAATGATGATAAAATTTTTATGGTTCCCGGACACGTTATAATTGTGTTCTGTGTACAATACATGGCGCTATAAACGTTTCAATATAACAAACATGACACTCGAGCTTCAATATGGCGGCAAGATCGTTTGAATGAGCAACACCTTCACACTTAAATTTCATCTTTCCCGCGGTCTATCCTTATTTTTTTGGCAGAAATTGCAGCAATGTGTAGTCGGTACGTAATTAGATGCAATTTTCATACGTTCGAAACTTATTTTATCATGATTAACCACTTTTAAACGAGAAATGAAGTATCACTTATACGAACCTGTCACTGTCGATGCACAGAATCTACGAAGTGCGCCAATAGAAAAAAATAGAGCGTAAGTGTCCGGTATGCTTCGGTGTCCGCGATCCTTATAACTACCCTACCAATATCTGTCTTTCAAGCCATGTTAATTGTCCACGATTTATTCACACTATTATTATTATATCAACGTCATACCTACTTGAATAATAGCTGTGGTTTGGAATGCTTTACTCCCCCGTGAACACAACCACGCTTGATTGCAATTACAGATTTTTGGTATGGTTGCATTAGGATTGATTGTCGTATACGAGGCCTGTCGAAAAAGTATCCGACCTTTGGCCAGAAAAAATACTTCAACAACCTGACGGGGTTGGGACCCTAATCCCCTTCAAAGTAGGCTCCTTGTGCTTCCACACACTTAGCCCACCGATCCTTCCACTGCCGGAAACACCTCTGGAAGTCTTCTTTTGGAATGGTGTTCAGCTCTGTCGTCGCGTTCCGCATTATCTCTTCTCTACTCTCAAAACGGGATCCTTTCAGTGGTGTCTTCAATTTTGGAAACAACCAGAAGTCGCAAGGAGCCAGGTCTGGAGAGTAGGGAGGTTGGCGAACGGTCGTAATTCCATGTTTGGCCAAGAAAATGCGGATCAAATGGGATGAATGTGCGGGCGCGTTGTCGTGATGCAAGTGCCAGTTGTTCGCAGTCCACATGTCTGGTCTTTTGCGCCGAACTGCATCACGAAGTCGCCGGAGAACATCCTGATAGTACTCCTTTGTCACTGTTTGTCCTTCCGGTGCGTATTCGTGATGCAAAACTCCACGGACATCAAAGAAAACAGTCAGCATCACCTTGATTGATTTTGCTTCGCACCAGAAAGCGACGACGGAGCTGAACACTATTCCAAAAGAAGACTTCCACATGTGTTTCCAGCAGTGGAAGGATCGGTGGGCTAAGTGTGTACAAGCACAAGGGGCCTACTTTGAAGGGGATTAGGGTCCCAACTCCGTCAGGTATTCGAAATATTTTTTCTGGCCAAAAGTCGGATACTTTTTAGACAGGCCTCGTATATGGAAATTTTCTAATACTGGTAATACAGAGACACTTGTACACATAATTGCAGAATAAGCTTTGGTAAAATAACTCTTTTTTCAAAGAAGATAATAGCACAATTCAAATTTCATCATGCATTAAAGTAACACTGATTTTCAATAAAAATGTCAATCACAAAAATATTTTATGGTTTGTCCAACTATAGGCTATGCTGCTTGATTCAGTCATCAGGCTGATATGGAAACTGTTATACTGTACTAATCGCATTTTGAACAATGATAATTAAGAGTATTATAGAAACAAGTTGAAAATTTGTACATAGCGGTATAATATAATTTTATACTTGAACACTTACTTCCTTTAAAATGTATATATATAATAAACCTAAGTAATTTACGTCATTTGTGACTTTTGCAGGCCACGGTATTGCAAGTCATTGTAACTGAAATTGCGCTACTGTTCTCTTGAATTTCTGAAGGAACTCATACCAACAATTTAATTTCAGGTAACAAAAGAAGCAATAACACATGTTTAATAATTTTTCGTTGCCTACCTCTGGCTGAGAAAGCTGTGTTTCATCCAATGATGAAGTAGAAGCACAATGAACGTCATCTTCGACTAAGAACGTCGGTAGGTTGTAACACCACAGTTTGGGGACATATATTTAGTCAGTTCCTGCACCCGATTTCTGTGAATCTTTTTTAGATTTGTTCTCGCGCCTGAACTGCGAGCGAAGAGTATTTATCTTCTTTTTTATTTCCTCAGGAGTTAGTGCAATCTCTGGCTTCATTTCCTCTACAATCTTGTTAAGTGCTACACTTCAGAGAGATCTATCTCTATAGTCACTACTTTTCACTTTCCATAAACATGGGTACGTTTTTATAATTTCTATAAATAATGTGGTCGACCGCCTGCACCAGTCCGCCAGCGGCGGAGGTGAAGGGAGAGGACAATTAATCACAGACATCCTTCTCATACGAAGCCTGGCTGGCTACTGAGACAGCGTCGGCGTCACGGTATACAGAAGACAGGTAAGTCCACTTCAAAGGGGACAGCTGCTCGAAACCGTTAGACAAGCCAGTCAATAGGAGACGTTTGAGCTGATACGTCACCAACCCCATACCACGTGATTCACACGTCACTCGCGGCAGCGATGCACTGGCTGCCGTACGTATGATTGCACCATGGCAGGAACTGCCGGATTTCCGCACATACGTATTGAAAATTTTTTGAATAATATGGAAACTATGTTACTGAAAAACTTTGATAATCTCGTACGCAATGCTTAATAGCCACGTAATAATTGAAATTAGTGTGCACACTGGGCAAAAGTTTCATATTTATCAATACAAAGCTCCGTTTGCGACTTGCATACTCATTGTAATTCTCAAATTCTAATTTTTCTTCTAGAGTGTTAAAGGATAAAGGATAAATCAAATGAAAGTCCTCATAATGTTACTTTATATTTCAGAACGAAACACTGAGTTCATCGTTTTTCAAACCAGCTGGCCATTTTTGAGAACCCCTTTAAGATCCTTCCCGAGTTACCTTGCTCTCTGTCATCCCCCAGGGAGCGTATGAGAGTTTTATTATACACTCAGAGTTGGAGAATAAATCGATCTTTATAATGAGACTAATTTCAAATTTTTAGGTGCAATACTTTAGATATTATGACTCGTACAAAATGACCAGCTAGCCATTTTTGAGAATTCATCTAAGATCCTTCCCGATTTACCTTGCTCTCTGTCATCCCCCAGGGAGCGTATGAGAGTTTTATTATACACTCAGAGTTGGAGAATAAATCGACCTTTATAATGAGACTAATTTCAAATTTTTAGGTGCAATACTTTAGAAATTATGACTCGTACAAAATGAGCCTTTTGAAAAATCGGTCGACCATTCAGAGGCTAGGAGAAACTTGCTCTTCATCTTCCTCCAGGGAGCGTATGACAGTTTTATTATACACTCAGAGTTGGAGAATAAATCAATCTTTATAATGAGACTAATTTCAAGTTTTTAGGTGAAATACTTTGGAAATTATGACTCGTACAAAATGAAGGTCTCGGGAAGGATCTTAGATGGGTTCTCAAAAATGGCTAGCTGGTGTTTTTCAACGTAAATAAAACACAGGATAAAATTACTCATGCAAACAATGCTTTCCGCTTCAAGAAAGTCTTCTATTCTTTTAGAATACTTGTTGAACGATACACATAGGAAGCAGGATTAGGGATTTTAAAATGTCCATCATCTTTGATGGACATTTATTTTAGACTATATATATACACATATATTAGAGGCCTCGTATAAACTCAAATTATAAGAATAGGCTCCCGAAGTTCAAATTTTTCTCTTGCATCTTTTCCATATTCTGCTGTGCTCTTTTACTCTTACCTATCGATTTGTTCAGATGATTTTTGAATAATCACCGCTACATCAAATTGCGTTATAAAAAATGTGTTTTCAAGATTAGTTAATTTTCGAATTGCTCTGTATCCATGATGTACGTGTTAATAGTTGAAAATTTGAATAACGAGCATCGTTGAACTAAAAGTGTAGCTGCTGTGAGTAACCACAGGAATATTGGCAGTATTGCTGTAGTCATTCCAGCAGCTACACTTTTCCCCGTGAAAATCCCTCAATACAGTAAAACATGCATTTGGCCTAGTTTTACTACATGGCAAAAGTAGCCTTACATCCATATTTATTCGATGAATACATTATTGTAGCAATTAAATATTGAACACTACGCACTTGAATAATTTAATATACATATACATATACGGCACACATCCTATAATATGCAACTTGCTCCGATTAATTATAATAATAATAATAATAATAATAATAATAACAACAATAAATTCAGTTACCTACAACTTCGGTCATAGATCTTTAGTCGTCGCTTAGGGCATTTCTACCAAAGTTGCTCTGCTGTTGTAAGGTGGTACGCTGAAGTCATCAGTGCCTACCATCTTTCTCTCCGTTATCTATTCAAATTACTTCAATTATGTTATTGCTCGCATATTCCATCTTACTCAGTCAAGTGCAAAACCACTCAATACAATACACTTTTCCCCAAAACAACAAAACTCATGTCCGACTTCAACACATAAAGTATACCCTCCTTTTGTCGGGCCACAACAATTCTCCAGAACTTCACCCCCATTCGTTACACAGATTAGATTAGATTATAAGTTAGTTTAAGCCTCCCTAACCGCTACAAAAATAGAGCGTATCGAAGAGAGGAAGGAGAAAGGCACCATTTAGTATGGAGATAAGAGAATGAGGAATCTATGCAGAAAGGGCATAGAAACAGTAAGATGAGAAAGAAGTTCATGAAACAAGATAAAAGTTGAAGAAGGAAGTCAGAGGTGCTGAAAAACAGGACAGTAGTGAACCGAATAAATGTGGTCCTTAAATAACAAAAAACATTGTATTTCAACAAAAAGAAGGCCTTCCTAACTCACAGCTCGGGCCCTCACATTTTTCCCCTGGGAGCGCTAATTCCCATAGATACAATACTTTAGTCATACTTTATGAATAAGTCGCCCATCAGATAACAGGTTGGCCACACTTATGTTTCCTCCTGTGACCGCTTAGAAATTTCAAATCTCATTTCCTTCCCTGTTGGACATAACAAATTATAAGACTTCAGCTATAACCAGACGCTTGAAATGTAAAATACACATTATGATCACTATATATCAAAGAATTTCATGCTACGCCACTCTCTTTCAGTAAATTCACATCAGTATTCACAATTCAATAATTTGCACGTCAGAAACCTGTAAGCCAAGAGCGTATTTTGGTTTCTTATGAGCAAATAAATAAGTTTCAAATGTGAAAGAATGAAGCTCCATCCTGATACAGGACATTAGACGAAGATAAAACGTACCTGTTTCACTGCCCTAATGTCCTGTGACAATGATGATCTTAATGCTCATACATCTGAAGTGAGAATGAACTCGACAGGGAGCATGTGGTTCTCGGACATGACTATTAGTTAGGATGTAAAATTTAACATCCTCACCCAATCTTCTTGCACAATTTAATGAAGCCTTGCCTAAACATCCGTCACGAGGAACGAGAAATGCCGTGAAACATCTCCGTCAAATATGTACTACGGTAGGCTAGCAATGAGGTAGTTCCATTCAACTGTGATGGAGGAAAACGAACGCTGCGCACAACCGATACTAAAGGAGGAAATCTCAACGCAATTTCTCACAGTTCTATAATTCTTGAGGTCAAGTATAGCTAACCTAAGACTTTAAATCAAACTTGCAATCTACCCATCTTGACAAATTTGTGTCTAACACGTGGTACTACAAAAGAAAAGACTCACGCATTGCAACCGCCACAGCAAATTAGTCGTCCAATGATTAGATTAGATTATTAGTTAGTATAAGCCTCCCTATGCGCAACAAAGGCTATCTAAGAGAGGAAGGAAGAAGGCACCATTTAGTATCGAGTTAAGGAAACGCGGAATCTATGCAGAAAAGGCACAGAAACAGAAAGCTAAGAAAGAAGATCATGAAACAAGAAATAGTTGAAGAAGAAAGTAGTAGGTGCTGAACAACAGGACAGCAGTGAACCGAAAAAAGATGGTCCGTAACAAAACAAAAAACCTATTATATTTTAACAAAAAGAAAGCCTACCTAACCATTAGCTCAGGCCCTTACATAGTCCCCCTGGGAGCGCTAATTCTCATAGATACAATAGTTGTATCCCCCAGAGGGGTAGTCGTCCAATGACGGCCAACAAGAAACACAACTGAAGCTCGAGTAGTTTAGTTTTAGTAATAATATGCCGTTACAAGTGCGTACTCTCTCTGTGCATCTGTACGTACGTATTCAGGTCGACGCCCTGTGCGGGTACCACCGCAGTGCGCATGCTGACCTAAGCAATTATTGAGTATATAAGGTAGTGCGGAGCCCCCTTGGGGCGCATTTGGTCCTGCTGTCCCTCTTCACCAAGTACACGTTGAAAGTCTACTCGTCTCATTGTTCAAACCCTTCAGTCGCCAATACTTACTGGCGGCATACTGGCGGCCAGTAAAGTTCGTTCCCACGACGTGAAATTATACATGATCCTTGTGCTGTGATGTGATTTCAACGTCTTATGTGATTGAAGATTTCGGAATTGAGTCTGGATTTTAGACGGTGATATTTGCGGATCACGTGTCTACGGAAATTCGTGGAGTTCTACGCTTCGCTTCGTGAGCAGAGAATATTTTTGGTGATATCGACAATACTACTATGGAGAAATCTACAGAGACGGGAAGAGAAATTGAAGAGGCACCGCAAGTATATAAGAACGTTTCTAGGTTGGTCGTTAAACGTGTGCCTGAAGAACTTCTGAAGGATTCTTCTTACGGATTGGAACTCAATGTACCTTTTGGAGTCCCTTACACCGCTCGGTTTGACCTGGAAAAGGACGATGTCGACTGCGTAATTAAAATGTGTGTGAATTTCCATCGAAAATAGTGACGTGGTCGTTTGACAGTTGTATGCATAAGTAGCTGAGTTCAGAACAATTCTACGAACTGTTGCAGTGTCCTGTTTCTACGAGAACAATTGTGTACTGTGTATGTGATAGGTAATTACATACCGAACAGTGTTGTTTCAAATTTCTACAGCAGCTGTGTTGACGTAATTGATACGTTTACATAAACAGTGAGCTGTGCGTTTCGCGCAGTGTGGAACCGTGAACATACGTAAACGCTGCAAGTACGTGCTACGTACAACCGTTGCTACTCCGCTGTGTGTCAGCGCTGCGTGTACGACCTTGAATCTCGTCGCCTGCCTGTGCTGAGGTTGTGGCACGCAGACGACCTTGAGACAGGCTGCGCAGCACCTGCTGCTGCTGTTACTGGGCAGTCTCCAGATCGACCTTGGCGACAGCTGTGACGTCTCCCTGCCTGCAGGAGTTGCACTGCCGTGGCTGCGTTGCTGATTCCCAGTTGAGTGTTCTGTAACTATAATGTTATTGTTTGGGATTGTTAGATAATTTTCCGTGACTTCGTCAGTTTTTATTTGTTGCTTTTTGTTGTTTCAAAAATTGTTGGGATCGATACCATTGAATTCGTGTAACGAGTTCCTTGTTAGTAATTGGTTTCGGTTCGGTTTGCAAGTCGCAAGAAAAAATTTTTGGATTTAAATTTTCAGTGATTTTTAATGGAGATTTCACCGTGTGCTATATCCATTTTAGTAACGTGAGTTTTTAGCGTTCTGTTATGTGATTATTTTTTTGCGAGGTAAAATTTTTAGGGTTCTGCAGTGTTATTTTTTTTTTGTGGCGTAGGATTTTAGCGTAGGTCTGTGGGATTGGTAAAATTGTGCGTTAGATTTTTAGGGTTGTGAGGAGAAATTGGTTGCTTATTGTGATATTATGGGAGATTCTGATTCCGAACCTGAATTTATTCGTTCGCACGAAACAACGACAAGTAGTGGTAGGGTATCTGTTCCGGCATTTAGTGGTACGTTACCTGGAACATTCTGTATGTCTGGACCAGTGACTACGACTGTTGTGTCGACCGCTGTTGCTACTCAGACCGTGACGTTCAGTACCCCGAGTGTGTCAACAATGACGTCCTCCAGTGGACCAACGACGGGTGGTAGTGTAGCCACGACTTTACAAAGGGGTAGTACTATACTGTCCAGTGCTGTGCTTCCCTTGTTCAGAGGAAGACCTCGTCTCGATGACCCAATTTTTTGTGAAACTAAGAGTTTTCGGACGCATGTCGCAAACTTAAAATCTTACATGTGCTTGTTGCCCGACGTCACTTCCGATGACGCCAAAAAAGAGTTACTCGTGCGAAGTGCGCACAAGAGTGTTGGCGATTTTAATGGAGTAGTCACGAAATTAGTAAACCCTGATGTTAATTATTCCTTCGATCAGGTTATCGAAATTTTAGATGACATCTACGTGTGTAAGGGGGAGCGTTCAGTTCATGCTTTAGCTTGTGATCTAAATCAGCTACGGCTGTTACGAAACGAAGGATTGTCTGCCCAATTGGTTATGGCAATATTGAAAATAAGAAATTTGAGTGATCACATTCTAAATAGTACAGAAGTAGCATTACAAAGACATCCATTTGTAATTGCTAGTACGAACGCAAACGAATTAAAAAAATTCTCCAGTGATTTAGTAGTTTTCATATAGCAGTTCTCGCTATAGTTTCATATAGCATATAGTCTCGCTATAGCAGTTCTCGGACCTCTTTTAGAGGAGAATTTTTGTAAAAAAATCTTCTCGAGGCCGTTCAATACCTCTGAAGAATTGTTAGCTCGTCTCGTTTCAGCTGTGCGTAATAATCCTGAGGGTAGAGAAATACTTGCGCGCAAAAACAATACCCAGTCCACGTATCAAACCAGAGAGACTTACCTTGCGGTTGTACCCGAAGAGAGTGAGTGGGACGAGAAGGACTCGTTTCCCGAGGTTTACTATGCATCTCAAAACAACAACCGACGTTTTCATGGTCGGAGGCCATTTTTCAGAAGCAATTGGAGACCTGCTAGAATTCAAAGGGGCAGACAATATTCATATTTTGGAGATCGACCTTTAGGTTCTTTGGAGTGCCATGAGGCTCAGGTGGTTAACCCACAACAGACTAGTAAAGATAAATCTAAATCGTTTTGTTCACTGTGCAATACGGCAGGTCATGTTCAAAGTATGTGCACGAATAAGAGAGGCGAAAACAAATCAAATTTCCGTGGTCATGCTTGCTATAAATGTGGAAAGGTGGGCCATTTTGCACGTGAATGTCGTTCGCGTGGTCGTAGTAGAGGACGAGGTGAAGCGTACTACGCTGCATCTTGCGAGGGTGAAGATTTTTTAGAGTAGATGGAGAAAGAGCAGAAAATTCAAAGGGTCTTGGTGTAGAGAGGAAGTTGCCGGTGCCCGAGGATACAGCTACAATCCCCGTTACCAAACATGTGGCGTTGAAACCAGATACTATTAATAAGTCGACAGAAGAGGTAGATCCGCTTTTCCTGTGTAAAAATAAATTCGAATTACTAGGTGAACAAGAACTTGATGTAGGTGCAAATTCTGAACTACCTGTAGAGGTTTGTTTGTCAGCGACGATTATGAAGGAAGGTCGTTTAAGGAAGGAAAGCGACGGTCTATTTTCATTACGGCGTTCTAAGAAGCCTACAATTAAATTACGTAATGATAACAAATTGATGAGCGCTCTCATCGACAGCGGTAGTGACCGGTGTCTGGTGAGTTACCGGAATTTAAAAGGCATAAATGAGCGAATTAAGCCTAGTGCCCTGAGTATCAGGGGTGTAAATTCTCAAAGCCAGGTATCAGGCGAACTTGATCTTTGTATTACGCTGCCTAATAATAGAGAAATCAATACTAGCGTTTTGATTTTGAAAGATAGCGAATTTAAATATGATGTAATCCTCGGTAGGGATATTCTACAAGATGCGGTGATTAATTTTAAAGAAGGATTCATAGTTCTCGACGGAGTAAAAGTACCGTTTCATGATGTGCAGGAATTGCACGAGCAAAGTAGGAAGGAGATGTTCTTCAATACTATAAGTAATCCAGAATGTCTAATGGCTGACATGCTTGCAAAAAGGAGGAATATAAGAAAATATCTGCTGAAGCAGAGAGAATCAAAAATTGCGAGCCAAGAAAGTGGCGATAAAGATGGCTTAGAGATAGATACTGCAGAACAAAGGGGTACCCCAGGCCCAAACAGAGGGCGAGAACAAAATGGGAAGGCAACTAAATTCCCAGGCCAAAGCCCAGGGCGAGAGAAAAATGCGAGAGTAACTAAACTCCCAGAGAGAAAAGCTGAGCAACCAGGGTATAATGAGAGAATAACTAAACAGCCAGCGAGTAAAGCGAGAAAAGTGATAAAAACTAAGCAACGAGAAATAGTTGTTCATTGTGGAGCAGTGGAAATGCCAAGGAATTGTTTACGTGTTATTAATGGGTATGTCAAAAAGGCTAAGCCCGGAAAGTATATTATGAATAAAACAATTCTCGCGAATGGTATTTATGTCGCCGAATCAGTTGTGGATATCAAGTCAAATGGTTTTGTCCCTGTAATGCTTTTGAACGTCTCGGAGGACGTGATATATATAAGCGACAATACGATGTTAAGTACGATTGAAGAAATTGACGACATGGAAATTGAACACGAGATTTACATGTCTACCGTGCACGAAGCTGTGCGAGATGCAAATTTGTGCGATGCCCACGATAATGCGGATCTACCCGAAGTCGACAGTGTTAATGGTGGAAGTTTCAATGCCATCTCTGGTAAAGACTTTGGGGTTTTATCTGTAGAATCGGGGCATTGTTGTAACGATCTTCGTGTTGATGAAGTAGGAATTAATGCACAGAAAGATGTTGTACCGGAGGGAGGTAGTAACGAGAGACGCCTTCTGACCAGTAACGATGTGAATTGTGATGATGAAGAAGCTAAACCAGTAATGTTAGATTTATTAAACGACTTTAGAGACGTAATTACTCTCGAAGGCGAAACTATCGCCGTTACGAATATTATGAAACATAAGATTCAATTAAAGCCTGATGCTCCAGTACTTAACATCCAACCATATCGAATTCCACATAAATATGAAAATGAATTGTTGCAAGCAAATAAACAGATGTTGAATCAAGGAATTATCGAGCCTTCAAGCTCTGAATATAATTTCCCTTTAATCGTTGTGAAGAAGAAGTCAGGCGAGATACGCCCCGTTATTGACTTCCGCGAACTAAACAAAATAATTATCAAGGAATCTTACCCGATTCCAAGGATAGACGAATTGCTTTTTGCCCTCGGGGGTAATAGCATTTTTTCGAGCCTCGACCTACGCTCTGCCTTTCATCAGGTCGAGTTAGAGGAAAAATGCCGTAAATACACCGCGTTCAGTATCGGTTACGAGAAATTCCAGTTCAAGAGGTTGCCATTCGGGTTATCCTCGAGTCCATCAGTTTTCCAAAGAATCATTTCTTCTGTTCTTACAAATATCATCGGTAAATTATGTTTTGTGTTCCTTGATGATATACTAGTATTTTCCAAATCCCTGAACCAACATCTGAAAGATTTACAGAGTGTTTTTGAGAAGCTACGTGGTGGAAATTTATCACTTAAACTTGAAAAATGTCATTTCCTAAAAAGCTCAATTGAATATCTTGGACACATCGTGTCGGCAGACGGAATTCGATGCAAAGAATCAGAGAAGCTTCAAAAATTTCCGATTCCAAGAAGTGTGAAGGAATTGCAAAGTTTCTTAGGTGTAGCAAACTACTTTAGGACGCATATCCCAATGTTTGGTTCAATTTCATATCCACTTTATCAGTTATTACGAAAAAACGTTGAATTTATCTTGACGCCTGAATGTCAGAAAGCTTTTGAGAAAATAAAATCTGTTTTGACATCAGATACCGTTTTACGGCATCCTGATTTTAGTAAGCCCTTCCATGTATTTACTGATGCATCTAATTTTGGTATCGGTGCGGTACTTTTGCAACACGATAATGACTCAAATAAATCTATGAAGGCTATTGCTTACTACAGTAAAAGTCTAAACTCAACACAAAAGCGCTATTCAACGACGAAAAAAGAGTTCTTCGCCATTGTAAGCGCGTTGAAAGCATTTAAATATCTCATTCTTGGATATCCGATCTATCTCTACACTGATCACAAACCTTTACAACCCTTGTTTTTCAAAAAGCTTCCTGACGATTCGGCTATGTCTAGATGGTGTCTAACAGTTCAATCTTTCGAACCCGTAGTAAAATATTTCCCCGGGAAACAGAATCTAATTGCAGATTGCCTAAGTAGATTGCCCGAGCATTTAACTATTTCTGATCTTGAAGAATGCTCAGAGTTCGATGAGGTTGACGCCTTCGCAGTAACTACACGCCGTGGTGCACTGACCGCCGACGTAGACGAAACAGACGCGACGCACTCAAATCAAGTAGCGCCAGAGGCGACTGAAAAACCCCGACTGACTGACAACGTACCTCAGTTAAAAGACGTATCATGGACTTTAGACGAATTTCGAAATGAGCAACGACTAGACCCATTCTGTTCTGAGGTTAAAGACGCATTACTATCTAGTAGAAAATCTACGATCCCTGACTTACAAAAATACTTAATTCTGAACGACATACTTTATAGACGACGACAAATAGACTCTAGGGAAAGTACTATTCTCACTTCGGTTATACCGACATCGCTAATGAACAAGGCGGTGCTCAGTATACATTCCTTATATCATACTGATGCGACGCATACCTTGTTTAAATTTAAGTTGCGTTATTTTCATTTATTAGAGAAGAGTATCATACGTAAATTTGTCAAAATGTGTGATGTATGTAAAATTTTTAAAGCCAGCAGTACTGTACCTATTAAAATATTAGACGCTCCGATCGCTAAAGAACCGTTCGAGGTGGTATCAATGGACTTCCTGGGTCCTCTACCTGTCACAGATCAGCAGAATAAATATATTTTAATTATCATTGACTTATTCTCGCGTTACTGTAAGCTTTACGCGACAGCAGATCGATTAGCAGATACAGTTGTCTCTTGTCTAGACAGCTGCTTCTCAACCTTTGGCTATCCTAAAACACTTCTAAGTGACCAAGCTCTTGAATTTAAATCTGCGGCAGTTAAAAAATTCTCTCAAATTCATTGTATTGCGAAAAAAGAGGTCCTCCCTTGGAGTCCTCACAGTAATGCTATTGTTGAACGAAATAATCGCAAGATTACGAATTTATTAAAATTATATATTAACTCTTTAGCGCATACCGAGTGGGATCAGTGTCTCAACAGCACAGAGAACGCGATAAACAATAGTTTAAATACCACATTGGGGGATACACCCTCGTTCATTGTTTTCAATCGCGATACGTGTCCGAGCTTTAGCGCCGTAACTTTCGAACCTAATTACAGTCACGACACGAACGTGGATATAATAAGATTTCGAGCTCAAGAAGCTGCCCGCATTGTTGAAAACGTTAGAGCTACAATAATAAATAACACCAGTGAAAGAACCATGTATCACAACCTTCGACGCAAAAATAAAAATTTTGAACTCGGTGACCGTGTATTATTGCGCAATCACATGCGAAAAAACAAACTAGATCTCGCCTGGAATGGGCCTGGAATTATCAAAAAAATTAACCGAAATTACGTAGAAATCAAAATTGGTAATCGAAAATTTAAGAGCAATAAAAATCATGTACTACCTTTACGTAAAAAGTGTTGAATGAAAAAACTGTACGACTTACGCCTGACGAGATTACTATGTTCACATAGACGTATTGTGTGACCTTTGTTTCGATGTTAATCTTGAGTCTCATTTAATTTGAAATTTTCTTTATAAAATCATATGTATTTGTTTAAGTTCATGTATTTGATGTAAAATGCTTTTATACGTCCGCATTCATGTTCACTCGCATTCACCGTTCTTTCACATTCAAATTGTATCGCACTAAAAAGTTCTCTCGCATTGCCAGTTCTAACGCATTCGGAGTCGTATCGCATTCATCTGTAACGCATTTCTTTTTAACCATCAAGGTTTGCATCTGCCCGAGAGCCTTGCACGGTTCAATAACCTCCGTGTTTATAAACGGGGTACCTCACTGTTGTGGGAGCGAAGTGCTAGCTCCCGAGATGTTTTGAAGATCCGTCGCCGATTTGTTTTGCAATTAGGTGTGCAGCTGTTGAGACCGTGTGGGAACTGCGGCATGCAGATACGCTGTTTGTTCTTTTCCTTGCTACCATGATCGGGTGTCATCATTTATTTCTTTATCAATTTGATGTAGTAACCATTGATTTCAATTATTTCAATTATGCGGCCATGCTAATTTGATCTGTATTTGTTTCCGATTTCAGACTGCGCACGCATCGCCACCTGACCTTCAAGATGGGGAACAGACTTACGCATGTCTCGGTGGAGGCTCTAACCAATGCGTTAGAGCACCACCAGGGACGTGTTTCCAAGGACTGGATTGCGGCGAACGCTTTAGTCGACATCCTTCCGGATCGCGTTACTGATTTAGGATTCCTTTTCCTTTTTCCAGCGACCTTGGCGATAGGAGTCTGTCTCTTTTACTTTCGTCGTGAACTGAATTTGCTAGCAGACAGGTTCTGTTCTGAGGACGCGTTGCTTCGACGTCAGCTGCTCAGGTCAGGCACTGCCGAGCCGCAGTTACGTCACCCACAGGCGACGAACGAGGTGTAGGCGACGGCGTGGAATGTTTTTGAAACGGTGTGGCTGTTACACTCGCGCGTCGTTTAGCGACACTGTTTTTCCTCATGCATTATAAACGGACATAGTGTTATTTAGATTTAACATATACCTCAGGAATTAGTTATAAGGTTTTCGTATACCCTTCGAATTTTAGCGATGATGCTCGAAAATGATATCATATTCACGTACACGAAAATGTATAACTTGGTTTCCGATTACAGTAGATAATTTCATGCGATAAATTTTGTCAACAAATTTTCAGTGGCAATGCGTTGTAATTCACTTATGCGTATTTCTTATTATCCTTAACGAATGTATTATTCTAAATTGCATTATTTCTTACTTATGTTTGAGTGATTATAATTTGGTTGTTGTTTCGACGATGCGATTTTCCATTTTCGTTTTCTTTATGTTTAGCAATTGACCTGTGTAGCGTGCAACAATGTTTACGGAAATTGCGACTTCATGGCGACTGTTGATGAAACTAAAATACGTATATTCTTGCGTTGTTTACAAAAAGAAAATATTTTTCATTATCTTCATGCGTAATGTGTGCACCCTTGTTTTCGATCGATGCCTACATGATTTGCTGATGAGGCTGTTCGTTAATACATGATAATTTTTTTCTTACGTTCTACATTTCCGGTAGTATTATCCTTTTGGTGGTGCACTGATAATGTCATCTTGCGTTGTTGATGAACTTTGGGAGACGTGTTTTGATTTTGGAAAGGATGTTTTTCTGTTTAGAGATTTTTATTGTTGTTTTTTTCACACCCGATAACTCATTTGGCTTCCGAAATATGTTCTTCAAATGCAGTTTTCACTATACTTTTTGTTAAGTGGGGGTTCATTGCCAAACTTCACTTAGCGTACCTAAGTCGGATTCCTATTGAAGCGGTTACTCAGATACTCAGTAATTTTTCTTCTTGATGTGTTTGGTATAGATTTTTCTCTTGTTAGGATCGACGTTCAAGAATTTACAATGTTCAAGTATACTGTATGTATTCTTTCAATTTTGTTACATTCAATTTATTCCTACAACAATGATGATATTTTAATTGGATAGGATTTTCAATACAAATTTCGATGCGTGTTTATTTTTTTCTTCTACAGTGATATTGTTTTCATAATAACGAAACTCGGTGGTTGTCAACGAAGTTGTCCGTAGCACATTCATGCGGCGTTTAATTTTTATGTGTAACGATTCCCAGTTGTTTAATACCTTCTTCTACGAACGAACCGAAAAAATTTTTTTGAATAAATATTGCCTGATTGCTTACTCCTTAACGAGTATTTCTGGGAAGGTTTCCTTTCTTCATGTTTCAACATTTTTTTTTTAGAGTTTAATGTCGATATATGCTGACGGGTTCCTACACTGACAGGTTAATCGAATCCTGGTTCCGAAAGCCGTGGAGTTTTCTTTTACCGTTTTTGGATGCCGTTTATAGTTTTTAGGAACGGATTTTTTTTGGTGTTAGGCTATTCAGGTCTACGTTTCGGGACGTGTATTCTGTTATTAACTTCGGATTTTTGCGTCCATACTTTGTATTTGAGCAGCGGCTCTTCCGATTTTCTTGGTGGTGGGGGTGTGTATGATTTCATTTTTACAATGTCCAGTCAATTTTAATTCGTTGCGTTGTTTCTTTTCCTAAAATGATAGTTGTTTTGTTACACAGTACTTTTCAATTGGAGATATTTTACCTAGGATGTTTTTAGCTGCCTGTGTTGAAATTGTAAGTTACGATTCTTAAAACTTAAATTGATTGATTCTTATATTGGTAAATAACCAGGGCATGGGGGGAGGTGTATGCCGTTACAAGTGCGTACTCTCTCTGTGCATCTGTACGTACGTATTCAGGTCGACGCCCTGTGCGGGTACCACCGCAGTGCGCATGCTGACCTAAGCAATTATTGAGTATATAAGGTAGTGCGGAGCCCCCTTGGGGCGCATTTGGTCCTGCTGTCCCTCTTCACCAAGTACACGTTGAAAGTCTACTCGTCTCTTTGTTCAAACCCTTCAGTCGCCAATACTTACGGGCGGCATAATAACATCAATTTGCTAGCGCTTCAGTGCCTGCACTATGTCGCGCCGAAGGTCTCACAATTCAGGTTGTCTCCACGTCTCAAATTTCGAAGTCTCACTGCCACAAACATCGTAACCGAAGTCACAGCAACTATTAAACAAACAAAGACGCGATAGCCACGAGCGTGATCTGAGCAACACTTGATTTCATTGGTGGCAGCAGTAGTATTAGTAGCAGCAGCATCAGCAGTAATGAAAGAGCTGCTAGTTCAATACCATACTCCTCATGCGTAGGGTTCAATCAGTTCATATAATCATCTTAAGGTACATGCACAGTTTGCACATTGAGCAGCAGCCTAACCCCCTAATAGGGGTCTCAGCTGCCCACCCAATTATGGCCGGGCGCCTTACCCTCGCTGAAACCCCCAGGGGCACTGCGCAGCGCGCCCGGCCATTTTACGGTTCAGTGTTTACATCGCATTACCATGCGTAGAATCTTCAGGCTAGATTTTTGAAGACAGATTACACGCTCAAAAAACGACTGCAGCGCTGTCACATTGTAAGTTGACCGCTCAGCCTCCCCAAGTATTCCGGTCAAAACATCCTGTGCACGACCGCGAAGGTGCGGAAAATTCAGATTCCTGGCAACAGCATACAGGGGACACGAGGAAGTGCTTTACAGTCTTAAGCCCGTGCCACACCTTGCATTATGTCAATGCTACTTGTGACTGTATTGGCGTCGCAGAACAACCGCTACGGCTTAACGAGCTTTTGGATGAGCGCGTGACAACGCGCGGCAGTCAGTTGCAGTGAAGCTTTGAGAGGAGGAGGACGTCAGACGACAATGTGCTCTGCAAAGCAGCTGCGCTCGGATTACCGCAGAACGCGCTAGCGAGACAACAGTGAGCGCTTGAGCGAGATAACCGTGCTCAATGCCTGCTTGGCTCGCACTGGCTCTGCTGTGCGGTGTCGTCTTGCTACATGAATCAAGGTGGCTGAACTTTTGCTCATGTGGCTGCCCGAGCGGTGAGAGAGCTCTGGGCAACTCGTCGGTGCGGCATGGAGCACTCGAAGTTGCAAGGTGTGGCACGGGCTAAAGGCACACGACACCGTTTGCACTGAGGCTGTGGTAGCCGCTCCATCAGGTGGCCGTGTGTTAGCTGCGTATGGCCAATACGGAGGCGACAAAGCATCACCTCTAACCGGCGACCACGACAACTGGACGATATCCACTCACGTATAGTGGGTTTAATGCTCCTTAATTTATTGCTATCGTTAGCAGCGTTGTCCCATTCCTGCTGCCATCATTCTCTCACTGCCGTTTTGATCAGGGGGTAATAATCCCGGAAAGGAACCATCAGATTTAGAGTCTCTTCGTTTGCCTCTGCGGCCCGTTTAGCCTCCTGGTCAGCTCTCTCATTGACAGACACTCCTACATGGCCGGGCACCCAGCACAACGTCACAGATTTACGCTCACATGTTAAATCTATTAAGTTCATGACGATCTCACCAACGAGCGGATGGGTACTATTATGCTCTCGAGTGGCCTCCACCACACTTTTTGAATCTACAAAAATAGCAAAAGTATCATGCACACAATGTTTAATATGTCGAAGGGCCTCCAACACATCGTAAAGTTCCGCAGTGAAAATGGACGACTCTGGGAGCAATCTCTTGGCGCTCACCATCTCCCCCGACACAGCGGCACACCCTACAGCGTCTCCCACCTTTGAGCCGTCGGTATAGAACTTCATCGCACGGGCATGTTTTTCGGCAATATGGTCCAAAAAGATCCCCTTTAGTATGTGGGTAGGCATAGAATCCTTCTTAGGCATTCGACATCCCGGACAAAAACTCCCGATTGGGACACGCCACGTAGGAAAACTTTCCAATAACACTGGTTGTATTCTCATTGGCCTCGGCTGCATTTCAACCACGACTGCCGAGTAATCTTCCGATGAGGGCAGAAAGTAAGGGAAAGGCAGATGTCGGCCTAGTGGCGCATGCACGCTAGTCCATGCAGGAGACAAGGGGACTTGTTCCAATCGCGCCAAGTACTGAAGGGCCAGCTGCACACAGCGGTGCCGTAAAGGAGGTTCACCGCTCTCCACACACACAAGCTGCTGGAAGGGGACGACCTAAACGCGCCAGTGCAGATTCTGATAGCAGCATGATGCACAGGGTCCAGCTTCGAAAGTGAAGTCGCCTTGGCATATTGATACACTATGCAGCCGTAGTCTATCTTGCTTCTAATAAGAGTACGATATAGTCTCAGTAGGGTCATTCTGTCAGCCCCCCACGTCAGGCCGGCCAGGCTTTTTAGCAAATTCAGCCCTCTGACGCAGTCAGCCTTGAGGGTGGCTAGGTAAGGCTTCCAAGAGAGCCTGTCATCAAGCGTCACCAACAGAAACTTGGCGCTGTGTGAAAAATTCACTTGTCTTCCCTGCAGTGTGAGCTGTGGGGGATGACTACGGCCACGGCCCCGGAAATGAAGTCCCAACTGTTTTTTCCGGTGAAAAGTTGAAGCCATGTTCCTGAGCCCACTTATTAGCGTTATTGATGGCTAATTGCATTCTTCGCGTCAGAGCTGGAAGTTGTGTTGATGAAGATCATACCATAAAGTCGTCCACATATAAGGAGGCCACCGTTCCAGGAGGCAAGGTGGAGGTGATACTATTTAAGGCAACACTAAACAGGGTGCAGCTCATAACACTGCCCTGCGGTAAACCTTCACACTGCAACTGCGAGGAAGAGAGGGTGCCGCCGACCTTAACGCGGAAAGTTCTTTCACCAAGAAATTCTTGAATATACAGGGCCATGTTACCACGGAGTCCATACTCATGTAGTGTCTTAAGTATTCCATATCTCCACACGGTGTCATAGGCTTTATGCATATCAAAGAAAAGACACATGTTTCGGCGACGCTCGGCGAGGTTGGCTACCAGGTGGTTCTGTAAGCGGAGCAGAGCGTCTGTGGTCCCTCGAAGCTGCCGACTGCCAACTGAAGCTCGATCAGGGTTACATTCTCGGATATGCCAACAACATAGCCCTAGGCAGGAGGCAGTGAAGTAGAAGCTAATTATTTAAGGCTACTATGGGGTTAGTTTTTCCTTTGCTGAGCCGTCTTGCCAGCCTCGGCTCTGCGGCGCCTCACGTCCCAGTTGTACACGCGGGCTATGGTGACCTTGGTGGTGGTGCACTGCGTCCTGAGGTGGGCAAGATTGATCGGTTTTAAGTTAGTTTAAGCAGGCGTTGCTATAGCGTGAGGCCTACAACACTACAGCATGAGATCTAACTCTAGCTAGTGCTATAGCGTGAGGTCTACCTCTAGCTAATACTATAGCGTGAAGTCTACCTCTAGCTAATACTATAGCGTGAGGTTAGGTTACTAATGGATATTACCGATTGTCATACATTTGATTTGGCTAAAAACAATTAGTACATCTCAAACTGTATGGGTAGGCGATATATGGCAATAGACCTCACGCTATAGTAGCACCGTTTGAACCTCTCTAACCACAACAAAATGTTTCAAAGAGAGGAAGAAACCATGTAGTATGAAGTTGCACGGAAACTAGCGTACGTTCCCACACAAGGTCTCTAAGGCTTAGAAACTGTGAGCTAAGAATGACTACATAACTCAAAACAGGACAGCAGTAAACAGAAAACGATGATATATTAAAACAACAAAAAATAGTTTTGTTTCAATACAAAGAAAGCCTACCTCTCATCTCGGGACCTCACATATCTGAGGCGGGGAAAGACAGTTCAGTCCCACAATTGAAATTTTTCTACAAGCTTGAAAACAGAAGCTGCACCCAGAGCTAAGTTTGAATGAAGAAAACGATCAATTCAACACTCGTAAAGACACGAACAAAAAATCTCAGTAACGAAACTTTATTGAAATGGTTTTCTGAAGAGGGATAAATATTCTAACCTTTCCAGATGATCTTTGTCTTGATTGAGATCTTAGTTATTTGTTGGGGGAGCATACATCTTACTAGGGTTACGGTATCTGAAATAATTGATCTCCAATCACTAATTTTATTTCATCATTAGAGAGCTGCAGACTCCATTCAGTGGCTACTGAGAAGTCACATTCGAGTAGATGATTACCTACGGCCAAACACATCATATGTTTTTGGGCCGTACCAAAACTCCTACTCGAATGTGAATTCTCGGTAGCTGCTGAATGGAGTCTGCAGCTCTCTAATGATGAAATAAAAGATTAGGTATGGCCACAAACACATGTCGAGATAAGCACGTCGTGAAAACGCAAGAAAACAGTCATATTCCTGATTGCGCCAGTAACGGGCAATTTCACCAAATTTTTACAGTATTCTTTTTTTGACAGAAAAACCATGACAGAAGAGTATTTTAGATCATAACGTATATACATACATTTTTTTTAACATTTTATAGAACTTAGAAAATGTAGCTATGTAGCCACATGAAAATCTACTAAACCTCACCTAAGAAAATCAAGGTCCGAAACGACCTGGGTGAGCTTGGTGTTCGCGTTGCCGAGGTTCTTGTTGAGCAGTACCTCTGCTGCGTCCAGGTCATACTCTAGCATCACATTCGCCTGCACACACGAGTCATCACTGTATTATTTAGGTTAAAACCATGGGTTTAAGTTCAATTAATAAGTTTTCTACAATTAACCAAGAGATACATAGATCAGTAACAAAGCATCAAAGCAGAGGAATTTTGCTGTAGCAGTTTGAACTAAAGCATTTAAAAAATGCAGAAAATCAATGTCTATGTTGGTAGACTTCGATCTATCAATGGAATTGGAAGAGATGCAAAAATTTACTTTCAATAACTGAACTGATGAAATGAAATAAGCAATCACACATCACGAATTACTTGGTTAGTACACTGGGTTCTCCAAAAGACCAGAAAAGAGAATACAACCAAATGAGCACTGATGCAAAGATCTTACAGTATTGCAGTAACACTCGTTATCTGCAAAACACACTCATAGATGTAATTATTGCAGCTGAAATTGCAGTTTCCTTTCAGAAAAAGGGATAGACATAGTAATTCAAGAGGTTTCATACATTGATAAGAAGAGGCACTTATGCATATGTACCTTTAGAAGAGCTTAGAAATTGCTCATACTACTGGAGAGTTTTCAGTCATTCTGACTAGATATTTTAAGCTTTCACAAAAAGGGGTAAAACCGCCAGTAAAATATACACAATAATTATGTACACTGGTTTGATTAGATAACATGAAAAATTAGACACCAGTGAACAAAAAAAAATTGCCTACGACAAAATAAAAATTTTTCTACGTCAACCAAAGGAATACCTACCTAATCTTCAGCTTGGATCCTCACATCTCACCCCTGGCAGTACTAATTCCTATAGATGCAAAAGTTGTTCTTCCATGAGAGGGCGCACTGGTTATATTGATCTAACTATGGCACAGATACACCCAAAATTAAGGCACATGCTGCTTCAAGTAATTAAATGTAAAGGCAGTAGCAATGAAGCAAACACATGAGCAGCATACTACGAAGTTCAAAGCTTCTGCATAAAAATGAAAGATATTACAACCCACCTAAGAAAATAGCTTTAACAAAAATCATCTAAAATTAAAAAGAAAAATACAAATACATAATCGAAATTTTCTGCTTTGCTCTTATTTCAAACTGAAATAAAAATGAAAATAAATTCCTCCCTACCCAAACGTAATGTCATTAAAAGAAACAATATGATTAAAATCTTTCACATTTTAACATCTCATAATTTCTTACAGCAGTTGAACTTAGTCCAGTTTCACTAACCCCAAGCCATAAGCAGACTTTGTTGGAAGGAGGAATGGTACCTTCAACATAGAGTTGGTCAGAGAGCAGGAATTGAGTTTCCAGATCCTCCGTGCTGTCTTGTCGAGCCTTCATTTCTTCTATGATCTGCAGGCAGCTTTTGCTGTCTGGCACCTGGTGCTTCAGCCTGCACCAATAAATAATGGATGAGTGAATATTTCTGCAGATGTCAAAAATATTCACTTCATGGAACATAAATTCTAAACATTTCTTGACAAATAGTGTTAGAAAAATTAAATAATGCACATATGATTTTAGTCTATGAAGAATAAGAGATTATAACCAAAGAGGAAAGTTTTAAACTTTCTGAATGGCAATTAACAATATATCCCACCTACTTTCAATGCATGCTGGAGAAGGGAAAAATATTACTTTGGCAAGCTGGCTTACATCAAAAACATTAAGACATCTCAATTACACTAATGAAATTAGATGCATAGCATTACAAATATTAGAGTAGCACTTTTTACAAAAACCCATCCTTTGTCTTGCCTAATGAGCAACAAATACTAATGATGAACTTTGATACAAAAAACTTGTGTCCTCACCGATAAGCAAGAGAAAATTTTACATTGGGCATATGAGCGCTTTTTTGATTTAGTCAAAAAATAGGATACTACTTCAACTAATACTGACATAGTTAACATAAAATAAATATGCTCTACACAAATGTGCTTCTTTTGAATCTTTATTATAAAATAATAGACCCACTTCAAGCGAGTGGCAGTGAGGTGCGACTCCATGCAGCGATAGTTGCTGAGCTGCTCATCAAGGCGCCTAATCACTTCTTCTGCACCACCAGATTTTTTGCTCATGAACTCTTCAACATCTTCCTGTGAAATGAAAATAAGTTATAAAAACATGAATAGTATTTTAACACAACTCACCCACCGATACACCCAACGAATGAATCTATATATAAGATATTTTATCACCAAATGCAGTTAAACTAAACTGCAAAATTGTTACACTCCATCAAATATTTTAGACATTTTAATGTTTCATTTCCCACAAAACAATGAAAATTTCAGGATAGTTTTTTTAGGCTAAAGTCAATTAGATTATTAGTTAGTTTAGGCCTCCCTATCCTCAACAAATGAGATCCAAAGAGAGGAAGGAAGAAGGCACCATATAGTATGGAGTTAAGGGAACGCAGAATCTATGCAGAAAACGCATAGAAACGGTAAGATGAGAAAAAAGTTCATGAAACAAGATCAAAGTTGAAGAAGAAGTAGTAGGTGCTGAAAAAACAGGACAGCAGTAAACCAAAAAAAGATGGTCCGTAACAAAACAAAAACCTATATTATTTTGACAAAAAGAAAGCCTACCTAACCTTTAGCTCGAGCCCACACATAGTCCCCCTCGGAACACTAATTCATTCCCATAGATACACTAGTTGTATCCCCCTGAGAGGGGCTAAAGTCAATTAATATTGCTATGAGATATAACTTGAACATCCTTCAGAAAACAGAGTAATTAAAAAATAGCTAAAAATTATTATAATTATAAAATACAATATATAAAATTGTATTTCATATATTTTTTCAAAGTGTTGTAAAATAAAAATTGCGTACAGTTATTCAACTGCAGCAAAATTGATTAACGTAGCACGCTTACTTCAGTTGACATAAGCTACTCGTAGCTTTACCTTCACATCCACAAAAAAATATTCTTTTCAAATTATTGACTAAGTAATTGAGGATCGTATAACAGATTTTTAATTCATTTGAATGTTTCAATACAAAATAAGCCTTAGGGCACAAAATAATTTCTTGTCAGAGGGAACTATGGTAAATATGGAGTTTAATTAATGCGCTCACAGAAATTAAAAATTCTGTTCCCAAGAATCACTAAAGGAACACATTTAAAAATGTTTTACATGAATGACATTCTGCTCGCTGATGCGCAATTTTTTAATTATTCAAATCTGAAGTTATATGAATGTTGTACTTAAAAGTGAAAGAATGGAGACGTAAATATGCTCTAATACGGTATTGACGTTACGATGGGTAAGGTTAAGTTAGGTATTGTTAGGTTAGATAAGTAAACTAACCTAAAATAACAAAGCAACCTAAAATAGCTTACCTTAATTTACCCAAACTGAGGCTATTATTTTCCCACAAAAAAATGGACGTGTCCATCCAAAAAAATTAGTGTGACCCAACAATGCGGCGGCTATGCAACCGACTATATGACGTTATTCTTATTAGAACGTAATGATTGCTATGTCTCATAAATAAAGGATCAGCACAGAATGTCATTCTTGCAAAACATTTTTAAACGTAGTCCTGCAGTGATTCTTGGGAACAGGATTTTCAAGCAGTCAGTGTTAAATTTTACTTTAATGTTGTCAACGATTTTCATAATTTCGTTGCTATAGATAGGTAATATAGTCGATTTTAACACGTTTTACATCAATGACAATGTGCTCGCAAATGCTTAGTTTTTGAGTTATTTAGGTTTGAAGTTATACGAGCGGCGCTCCTGAATTGCCTTTTTTACGCAATTTCAGAGTTGAAACGGCAGCTAACCCCCTATTACGAACGTAAAGAGGTTGGGTCATGAGGGGTAGCCACAGTTCTTCTACTGAAAATTATAAATAAACGTTTGTAGTGACCTCCGTGTATATCGGCTTCATGATGGCGAACGCCATCTTGGGTACCGGGTGGCTGTCATTGGAGATGATGTAAATGGAAGTCACTAGAAACCTTTATTTATAATTTTCACTAGAAGAACTGTGGCTACCCCTCACGACCCAACCTCTTTACGTTTGTAATAGGGGGTTAGCTTCCGTTATTAATTAAATTACGCTTGGCACTCTCGCTTCCCTGGCGCGCACAAGCCAACTTCAAAGTTGAATAATTAAGAAATAACGCATCAGCGAGCAGAATGTCATTCCTGTAATACATTTTTAAATGTGTTCCTTTATTGATTATTGGCAACAAAATTGTGAAAATCGTTGACAACATTCAAGTAAAATTTGACCGTTTAATGTTGTCAACTATTTGAACAATTTTGTTATCATAGATAGGTAATGTGGTAGATTTCAAGATGTTTGAAAAGAATGACATTGTGCTTGCAAATGCTTAGTTTTGAGTTCTCAAAATAAGTACTACCATCTGTAGAAATTATCCATACCCCTACTTACAAATTGTATAATAATCCCTAATTAGCCAACCAGCTAGTAAAAATTGCCATATTAGGAACAAAAACATTCATTCCAATTTGCACCATTCATATAAATTTACCAAAAATATTTGAAACTATTACCTTGAATTACTCCTCTCAAAATTAATTTACCTGTTTAATTATTCTTCTACGGGATCTCAACGTTTCACGAAAGCTTTCAACAAAGTTGTAGCACCATCATAAAATTCACGGATTGGAAACGTACTGATAAATTCGTACAAAATTTACACATGATGACAATTGTATATCTTACCTCCAATACTCAAATTCATGTCATTATAAGGCAATTGTACCACAATGTTATCAAGAAGTACTTTTGTTTTGAACGGCGAAACGATTTTTCTGTTATCTGTTTTCGAAAATGGCGGCTACACACAATATGTTCGCACAAATTAGATTCCTTAATTGAACCTAAAATTTCACTTCCACTTGCTCTTGGCCACTCTTTAAAATATGCATGATGATATTGGAAGTACTTGGTATCAGGTTGATCTCTAGAATTATTTTCACATTCGATGAAAGAACATTTTTTCATTCTATTTGAAGACGCCATTCTTGCAGGCACCAACGCCGATGAGTTGTGTTGTTACTGGTCGCGTTGTTGTTGTACAAGTTGTCGTACAGCAGACTCGATATTGTCACATATTGTCGCCAGATAGCGCTACTCTGTTGATCTGTGTTGCTATTCGTTCTGGACCTGTGACGTCACCGTCCCCAGGGCTCTTTTAAGAAAAGACTTGAATGCTACTACCTTCTTATGTGTACCGTGGTCGGCGTGCATGTTCGCCGTATCGTGCAGAGAGCGATCACAAATTTCGACACTTGTGTAACGTGGAACACCGCCACAGAGAGCAGAGTTGCGACAGAAAGAGAGGAAATGGGAGGAGCTAGCAATGCCGCGCGCAAATGTTCACACTCCTTGCCACCGTCTCATATGGGCTTAAGGGTGCTTACACACTACGAGCGGAGCGAAGCGGCGACGGGCGTCAATAATGTCTTTGGCTATTCCTATGTATAGACGTTTTACCTTACACACTACAAGCGGAGCGGCGAAGAGCGGAGAGGAGCGGCGCGCTCAAGAAATTGAGGGATATTTATTACCGCTAGCGGCGGACTGAATTTGGTGAGTTTCCCTTTAATGTTTTCATTGAAGTTTCATAGAAAACTGATATACTCTGGTAAGTGGGTAACTAATTTTCTCTAATCATACAATATGGCATTATAGAAAGGTTTTATAAGGGTTTGGTAATGTTTGTTGAACAAGTTCATACAATTAAAATATGTTAAATGACAGTGAAATACCCATGAAATGCGTGTTAAGTCAGAAGATAGTATATTAATATTATATTGTACAAACCTTGGGAGTCTCGTGTTGCTAAATAATTTATGATATGAATAGCAAGCTTCATAGAAACAATACAACTCTTATATAGGAACTGGACATTACTAAAACCTAAACCAAGTTACTTTGTCTTACCTTTTTGCAATTTTTTACTCCACAAGGGAGTGTAAACTCTCGAAAGAGGCTGGTTTCATCCGTAAGTATGAGAAAAATCGAGATTCATCTCTTTTCAGATCCTCATACAGATGATGAAATTCACCATGGGTTTCTCTCGCAGAATTAATGGGATGGACCCAGTGCTTTCTTTTATTTTTTACTCCGTCCAGCAGCAGGAATACACTCACAAAGTCCTCCATAGCGACTGATCAATCGCGCCGCTCCGCTTGTATGTGAACACCTCGCAGCTTCGCTCCGCTATACTTCTCACCGCTCCGCTCCGCGCCGCTCCGCTCGTAGTGTGTAAGCACCCTAAGACATTCGGTAGCTTCTGCAAAAAAAAAGTTCGTACGTGCGTTTGTCATGGTCAAGGAGCTCCGTTACAAGTGACACGCAACATGCCACGTGACTCACCTTATTTCTTGGAGCTCTACTGTGAAGTCGGGGTACTGACGCTTCTAAATACATCTCCTCCTACAGTTTTAAAGCTAAAGTGATGATTTTGGTATAATTAGATGCTGAAAGACTCTGGCGTTTCAAAAACCTACATTGCGTTGCGAAATTCATTTTCGATCAATAGTTGTGACGTTATAAATTACGAAATTTTACGAAAGAAGACGTGCCTTGGATTTTTTTTTTTTCAATTTCAAACTGAGGTTTGGAGAATGTCGAGGTTTTCTGGAATCTACAAGCTTTTCTGCATCCAATTACAGTAAATGCATCACTTCTACTGAAAAACTGTCGAAGGAGATGGATTTTGAAAACCCCTCTAAAAATCTCGTTTTCTATTAATACCTTGTTTTCTATGGGGAAAATTACATTTTTCACGAGTGACAAATGATTCCCAATTGTATTTCCTATCAATATACTAAATTTCATTGCTCTAGGTTCGATATTAAAGAAAAACTTTTTGAAACCGCCCTCTCTTCTCAAAGTTACAGACATATACCAGGCTTCTCCTCCCTATGGGAGGGTAGCCGATAGCAGGCCAGCAGGCCACAATCATCACTCTTAGTCACTAAAGGCCCCGATACACTGAGCAAATATCATGGTGATAACCGCCAGCACGCGTCTCAATGTGCCTCCCATCCCTGCACACCAGCCAGTTGGCAGAGTGGCCACCGAGCTTTCAGCGATCCGAGCATGTCTGGATAAGGCCGCGGCCAGACAAACAGATGTGAAGCAGGGCTGCGCAGAGCAGTTTCGGCTCGCTGGTAGCTGCTTGCTTATGCTCGTAAGTCAGGTGGCGAAACAAACAGCAGTGGCTGGTCCTGAGTCCGCAGCAGTTGTAATCTTGGCGTTACGATGGGCTGTGTTTTGTGACAGGCAATCTCAAATTTTGCTTAAATGAATAGATGTAGAACAGGCAGTATTTCATTGGATTAGGTTTATTTGTAACTATAAATATTACCATGCTATGCATTATCTTCTTAGCATTACAAGTACATCCGTACGCTGTCGTATAGTACTTTTCATTTCGCTGAAATATTTCTACCCACAATGTTTGAAATGGCTTTGATGCTGTTTTCTAATTGTTCCAGGAAATTCGACAAAAAATTAATTGCATGATAATATGATAGTTATGGTTGATGATGGAATAATCATGCAAATAATTCACTGACGCATGACTTGAAACCTTATAAATACTTGAATGTGGATTTTTTGCAGTACTGGACGTGTAGAGACATTACAGAACAAGGAACATATTCTTTCAGGCGTATGAATACAATCATCTATGGATATAACAACCCGAATTTGGAATTGTTAAACCAATAAACAATATCTAAGTATAAAAGGATATTTTGTATTTGACGTGCGGCACTAAGTTTCAGTTAATGGCAATTTTCACGTAAAATTCGAACATCACTATCGTTTTTGGAGAAACTAACAGTTTTTTAGTTGCGTGCTTTCAAGGTTATTTTTACCGATGTAATAATGATAAAACGCAAACTTAAAAAATTCTGTATCGGCTTTGCCCATCACTTTGCGCTGGTACAGAAAAAGTAAAAGATCCATCCTCTCCACATTTGACTCACATTTAACAATTCCATTTATGTGCGCACATATACGTCTTCATATATATATATACACGCACCTATTCATATATATGTTTCTATTCCTATTTTTTGAGTAAAAACAAAACCTCAAAACATATTACATTTTACCCAAAGCTTTGCTTCCAGTTTACACTGAATCATATTTCGGAAATAAATATATTTTTGCAATTGCTTAATGATTCAAAAATAGATCTATCACTACCCCAGAGGGCGTATCTGTGAATAAAAACGATGAAAAATATTAAAAAGACAAATGAAAAAAGTGCTCGTGAAAAATTATCATCTCTGTGCGTATGATTATATCTATACAACAAATAATTACACAACAAATAATTCAGGAATTCCGAAGAGTTCTCTAGTAGTATTTTGAATTATTTATAAGTTGTCAGCCATCTCTTGAGATATAAAATCTCAAAGAAATGATATTTTTTATTTAATTAGCCATTGACAGGGTTAATCTATTTGCACGCCACGTTTGGTTTGTCTATAAGTACGCGTAGTTTGGATTATCTATTTGTACACCTCGGATAGTTTATCTATTAGTACGGCCTCGTATAATTTGTCTATTAGTAAACCTCGAATGGTTTGTTTATTAGTAGACCACGGATATTTTGTCTATTAGTACTCCTCATACGGTACGTTTGTCCAAGGACGTCTAATATTGAGAAATTTTTTAAAAGCCAAGATGTTGCCATGTATCTCATGTGCCAACCATTTTTGAAATAAACAGTTTTATTTTATTTCTTTCTCATAGATGACCTAACCTGTGTTTCCTCAGTGTTACTTAGGAGAAAAATGAATAATGTTTATAACTAAAAAACAAATAGTTCATACGTAAAAGATATATGTTTCAAGTCAAGTTTGGTGCCATGTGCCAAAAACAGACCTGATATGAAATATTCGGCATTGGTACGCTCTGAAGTTTAGGTATTGACAAAGAAAATGCTTGATATAGTATAGTTTTCGATTTAAGAGGTAGAAAATACCTATATACGAATAAATAACTGTACAATCCCACCTACCAATAACTTCCATAAATAAATAAGTAAATGACCAATGTTCATTAACATAGTTATGATCGAAATATAAAGAGATGCACCCCCGATCGCAGGAGTAGCTTGTACCGAGGAGATCAGAAGTTCGACATCCTCTTCGTACGAACTCTAGGGTGCAACTGACTCATGGAGCTAGGATATATGGAGGGAGCATAGCCGTCTGTGAAGAGAACCAGTTTTTGAGATTTCTCCTCTGTCTGTGGTAACCAATAGCCGTCTCGCAAGTGTGACGTCAGCACGGAAGCCAGTTACCTACTGACTACGTGAGAGTGCGGACACGCTCGCTGAATGTTCTTCCAGCTGTTGAGTTAATCTCGAATCATTAATTTGGGATTCTAAGACTCTGAAAGATAATAAATTGGTTTCCTCACCTGAGGACACTTAATAATATCAAAATTTCTAGCAAAGGTACATTAAGAGTTGAAAACTATGAAGAGAACAGCCCCTTGATTATAACAAATTGGAGCGACTTGCACGCACACCTCACCCTATGACTTGTGGTGTGGTACTAATCTTGCGTCGGAAAATGGGAGGGGAGTGGTAGAGGAGGTGGGAGGAGCCAACTTCAGCCAAGCGTCTGTGGTTGGCTCAGAATTGTGACGTGTCGGACATTCGCACTGCCCGAGTCTTTCAACTTTTGCAGCCAAATTGAGGCCGATCGGAGTGCGCTATGCTCCCTCCATATATCCTTGCTCCATGAACAGACTGATGGAGCTAGGATATATGGAGGGAGCATAGCGCACTCCGATCGGGCTCAATTTGGCTGCAAAAGTTGAAACACTCGGGCACTCTCCATGCCCGACACGTCACAATTCTGAGCCAACCACAGACGCTTGGCTGAAGTTGGCTCCACCCACCTTCCCTACAACCCCACCTCATTTTCCAAAGCAAGATTAGTACCTCACCACAAGTCAGAGGGTGAGGTGTGCGTGCAAGTCGCTCTAATTTGTTATAATCAAGGGCCTGTAATCTTTATAGTTTTAAACTCTAAATGTATCGTTGATAGTAATTTTGATATTATCAAGTGTCCTCAAGTGAGGAAACACAATTTATTATCTTTCGGAGTCTTAGAATCCCAAATTAATGATTGACGCTGGAAAACAGCTGGAAGAGCATTCAGCGAGCGTGTGCGCACTCTAGCGTAGCCAGTAGGTAACTGACGTCCGTGCTGACGTCACACTCGCGAGACGGCTATTGGTTACCACAAACATAGGAGAAATCTCAAAAACTGGTTCTCTTCACAGACGGCTATGCTCCCTCCATATATACTCCCTCCACGAACTGACTCGTGGAGGGAGTACATATGGAGGGAGCATAGCCGTCTGTGAAGAGAACCATTTTATGAGATTTCTCCCATGTCTGTGGTAACCAATAGCCGTCTCGCAAGTGTGACGTCAGCACGGAAGCCAGTTACCTACTTACTACGATAGAGTGCGCACGCGCTCGCTGAATGCTCTTCCAGCTGTTGAGTTAATCTAATCATTGTTAATCATTAAATTGGATTCTAAGACGCCGAAAGATAATAACTTGTGTTTCCTCACTTGAGGACACTCAATAATATCAAAATTACTAGCAAAGATACAGTATGAGTGGAAAACTATAAAGATTACAGGCCCTTGATTATATCAAATTAGAGCGACTTGCACGCACACCTAACCCGTTGACATGTGGTGAGGTACTAATCTTGCTTTGGAAAATGAGAGGATGGGTTGTTGGGAAGGTGGGTGGAGCAACTTCAGCCAAGCGTCTGTGGTTTGCTCAGAATTGTGACGTGTCGGGCATTGAGAGTGCCCGAGTCTTTCAACTTTTGCAGCCAAATTGAGCCCGATCAGAGTGCGCTATGCTCCCTCCATATATCCTAGCTCCATGAACTGACTGCTAGCTCCCGAGCAGTGTTTTATCCAGGGCTTCCACGAGTGCGAAAGTTGTTACTTTGTTCAAGATTACCCTAAAATATATAAATTACCCTAAAATATTAAATAAGCGCATTGCTGGTATTACATGAAAATATTCAGTGTTTCCATATTTATATGTGCAGAAATGACATAACATCAGGGTCATGCGGATATAACAAAGTGCAATTCTCTGACTTTACCGAGTAATATGTGTCACGATACGTGCAACATTTAATATTGCTTTCAATATACTGTAGTTTATCTTCTTCGTATGGTTACTTAGTTACAAGCTCTGTTCAATAAGCGTAAAGTATGAGGCCAAGCAATCTATTTCTGACCAGCAGATAGAAGCAAAGACATAGCAAGAGGAAATGAACTACAAAGTAATACTCGAAACATTTACATATTTATGGAACACAACACAAACACAGTTTCACAATTTTTGCGCAAAAAATTAGAGGATTTTAGGTGCGAAATAAGTTCATATACACCCTAATAATCGGTGCAATTGCAAAAAACGGGGCAGAGAATGTAATGCACTACATGAAGAATTTCAACTTCTCCAAAATTTGCGCAATCAGTATATTCAATTGGTTCGAATTTAACTACGTATCTCTATACGCAGTTAATTCACGTTGAGTAAGGCAAAACAGATTTGGCTCAAGGTTCAAAGTTAGCCCCGTTGAATTTCAAATAAGAGTCTCGTTAGAATTAAGAACCTCGGCCCATGGCTGGATTATTTTTCGACAAAAGCCTACATGTCGAAAAAACCAAAAGAGTAGAATACTTGTAGCGCCTCCAAAAATCGGAGTCCAACGTTAGTAAGCCCTAGTGCCAAGAATAATGGAAGAAGAACCTCGGTTTCTATCTCACAAGCTTTTTTATTCACTCCCAATATCTGTATTTCCACCAAACCAACATTTCTTCTATGAAGTCTAAAATTTATTTTTTTAACCAAGAAGCCACAGAATGTTTGGATCCCATCATAACGTTGGTCGTGTCTGAATAAAACCTTACAATGTCACTCAATTTAATATTTTTGTCACTGAAGTCTTTTTTATGTGTAGGAAACAATCCATTGGCTGTGCTATCCTCTTTCTCAACAAGATCAACAGAGGAGCTTTTAATTGCACTCTCCCTTCATTATTGGACGATGACTCCGAGCTCTTTAGCTGTACTGCGATGATTCGTTTCACTAATTATTACAGAATATAAAATTCATTATGGACAACGACAAGATCACTTAGGAGATGTTTACCCAAACATTGTCTAATAATTTTTGAAGCTCTTTGTTTCCCGAAGCTTACTTTCTTTAAGAAACATTCGTTTCAGTAGTAAAGAAATAGGCAAATCATTATCCGAAAGATTTGCACACATCGGCAATTCAATTTTTATACATGACTTGTCAATTGGATCGTGTGATAAAATGAGTTATAGAGTTATAGTTTGTGTTTTCCTTCTCTGCACTGAGAAATTTTTATAGCGTTGAGTGTTAGAATGAAGAGTAATCTCAGATTTACCAAACGTAATGATAGTTGAGCATGTAGTACTGTATGCCATATCCTTAGTTGAAGTATAAGAATGAAACTTTTCTAGCCAGCCTCGAAACAGTTGTGTACTTCTCTATCCTTCCTTCTCTTTTCGTGAAAAGGGCTTAACAGACGGTAAAATTTGGCTTTCCTTCATTGGTGGTGTAGCAGCTTCATCGTACTCAGAATCTATTTAATAATAGCAATTTTACTGAGACGCAAGTAACCAAATATTTTGTCACGACGCAATACTGCAAGTGACAGCACCTGACACAGTAATTGCACTCTAATGAAACAAAACTGCCAACCCTCGGCTCGGGGAGTGTCGTTTTGTACACGTTATGTAGCTGTTCAATTCCAGTAAACGACGATGACCGATTTATAGGTGTAAATCTTGATACATTTACGAGTTAGTTGTGTAAGGCTAGAAAATATAAAATTACAAATATTATATCAAGTTACATATCACTTTAATTATTGACATTACTTTATATTAACCAAGGTATTATCCATGCAGCAAATCTGGCCACATTATACTGAAGGGAGATTTGAGTTCTGAGAGATCTGCAGCGATATGCACAGCAATTTGCGCCTTATCGTAGTGTGCAATAAAGACTAAATTGATAGCGAGCTCGGGCAAGTTTGTTCCAAATATGACTCTCATTGAACATTTTCACAAATGCTTCGGTAGCGTACTTCCGCAATGAACCTTACACAAGGTATATTGTAGTACTTGAGAGCAAACTTAATATTGGTAATGAAAACAGGCAAATACCCTACAATTTTGCTGCGCTACCCTGACAGAAGTCGAATTACCCTAAAAATCATGGAATTTTGCTTTACCCTAAACTCTACCCTAGACCACATCTGATTACCCTAAAATAGGGTATTTTACCCTAAAGTGGAAGCACTGGTTTTATCACCCGAGATAAAACGCCGCTACTGCTTGCTTCAGACAGCGCTGCCCTGCTCTGCTCTGTGCTACTTGTCTGGCCACCCTAATAAGAATACCACCAACACAAAACACCGCGCCGGCTCTGCTCTGCTCTGCCCCGCTCCACTGCTGTTTGTCTGGCCGCGGCCTAAGACGGGCTTCACAAGAACTGCCACTCTAGATATTTTATAGCTAGATCTAGATGTGTTTGCTTAAGCCTAGATGTAAAATTTGGAACCTAGATATTAGCTATAAAATCTAGATAGTTTTTTCAGAGTGCTAGATATTTTCTAGCTAGAATTACAATTGAGCTATGTACATGATAGCTTACTGTAAATTCGGATTAGGAATTCACTATAATAGTTGGTTACTACTTCATTCTTATTATATTTGTTAATTTGTTTAACCAAGTTGTCTGAATAGTGATCCAACCCCATTCTGATCATGTTATGTTCAGATTATGAACCACACCAAGGCACTAATTTCAATGTTTTTGTACTGCCATAGTGTAATTTCTAATTGTGATCATAAGGTTCATAAGCTAAAGCACACTTTCTCGATTATTGTAAAACTAGCGATGATGTCAAAAATCATGGAATAAAATGCACACACATTATCAAAAATGTATTGTGGCTTCATTTCGACAAAAGACTGGCCAATGATATTGGCAACAATGAGTTCAGTTTATTGTTGGATGGAAGCAATGATACGAGGCCTGTCTAAAAAGTATCCGACCTTTGGCCAGAAAAAATATTTCGAATACCTGTCGGAGTTGGGACCCTAATCCCCTTCAAAGTATGCCCCTTGTGCTTGCACACACTTAGCCCACCGATCCTTCCACTGCTGGAAACACCTCTGGTAGTTTTTTTTTAGAATGGTGTTCAGCTCCATCGTCGCATTGCCTGTTTGACTCCTTCGATGCTGACTGTTTTCTTTGATGTCCGTGGAATTGTGCATCACGAATACGCACCGGAAGGACAAACAGTGACAAAGGAGTACTATCAGGATGTTCTCCGGCGACTTCGTGATGCAGTTCGGCGCAAAAGACCAGACATGTGGACTGCGAACAACTGGCACTTGCATCACGACAACGCGCCCGCACATTCATCCCATTTGATCCGCAATTTCTTGGCCAAACATGGAATTACGACCGTTCGCCAACCTCCCTACTCTCCAGACCTGGCTCCTTGCGACTTCTGGTTGTTTCCAAAATTGAAGACACCACTGAAAGGATCCCGTTTTGAGAGTAGAGAAGAGATAATGCGGAACGCGACGACAGAGCTGAACACCATTCCAAAAGAAGACTTCCAGAGGTGTTTCCGGCAGTGGAAGGATCGGTGGGCTAAGTGTGTGGAAGCACAAGGAGCCTACTTTGAAGGGGATTAGGGTCCCAACCCCGTCAGGTTGTTGAAGTATTTTTTCTGGCCAAAGGTCGGATACTTTTTCGACAGGCCTCGTATTTCAATCATGAAACTAATTGGTGTATCATTTATATACTAGAGTCATGCATCTAATAAAGTCGAATCAACTTACTTAGTAATTGCAAAATTATTAAAAGTGATGTAGATAGCATTGTGACAGTCTTAAAACAATTGTTGATAAGTAGGAATCTGAGCATTGACAATTGCAATGCAATAGAGACTGACAATACAAGTGTCATTGCTGGCATCAACAATGGAGTTTATGCCAATTTCAATGAAGAAAATTTATATGTAACATTGATGAGATGTGTATGCCACTCATTTCAGTTTGCTATATCCTATACTTCTGGTGAATGTTTACCAAGGAACGTGGCATTTTTGATTGCAGAAACTCATAATTGGTTTGCAAAATTTTCTTAGACCATGCCAATACAATTAACTTTATGAATCAATTAATATTGGTTCACATACATTGAAAATTCCTTCACCTTGCAAAACTTGATGGTAGTCCATCCAGCCCGCTGTAAAAAAAAATTGTTGCTCAATAGCTCGATTTGAGAACACATTTTGAGATTGAAAGAAATGCTATCCTGCTGATGTATTATTCGAAATATATTTTTATGAGAAAAATCTTGCACTATAATTTTTTTGCAACCAATATTAACAGAGATGCAAAGAATTAATAATTAATTGGAATATAAAAATGTAGATAAGATGAAATTATTGGATGAAATGCTGATGTCCTTTAAATCAGTTTTCACTGAATTAGTCCTTCCTACTTGCAACACTTATGAAATTGAAGAATATTTGGATACAATGCCTTTAATAGGATCAATATCAGGATACTAGATAATTTACATAAAGATAAATTGCCTAATATAAAGCAATTCATGACACAAATATTCATATGTGCTAGTGTTTAACTAATTTATTATTATTTATATAATTTATTCATTTCTAGATATAGTCTTTTTTTAAATCTAGATGTTTCTAGATATTTTTTGAGGTCAAACTAGATTATTTTAGTCAAACAAAAATGGCAGCCCTTTCACAGCGATGAGCAGTACCGTTGTGTACGTCGACGGGAGAGGTGCGCAACTGTATCTTGCTCCGCAATTGAGTGGACAAAACTCGCACGTTAAATTTTGTTGACGCATTTAAATTATAAAAATGCATGCGGGATGTGAGAAGCAGCTTTTTCCGAAAGCTAATGCACAGCGGAATGGGTGTTTTATATTTATCCTGCGCTCTATACGGCTGGTCGCAATCGCGCACCTACCCGTACGACATGCTGAGACAGACTTACGCCTTGCATTGCATTCCGCGGTGCTTCATCTCGCGTGCTGAGTGTATCATGTCGCCAGTTCTCACTTCAACTGGCGGCCGGATCCACGGCCGAAATTTCTTGAGTCATGAACGCCAGTGTATCGGGGCCATAAGAGGCGAGAGAGGCAGCACTGGCTGCACCAGAACTGCCAGGAATGTCAGCAGGAATGTCCTTAAGGTTAAAATTTTGAAAAGTTGATCGTCATTCATAATGAAGATAATTTCAAGAAAAAGAAATAAAATCGAAATCGCTATTATTTTTTTAACGTTACCGCTAATCGTTCGAATGATTGACATAGAAAAAATTTAGGAGGCAATGAATGCAGTGTCATTTTACCCGAGAAGGGCAAATTCACGCTATCAGTGGTCGAAGTGATCAGGACTTCAAACTTTAAAGCGATTTTCATTTATTGTATCATAAATTAACAACGTGGTATATATTTCTTTCATGCAGTCTCTGACCATAGAGATCGATAGATCTGAACGAATTGAAGTACCGAAGAACACTCGCATGCGACACCCGTATCACAGCGGCATGCCATTTAGGTAACCTAATTTTGTTCAAGTAGATGGTATTACTTGGTCTTCATTAAGAACACCGTCCCGCGGAAAAAATAATGCACAATTCGATTTTTTCCTAATAAGAAGCTACGTTTTCTTTATGTTCTTGGCAAAACTACGTGATGTCCTGACTAATAGTTTTAAGTTAGGTGTCTGCCTGCGTAGATGGCCGACACGCGTGACGTTGATGCTGCTGCTGCTGTGTTGCAAAAACGTTCGTTCATTGCTCCAATATTTCGCGTGTTTCTTTTCTGTTCCTACGTGAGTTATACAGTCTAGAACCGAATCATTCTGAAAACCGAGCGAAGTATAACGAAAATTGAACATCAATCAATTTGAAGATGGTTACGAGTAACTGCGCCGGAACTCCACAGCAGAGTTGCTTTTTATTAGTTAGGCCGCCCGCCCGCTGATGCAATTCTATTGGTGCGACGCCTTGCGAAATCGCACTGTTCATTTGTAGCACCGCAGGAATAGCACTGTGTTACCTAACTCACTGCCGATTGAGGCGAATCGCATCGCATGGAATAGCCTCAGTGGGGGGCGGCCTTACTGTTGTGAGCTTGCAATTAGGTGTTTTTATTATTTGATAGTACTCGTCGGACAATTTCGAAGTGAAAATGAGTTCCAAAGTAATGATGAACGTATTTAATTGCAAACGTTCAGAAACGTTATAGTTTCATCATCCACAGAGATGAAACGGTAGAATGAATCAACAATAATATGAGAGAAAAGTTATACAACTTCTTCAAAATAAAAGTAGATACAAGCTAATTCGGTAAACCTAACATAACTGACAGATACATATTGAAAAGTTGTGGCAATATATAATTCCGTAGAGTTCGATCGTTCTTCACACACGGTGTGTTTCTGAAAATGAACCATGATTACAAAATACAGAGATCTTGCTGGTTTTCAATTGGCAGATTGTATTAAAATTGGGGAATTTGAATGGCTGAATAAAACTATTTCAATGAACTCTAATTGCAGATTTTGCTGATTGTACTGGTATTCAAATGGGTGATAAAAACTATTACAATGAACTCCAATGGCAGATTGAAAAGAGGTGAGGAGACGCCCAGTTTGCGTGAGACACCCGAATGCTGGCTGCGACGAGTTAATTGCTAAAACACAGTTTTTTCAACGTATGACTGCTGGCAGCAACGACAAACATCAGAATACAAACACGATGTCTCGCCATCGATGTCTTCGCTAAAACGATCTTTCTTTTTTTTAAATTTTAAAACTGTTCCTATAATACACCTGAACATAAGTGAGGTAAAATATTTATTGCCCAACACTAAAATCTTCCTCTTCACTTCATTGTTTTTTTTACCCCATGAATGGGACAACGAACTTTTGCGAACTTTTGCTTTGACGCTGACAGGATCACAGGACAAAATTGCTCGTTCGACAACTATAAATAAACATTCAGTTCCCGTCGCAAGGCCTAAAAAATAAAATGTTCGGAGCTGCGACCCTTTGATGTAAACTTATGTAAGCCGTATATGAGCTGTGAAAAAGTTTTTTTGCCTTTAACTGTCGGGTAAAGTCAAATTTGCTCGCTTTGTGGGATGTTCTGTAAAGATCTCATTACCGACACATATTTCCTAATTCTGTAGCGTTTAGTATTAAATTAGAAATGCTGTTTCAAACAGCTTCTTGTGTATTCCTTCTCTTTACGCAGCAAAAAAGTCAGAATCAAACTGCTTGTGTAAACAAGCTGAAGTTTGACCGTTTGTAGTAAACCTTGCACCAGAAAACTTTTCAAAGCGACTCCACAGTTGAATTACACACCAAAAAATCGATGACATATTCAGGAAGCCGTACCTGCCTAACAATATCAAATGCGTCGTCAGGCTGATGGAACTCTACTCTGATTTTTAAGTGAACCACTCGCATTAAATCAAATAGAATACTGATCATGAATAATGTTAAAATTACACCAGACAACAGATGGTTCATATGGAAATAACCTCAGCCAATGTATCTGAGTAGTACACATATATCTGAACTTACCCCCTTGGTCAATACACGTCTGCAGCTCACAAGGCTCCGAAAGGAAAATGAGCTGCTAGGCCAATAGGTATTTTTAGCTACCTGGCATTGGAGTTTCAGAAATATACAACCGCCGGTCTAAATTTCAATATTTAAAGGAAAATATTGATGTCAAGTTTTGCGCAATAATTTTAGTTGAAAAGCGTTTGTCACGAGTTTTAAGTCCGAATAATTTCTGGAATATGAAATAATTTTCCAAGCTGGGATCGCGTCGGGGTTGTGTTCAATACGTGGTGCACGTCATCTCTAATTAGTTTTCAGACCACCTAACAAATTTATTGAAATGACTAAGCTATTTAGTCCCGCCGGGGTTACACAGCCTAGTCTCGAACTCCGGCGTTGTTCTTGAAAAGAAAATGCAAGAAAATGGTACTTGCCCCCTCAAAAACGTTAAAAAATTATCAATCGGCTATAATTTAGGCTTTTTTTTCAGTAACAGCAAATTCATAACCAATCCATGGAAATTTCATAACAGCTGACATGGTTTCAGCATGACTCAAAACGATATTAAAACAGTTTTCGAACATTCTGGAGATTGAGATGGGGCAACTCACAGTATTATTATTAGTGTATTCATTTAGTAATAATTCAGATGATAAGTTTATCCAGCAATGAACCATCTTCAAAATAGTATACCAACTTTCTAATAGTATATCGACTTTTAAGTGTATCAAAACATTCTTATAACTATTATGGAATTTCATTCATATCTTCGTTCCTATTAGAGTTGTTTACGCTAAGTGAGAGGAGGGAACCGTCCATTATGGACACGTACATGGGGAATCTACACACAGGGTGTGTTCCCACACTGGACGTCCTTGCGTAGTAACACGAGCGTCTTCCAACGCAGGTCACCCAGGGCATTGGAACAGCAAGTCAGGAAGAAAGTTCCAACACTACAAAAGTTAAAGAAGTAAACATTTGGCTCTGACGAAAAGGATAAAGGTGAACGGAGAAAAGATGATAGTCCGTAAATTTAAAAATACAGTTCAACAAAGAAAAGTAAGGACCTTTAACTTTGGCACTCGCGCTTTGCAACAGTGAGTGCCACTTATAACAAATGCATACTTTGTTTATCCACAGGGGATGTCTCACATCATTAAATACAATCTCTGAGTGTGAAACCATTCGACTCTTTTTTTCTCCATATACAATATCCTACAATATTTGAGATTTATTCCATGTGTGTCAACAAATTAAACACAGTGGTTGTCTTGGTAACCAATCACAGTTGAGTTTCGATTGCTGCTGGAAGCCTAGGACAACTCAAAACCACAACTCAGCCCGTGCTACGCGCCAACAATATTCAACGTTAATTCGAGGGTTATCTGAGTTCGGTTGAACAGACAGTGACTTTATGCAGCATTTCCACGTTTTCACCGAAGCTGATGCGTGTGCACGTAAGCTTTAATTTGTGCTGAGATATCAGTTACGTTCGAATTAAGCACAGAATTAAGGGTAAAACTGAGCAGGAGGTGCATTTAACTGAGCGCAGAATGAATTTGATGCAGAATTTGTTCGTTTGGACAAAATACGCCTCATACATTTGTAAGTTTATTGCACGTTTTCATTTGTGTCAAATTATATATACATAACATTGTGACAAGCTCTCATGGGAGGTAAAATTAAATGCTAAACGACACAAGCATGTACGCTCAATCAACCAAATTTACCGTTGTAGAGGTACCTCGCGATTAAGCGAGCCCAAGAAGCTACAGGTTTCTTTGGAAATGAAAGGCACCTGCGTGAGCGCGTAAATCAGCATGGAAGCGAATGTGACCGTTTATTAGGATTCTTATTCTACTTCGGTTGCTGTGCGTTACGTATTTGACGGCATGAAACTTGGAGCGCTTCTCGAGAGTGAAGCAACGTACTCGTCTTTTTAGCCGCCATCTAGTCTATTTTATTCTGAAAAGCGATGAATGGGGTGGCGTTGGAGTGATGTGTAGTCTTGCGTAGCAAATAAATTAGGTTGCTCACAAATGCTTCTAATAATTTAAAAACATTTACAATGATTTAAAATTATGCTTATAAAAACTCTTATTGAATATAACACATAAATACATTTTATATATATTTTAAAACTGACGACTAACAAAAAAAGGACGAGCAATTGCAAATCGTTATCAATGAATGTGTTACGAGTTTAAAATTGTACTTTTCAAGTACACTGGAAAAATAAAATATTTACTTGGAACGAATAATGTGTGGGAATTTTCGGATTCTTTAAAAACAAGCTACAAAATTTATCAATCATTGTGTAAACTTTCTTAATCAGCAACATCCAAGTTTTGTAATCTCTCGAGTTATTTTCACTCTGGAACTAGTTCTCCTATAAAAAGAATGGTCACAAAAATAATGTATCGTAAACATGTTTTTATCGGATCTTAATCACTAATATCGATCTCCAAGCTCTCCTCAAAAAGGTACCATGACAAATTGCACATCAACTGAATTGAAAGAAAAAATCACTGTTACACTATAGAGCTAAGCAAATTGAAGTACAATGCTCTTACGGATGGTTCATTCCAAGATCTGAAAATACTAAAGTTGTGTGATTTTCATCAGACGTCCCTAAATAATTTCATGTACGAAACTTTTACCAATGATGGCAGCAAAGATCTCAATAGATTAGTTAGTACGTGCACAAATTAACTTTCTGTGCGATCACACTAAAAATAGAATTAATTCCATTCTTCCTCAAAAAAACTCAACACAGTTTCATTTCGTTGGAACCAAAACTTGTAACTCGATCCTTGCTGAATTTCACAAAAAAATTATATCTTGAATTCAAAATTAATCTTGATTTATGCTTTGTTTTGAGTAATAATGATGAAAAGACAAATTGTGCATCTATAGAAGGTTAGTATTATTAAGATAATATACGCTAGAATATTAACTAATACTTTGTAGAGAATGACATGCGTCGTTCACATTTCTTTCATTTTTTCATATGTCTTGAATCGTAATTACCTAGGATTTTTCAGTTCGATTGTTCTTATTAACGTTTTCACGTTTTTTATTAGTACTTATATGGAATTCCATTTTGTACCAGCCTATTGTTTCATTAGTAAAGCGTGATAATAGGTCAAGGCTACTAGGTTCAGCTAATGATTAAATCCGAGTTTGATGGGCTGCCATAGAATTCAACGAGCTTTTTTAGGGGCACAAGGATTGATGATCAGTTGTGATGATTGTAATCACTCTAAGTACAATACTTCTCCTGTTTATAGACTATCAAATAATTGTTTAAATTAATTTGAATTGTTTGAATAGATCCCATTTTCATAACAGCACTCAATCGTAAATTCATTTCTGATACATCAACCTCTCGTATGAAAAGATACAAAACAAAAAATGAAAAATGTATTTAAATTTGGTGTATTTAAATTTGCTCTTCGTCGAGGTACAGGCGAAGACTTCCTAATCTCCCGAAGAATTTTTGATAGATTCATAGGAAGTTGAATGATCATGACCTCATGAATCATATATACCTGTCATTAATAGTTGCGTTTAATTCCGAATTTAGCAGTAACATTTTTTCAACCTCAAAAATATCTCACATGTAGTGGCCAAAAATTCATGCTAAGATTAGAATAGATGAATGTTTTTTCAGTGATCTCAAGATGCGGTGAATGGTAGGAAGCCTCTCGGTTATTAAAAGGAAATGATAAGGTGATAATAGAGCAGTAAAATACCATTTTTCCCTAGTACAAGACAAGAGGCGTGTTCCATACAGGATTCCCATTGTGGTGGTAAAACCACGCTCGTCTTAAGTAGAAGAATGAATTTATCCCTATTCTCCACCTCAATTCAATATCTCAGAGTTAGCTGGATAGTGGTATTTTTATTACTGTAAGATTTCCTAACCAAATGAATGAATAAATTTAGGACCAGTAATCAATCACAGCTTTACATTTTTTCAAGTCTACAGCTGAGTCATAAGCGAAGTGGAATAGAAGCTGAAGTAAATATTTTTATTTATCGTAGATGATACATTTTAAGTAATATTTTTTTGGATTAATAAAATAAAGTAAAGTATTGAGGCAGTAAACAATGCAAACAAAAAATCTTAAAAATATTTATTACTAAAGTTGCATTCATAAGATAGGTCTCTACAACATTGAAACCGAGTGAACCTTTCATTCAAAATTCAGCTAAACGAACACGCTTGTTGAAAATAAAATGGAAAATACGTGAAAGTGGATTAGAACACAGAAACAATTTTCCAGTACTATTATAAAAGCCTAAACAGAAACAGTAAGAAGTGTGGAAGCGGATTATTGGCCAACTGTTTAACAGGGAATGAGCTCTGAATTACGTTAAGTGATGATATTAGTTTACGAGTATACAGAGACTCACGAGTGGATTATATAGTAGTAAGTGATGATTTTAGTTTACGAGTATAAAGAGATTCACAACTGTGTTATATATCAAGTGATGATTTTCGTTTACGAGTATACAGAGATTCACGAATGTGATATATATTCAGTGATGATTTTAGTTTACAAGTATACAGAGAATCATGACTGTGTTACATAATTTCTTTTCTAATTTCTCAACTTTGCGAAACAGTTGAAGTTCATCACGTGATAAAGTTCGAAGAAATTCACTCAACATTTTTATTGGAACACTGTCAATCGTTAAAAAGTACTACCTATGAAGTCCATAAAACGCAACGTTTCGATGTACAAACATCATCATCAGGCTGAAAATGTACAGAAAAATTGATCAGTCACATTGGTAAAATGCAAATCTAATTCTTAAGCTATATGAGACTAGAATGAAAGATGAAATCACAGCACAAAAATATTTTACAGGTGACTAGATATAAAGTTTGTACTACAAAAATACGTATACACGAAATCAGGTACAGTAATAGTATACATATTGCACACTATAGATGTTCACAGGACGAGCGATAGGGGCGAAATGACCGGACTAGCAGTTGCCTCGGACTACTAAGATACAGGTTTAGTAAATAATATTAGAGCAAAAAAATCATTAGTGTTTTCGTTAAGGACAGGTTTAAGTTTATGAATGTGTAACGCTTCTATAATTTGAATATGCTCTTTTTTGGTCACGTTATATAAGATTTTTGTGTTAGGGTATAGATCTTCATTTGATGGTTTGCAACTATGGTCAATGCGAAAATGGTTGAAAATAGAACCTTGGTATTTATGGGCGGTTAACCTTTGCCTCAGGGTCATCCTGGTCAAGCCAATGTAACATTTATTAAGAGACTTACATTCTCTTCTGTCACACATAAATTGGTAAATTACATTGACCTTGTCCAGATCGATAACCCTAGATGCTGACATATTATTTTTCACTAAGAGGTCACTGATTTTGCGGTTTTTATAATATACACAGACTTTAATTGACATTTCCGGATCTGTTGGCTTAACAAAAGTTTTAACAATGTTCTTAAAGACTCGTTCATCAATTTTGTAATTCTTGTGCATTTGGTTTTCATAAAAAATATTAACATTGCGAGAAATTAGTTCAGGGTTATTTTTATTGCCCAAGGTTCGGTTCAAAAAATTACCAATGATTCTATCAATGAGAGTATTAGTAACCCGCTGTCACCTATCCTGTTGCTAAGACTTTGAATAGAATTATAACGCCGTATATTCCACAGAAATAAATGATACGTTCATCTGATGAGTTAGTTGCCATGCTGCGCAGTAAAGCCCCAAGTGGCATCATAGCTTCGTTAGACGTTGAATCTTTGTTTACAAATGTACCCGTTGCTGAAACCATTGAGATAATTTTAGATTGCGTAAATAATAATGACGACCTTTCTCTACCTGATTTGTTTCCTCGTCGTATTTTGAAGGAACGCCTTACAATGTGCACGACTGAAGCCCCTTTTCGGCATATTGATGGTAGCTTGTTCCGTCAGGTGGATGGCGTTGCCATGGGTTCCCCGTTAGGGCCCACTTTTGCCAACTTCTACATGTCGTACGTGGAAAATCTCGTTATGAACACTTTGCCTACTAAGCCGTCATTGTACTGTAGATACGTAGATGATATTTTTGTTGAAGTAGATGGCCTGGCGCAGTTGGAGATGTTGAGAAATTTGATGTGTGAAAAATCTGTGTTGAATTTTACGTTTGAGTTGGGCGTGCACGGGAAGCTGCCATTTTTAGCTGCTTTGATTGAAGCATCTCATGATACTTTTCATAGATCAGTTTACGTTAAGCAATCTAATGCAGGTGAAACTATAAATTATGACTGTGATGCTCCACAAATGTACAAAGAGGGTGTTATACATACTTTAATAAATAGAGCGTATAATGTGTGTAGCAGCTGGTCAGGTTTTCATTCAGAAGTGCTTAGAATTAAGCGGTAGCTGGTTAACAACAATTTTCCTAATACTCTCATTGATAGAATCATTGGTAATTTTTTGAACCGAACCTTGGGCAATAAAAATAATCCTGAACTTATTTCTCGCAATGTTAATATTTTTTATGAAAACCAAATGCACAAGAATTACAAAATTGATGAACGAGTCTTTAAGAACATTGTTAAAACTTTTGTTAAGCCAACAGATCCGGAAATGTCAATTAAAGTCTGTGTATATTATAAAAACCGCAAAATCAGTGACCTCATAGTGAAAAATAATATGTCAGCATCTAGGGTTATCGATCTGGACAAGGCCAATGTAATTTACCAATTTGTGTGACAGAAGAGAATGTAAGTCTCTTAATAAATGTTACATTGGCTTGACCAGGATGACCCTGAGGCAAAGGTTAACCGCCCATAAACACCAAGGTTCTATTTTCAACCATTTTCGCATTGACCATAGTTGCAAACCATCAAATGAAGATCTATACCCTAACACAAAAATCTTATATAACGTGACCAAAAAAAGAGCATATTCAAATTATAGAAGCGTTACACATTCATAAACTTAAACCTGTCCTTAACGAAAACACTAATGATTTTTTTGCTCTAAAATTATTTACTAAAACTGTATCTTAGTAGTCCGAGGCAACTGCTAGTCCGGTCATTTCGCCCCTATCGCTCGTCCTGTGAACATCTATAGTGTGCAATATATATACTATTACTGTACCTGATTTCGTGTATACATATTTTTGTAGTACAAACTTTATACCTAGTCACCTGTAAAATATTTTTGTGCTGTGATTTCATCTTTCATTCTAGTCTCATATTGCTTAAGAATTAGATTTGCATTTTACCAATGTGACTGATCAATTTTTCTGTACATTTTCAGCCTGATGATGATGTTTGTACATCGAAACGTTGCGTTTTATAGACTTCATAGGTAGTACTTTTTAACGATTGACAGTGTTCCAATAAAAATGTTGAGTGAATTTCTTCGAACTTTATCACGTGATGAACTTCGACTGTGTTAAATATTAAGTGATGATTTTAGTTTACGAGTATACAGAGATTCACGAATGTGGTATATAATCAGTAATGATTTTAGTTTAAGAGTGTACAGAGATTCACATATGTGATATATATTCAGTGATGATTTTAGTTTATGAGTATACAGAGATTCACAAATGTGATATATATTCAGTGATGATTATAGTTGACGAGTATACAGAGATTCACGAGTGTTCATATCAAAGTGTGGAGAAGAGCTGCCAAAAGTCTTAATATTATCAGTGTCAATAACATTCATGGGTTATTCTTCAATTCTTGATCGTTAGTTGCGTAAACAATTTGGAAAAATAAAACTTTCCAAAAAAATTCAACCTCTATAATACTGTTTGTTAACAGGGAATCCACATTTTGAAATCGGCAACTTTTTTAATCATGGCTGTAGCAAAGAAGCACGCGCCTTATAGACGTTTTCGAGCGATTCGCGAAAAAAACGTTTCTGAGAAGTGAAATCGATCTAGAAATTTAGCTGAGGCGACGCCCATACAAGGTGGGATATCCATTTTACATTTTCAAAGCTTTTAAAGTCAACCGAGGTAAATTCTTAACTCATGCTAGTATTATTTCTGTCAATCGGTGTTGGCTTACATATAATGGAACATTGGCTTCCAATTCAGTTTATAAAGGTTTCTAATAAAGTGATCGTTCAGTTATTTCATTTGATATTTTCCCACCATAATTATCAGGCAGTAATCAAAATAATACCTAGTCACCTATATGAATGGTTAGAAATTTATTAGTAACCCACGGAAAAAAATCATTAACGATTTTCTATCGTGATCGTTCAAACGAGAGAACTGTACACCAATCTGTGGACCAATCACAAAAGCTGTCTTATGCCCCTTTGGCAGACCGCAGAAGTCCACTCCCATGGTAGACTAAAGGAGGTAAAGTCACTTCTATGGGGACGTCAGTGCACATTCGCAAACTCGACTAGCCAATAGAAAGGCTTCGTTTCACATAAGCCGGATGACGTCACTAGGATGACGTGACGTCAGCAGTGGCAGCGTACTATGGCCTTCCAGACGTACGATCAGAAAAAGAACCGACAGCCGGTGTTGCTTCCGCACGACGGATTTTAGAAAAATAGAATTCCGTCCGCCTCCGAGCTTTTACACCATTACTAAAAGGTTATCGATCTCCGAGTTTATCATAGGGACAACTTCATATATTAAAACCTCAGTTGAAACAATAGGAAAATTAGTGTAATTTAGTCATACAGGGTGTTTTGATACTTTTCTATACTGATGAAGCAGACGATTGCGCGCCGCGTTCAATGGTAAAAAGGATCATATAAAATTCCACATCAAGATATCATTTATTTGTGATAAAAAGTGCAACATCAGTATTCCCCTTCTAAGTTTATGAAATAAACGTCGGGAGAAATGATTTTCATATGTATGTACGTTTCCAGCATTCAAATTTTTCGAGTAATGTCAACACCGAAAAATTTACAAATTTTTCTTTCAAGCGCCATTCCAGCTTCAATACCAAAGAAACTCGAAAACATTGAGTACTAGAGCACACACCCGTTATGAACTACCGCATTTGTTATGGTTACAAAACAAACAGAGGGCAGAATAGATTTGATTAGGTTTTAGTTTAAGCCTCCTTATCCTCCACATAGGCGATGCAAAGAGAAGAAGGATTAGATCAGATAATAGTTCAAGCCTCCCAAACCGCTAAAAGATTGCGTTCCGAAGAACGGAAGACACCATTTAGTATGTAGTTGAGGGAACGCAGTATCTATTCAGAATATGCGTAGAAACATTGAGTTTAGTAAGAAGTTTATGAAACACGATGAAAGTTAAAGAATGTAGTAGGGGATGAAAAGCAGGACAGCAATGAACCGGAAAAAAATGGCCCTTAACAAAAGAGAAAAAAAAAGATTCTGTTTCACCGAAAGAAAGGCTTACCTAACCATTCGCTCAAGACCTCCTACATTCACCACAGGAGCGCTAAGAACAAACAGAGATTACATTATTGTTATGAGGGAAAGTTAAAATTACCCGCATTTATGATACACTGTTGAAAGGATTACATAAAGAAACGATAAGAGGCAGAAAATATAGAAGAATATGACATCGTTTAGCACCTCTCGCCACAAAAAAAAAGTTCTACAAACAGTAAGGAAGAAGGCACCATTTGGTGAGGCAATAAGAGATCAAGGAATCTATGCACAAGGTGTGTTCCCGTATAAGATATTTTACATGAAAGCAGCAAGGTAGGATGTTTATGATAAAAATCATATGTTGAATATGTGAGGTTTCAAAGACTAGGATAGCAATGAACCGAAAAAAGTCAGTTCACACTAAACAACAAACATTAGCTTAGATCATTAGCAGTACAAGACACTGTAACCACAACAAAGTTCTATCAAATAAATTAAGGAATCGTTCAATATGGACTTGAAAGAACGGGGAATGAATGCACAAGGTTGGTTCCCATACAAGACTCCATGCACGTAATTAATAGCAAATGAAGAGGGCAGTTCATGAAACCAGGCTATAGGTGAAGGAAAACGTCATAAATGGTGAAAAATTGACTGCAGTGAATGGAAATAGGATGGCCCCATAACAAAAGAAAAACCTACGCTCTTTCGTAAAAAAGCTAGTTTCCTAATTAGAACTCATAGACTGGAATCCCAATTACATAATTTGAAACAGATTCGTTGGAAGCGCTGCACGCGGGAATACCACAGTTGAGAACAGCAAGTCAGGAAATGACGGAGGAGCAGTACAAGACTGCCATTAAACATTCTACCTATAAGGATATAAAAATAGAGACACAGAAAATGCGGCTGTAACACCCAGCTAAAGTTACGTACCGCGTAATTTTGTGGAGTGGGAGGGCTCCCTTGAGCATGGAGTGGATCAGCTGATAGAAGTAAATCAAAGCCCATTATTATTATGATTATATAAAAAAGTTTCAGTCTCCTTTTACCACGGCAAAGATGTTCAAAGAGAAGGATGAAAGCACCATTAAGTATGGAGTTGAGGGAACGCGGAATCTATGCGCAAGGTGCACAGGAAGCTAAGAAAGAAGTTCATGAAACAAGAAAAAGTTGAAGAAGTAGTAGGTGCTGAAAAACAGGACAGCAGTGAACCGGAAAAAGATGGTCCGTAACAAAACAAAAACCTATTCTATTTCAACAAAAGGAAGCCTACCTAACCTTTAGCTCAGGCCCTCACATAGTCCTCCTGGGAGCGCTAATTCACATAGATACAATACCTGTATCCCCCTGAGGGGAAAAAGTTCATGAAACAAGATCAAAGTTGAAGAAGAAAGTAGTAGGTGCTGAAAAACTGGACAGCAGTGAACCGAAAAAAGATGGTCCGTAACAAAATAAAAACCTATTCTATTTCAACAAAAAGAAAGCCTACCTAACCTTTAGCTCAGGCCCTTACATAGTCCCCCTGGGAGTGCTAATTCCCATAGATACAACAGTTGTATCCCCCTGAGAGAAATCAAAGTCCATTAATTTCGTTCTTTCCATGGTGCGTTTCCCTAAAAAAGCTACCGCATTCAATATCTCTCTGAAGTTACTATACAACATTTTTATGTATAAAAACTTATAAATAATTAAATACAAATGAAAGCAATGCAGCGAAAGGTGGTGAGCAACGGAATAAAAAACGCATGCTATTTTCAACATATTAATGGTTTAAGTATGTTACTTGCAGGACTTTACCTGTTCTTACCACAACATAGCTTTGCAAAGAGAGGAAGACACACCTTCAAGTACGGAGTACAAGGAATGAGGAATTAATACACAAGGTGTGTTCCCACACATGATACGCAACGCATAGAAACAGAAAATTGAAGATAAAGGTTATGAAAAAAAGTTAAAGCGGAAGAAGAAAGCCATAGGTGATGTAAAAACAGCATGGCAGAGCGCCGCAAAACGATGGGTTAACAAAAGAAAAATAAGCATTTTAATTGCAACAAAAAAAGGCCTAGCAAACTCTCAGCTCGTTACTTTACATCCCTAAATTTATAAGAGTGAGGAGCAAAATAAAAGCCAACAACTCTTCCGTGCATAAATGAATAAATATTTTCAACACCTAATAATGTATTTCGCTTCTAAAATCTCGATACAACGTAACTTTCGAACGATAATGAGTTAAATAAACTATTTTCCTATCAAAATCAATAATTAGAACACCATCGCTCAAGGCTCGTTTCAACATTTTCCGGCTAATAAGATCTAAAATGTACACAGAAGACACAACATGAAACTGAATATTCAAATCTACGAAAGAACTAGCCGTAAATAATGAGTTAGAAAACATCACAGAGCGCAAAAATTGTAGCACTCTCAATACATTAAAGGCATCTTCAAACATCAGTATCAGTGCTCTGCGTACCAGGAAGTTAGGAAATACAAAAGTAGAATGAACATTTTAAATTCTAAAAGGAAAAAATAAACACAATAGACTATAAAGACAAACCATAGAAAGATCAGTTAAAGTTATAATTACTCTTTGTATGCCAATTCTTCTAACTCCCTGCAATTCTGAAGCCTATGACCTATTTTATACCAACTATGGGAATGATGCTCTAAATTAATTGTTCATAACCGTATCATATTCTTCACAAACAATCGTACGATCATCGATAAGCAGAAGTAAAACCAGAGGGACGTTCAGAAGAGAAGAGCATTGATCAATAACAAAACATTACTGTACTACAGGTAACTTTACAAAGAGAACATAAATTCAGTACAGACTGCTGGGAAGTCTATTCTAGCATAAACTTCAGAATGTCAAAACCGGGGAGGTGAGCATAACCCAAGCTACAAGAGTATTTTCAAAGCCAGTGTAAAGCTTTTCACAGAATTCATTTCGAAACCAAAACAATGAATTTATCATAGGATTGTAAAGGTTTCCACGAGTAAGTTACAAGTAAATTTTTCTGCCGAGTTCCAATTACGAGAAAAAAAACAACGATTACAAATTGGTATGACACTTAAATACCAAGGAATGCTAATTTATAACGCTTCAACCTAACAATGCACTCGGCCGAATCAACAAATTAACCTTGCACTACCGTCCGTTATTGTGTTATGCAATGGCCAACACTGTACCACATAATAGTTCACAGCCTTAAATAATGAACAGACCAATAAAAAGAGTTTATCACTAGTTCGATACCATAGACCACCTCACAACCCCATCTCCATCATTTTTTGCTTTTAGTTTGGCTAACAGCTGAGTACAGTGAGTAACACAAAGACTAAAATTAAGCTTTCTTATATTTTATCGGAATGTATGAAGTGCTGCTGTATAGCAGCAGCAACATGAAGTTATAGGTTTTAAAGAAGGAAACAGCAATTCACCTCAACTTGTTCCAAATGAAATACCGGGATAAAATGCATAAAATGATTTTGCACACACAAGTGTATTCAAGCAGCAGCTTAGGATATCTGCTCAATGTGTCCGTAATACCCCTGCCAGCAGAGTACACCTCTGCAATTATACTAAAGAAACCATTTAAAATTAACTGAATAATTTGATCTGACACAATTTATCATATTTCACTTTAGAGCATCATGTTGACAAGGGGTCAGGAGAAATGTGCAGTGGAATCCCTTGTGCACCATTTTATCAAGTTTACCTGTAAAACATGTACTCTGCAGAGGTCTATTGTAAGCTCTGACTGACTGTTTTGTTCTAAATCTGAAGAAAAACTAGATTAAGTACATTATTATTTGAGAACAGCAGGTGAGAGATTTAGGCCAGTTATCATGAAATAATTCACTAACACTTTTGCAAAAGCCTGGTGAGTGACTAATTCTGTTGAAAAGATAGAGGAAAACCCTCTCACAACAAGGAATAGCATTTATGAAAGATTTACTGCAAAATTTCAGTCTCTTGCACTGATCATCAGATTCAAGATACTTTTTAAAAGACCCAAACAGAAGGAAATTGAAATATTTTTTACTAAGAATGGAACAACATATAGTATAGTCAGACAAAGATGTTTTTTTCTTCAGTTGTTGCTGATGCACGTCTGTATTCATGGCAATGTAACCGGAGATATAAGAGGCAACATCTTCCACTTTCACTGAAGCCAAAATTCCTCCAATATTGGTGGGTCTGTAGAATACCACGACAGCCTTTTGCGCCACATCATCCATTTCAATGATGGGTGGAATTATTTCACTTTCTTCATGTACCTGGAAGGCAAAAATAAATATTAATGAACTTGTCACACCATCAGTTTTTGAATTAGATTTAGGCTCAATAAGCATGCATTTTAGTTGCATTAGTGAGGATACAGATAAAAATATGTTAGAGAAAACAAAAGCCAGAGTTTATATAATAAATTGAGGTGCAGCTGGGAGTATTTAATCAATAGGGTCAGTTATACAGAGAGAAAACACTAAATATAAAGCAGTATTAAGATGCACACATAAGGAAATGGAGACAATGACAAACTAGAGTGTAATACAGACTTTAAAAATATCAGTTGCACTGGGAGAAAAGGAAAGGAAAAAGCCAGAGAAAAATCATTTGTGAAAAAATAAGGGGAAAAGAGAAAATTACACTACAATGGGGTAATAGACCGGAAAGTGTGAGATACATAGCTTCAGGTACAACCAAATAAGTTAATTAATACACTCAAGCTAGTTTTCACACTTTTTCATCAACAGTTAATGTTGTCTATAATATAAGTGGATTTGTTCATGATATTTAACAATACAACTAAAATAAACTAATCTAAACTATGAAAGAAAAAGTCTTAAACACTTAAGCATAAATTTTACATGACATAAAAAGGCATCCGTAAAAGAGAGGACTAAAATCGATTTTCGAATTTTTGCTGCCTAAACATAGTTAGTTAGATCAAAATAAACAATTTTTCTTCTAAGCCCTTTCTGTTGCAAATGAGTATATAATGAGTTATAGCGGTATGTTAATTTTCGTCTTTGATGGCTGGAATGCGTTCGATCATTCGAGCGCATCAAAAGGGAGTCCATTGTAGTCTTTCTGTCCGAACCATTTCCTTCCGCTTCAAGCACTAGAGTTGCGGTCAGTAATTTCCTGCTATAACTGGTTAAACACTCATTTGCGACGTAAAGTGCGTATATGAAAAATTGTTTATTTAGATCTAATTAACAACGTTTAGGCACCGAAAAGTGGAAAATTGATTATGGTCCTTTCCTTAACGTTTACCTATAAAAAATTAAATCAAGATTTGTTCTCAATTTCATTTTTGCACAGATGTTTTCTTTTTCCTGCTAAGAAACAGAGAAAAGGAGACTAAGATAAAAACAGAACCATAAACATAAACAGAAAAATCTGCATTTTTTAATTAAATGTGGCTTTGTTGCTTCAGATGAAATTTTTGAAGCACTCCTAATAAAATTATGATCAACAGCAAGAATTTGCACCTTAAATGTGGGAATTATTTAGCAGCAAATGGAACACCATGAATGGTATGCCTAGAAGAAGTCAGGTACCTTTAAAAATGCATTTCCAAGTATGCTTAGAACAGGGTCAGTTTCAAGAAGGTAATTGCCATAAAAAGTAGCATTTACAATGGAAAATCATAGACAAGATTTTGCATCTTGCTTGTAAACACTTGACATTTAGCTATAAGGTAGAAAGTTACTACAAGTTAATCTGAAAATTTCAGATAAGATTGGCTACACAAGAAAAATAGGAGCTATTCTGAAGTTGCATCTAACATACTGGAAACAAGTTTTACCATGTGGCATTCCAAACTAGCTTTCAGGTCTGAGCACTGTAGGTTCTAAACTTACTTCTTGCTAATGTCAATATAATGCATAGATCAAAATTTGTAAAATGCCAGTGAAATTTTTTACTATAAATCTGGTAACATTTGACAGCACATCCTACTATTCAAATACCATGAATGCTGATAGCACCCTACCACAAGATTTAGGATTTTAGGTTACCTTTTTGGAATGAAAAACTCATGAACAGTATGTCATTAATCAGAATTTAATAATTGTAGCACATCCTATTCCTATTTTCTCATTTCATTTAAATTATGAATTTCAATCAATTCAACAGCAATTTTCAATGTATTTAGCATATCAAATTTGAACTGTACTACTGTATCTGGTGGCAAATATTTGGTTAAGAGATGCCACTTCATCAAATGCAAAAATCAGATATCAGCCATTATTTTAAAATTATTTTCGAATGATGTTCGAAATTCTATTTCTTACCTTCTAGTTCCAAACTCCTGTGATCATAAAACAACAGCACAACACCTCTTTCCAATGAAATGTGCGTCTTAAATGCAGAGAGGATTCTTCGGTAGTCGGTCTTTTTAAAAATGGCTGCCAGCAAACATAACTTACATAAGTTCAACTTAAGATTATTTAACTAAACCTTTTCACTGGACAATATCCATTCTTCAAAATTAAAACCAGAACTTTGAAATATCTTGGGTAGATTGGTAGAATTATTCCGACACCAAATGAAGGAACAATTTTTTAATTTACCTTGAGGCGCCGACATTGCGATTCACTCGACTCGTTAACACTTCATTTGAATGGAAATTCAACATTGTCGTACGCGTAACGCTAACAGTGATGCCAGATTTCGGGTTAGCAGTGTTGCCAGATGCAATTTAAGCGCTGCAATTGGTCGGATGCCTTGACGTCACTGAGATTCGACTCGATTTCATAAAAGACTGGTTTGCAGCTACCTTTTTCGTCTACCATGTCCACTCCTCAGAATCGCAACGCTGCCGTTTGAAGGAAGAGATCACCCTCTGAGATCGGGACTACTGTGTGTAGTCGCCTTCCACTCGACTCACGAGCCACATTAGTGTACCAGAAAAGGAATCTGGAGTCTCGTAGGCTGCTCCTGCGGTTCAGACCCGTGATTTTCGAAAACGTGTCGGATAGGCCACGAAAGCTTTCAGCCCTTCAATTATGGGTTTCTTCAATGTTTTCATCGTATTTTTATTTTCATCGTATGCATTTCTTTACCATTTAGAGATGGCGTCTAAATAATAAACCGTTAAACTGTAATTCCTTTTATCGAACTATTGAACTTCTTTTAATATTGTTATCATTGTCACAATTTACTTCTGTACGCATAACGTGTAGTTTTTTAACCAATTATTTTTCAACATTTCTGCCTATTATGATTCGTCATAATTGTGCAAGCGTTAAATTATTCTCCGATTTATTTGCAGGCCTCGTTTTAAATGAACCAAGAGCTGAATCGTTCAAATACATATGTTTTAAAATGGATCTTCTTCATTGCCTTAGTTATGAAGTGTTTTTTCTTATATGAGGATTGCATATATAACTTCTTTTGACATTTATATATATTTTATTAGGTCTGATTTGAATAAGACAGAGACCTAAATATTCTGATTTTTCCCTCAGTGTAAAAGGTTTTCTAATTTGTAATTCAAAACAGGATAATTTCAGAAAAGCTATATCTTTTGTTCTGTCACAAATAAAGGGGTTATTAAACTAATTTAAATTATAGTTGATTAATATACAAATTATTATGAATTAGTTAATTCCATATAATTAGTTGAGGACAGCGTCATCCTTCGGATCCAAGATTTTGAGACGATTTGAGATATATATATTTTTGTTGCAATAGGAGATACATACTGTGAAAAAATAAGACTCATACGTTCACTCGTTCGCCAGCTACGGGGGTTTGAAGAATGAGGGGAGGGAAGGGGGAACTGGTATTTGATCATGTTACACCTCCCCCTGGCTCTTTCTTCACGGCGCGACGTTACTATGTCATCTCTTATGTCTCTGTATTACTCTATAATGATTTCAGGGGTTTAACCTGAACCAAAAATTAAAAAAACTTTAATTATTTAGAATTGTTTACATTTCTTTCTTTTGCCTATAATGAAAACCTCGGACTCTGGGGTTTCAAATTGCTTTTTATCCTACAATTTCCATGCTACAGTAATGATTTTGGTATCATTGGATGCGGAAAAACAAGGGCTTTTCAAATAGTTAAATGGTTATTCAAAATTAATTTGTGTTGAAAAGTTATAACGTCATAACTCCGAATTTTTGCGAAAATTAGATATGCTCTCGAATTTTGTTTTATTTAAAACTTTGTGGAAAAGCATTTAATTTTCTGGAATGTCCACGTCTTTCTGCATCCAATGATACCAAAATAATCATTTCTACTCAAAACTGTCGGAGGAGGTGTATTTTGAGAAGCCCCCAAAAAATCTCGTTTTCTATGAATATCTCACTTTTTATTAGGAAAATCGCATTTTTAAGGCGGCGTCACACGATAACCAAACCGTAGCACTACGTTACCAAATTAATCGGGTAGCTTGACGAAATTATGAAGAGAGCTGTCACACGCTTCAGGGTTTTGTAGCGATCCGTGACCATTTGGTTTATTCACATTCGCTTCAGTCGCTCTCGAGCAACCGTGCAAGATGGATGGCGACGCAAGTTTTCCTCAAGGTCGGGACTTCATCACGCTCAATGAAATAGCTTTATTGGTAACAAGTGTAGAAGAATCAAAAGGAAAATGTTCTGAGCTTCGATTTTCGACCGATGCAATGACCCAGAACTTGCGAACATTCAAGTAAAAGGAATGTAATTGGAAGACACTGATTCCTACAGGTACGAATATGATGAATTCAGTTTTATTCATTTATTTTTTACAAATTTTAATACTGTATTACCAATTTACGCTTTGAACTATAGGACTGTATGAACTCCACGTTGCAAGTTTATCGCGGTATTCAAATATTCATTCGTGTGTAGGCTATGTACTATTGCCTTTTTGAAGAATTCTGTACTAAATTCCATAAATTATCCTGCCTTAAATCTTTTAAAGCTATGAAAATATGTGTGTATTGTACAATTAGTTGAAATGTGCAAATTATCGCGTTTTAGAACTTTTTAAGCTATGCAAATATATTTTTCATGTAAAATCATGGTAAATCTGAAGGATATGTCAGTTGTCGATTTTTCACTTTTTGGTGCATGAACCTAATTAATTGAATCAAAATAAACAAGTTTTCATCTATGCACTTTCCGTCTCATATGAGTATTTTACGATTTATAGCGGTAAGTTTAGTTTCGTCTTTGATGACGAATGCGCTCGAATAAACAGCTACTCATCGATTTTCGAATTTTTCTTGCTTGAATCATGGTAATAACATCGAAATAAACAACTTTTCTTCCATACACTTTTTTCGTCAAATGAGTATTTAACGAGGCATAGCGGTAGGTTTGGTTTCGTCTTTGATGACGATCGCTCTGGATGCGAGTGCACATTGCAGTGTTGCTGTCCGACGTGCTCCTTGAATAACTAACACTGGAGTTGCGGTAAGTCATTTACCGCTATAACTAATAAAATACTCATTTGAGACGGAAAGTGCATGGAAGAAAACTTGTTTATTTCGATCTAATTAACTATGCTAAGGCATCGAAATTTACAAAATGGATAACTGACATATCCTTCAGATTTACCAAAATCATTTTTGGCTTTCTGCTTTAAATTAAAATTTTCATCTTCAGAAAATCTTTGACTCAATCAAGCACTTAATACCTTTCTATCGGGGTCACCAGCACATTGCAATTTTTAAATTTAAAAATTAAATTTTAATTTTTTTTTTAAATATCTTCGAAATTTAAAGCTCCTTCAATTGTGGGAATGAGTGCAAATATTTATATTTTCCTCAAACCAAAATTTTTAATACCGAAATAATAGCACCTTTCTCCGTCTGATAGTGAGCACGTTGTCTGTATTCCCGTGTTCGCTCAAATGAAATTATTTCTCAGAATCCAATTTTACAAAATTTTCAAAGAGGCGCAACTCCTATTTTTCCTATGTCTCTGTCCTAAATGAAACTCAGATTGGGAAAAATAAATGAACTTTTACAAACAAAATATTCTGCTTTGTAACCTTCGAGACTTGCCCATCACTACTGCTAACTTTAAAAAATTTTAATTTCATTTTTGTATCAAAATTTCCCTGCTAATGAGCACCAATCTGAAAAGAAATTCAAATGCTACCCAGAATGCAACTTTTACTTTGTTCACAGTTTGAAGTGACTAATTTTTTTCCAGGAACTTCCTGAGGTTGAGCACCAGCGTCTTCTCCTGGCTACTAGAGTCACTCCTATCATCCAGAAAAGAAACACGAACATGAGGAGCGAAATTTCAGCGCACGATCGTCTGGTCGTCACTCTGAGGTACCTGGCAACAGGCTTGTCGATTCTAGGTTATTGGAGCCATCAAAATGCTGGCGTACTGAGGCAACACGTCATGTTTGGAGAGTCAAAGTTACCTCGAAGTGTTACATAAGTGTATTCATTTGGTTCATCCGACCTGTTTCGAACTGGAGTACCAGTTACAGTAAATTTGTTTCCTTAGGGGGAAAGCAAAAGCTCTCACCATTTTCAATTTCGGATGGGAAAGTCAAGAGTCAGCGGCATACTGTCCGAGGTTTTACAGCATTAACTCATTTACTCGCCGCTTGCATCTCAGATCATCCAAAACTGAAGAACGATTATGGGAACATAAATCTGGTAGCTTTGGAATTTCCCTTCGTCTAAGTCCTGTGGACGGCAAGTACGAAGCAATCCGACCACCTAATCACAGTGAATCCCGTTCTTCACTTACAAAGGGTCATTTTCCGTTGCTCCTTTTCCAGTGGGGGATGCCAACCTCAAATTTTCGTACAAATAGCCAAATTTTGGTTCATATAGGCAAATTTCAGACGAAGATGTATACGCGAAGTCTCCCCTCAAAAACCACATTGACGGCAATACTCTAATCATGCCAGAAAGTACAGATTTGCCGGATACTAATATCAATGTTCCAGTTCCCATCTTATGATGCTGTCCCTTTAACAAAAAAAAAAAAAAAACTCATGAAGCCTTACCCACAAAAAGGACTAACCAAGAAAAAAAGCATTTTTAGTTACAGGCTGAGCAGAGCAGGATGAGTAGTGGAGAATGCATTTGGCAGGTTTTCCGGCGGCCAATTGAAACAACCGTACCGAACGTAAATCAAATTGTCATGCTACATGGTTCTTGCATGATTTACTTCTTAAAACTGAAAATAACCAATACACTCCAATCGGCTTTACGGACACCGGAGACGCGGTTGAAGCCACTGTGAAATTGGGAGACTGGAGAAACAGCGCTACTGGACTTCTGAGACAGGAAAGCGAGTGCCGACGCCCTTCACAAGGCCCTTTCGGATCGAGACGACATTATCAGCAAGTAGAGGGAAAACCACCCATGCATCGTCACAATCAAACGAAAGGAAATGATTTGTTTCACTCGCTTTATATTTAACTTCTTCGTATGGACGTGATTTTCCTCAGCTACATCGTGCACTGCGCTGCATAGAAGAAAATTTAAGCGCGCGCGTAATTCCTTTCTTCTATAGGTAACAAAAGTACTCATAAAATATTAATTGAAGCGATTTCATGTTCATTCTGACTACAGTTATGTTTGCATACGTGAATAGTTTCAAGAAAGTTTCACCTATTTTTATTTAGAGCATTATTAAAGGAGATAAAGCTTTTGTACATATCAATGTACTGTATCAGTTCGACCTCACACTAAAAAAATCACAAGTAAACCGACCATTAACCTCCCAGTCTCACAATTAAAGCACCAATGAATGAACGTTAAAATGCAGGTGCAAGAGAATCTTGTCATTGGGTTGTGCGCAGAAATATCATGTAACTTATTCATTTCCACAAAATGAGGAGTCCGTTTGTAGGTAATAGTTTGCGGTAGAATAATATCAAAGAAATAACAAATTATTGTTAAATTCAATCCAGTATATATTTTATAACATAGGACATTTGTGTCCTCGGAATGCCAGTTACAGAAACAGCGGCGACATCACAACCACGGCAACATCACACATCCCTGTCTCACCTGTCATAACTGGGAACCACTCACTCACTTCATTCCCTACTCTCACACATGCTCTGCTATCAATGTAGAAACTCTTGATCGCATTCAACAGTCTCCCACCCACTCCACACAAGCTTACCACTTGCCATAGAGCCTCACGATCCACTCTGTCACACGCCTTCTCTAGATCCATAAATTCCCAATATACATCCTTTCCCTTTAATAAGTATTTTCATTCACCTGCCTCACAGCAAACATTTGATCCACACAACCTCTACCACACCTAAAACCACACTGTTCTTCAGCAAGCACACGATCCGTTAACACTCTCACTCTCCCAATTAAAACTCTTCCATACAGCTTCCCAACGACACTCAGTAGACTTATACCCCTAGAATTACTGCACTCATACCTGTCACCTTTCCCCTTGTACAACGGAACTATACACGCGCTACTCCAATCAACCGGCACTTTACTAGCCCCGAAACACACATTTAATAAACGTACCAACCATTCTACAACCACATTTCCTCCTTTCTTTAGACATTCAACCGTGCAGCCATCCAAACCTGGAGCTTTCCCATTTCTCATTTCATCCAACGCACCTTTCACCTCTGCACTTCTTATTCGACTTCTATTCACTTCACCAAACACAAGCATTCTAACATCACTTCCAACAGCTACTACTCTCGCAATCCTATCATCCCTCACGTTCAGCAGTTCCTCAAAATACTCAGCCCATCTCTTTCTCACATCACAACTCTCCACTAGCAGCCTACCATTTGTATCCTTCACTCTTGCCTCATTCTCCACCTGACCTTTCCTAATTCTCTTCACTTCCTTCCAGAAAACCTTTCTTCTCTCCATGAAATCCCCTCCCAACTTCCTCACCCATTCCTCATCCGCCACCCTCTTCGCTTTCCTTACCGTTCTTTGCACCTCTTTCTTCCTCTCCTTATACTCTTCAAAATTTTGCTGGTTGCCTCGTTGCAGCCACATTTCGAACGCCCCCCGCTTTCTTTTCACAGCCGCTCCTACTTCTCCGTTCCACCATTCACTCCCCTTTCTAATCCCCCCTCCAACCTTCGTTACCCCACACACTTCCCTTGCACATTTTTCCACCGCATCTTTAAACAACTTCCATTCCCCTTCCACTCCACCCTCCTCAGTTTCCTTCACCCTCCCATACTCACTTTCATCTTCTCCTGATACTCACACTCACGCTCAGAATCACGTAAAGGCCCCGATACACTGGGCAAAAATCGCGGTGATAACCGCCAGCACGCCTCTCAAAGTGCCTCCCATCCCTGCATACCAACCAGTTGGCAGAGTGGCCACCGAGCTTTCAGCGATCCGAGCATGTCCGGATTAGATTTAGGACGGTCGTCACTGCGACGAGCAGTACCGTTTTGAACGTTGACGGGAGAGGTGCACAGCCATGTCTTGCTCCGCAATTGAGTAGACAAAACTAGAACGCTGAATTCTATAGACGCATTTAAAAAATTCGACTGCTTGCAGAATGTGATGAGCAGCGCATACAGAAGGCTAAAGCACAGCGCAACGTGCGCTTTGGTTTAATCATGCGCTTCATACAGATGGTCGCAATCGCGCACCTACCCTTACGACATGCTGAGGCAGACTGACGCCTTGCATTGCATTCCGCGGTGCTTCATCTAGCGTGCTGAGTTTATCATGTCGCCAGTTCTCACGTCAACTGGCGACCGGATCCACTGCCGCAATTTCTTGAGTCATGAACGCCAATGTATCGGGGCCTTAACTTGCTTACATTTAACACCTCCCTTCCACTCCTCCTTTTTACACCTCCCCTCATTCCACTTACTCTCAACTTTCCTTCCACTAAGTAATGATCCGAAATCCCATTCATCTCACCACGGAACACATGCACATCGAGCAAACGACCCATCACTCCCCTTCTAACCAAAATATAGTCCATCAATGCTCTCTCCTCTATCACACCTCCATTCGTCCTCACATATGTATACTTGTTTATACTTTTTTTCTGAAAAAAAAACTATTCCCAATCACTAACTCACTCTCCACACATAACCCCACCAAGAAATCATCACTCTCATTCACCCCAGCTACTCCATACTTACCAACAACACCATCCACCACCTCATCACCCACTCTTGCATTCAGGTCCCCCATCACCACAACTCTACAACCATTCCCCACTCTAGCAACACACTCGGACAATTTCTCCCAAAACTCCTCTCTCTTCCCCACTCCTCTCCGATCCTGGTCCGTACGCGCTCAAAAACACCCATGACTCTTCCCCCCATTTCACTCGCACCCACATTATTCTTGATCACACCTCACCCCATTCAACTAGTTTCTCTCTGATTCCTACACTCAATAATATAGCCACACCCTCTCTTGCATGTCCCCACGTACTCCAGACACTCTCCCCCTGACACTCCCAAACATCAACTTACCATTACCCTTCAATTTCGTCTCACACAGGGCCAACACATCCATCTTCCGGTTTAACATCATTCTTCCGATCTCCTCCTTCTTACTCTCAGTTGCTCTACTTCCACACCCCCTTACATTCAAAGATCCTAGTATTAGGGTTTGAGTGGTCTTTCGACCCCTCTCACCCACTTCATTGGCTTGCTGCCTCTCGGGAAAATCATTACAGAGAAGGGGATCCCCAGTCCCCTCGCTTCGTCCACTATAGTCGCCTCTTACGACACGAAGCGGACCACGGTGGGAGAATTCTAACCCCCCCCCCCCCCCTCACAGTTGGTTAAGTAATTAATACAGACAATTCGAAGGTGGTCCGGGCATTACTCACGAAGACGCACACCACTTCTCTCTTTACTGTTTCCTCAGTACCTTTTGCGAGCGGCTGCGTGTTGTCTGTCTCAATGAATTCTGTTCCAAGCTTTTAATTATTTATGCTTGGTTATTTCATAAATTTCCCTATAGTTCTGAATATCCAGGGTTGCCACATCCTTGCCAAATCCTTGAATTGTCCTTGTATAAATGAAAATGTCCTTGTAAAATGAAATGTCCATGCCATGTCCTTGTAGAAATCAATTTCTGTCCTTGCAACGTCCTTGTGATATTTCATTTGTACCCTTATTTATTAATTCTATGTATTCTGTGGAAACATTAATTTGTTAGCTAGTTATATATAACCAATTCTGTGCAGGGAATGAGAGATTCACTCATGTTTGGGGATAAAGTAATGGCATTCCCCCACATCCCAGCTATTTTCTTTCTTAAGTTCTGTTATGTAGTGTTGATTTTATTCGCAGTGACTGTTCAGTGTTAATGCTTCACGTCTTTTTTATTTTTGTCCGCAACTCATATTTGAAATGAATTATTCTGCTATGAAAATCAATCTTCTATATCTGTTAAAATATAATTTAAAATATCTTTGGAATCATACAAATCAAATATTCTTTCTTTGATTTGCAGATATTTTTGATTGAATTTATTTGAGACGCTCAATCCTAGATTAAGAATGTTTTCAGTTACTCCTAATAGGCCATAACACCTATCAAGAGAGAGAATCGGTTTAATGAAGACTGACTTTGGAAAACCGAATTGAAACCATGGCTTGCAAGACACAGAACCTCTGTTTTGCATGCTTTCTGCAATGTGTGTAAAGTTGACATTCATTTAGGTAGTATAAGGCTAGGTGCTGTACAAAGCCATGCAAAAGGTAGGAAGCACTTGACTCGTCTGACTCCACATTGTGAATCAATCAAAGGATGGTTTGAACCTACGAAATCTACAGCACAATCAACTCACTCAGAACCTTCACCTTCACTGCCATCAACTTCACAGCCTGATTCTGCAAAAACACAATCTTCCTCAAACACTAACCCAGTTTTGGCCAATTGTATCTCTTCAACTTCAAAACAGAAATCCAATCTTCTCTTTCTTCATTTGTTAACCAAGAAGATTTGTTGAAATCAGAAATTATATGGGCATTGCATAATACAATGTCTCATCACTCACATTCTTCCAGTCAATCAGCTAATGAACTTTTCAGGCATATGTTCCCAGACTCTTAAATTGCTAAAAGATTCACTTGTGGTAGACCAAAACTGTCATATCTAACAACATTTGGTCTAGCCCCATGCTTCTCCTGATGAATTGTCAGCTAAGTTGAGAGATTCGTCAAACTTTGTTCTTCTTTTTGATGAATCTTTCAATCGCGTCATAAAAGATGAGCAGATTAATGTCCATGTTCGTTTTTGGGATTCAGAAAACACTACGTTGAAATACGGTATCTGAAATCTGAGTTTTTATTCCATTGTAATGCTGCTGAACTTCTGAAGAAACTCCACGAAGCTACAGAAAACTTGAAGGGCCAAAACATTCTGCAAATTTCAATGGATGGCCCTAATGTGAACCACAAGCTTCATCGCGACTATGTTGCAGCAACGAAGGAGACGTATCCAGAAGCCCAAGATATTTTGGATATTGGCAGCTGTGGATTGCATGTGATCCATGGAGCCTTCAAGACTGGAGAAAATGCAAATGGATGGAATATTGATCAGCCATTGAGGTCATTATGGTGGCTATTTTCCGACTCTCCTGCAAGACGAGCTGATTATACATCTATTACAAAGTTGGATGTTTTTCCACTTCAGTTCTGTGCGACTCGGTGGATAGCAGACGTTCCTGTGGCACAGAGAGTTGTAGAAATTTGGGAAAATAATTGAAAGTATGTAAATTCGATCTCTAGTGGACCCAAGTCAAAAATTCCAAAGTGTTCTTCATAGGCAAATGTAGCAAAAGCTGTGAATGATAAGCTGACACTGTCTAAGCTGCAAGCATTTATTCATGCAGCGAATTACTTGTCTCCATTTCTTGAAAGGTTTCAAACTGATAAGCCGATGGTACCTTTCCTTGCATCAGAATTGTACAAGGTACTGACGAACCTAATGGAAAAGTTTGTCCTATAGAAAGTAATGACAAACTAGTGACTCTAAAAAAATCGAAACGTATTAGTATTGGGTTCCAAACTAGAGGGGCCCTACAAGCTGCTGAAATTAGCGAAGTCCAGGAGATTGAGTTCAAGCATCAGTGCAAACAATTCTACAGAAAAATTGTTCATAAGGTGATTGAGAAAAGTCCCTTGAAATATTCACTAGCTCGAAATATGGATGTTCTTAATCCTAAAACTAATGCAACAGCTGAAGATTCAAAGCAGCATGTCATTTTTGAAGATTTGTTATCAACAATGAAAAATTGTAAGCATGTCAGATCAGCAGATTGTGATGCACTTGTTGAGGAACATAAATGCTTTGTGAAGTATGTCCAGGTTGAACATTTAGATGATTTCAAAGAGTATGATCTGGTAAACAGTCTTCGCTTGGACTACTTCTTTGCTAAATACATGCAAAATAAGCGTCAGTATGCCAAATTGTGGGGATTCGCAAGGAAGCTTCTGCTTCTTTCACATGGACAGGCTTCGGTTGAACGTGGCTTCAGCGCAAATAAGGATGTTCTTGTGTGTACCATGTCGAAAAATACACTGGTTGCATAAAGAATGGTGACCGACTCAGTTCGCTCAGATTTGGGCCCAGGCAATTCTTTGAATGTTTGGAATGAGAAATTGACCAAAAGCATGCTAGCAAGCTGTAAAGCAGCAAGAATGAGGTACTCCCTCTGCCAAGAAGAGCAGGCGAAGCAAAAGAACACGACCGAACAGCTTAGGAAAATGCATCAACTCATAGAAAAAATAGAAGCCTTAAAATCTAAAAAGACGAGGCTCGAAAGTACACTTAAACGACTTATTCAGGAGGCCGATGATTTGGCAGTGAAAGCTTAAGTAGATGGAGATCTGTCACTCCTTGCTACTTCAAATTCTTCCCGAGCTAAAGCTAAGAAGACTGCGGAAGAAATTGATACAGAAGATAGCAATATCAAAGGACTTGAAAAAAAGCTTAAAACTGTGGAAGGTCGGATTAAGTAAAATAACATTGCACTAGGTAGTCTAAAAGACATGTAGAGTGTAGAATTCCTACTTATCTCTGAGGAAGAATTTATTTTCATTTAATTTTTTGACGGACCTATGTAGCTAATATTTTATATTTTCGTAATGATTATTTACGTTTTTCCCATTTGACTCTATGTTGTTCTCCATATCATTATGTCATGTTCAGCTTAATAAAGATGCAATGGAAATAATATGTGCCATTCACCAACCAAACAAAGATCTTACTATGGTTATTTTCCCATATATAATATTCAAGAATAGTCATATTTTTATTTATACTACAATAATTTTTATTTAGATATTTTTATGAAATTTTAATTCTGAACAGCAAAGTAAATAGTTAAAGATCTTCGTTCATCCGGAAATATGGTAGGGTTTATCATTTAAAAATAAATCCATAATTTTTATTTAAACCCCTTAAAAAATGTCCTTTCATTTCAAATATTTGTCCTTGAATTGTCCTTGTATAAAATTTTCCAAACTCAGTGGCAACCCTGATACCACACTGTTCTATATAAATGGTCACTGGTACCTCCCATTGCGATTGATTCATTCAATAATTGATACATATTCTTTACTCAAAACCGAAGACGATTTTGTGCAACCGACCAAGCAATGCGAGGGGAACAGGAAGCGCGTCACAGCGTCCTTTCGTAATGTTTTGTTATTTCTGGCTGTGCAACTTCCGTTCCAGCGCTTCAGCGAGAATGTTTGATCTTGCTTCACTATCATTATTGCTATGAGCTTGTGGTGCACCTTCTAGTCCCGCTTCTGCCAGCTCGTCTCCAGAGGTACCGTTCTTCAACTAGAAACTACGTGACAACTGTTCTCTGTTGATACCAGTGTAGTACTATCGCTTACTTAGTATTTCTGATTACGTTCACCAGATCAAAATAATTAAATAGCGGTCTTTCAAACCCTGTCTTATTACGGGTCTCACAGTCTGCATTCCTAAATATCTCAGTACTCTGTGGAGTACACTATGTTGTGATCTACGCGGGTAAAGCTCTGAGCTTTGGAGATGTATTCTTTTAATTAAGAACGAAAATTTCAAATAAAACCGATTTCGCACTTCGAAAGGGTAGAGGTATAAACGAAGAATTTTCATTACAGGTTTCTACCGGCCACAATATGACTGGTTCCAGCACAGTGCTCGTTGGTCGCGTACAGTCAAGGCACTCGAGGAAACACTTTTGTGAATCAATCAATGTAAATCAAGATCGCGCTCTCGCCGCCGGCTAATGGAAACGAAGGTTTTTTAGTAGCGTACATAATAAAAATTTGTGTTCGTAACTGTACCACAGTAATTTAAAATCTTGGTTTTTAAATATGTCTGACTAGTTTTTAATTAAATCATTACATTTTGAGCAAACCGTATCAACAATAAGGAGTCTGAGTGTATATGTTGACGAAAGCCCATCTCACACTTCTAATTAGAAGATATGGGGCCGAGGCGACGCAAATAAATCAGTTACTGGAAGACCTCGTCGACAATTGACTCACTGATAAAAAATATAAAAAAATGAAAAAAAAACATTAGCGCAACAGAGAACACGGATTTCTCACTTCTCTTGCAGAAGCGATATTATTTATTAGCGTGTCTATAATATTCTGTTTTCCCTTAGTTACTTAGTCCGTCCATTACGCTCTTATCAGAGTTTGCGGTATCATGGTATCACCTTTACATGCATTGATGTGTTTCGTCAGGTTCGGTAATGTCGACGGAATTATTTCACGGGACCACTAGTACAATTACCGATGACATTGTGCCTGGAGTTCCCACGGGTCCTGCTAGTACAGGAACTACCGTGTGGTTTGCCTTTTCATTGAGGCAAGATTACGGGTGAACTGGGGTCTCTCAACTTGCTGTTTTGCATCTTATAAAACTTTGATGTGTCATATTCAAGCATTAACTCTTACTTGTTTTATTTTGCAGGCGTTGCTGCTGTGTCAAAAAGAGCTGGCGAAAGAAATGAGTTCTTGTATTTCTCATTGCTTGCGGAGCAAAATATTATATAAGTATTGATTCGAGAGGTAACACCCTAACTCGCTTTTTTACTCCCAAATTGACATCAGAGCACACTTAATGGAGAGAAAGTGAGTTGAAAATGTTCTATTCAACAATTTGAAGTATGATTTCATTCTTTTCAACTTGGTTGACGGAAATACTTTCTCGGTAGAGAGCTGCATTTTCGCTGTTCTGAAGTTCCGACGTTCCCAACAAATTTCAAGGACCTAGTTCTTTTTTTTTAAATGGGTATTGTATGCAAAGTTTTATCTTGAGTACCTTGATTTGCACTTGACACAGTACGAAGCATGATGTTCATCTGTCGTATCGATCGTGTTTGGGGAAAAAGTTTGAGTAATGTTTCTCATGATAATTGTCTCATGATAACTGTATTACTTAGGGAAGATTTTGTCTTTGATGCATTCATTGTTGAAATTGAGTTTACGAGCTAATAGATCTGACTTTAAAAACAGAATTTTCTATCCGCTTTTAACCACTTAATTAAATATCAAAAATTTTGGTTTTTAACCCACCTTAAGGAGATCGTCCCAGGCCCCTGTCGCTCAAGTGGTCATTTTTCATGTTTTTGTTGGAAAAGAACCCTTACGTGGTGGACTATTCGGTCCTAAAATTTTATGGCGCTACGGACAATTAGATCCCACCCCCCTGGGAGGGGGGAGGGGACCAAAATTTTTATTCGTCGACCCCATTTCAACCCTATATAAAAATAGAACAAATGGGAAAAGGAAAAAAAACCTTTTAAGTTTGTTAGAAATGTTTCAAGGATTCTAAAACTGGCTTTTTTTTGTTCTAGCATCAAAACAATGAGGAGCTACATCTTGAAATATCAATACCAGTGAAATTTCAATACCTATAAATTAACATGTCAATTTTTATCAAACACAAAGGCCTAAATAAAAAAAAATGAAAAGAATAAATTGTGTTTCTTTTCAAAGGTTACATATCATAGTCAAATTTCATAAGAATCAGACTGAAAATAAAAAATTTCATATATATGAAAAGAAAATTTTTTTTTGGGGGGGTTTATAAATCACAATTCACAGTGTGAATGTGAAGTTATGTATGAAAATTATCGAAATAAAAATTAAAACTGCATTTAATTGCACAAATTGTTCATTAAATTACACTTCAACAAAAAACTTTGTTATGGCTTATACCCATAACAAATAAATTTCAACATTCAAAACGAGACTAGTCATCCAGTTTTGATGCTAGAACAAAACCAAAGACAGTTTTAGAATCCTTGGAACATTTTTAACAAACTCAAATGTTTTTTTCAATTTCAATTTTTTCGAAAAAAAATATATATTTAAAAAAATATTCAATTATAGCGAAAAAATATAAATAAACTCTAACCTAAAAACTCAAAATTGAATTCTTTCTTACGCTCTCGTAATCTTCAGATGGCTGCTATTGTGGAGGCCGTATGTGGGCTGCCGCCGGAAGCGCCGCGCCCGGCGTGTTGCGTCTCAAGCTGGGTTTACACGGAGGGTGACTTCCCCGGAGTGACGCCCCCACCCTACCCCTCTCACCCGCTCAAGCTTCCCCACTTGCGTTTAGACGGAGGGTGAGATGCCCAGGGCTGCCGAAATTGGTGCGTTCAGCAAATGTACAAGTTCCCCTTACAAAAATGTATTTTAATTTCTCTGGAGTGAGAATTTTATTATGGGCAACTTCAGAAAAAGGGATCTATTGATTTCGAATGACAATAATTGCAAAATAAATGTAGGCAACCCCACAAACTATGTCAATATAAATGAGATTTATTTTGGTGCTGCTGCAGAAAGCATTCTTCTGGGAAATGTCAACAAAATATGTACCAAAAACTAGAAGAGTTTGGATTGAAAGATCTTAATAAATGTAATTCAATAACACCATATTCAATGCATTTCTCCAATTTCGTGAAAGGAGAGCAGCATGAGAAGAAAAATATGAAGTGGTGAGAACTGTTTGTTCAAGATGCTCCTTTCAAGACAGAAATTGTGTCTGAAAAATTCTGGTACGCAGCTTTGTTACTCGCTGCTTCCCGAGTTCATAAAACAGCTTCTGTCAATACCGCATTATTTTGCTGCAGTTAGAGAATTTTTTGACCTTAACTACATAGAAGCAAAAAACAGGATTTCGTCAAAAAGAGCAAGACTAAACGCTCGAATGCGATCAAAATTTACGTTAGAGAACATAGATTGCACAAATTGGAACCACCACGGTAGCTTAGTCAACAAATTAAATAAAAAAAGTTGGCAGATGAAGGAAGAAGAGGAAAAAATTTCATCCAAACAGGAAAAGTAGGTAAAACCTTAAAATTTTCGTTTCATTGCTAGTTAAATAGATTTGGTACACTTCAACAATTTTTGGTACGTTTTCATGGAGGTTTTATACAATCAGAAAAAAAATCGGCAACCCTAAAGATAACAGTGACTGAGTGAGGATGTCGAAATGTAATTCAAGGTACGTGCAAAAAAGAAGATGCTATTTTTAACCTGTAAACTATTTCACGGAGGCCGGCATAAGATATCAACGTATTCGTGGAGAATTCAAGAATTACTTCTTAAACGAAGGCCAAGTGCCTAGGCAGAAACGAATGTGTCAATTGGTTTAATAAGGAATGGAGGCAAATCAATAAAACTTCGACCAGATATAGCGTCTTTTATGACGTTATTGTTAATGCCCAAACTAAGGAATAACGAAATATAACTTGCCCAGCAGATGTATATAGTGACCAAAATAAATGAAATATGCGCGATAGAGTCTGATAACAGGAAGTAGAAATAAGTAACAAAAATTATATCAGCCTAAGTCCTATCACGGGCCATCTTGTGTTAATAATAGCATGGCAGCGAAAAATTTGTGTTACTATTGTTAGAGGTAATTACTTTTGAATTAGATCGAAAATCATTTCAGCTACAGATCATTTCAGCGATAGTTCTTGATAAAAAAATTATATTTACAGCCGTAATAAATACAATCAGACTGACGCTTTGCTTTCAATAAATCTATCAATGTGAAAACTTTAGCCTTCAGCCACTTTTCCAGATCAGGAGAGACTTTTTGGATTGAGATTACGCATGAGAACATGACGACAGAGCAGCTAAGACATACATCCTACCCTCAAGACTGTCTGGAGCGCACTGTCTCTCCGTCGTTCACCAGGCAGTCACAGCATCTAGGGCAGCAGCGTCGACACGCATGGGGTAGTAGTGGGAGGCGTTAGACCGGGGGATTAGGGGTTTTTGAAGAGGCGGGGAGGGAGAGAGGGCGTTGCCCCGGGGAAGTCACCCTCCGTGTAAACCCAGCTTCAGCAAGCTAAATCCGCCGGCTCTTCTACGAACCCTAAATATCCTAGCTAATAGCTTTATGTGTTGAGCCTTCCACCCAAAAAAATTATTGTTGGGTTTAGAAATTTTAAAAAACTTGAATAAATTTGAATTTGAAAAAAATCCCATTTGAGTTTGTTAGAAATAATCCAAGGATTCTAAAACTAACCTTGGTTTTGTTCTAGCATCAAAACTCGATGACGAGTCCCATTTTGAAATATCCATAAAAAAACTAAAAAACACAATTTTTCGTAAAAAAACTAAGGCCTAAATCGAAAAAGTGACATGAGTAAAAAAGGTTTACTTTCACACAATACATAGACTGGTCAATTTTCAAACGAATCGGACAAAAAAAGTTGCAAAAGTGGGACGATCTCCTTTAATGCGCATGTAACACATCGTCCGGTGTCGCAGGGAAACGCGACATCCTTCAGGTGCTGATGAGTGATGAGCACAGCACGAAGCTCAAAGAAAAACAAGTATATTAGGTAAAACAAAGTTTTAATTAACAGTAGTAAAGGAACTACCAATCAGATCACAATTCACCACAATCAGCTTGAAATGGAAATTATTAAAGAAAAAACAATTTGATAGAAGATTTATTCTTTGACGAATTTGACTTTTTATAAGTCAAAACGACTTACACAAATGACTAAGTCACTTTTAGATATAAATTTCAATTTTCTTAATCTACCTGTATTTTACCATAAGAAATTCATTTCGCTCAGTTCGGGAACATTTTAGAAAACCATTTTCAGTTCAACGGTTCAACAGTTTCTCGTCTCAAAGTATTCTCTAACGATATTAATCTGTTTTTGATGTCAGCATTATCATCCTCCAATTTTTGCGATGACTGTTTCAATTTTTCTATTTCATTTGTATTTATGATAGTTTCTCTATCCTGTTCAAGGAGATTATTTTTAAAAGTTTCAATGTATGAACTCATGTCGTTGAATACTCTCTCAAGATTTGCATAGTCTAATTTTATACCTTGTATTACTTCTTCTTCCAACCTCTTAATCTCATTTTTCAAAAAGTCTGTGTGTTCTAAAGTACCAGTTCGAATAACCTCTATTTTTTCCTCAGATATTCTACTATGTTCATCGAGATTTGTCATAATTTCACTGAGTTTTTCTTGAAAACCTGTAGTATTCTCATCTATAGATGCTTGGATAGCATCACTTCTGAACTGATAATTTTCATTGATAAGATTTTCTCTTACTCCTATATATTTTCTGAGATGAAGCCTAAAATTTTCCAAAACTTCGTCAACATATTTTTTATTCGTAGCGTCAAATTCTTCGATTGGAAAAGAAATATTTGCAAGCCTTCTATTATTTAAATCGAAATTTTGATCTTCATCAAGATATTTAAAACCTATTCCAGGAGGTCCTGGTTGTGAAGATAAAAATGATTTTTTTCCTTGTTGTCCAAAAATATTTACGCCTATCATTTTTTATACATAGAATTTTCAATTCTCTAAATTTTCTCTAACTCTCATTGATATCAAATTGTTTACTCGGTCACTCAAACTTTCCACTTCCTGGTTTAATTTTACATTTTTATCAGTTTCATTCTGAAGCATTAATTTGAACTGACTGATTTCATTCTGATTTGAAATAATGTCTCTTGAAAACTCCTGGAAAAGACTTTCTACATCACTCAAGTTCTTAGCTAGTTCTTCCATTTTTCTTAATGGGACTGACTCTGCTCGTAATTCCATTATAATTTTGTTAAGATCATTGAATTTTTCTTCGCTGGATGAGGTTATGGTTGACTCTAAAATTTTCAGCTTATTGTCAACTTCAACAAACGAGGGTGCTAAGGCTATAGTTCTTTCCATTACAAAAAGGTTTCTATCACTTAAATCAGTTAGTTGTGCCTCTAGGCTTTTACGTTTTTCTTCAACAGTATTGTTCAGTGTTGATTCTAAACTCTTCAGCTTTTCTTCAATTTGATCATTAAGTGATGTCTGCAAGCTCATTTCTTTTTCATTCACAACGTTAATTATCCTAATTTCTTGTTCTTCAACTTTATTATTTACTAATTCATTCTTTGAATCAATTTGATCAATAATTTTAGTTTCTAAAGTCTTTAGTTTTTCATCCATTTGATTTTCTATAACTGAATCTTGATTCTTGAAATTCTCTTGAATCTCAGGAATTTTAACTTCAATTAAATTGGTTATCTTAGAGTCCACGAGCTCAAATTTAGCTTCAACTCCTTTAATCTGATCGGTTAATACCGACTCTTTACCTAACAGCTTTTCATCAATTCTAGTTTCAAAACCTGACTCTAGACTCTTCAATTTATCTCCAATCTCTGGAATTTTTACGTCTGTTAGGTTGATTATGTTTGAATCAATGTTTTCAAATTTAGCATCAATTTCATCAATTTTCTTCATCAATGTTGAGTCTATGCTTGATAGTCGTTCATCATTTGAAACAATTTTTGGTTCAAGAGCAACGAATTTTTCAGATAAATCATAAATTAACGTCTCTAAGAATTTAACGATTGAGTCTACATCAGAAAATTTCACTTGTAAATCTGTTTTCAGAGTCACATATTTCTCATCATACTCGTTTATAATTGATTCCAATTCAGTTCTTTCATTTTTGAGAGCTTCAATTGTGTCTTTCAATGACTCTATATTAGAATCTTCAAGTAAACTTTTTATTTGCTCTACATTCTGCAAAAGTCCTTCAGAATTATTTTCACTATTTTCATGTTCATGATTTTCTTTACAGGAAGGTAACAAGACCAATTTTGCTGCATAAATATTTCCACAAGACATTTTTTAAAGAAAAAAAATTAACTGTAGTTTATTTTCTAAAAACTAGTTGGGGTTTATACAGATCTAAAAGAATTGCATGAAAGCTTTCATTTTCTAAACGCTTCAGCATTTCTAGACATAAATGTCCACAAATTACATCACCTATTTTCTGGATTTTGTAAGCAGAGAAAATAATATCAACACGATCTGTTAAGTAGTCTTTAAATTCAATTGGATAAATCAAACCATAACTGTCAAAGTAATAACATATGTTATCTTTCTTATACCAACAAGTCCAATGCGTTCCTAATCCTTTTTTAGTGTCCAAATTTAGGATTCCGCATTCCGTTTCTTGAGGGTGTTTAGGTAAAGGATCTCTCATGTAAATACCTCGAAAATTCGGAATTTTCAATATATTTATGTAGTATTCTAAATCATGTTTAGATAATGGTTTGTTAGGTATTACTTCTTTGGTGGTTTCAAGTAGAGACCCTTTCCACAAGGTTTTTTTTTTCTCCGAGTTATCCGTATACCTGAACCTTTTTTACTTTCCATTGCTTCATTGTGCCTTTTAGTTTCTGACAAGAGTTTATCGTCAGCTTTTTTCTTATTAACTGCGGATGCTATTGCAGCAGCACCTCCAGCCAAAGAGCCAGCAGCCCCAAGGCCAGCTAATAAAGCTGGAATTGTAAATATAAAACCCCCTTTCGTCGCAGTATCTTTAGAAACAAAAGAAGTCTTTGTCTTTTTACAAATAATACACATACCTTTGACCAGTATCTTATTGTTCTTTGTAATTGAATATTGAGGATTATCAGTATCAGTTTTCTTCTTACACTTTACACAATACATTTTTTAAACCCTATTATGTGAATATATTTTAATTTTTAGTAGTTTAAACTCATTTTATCACCGTCAGATTGCAATCGAATTACTCTGTCAGATAGAATCAGTGCATATGCATGTGTATCATCAGGAATATTGGTTTTAAATTCTGCTTTAATTTTAATATCAATTGTAGTTTCCTTGATACGTTCATTTTGTCTGCTGATATCAAACACATAGATGGGATACAAATATTTAAAGTGTCTGTATTCGATAGCACAATTTTCATTAGGTACATAATCTATTAACATCTTATAAGCTGTAGCATAATTGTTAGAATCGAAATCAATCTGTAAATTGTGATCAGGGTATCGTTCATTATTCAGCTGAACATATGCATTCGTCAAGTTACAATGATCGAAAATTGCATTGTTTACAGCCTGTGAATTAGCTTTCTTAGTTTGGAACGCTAAAATTATATATCGAGGTCTTTGAGATCCTGAATTTGGAGTTAAAGTCCAATCTAAGAATTTCTGTTGAGAGTTTACAATTGTTTGTTCCAATTGTCTATTCAAATAAGGAATAGGTAATGTTATTTTATCCTTAATTTGACGATATAGCTTTATTTTATACTCATCAGACAGTTTGTAAGCTGGCATTTTCCAAATTAATTTTGTAATAGTAATTTTACCATCAACTACTTTATCTTGCTGGTTTGCATCTTTCTCATCTGATTTGAATATAGCATTAGAATTATCACCTCTTCTTAAAATCAGAGCATGTTTCACTCCATAAATTACCTTCTTATAATTTTCACAAAATCCAAACACATGTTCAAGTGGGATAGCAGCGCTGAATTTCCCATTAGCTGAACTTAAGTAGTCATTTCGATCGCTAAATCCTTCGTTTGATTTTTCATTCTTCTTAGTATCGACGCTCCAGAAAAATATCATGTTTTCTTTAACATTTCGGGGATAGCTAACTAATCCTTTTAGAGTTGTTGTAATTCCAGGGTAACTATAACCTTCAATTTCTTCATCTCCAATTCTGTAAGAAACTCTATCAAACAAATGCATTAATCCATTGTTGATTATTGTTATTTTTTCATCTTTAAAATTATAATCACTTCCATCTTCTTTATTCAAAGCTCCTTCTATATATATAAAACTTTTACTAGGTAATAGAAACTGATCTTGATTCTGGATAATGATCTTGATATCATTATGTTCACGATTCAAATCAGTACCTATTTGTGGTTCATAGTTATGCTTTTCAATTGATTCATCAACTTTAATATTTTCATTCCATCTTAAAGAATCCATTTTTTAAAGATAATTTTATCAAATTATTTTAATTTCTAGACCTTAGGTGTAATCGAACAGTTACTTCTTCACCTCTAGTATTCAGAGCATGTCCATTTTGATCAGTAAGCCAAATTCTCAAATCATAGAGTAAAGGTTGATATATCGGTAGATAAATTGGTTTATTTGGATTTTCTACAATTTTATATCCTGGTGGGACGTTTGGGAAAAAGGAATATAAAATATTATGCAAAGAACCGTTGAGGTATGAGCCGTTAATTGCGCTACAATGAACGAGTATTGTGTTAACAGACATTATGTTCACTATATTTATACTTTCATGTTCTCCAACACCTTCTAAGATAATTTCTCCAAATCCTAACATTGTATTTAAAGATTTTTCTTTATTGAAAAATACTTTTAACGTAGATGAATGGAGAACTATGACGCATTTCAAAGTATTAGTATTTGCTTTGATTTCAATAAAGCCTGCCAATGTTTTTTGAATGAATTCGTTTATACTTTCTATTTCATAACATCCTGTTGGAATTGTAATTACATTTTCAACACCATTTAATTCATAATAAAATTTATTATTATTTTCATCAATGTTAGGAATAGAATGATACATGTCTAACCCAACCAGTGCCATTTCGTGAAATTTATTTTTGTTCAATTCTATTGCTGGACCAAAGTTTACACTTATGTCACTTTTTCTTTCACTAATTACAATGCTTTGAGATTCCATTTTTTAAACAATAAATCATCAAACACCTTTACTTCAGTAGTATTTAATAGACCTTGCTTTAAAAGTTCATGTGTAAGTATTTGCAGTTCATTAAAAACTCCTGTATTTCCAGCGGTAAACGAACCGAACAATAACTGGTGTCTTTTTACAAGATCATTGATGTTAGATGGTAATACAATAATACCTGATCCTGAAACGTCTGAATCCTCTCTGTGAGGATGACGAGGAGGTATAGGAGAAGATGTACGAGAAGGTATAGGAGTAGGAGTTGGTCTAAAAGTAGACCTTAGTGACGGGTCGAAAATTGGTCTCTGACTTGTTGAAGGACTTTGGTATTGACTCAAAATTGAGGATTCTACTATGTTTGTGTTTCTTAAAGGATTTGGTTCAGGGCTTGATTCACGACTTGATTCACGACTTGATGGACTTGCTGATCTAATTGTTTCAACTGCAGCTTGAGCTTTTTTTCGTTGAGCTATTCGATAGAAGGGTTTGATAAATTTAGAATATTTCTCACCCCTATTTGCTTTTATGGTACCGTCATCCTTCAAATAAGCATCAGTTGAATACAGCATATCATAATAATTATTTTTATCTTCGTCCCTAAAATCAATAGGATTTTGCTTTGTTAATAATTCCCATAATCCAGTTGTGCCTTCGTATACTCTATCTCCAATTTTCAAATCATTACCTAGAATATCTACCTTTTTATTTCCTAGCATAACTTTACTTCCATCCCAACGAATGCCATAAGCTTTATCATACTCATTTCCAGGTTTCCATGCAAAACGCAAGAAATCCAATGCGATAGGCCCAACTACAGTGTTGGATTCAGAAGATGGCAAAGCTAGTTTCTCAACAGGTTTTCCTTGGATAGATTCAAGTTTTTCATGAGGTATATCTTTTATTGCCAACCTAGTTTGTTTAGTTTCGTCAACAATTTTAGATAAAGGTTCAATCAATGGTTTGTAAACTTTTTTAACATCATGGTATAAATCTTGTTCGATTATTCTATCATTTGTGAATTGCTTTTTCAAACTCTTTGCTAAGTTTAGTAAATCTGATTTAGTTTTGATATCAATCAACGCCATTTTTTAAAGAGAAAAATTCAAAAAGACTTTAACTTAATATAAGTTCACTCTGAACTGACATTAAGTTCAGTTGCTGAGATCCATGAAGGTTCATCATAACCTTTCCACTTGACCAGAAGTTTTCCTTTACTCTTCTTGAGAATTTTCTCAATTGCATAAACATCACTAGTATATTTTGATAGTTCTTGTTCATAAAAACTTCCTTTTATTTCTTCACCATCCATATCTTTTAATCTATAAGTAATTAGTTCAGTAGACAGTATTTCGGATACAATGAATAACTCATTAGTGAAATTTGGCAAATAACCCTTCCGAAAGTCTTTCCGTTTCTTGCTTATTCTTACTCTATCCCCAATTTTGAGTTTCGGTGATGTGAAAGTTGGTTCGGTTGGAGGGAATAAGTTATCATAAACCTTTTTACTGTTCTTTTCCAGCGATGCTTGGTTAGGTGTCATTTTTATTGTTCTATGATAGCTATTATTGTAATTTTGCATTAAATCTTGTAAAACATTCACCCATTTTTTAGTTTTCATGTGTGTAAAATATTTCCACATTTTAGTTTTTAACGTCCTGTTGAAGCGTTCCACAACTTGAGCTTTGGTTTCATTTTCTGAACTAAACCACTGAATGTTATGTTTCTTGAATAGTTCTTGAGTGGATTTATTTGTAAACTCTAATCCTTTATCTGTCTGAACTTTAGAAGGAATTCGTATTTTAAATAGTTTTTGAAATGAAGTTTTGATTTCTTCACCTGTCTTCTTACTTATTGGAATCGCCCATGCATATTTACTGAAAATGTCAATTACTGTTAAAATGTAGTTTTTTCCTTGATCTTTATAGTTTTGCATGTCTACCAAATCAGCTTGCCATTGATCATCAATTTTTGAAACCTTCACCCTTCTCGTTTTGAAATTATGTTTTATTGGTTTATGTAGAGTGTGAGTTTTTTGAGTTTCTAACCAATTTCGTACGAGAGTTGAAGATAAGCCGGATTTTTTACCAAGTTGATTCATTCCAGTATAACCAGTCTTTGGATTATAATATAAGTCATTCAAGATTTTATCGCTCACATCAGTGAGCGTGTTTAAAAGTTTTTTGTCGACGAGAGGCCCATTCCTGCCCAACTCTTCCCTGCCATAATTGCGTTAACTAATTTAGCATCTTGCCGAACGTATTCTGATTCATTTGGATCAGTTGCAATTTCAGCGGCTCTTTTTGCTAGAATATCATCAGCATGATTTCTTTCTTTCGTTGTTGGATGTTGTGAATAAAATATGTCATGATTCTTACAAGCCTGATCGAGTGAGTTAACTCCTCGATAACCTTCTTGAATTCGCTTCTGCACCTTAGTTCCTGGACCGCAAAATGAGTAGGTATGTTTATTGTTGAATGAACCGTTCGGGACTTGTTCAGATTGAATATTAGATGGTAATTTCAAATGCATTTCAGGTAATGGAAGTTTTCTAAGCAATGTATTTACAATACCCTTCCCAGTTTTTTCTTCATTAACTATTGATTTCAAATCACTCAAATACTGTTCATTTTCAACAGATAATAAATCTTGATTATAGAAGTCATTATTGTTGTAGATAATCATTTTTTATACTTTATTTAATTAATATATTTTATAGTGATTTAATGCTAGTGTGTTGATACCATCTGGTAATATATGTCGCTTGTCATCATTACCATTTAATGCAACCTTATTTATTTCTTTAGTATATAATTCATGGTTAACACTTTGGATCTAATACATCGTTTTGTATATTGTTTCATTATTCAATGCTCTTTTATATTCATCCATTGTGATATTGTGCTCAGTTATGTTCTTACTTACCCCTTTTGCTTTCTTACTCACGGAATTTTTCGTCTTGTAACAATATAGTTTTGCTCTGAGACCGACGAATTCTTCGATTGGTATTCCACACGTTTCGTCTTTCATTTTCCCAATTACTTTCATATTTTTAGTTGAATATAGGAAGTGTTCTCTAGAATAGTTTGATGTATCATACAAGTCTTTATTTCTTTCCATATCTTTGTACAAATCTTTTGTTTCGATATCATAACATAATGAATCTGTATCTGTAAACAACAACTTTGCCTTATTACCATATTTCTTTTTAATATGATTATAATGGAAATCATACATTAATGTTTTACTTATATCCAATACAGATAACCCTACGCAGATTGGTTTATCAAATTTCAGTCTTTGTTTTTGCATATGACATGCCATCAAATTTTCTGAGAATATTTTAAAACTGGTAAAGTTTGGTTTATTTGCTAATTTAAATAATTCTTTCTCTGACTTTACCAAACACACATCTACTCTATTTCTAATATTTTCAATTGTTTTACCAAATACTGAATTGTTCATCAGCTTGTAGAAGTCTTTTTCAAATTCAGATTTAGCTTGCTGACGCATTCTTGTATTGATATCAATATATGATTTCATCCATGGACTTTCATCAAACTCTAATATTCTATGAATTTTCTCTAACTTCAAACCTAGATCTAGATATTGTGTTAGAGATTTAAGATGTACAACATATTTTTCTCGTTTTCCAAGATGTGGAATTAATTTATATACATCGTTTACTTTGATATTTTCTGGAGCTAATGGTAAATCATTATGGAGAGCATGTAAGTCTTTCGGATAACTTAAATCAACTTCTAATATATAACCTTTATCTGCTTTGAGTTTCGACTTCGGATCTTTCCATTTAAAGTTACCTGTAGGTAATGATCGACACATAGCCCATCCGTAAAGATTATTTGCATCTATGTATGTGATAAAACTATTTGGTTTTCCTTTATCGAATGTTTCTGGAATATATGGATTGTTGGCCTTTGCATATCGTGTTGATATTGTAGAAATCCCACCTCTTATTTCTTTTTCGATGAATAGGAGCATATCAGGATCTTCAAACAAGTCCAATTCTATTTTTGTATGTTTCAGTAGAGCATCGAAAGACAATCCTGGAGCTGTAAAATAATGTGCTGGATCTAGAGAATAAGTTTTCATGCATGTTAGTCTAAATTCTTCAAATACTTCGGCTAGTAATAATGTATCGACTTTTAGATATAAATTATGGTAATCTTTGAATGTTGTACAATTAAAAGCTCTCCACACTTTGAGTGCATGCTGATATTCATCTTCTGAAATATTTTTATTATTTAATCTACTGTAGAATTCACTTTTAGCTGGTAAACTATTAACGTTCATTTTTTCATAACTATTTACATATTCATACGGATAAATACCTTTTTTGTTGATCAACTCTAATTGTTGTTCATTGAGAAAGAACTTCGACAATTCTTTGTGCTCAGATAAATTCTTCGAAAGTTTATCTAGAGATGAAGGTAAAAACCTGTAGCTGTCTAAGAACCGTAAGTCTCTGGTGATATCTTTAATTTTTCCTGTATGTTTACATACATAGGAATCTACTTTTATGATTTGTGTAAAACTAATATATTCTTCATCTGTTTGTGGAATAACGTTCAACTTTCCGGATATATTTCCCAAGTCTTTCACGAACAAATGAGCATCGTAATTAGACAGATTGTGTAGAAACACAGGTATAAAATTAGGATTCCTAATTTTTAAATTACATTTTAAATGAGCTGGACCTCTATAATGACCTGTCAAATGATTGTGGTCTCTAACTTTATAGTTATCTTCCGTAAATTCTCCGCCACATACATAGCATCTTGTGGCTTCTTTATATTTTTCGAATTCATCTGATGGTAAATAGATTTTCTTATTTATTTTCAACAGACTATAAATTCTCTTAGTTTCTTTTTCTAAATATTCTACAAACTTTTATGAAGCATCTTTACCATTATATATTTCTAAACGGGAATATTCATCTGCTTCAGATTTTGTATAGCAACAGAATTAATTAGGATTGTGCTTCTGAATGTTCATGGTGAACTTGAGTTTTGATTTGGTTGACACGTATCTATTTTTGTCAATGTTGATTCGAAGTCAGCATAAATTGTGAAAGGATGTCTAATTGTTTTTTGGTAATGTTTAAATTTCAATTTACCTCCTTCAAGCACATACTTTGTTGGAGTGTGAACTGAACAATCATTAATGTGGTTTGTTAATAAACATTCTTTTGTGAATGGCCATAAACAATATGGACAGACATGTTTTTTATGACCATCTTTAGTTTGCATAAATGGACTTAATGACTTCATTAATACATAATGACTTTTATTTTCATCTGTTAACAATAAAAGTGATATAACATCTTCATTTTTTACCTTTGTTATTCTCAGAGAACATAATTCTTTCAAGTAATTAAAGTTGTAAACATTTACTGACACATTATTGTTTCTCTCAAATTTATCGATATCTTTAAGTTTCACTGGAAATGTTATGTCTCTGAAATTTAACTTTTCAGCTTCAGTTTTTAATCTTTTAGATATTCTATTGCCGTTTTTTTCATCTCGGCAATAATATCTCGCAACACTCCACATAAAGCATTTATAATCGGTATTTTTAATATTAATTAGTTTATAAGTCGACTTTTGAAACTTTTCAGGTAATTCTATATAACTAGATCCTTTGATAGGCTTGTATTCAATAATTTTTACATTGAAGTCTAATAATTTATCTGTTATCCAGCCCGAGGAGTTTTTTGTATATTCTTCAACCTTTCTAATAGCTTCTTTATACAGATCATCAATGTTTGTAAAGTTTTTAGATATGTCTACAAACTTACCTGTATTCATCCATGCTGTTGAATATACTTTTTCATTTTTTTCTTTGTATTTATAAAATTGAACTAAAATTGCCAATTGTATCTTCATATTATCAAACTTTTGCTCTCTCAATATTGATTTCACAACCGGGGTCATATTCCTCATGAAAACTGTCGGATCTATAACTGATATATCAAAGAACATACTCGTATATTCCAGGCATTTTTCATTTATAGCACATTTTTTTCCTCTGAATTTACAGCCATAAACGTTTCTAAAATGCTTCTTTGATTTCTTATGCTGTTCTAGATTTTTTACTTCTACTTTACATATTTTACACACCTTCTTCTCAAAATATGAATCGGAAATTAATTCTTGATTATGTTTTTAATATGCCTAGTAGATTTTAGATGTGTTTTTAGATCAGAGACATTTATATTACATATATTACAGAAATCTTTGTTTTCATCAAAATACAGATCCGAGATTAATAGTTTACTCACGTTTTTATTGTGTTTCATGCTTTTCTCATGTCTTCTCAAGTTGATGATGTAAATATTACATATATTACAAAAATTGTTACATGAAGTCATCTTTACTGAAATTTTCTTTAAATTATTATGCCTTTTTGTATTCTTAGTATTAGATAGATGTGATACATTAAATGATTCCATTTTTAATAAATTATTTTCTCAGTATATTTTAAAAATTTCAATGTATTTATCCAATGTCAATTTTAAAGTATTCTGAAAATTTATGTTAATCAAAATGAAAAGCAATATTCCATATGAAGTAATAGGTGCTCAAAAATTTGCAAAATCGATGTATTTACTTTATTTACAATCAAAGGTAGCTCATTCTCTCGTTATTGCCTAACGAGAGAACCAAATAAATAAACTTAATAAAATGGAAGATATTATTACAGATATTCAAAGAGAAGTTGTTCTCAATACTGCAAAAATAAATCAATTGCAATTAGATGTTGATCAAATTCAAAATGATGTCGAATTAAATAGGGAAGTTATAACTCAATTAGAGTCAGATATCATTCATCTTGAAACATTAATCAGTAACGATTCTTATGACACCAATGGTACCTTTTTCTCTCGTAATTGCCCAACGAGACAACCAATAAGAAAGAAAAATACATTGAAGAATTGAACTTAATGAAGTAGCAAATTTAAAAAACAATGTTTACAATTGCTACAAACAGAAAATAAATTTTGGAAAGTCAGTTGTATTTTATTAGTTAAATAAAATGGTGTATATGAGGAAAGACAGTAAAAGAAATAATCAAAAGAATCACTTCATTTTTCCTTCTCCTGGCTTGAGATGTCTCATCGTAGGGAGATCAAACTGTGGTAAAACTTCTTTATTAATAAAGCTTCTGTTAGAAAAATTTGTCGATTTTAATCATCTTTTTCTGTACAGTAAATCAATACATCAACCAGAATATAAACTGTTGAAGAATGCTTTTGATAAAGGCTATAACCAATCTGAAATAATTGAATTATTTGAAAAGGGCAATGGTAATATTGACGATTTCCTTGAGAATTTACCTATTAAAAGAAACTCAAAATCTAAAATTGAATATTTTCAAGATATGACAGCTATTCCCGATCCAAGTGACGTAGATTCAAAAAAGAAAAATCTTTTTATTTTCGACGACATAGCAACTGAAAGAGATCAAAGTCCAGCTGATAGCTTTTACACTAGAGGTAGACACAACAACTGCTGTTCAATCTACTTATCACAAAATTATTATTTATTACCGAGACAAACAATTAGAACAAATGCTAACGTTCTAATTCTTTTTGGTTTAGACTCAACTGATATGAAGAACATTTACACAGATATCATATCTCAGGACATGCCCTTTGATGAATTTAAAGAGTTTTGTTCAAACACATTCAAAGAACCATATAATTTTATCTTTATTAATAAAGACAGACATCCACTTCAGGGTAGGTACTTTCAAAACTTTGAAAAAATATATATTCCTAAAAAATACTTCAAAGAATGGAATTATTCCTAAACATACTATTTATTGTTATTGTTTATTATACAAAAAAATTAAGTTGAAAACTGAAATTGGGTAAAAAAACGCAAAACAACCCCGAAGTACCGGTTCTTCATCAGATCTCATCACGTCTTCACACTTGGTGCAGATCGGTGAGCTCTATTACATGGTCTCTTTAGTCCATAACACAGTGTATTGGCGTCGTAATCTGATTTTCACGTCAGCCGACGCATTTCACACCATTCATACAGACTTCTGATTCCATGTAATATATTTGGGGTTGTCTCTCTTCAACTTAACGCATCATTCACAATCCAACTATGGCCACTCATTGAATTGCACAGACACGGTTCGTTTAAGAGCCACGCGTGGAAGGCAAGATATCAAGAGCAGTACGAGTACTGTTACATATCTCCGAAACCGTGAAAAACCCTTCCGGGAATCTCAGGAATCGAACCCTCAGCTGCAATGGTTTTCATAACGCTAACCCAACACGTTACCACTGAGCTAATGATTACCTAATTTAAATTGAAAATTTTGGTCTATTTATCTTAAACACTCTTAAACTTTTCTGAAAACATTTAAAAATGCTTCAGTTGTACATTTTTTCAGTCTTGTTAAAACTTTCATTACTTTCATTCATTAAAAGAGAAAAAAAACAAAAATACTTAATATAGGCAGCATTCCTACTTAGGATTTACCATTTACCATTGATAAGTGTCTTTTAAACCGTTTGCATAAGTTAGAAAACTTTCACGTTAGACGAGACTCGAACCCACGGAGTCCCGACAATAGCTTCCTGCGGTAGCGCCTTAGACCACTATGCCACAAGATAGGTGAAATCGATGTGAAATTGTTGTGTATACTTTTTACATGTCTCTTCATTATATAAATTATTTCGTTTTAACATCTCTGTTCAACATTCTATTTATTATTTTAAATTCAATTTTGTTTGTTTTCAATAGTTTTTTTATGTAATAGTTCAGACGTAATCATATATGACTAAAATTTGACAAGTCTACCACGAAATCTCAGTTCATTTTCTATGTACGCCTTAGAAAAAAATGATTTAATGGGATACTAATTTGAATTTGAACAATTTTTTGCAAATAAGGAAAATGATTAAAACGGAAGTAGTTTTTATTGATGATACCCTTGTGGTTAGATTAAGAAAATTGAAATTTATATCTAAAAGTGACTCAGTCGTTTGTGTAAGTCGTTTTGACTTATAAAAAGTCAAATTCGTCAAAGAATAAATCTTCTATCAAATTTTTTTTTCTTTAATAATTTCCATTTCAAGCTGATTGTGGTGAATTGTGATCTGATTGGTAGTTCCTTTACTACTATTAACTAATGTAAATTAGAACGTTCTAAGTCACTTATATAAGTTATTAATGTGTTTGATTACCTTCTTTCAAGGTGTATGCATGTATGCCTGTCTGTATGCCTGAAATTACGTCAGAGTTTAAATGCATGTAACACAGTACAGAGAAGAGAAGTAACTTCATTTCCAGAGTCGGCTATTGTGACGTCATAACAATTGTGACGTCACAGCGACAATCATCCACTCAGAGCACGGATGTGAATGACGTGACCTTCTGTATGAATCGTGAGGGCTTTCGCCACGGTTGTCGTTTAACAATAATCGTGATGGCTATTCGTAAAAAAAAGTGTTCGTACCAGAATTGTTCAAGTAACAGCAAAGACGACTCAAAGCTTAGGTTTTTCAACTTCCCTAAAAAATTATACCTAGAATGGATTGCTGCATCTGAAAATGAAAAATTGTAAAGTTTATCTGAGTTGTTTGAGAACGCATCGACATATTTGTGCTAAGCACTTCCACCGGTCTGATTTCGCAAGAACATTATCACCTTTAAAGGCTAAGAGTTGGCTGAATGAGGATGCAATACCACAAAAATATGTTGACATTCTTAAGTCTGATGAAGGTAAGTGTTTATTTGGGTACATTAGCCTGACCTAGGAAAGTTTGTTACCGTTATGATCATACTAAAATCATCTCATTTTTAATTTATTTCCTTTGAAATTCGTCTACATTTTGTTGGGTTTTACTTATTCCTTTTGTGGATTATTCGTTGGCTTTCATAACATATCAGTCACTTTATAGTATAGTTTCATGTTTATTTCCCAATGAGTTGCACTTATATAACACTTTTATTTATAGTTTGCATTCCTTTGATATTCTCCAAATATTACACTTCTTAATCAATGAAGAAGGACAGTTCAAGATCTTGAGTTCGATTCTTAATTTTAGTGTAGAAAGTCCAACGTTGTTGGTGAACCTTTGTTTCCTTGCACTCATATTTGTATAATAAATGTACTTCTGCCTGAAATTTTGCTGATACTTTGATTTAACATTTTTTCTAATAATATGTGTTGTTGAATATCCTGCTATTTTTTGAAAACAGTCATGAATTTATTAATTCACTGTACAACTACCAATTTTGTAGATTTTGACCTCAGAAATACCTATACCTAGCTGTGATTCTCAAATCAAGGGTCATTGAAGTAAAGATCACAAGTGCTAATATAGCTTAAAGAATTGTAAACCCATTGTTAGCTGTATTTTATGTTTAATTTCATAGAAACAAAGTTCATTTTTTAATAAGGAGGATGAGACTTTGTCAGAAATATAAACTAACACACAGTTGCTATAGTTGATCAGAGCTTTGGATTTTTGTCCAAACCTCACACTTGTGCCCAAAAAAATATAGTCCAAAAACTGCAAACCTTTTTGAGCTTTTATCAAGGACAAGGTCAGTATTAAAAAACTCACAAGACAGAGTTAACAAATGAAAATACCCCTTTGAACTTTATCCTAGATCTGAACTCATAGATTTGCAACCAAAAAAGTAATATAAGCATGTAAATACACGTCATTGTTGCTTCAAATATGCTGGATACAAATATTTACAACTCAATCACAAATTTGCATTTTGTTCAGTGATATATGAGATGTAGAATAATACCCCTGAATGAATTTTGAAAAGTTATTTCTTGAACAACAAAAGTTATAATAAATATGCAATATGAGCTTACATTGTTGTATTAAATTCATTTTTCATCATTTTCCCATATTTTGTAAAATATCACTGAGTTGCTCAACATGTGAGGATGACTAATTACCTAATAGTTCTTTTAGTATAAAAGGCAGGGGATATGAGAAGCTGAAAATATTCTAGCTCTGTTTTTATTATCTGCACTCATATTTGTTTCTATTAAAGTAGCAGTATATTTATACAACTGTCATGTTGGTTACAATGTTCTGAAAAGTTTTCATGTTAGCCATGCTTAGAAGGCACTGTGTAACAGTGATGGATGTGTTTTGTTCTTGAAGTATTCAGGCTCAAATTTGATACCCTGATTCCATACAACTCCTATTAAATGATAAAATTGCAAATATTTATATATTAATTGTCAGTCCTGTAAGAAAAAATGGAAATAATTCCCAACGAATAAAATACTGGAATGAAATAAAAGCCACTCGAAGAACTAAATATTACTGGAAAAACATGATAGCCTCTTAATGAAATTGGATTTTAGAGACATGGATTTTGGCCAACCTGATTGAAAGAGTTGTGTGTATCATTTATTTCTCATTGATTGTTATTTGAATATACTCGTTGTTCATACTTTTTTTAATTCTGAACAATGGGGTATTTAGGTTTCAATTTAGCCAAACAATATTCAATTAGGGCAAAATAGATTTTAGCCAACCCTGTGACAACCTCTCAGGTTTTAACAGAAGGAGAATGATTTCGCTGCAAAGAGCTAACTTTGGGTTTTTTCTTCCTCACAGCTAATGCTCAGCCCATGTTCCCTGCAAAGAGAGTTTCTCCATCAACCTCTGACGAGTCTCCGTTAAAAAAAAATGAGGACTACAATCGGAACACCTCTCAGAGCCCCAGCACGAACGCCTGTTAGGAACCTTGTCAAAAGCCTGCCCCACAACCCAAATCAGCTTCCAATCAGCACCCCTGGACTCCCAGCCATCACTTCAGGAGCAGTCCCTGTGATTACCCCAACAAAGATTTCAGTCAGAAGACCCATGAGGACTCCCATCAGAATCCCCCTCAGATCGTCTGTGGCAACCCAAGTCAAAGCCAGAGTCACAAGTCCTGCCACAGTTTTGTCAAAGGCCTCCATCAATGCTGTAAGGAGTAGCACTCCAGTGATGGTTGGTGTCAAGAGTGTTAATTAACCTTGCCTAATAAGTGAGCCTTTAGTGAAGGAGTAATGTATTTATGTATCCAAATTTTTTTATTTTTTAAATTTTTAAAGTGGTCTTAAACTTTTGATCAGCAGTGTTTATGTTTCCAATGTAGTTTCAAAAGATTGTAGTTCGATTAAGGACTGCCCAAGGTTAATTCTAACAATTGTGTTACATTTAAAAAGTTTGGTTTTTATGTTCGGAATGCTTCTTATCTTAGTAGTAGCTCAAACTTGTTCATAACACAAAATCAGGACCTTTATTTTTCAAAATGATTTATTCTTCATGTGTTGAGCCTTCCACAACTGTTGTGTGGCTTGTGTGATCATGATTGTTGATGTGTTCTAGCATTCTGGAGGTAACAATATAATTGAATCACAGAAGATGTGAGGAAAAAAGGTTGTTGGGTCTCATGATGTGTTGTATAAAATAAACTGTTAGAAATATAGGTATATGGTATATATATGGTATAGGTATATACCAAGCCTTTTCCTCTTTTCACGTAGAGGGTGGCTAGCATCATTTACATGATACTTTACAGGGAATGTACATGATAGGGGTTCCCCAGGCCCCTAGTCACGCCCGAGCTTTAGGCCTCATTATTCTCTCGTTTAGTGCTCAGGTAACATTCCTTGAGGACAGTGACCATACTGCAGGCAACGACCCTGATTTTGCCGCATCAGCGTTTTTCACGCCAACTGCCGCTCACAGGGATCGAACCTGGGCATGAAGCATAGAACGCAAGCGCTCTATACACTCGGCCACTGCGAGGCCATATATAAATTCCATAAAAGTAAATAAGACTTGGGTGTCTGATTGCGTTCTGTCGATAGCATACTTGCCGCAACCTATTATGTCGCTGCCAACATGTAGTCGGCTCGCACTGTTCAATGGTCGTCAGACACCTCGCTATCCCAACCGTGCTCACACGTCTCAGCTCTGTTAATTCAGCCTGTCATCGCCACCATGACGTACAACCTCATCCGTGGAACCATGAAGTGCCAACCAGGCATGTGTTGCTAGTTTCCCTAAGTGCCTCGCCGGCTGGGGGGAGCGTTCGCTGGAGGGCGCTGGAGCCGGTCGTCGGCATCTCGCAATGTCTTCGGGAAGCTTTTCTCCGGCACCGGGGACGTCGACGCTCCGCTGCTCTACATGCGAGCCCAAGGGATGTAGCGGACGCGGTGAGTGTGCTGTCGGTAGGGGCGCTTTCGTCAGACACCCTTGTCCGTAGGTCCAAGGAATTCTTCCTTGATAAACATCCCGTTTCTCGGTGCTAGTATCAAAAATTACCGCAGCCTAACTGATTATCTACTACTTGAGCTTGCTCGTTATTAAACTTGTACTTGAGCTTGCTCGTTATTAAACTTGTACTTGAGCTTGCTCGTTATTAAACTTGTACTTGAGCTTGCTCGTTATTAAACTTGTACTTGAGCTTGCTCGTTATTAAACCTGTACTTCAGCTTGCTCGTTATTAAACTTGTACTTGAGCTTGCTCGTTATTAAACTTGTACTTGAGCTTGCTCGTTATTAAACTTGTACTTCAGCTTGCTCGTTATTAAACTTGTACTTGAGCTGGCTCGTTATTAAACTTGTACTTGAGCTTGCTCGTTAATTAAACTTAAATTTAAACTTGAGCTTGCTCGGTAATGAAAACTTAAACTTGAGCTTGCTCGTTAAACTCTAACCTAAAAACTTAAAATTGAATTCTTTCTTACGCTCTCGTAATCTTCAGATGGCTGCTATTGGGGAGGCCGTATATGTGGGCTGCCGCCGGAAGCGCCGCGCCCGGCGTGTTGCGTCTCAGCAAGCTAAATCCGCCGGCTCTTCTACGAACCCTAAATATCCTAGCTAATAGCCAATCAGCAAACGTCACTTAACTTCTTTGCTGTATTTGTTTATGTATTATCACCCGTAACAAATTACCTTCATTTTCACACGGGTTAAGGAATAAATTGAATAAATTAAAATGTTATATAATTTTTCCCCACTCGGTTTTTTCAATATGGCGCCCAACGTGGGGCCGAGTGGGGCTCGTGTTTGCGTCCGTCTCGTGAGCGCGCTTTCCCTGCGGTCCGGCGAGTCACTTCGTGTCCTGTACTTTATCGGCAGTGGGCGTTCGTGCGTTGGTGCGTATTCGTGTGCGGCTTGAGCTAACTTTGCGTGTTGGGGTATAAAGAGGTGTCTCATTTAAATAATAAACAAAATGGATTTAAAATATTTTAAGCACAGTCGAAAATATGTGAGATCGGAAGTTACTAAAATTAATAATGATATTCTTGCTAATTCTAATGCATACTCTCTCAGCATAAAACGCCTGACTATCAAACGACTAGAAACCTTGCAGGCGGAGCTTAAAGAGTCGAATAATTTGATTAGTAAAGCATTGTGTGAGGAAAAAGATGCGGACGACTCTCTTTATCAGGAGCGGGGTTGGCACGACCGCTTTTGGCAGCGTGACGTCATGCTTTGGCTAAGCGTGACGTCACAATAGCCGGCCGCTGATTGGGCTATTTCGTGTACACTTTCTGCCAGACGTACAATACCTCGACTGCGCTGCTTCTGGCATTTCCAGCTGTTCTTTGTTTGCTCATAACTTTTACCTAGTCAAATACGATTGGAATAGAAATATAAGTAAATCTAAAACGCTGGGGCTGTATTATTTATTCAATGAATACTTCATCGTAATAAGTTTGTTTGCTCTGGATCATATTTTAACGAGCATTCAAAAAGACATTTTTACACCTGTACCTGCATAACTTACAAAAGCTATCATTTACGTGTTGTTTGAGGGTATAGTATATCAATGTTTTGATCCAAAAATTCGAGAATTAATGTCAATGATTCCAAACCAACAATATTCGTCAACACGAGCTTTGGGGAATTAGAGACTGGTGAGTTAGGGTCATCGACATGACACATATTTTCGGTAACAAAATTCCGACGCAGATTAAATGAAATATTTACATTTAGGAAGGTAAAAGTGCACTCTATATTTTCTACTAATGGATGGCAGTAACGCTTTATCATGAAACTAAATACATGGACATAATTCAAGTTTAGTTTACTAATAAATACTATTCTTTCTCCAACAGAAGAACACCAATTCAACTTAGTTGATTGCTCCTAAAAGAAAGTACTCAACAGTGAGTACTTATTATTTCCTATAACAAGCTACGTTCAGCAACTCATCGAAAACAAATAGTAAAACTAGACAAAAGTGAACAAACATCTCCATGTAACATGAGTAGTCAACATAATTCTCATATAATACGCATCTGTGAAGAGTGCGTAATATGTTACACCACGACGATTAGATACTGAGTTAGTTTAAGCCTCTCACACCACGTCATAGGTGGTCCCAAGAAAGGACAGCAGAAGAAGCCATTTAGTGTGCAATTAAGGGAATGGGGAATCAAAGGACGAGATACGTCCACACACATCACGCACAGAAACAGCAGGATTGAAGAATGTTATTGAAATATGATAAAAGTGGACAAAGAAAGTAACAGTGAACCGAAAAAAAAACACCAGTGAACCGAAAAAAAGATAGTCCGTAACAAAATCAAACATATATTTACATCTTTTTCTGTGTTTGAGCTAATTCCCACAGATTCATTAGTTGGCTCCTTACACCAGGAAATAAAGGCGTCGGTTATCGATGAGAGCTAACGGGGATTTCTGTGACGAAAATTGACACCAGAAAATTAAATGAAACATTGTCCATAGCGAGAGAAAGTGAAATGTGGGCGGCCCAAAATTAATTGACCTTTTAATTGGTTGATGAAAGTAGAGCTATGAACACTATGATGTTAATTCTTATTTCTTCGAATAAAAAATATGTTTATGCTTACATATAACGTGCTACTTTATTAACTCAGCAACTAGAAAGCTACTCTCGCTTTCCTTCGGTTTCAAACCCACAATTTATCATGCTTCACTTGACCCCTCGTTCTCCAAATTTGTTCCCTAAGCGAGGTTTTCTTGTGGGACTCGTCACGAGTTATGTAACAAAATCAACAAATTTACACTAACTTAATAAACTTTTCATGAAATAGCTTAACTCTCTTGTAATGCGCGATGGAGCGTTATTTAAACGATAAAGAAAAAAGTTCAAATTGTAAAAACGGCCGTGGCTATCACTTAAAGAGTCCTGTTTTCAAATCGTAGCTTTCATAAACCATATGTTGTTTATCTTTAGAAGAAAATGAGTTTCAAAATCCTAGCATTCATAGTATTTTTTTATCAGCAAATTAAAAGGATCGGTTACTTCTGGGGCAACATATACAACGATAATAAGTTCAGCAGATCGTAAATAATGAATCAAAAAATATATATTATGATCACTAATATGGAATTACTATTTGTTCAAACACACACATTGCACGAGAATTGTAATAAGTCAGCGAATAGATTAAGAATAAATGAACTGCTAATTATATAAAGAGCTAATAATAACACAAGCAATAATTTCAATGTTAACCTGCTTGTTTTTTTCTTAGTCACTCAGACTTCTACAATTAGGAGAAATACCACAAGTGTACGGTAAATTATTCCGTCCTTCCTCTAAGCAAATTTACATACTTGTATTTAATTCTGATTGAGTTTCCACCTTCCGTCCATGCGTGACAATCTTATCATTGACACTCTTCAGCATCACATGCAACAAATTGACAGTCTTTTACACGACCGCAGATACTTTGTCACATGAATATCGCTGCGCTCAATTCAATACAATACGGCGGAACGAAAGTAAAGCGAAAAGGAATTACGGAATTAGCTGACAAATGAAGAGAAATTTAATACACAATTCTTAAGAAAGAGCAATACGAACATGTATACAATCGTGCACCAATGCTGTTCATTACAAAGAAATAAATAACGAGCAACGAAAAGAATTGAAGCTATATTTTTCCAAAATCAAGTCTTATTGTAACATTGCATTGATGTGTAGTTTTATTTATTTTATCACTAGGATTACTGCTCCCTAAGGCTTTATTGATGTGCTTAATGCTTTGATAAGTCCTGCAAGTCACATAAAATTTGATGAAGAACTCCTTCACATCAGCAGCGCACAATATAGGCGGAGAACACGCTTCATCAATGACCTTCTGAGCTAGTTCACAGAAACCTTGAACATGACTGAACTTATCAAAACAGAACAAAAATACTCTCTCCTAGTTCATGATTGTTTCAATGAACGATTTGCTGCAGTAATGGAGGCTTCGTTGCGCATCATTGCTTTGTACATATTCTTTGAATGACACGAAGAGGTGCGTGTTTAGGTCTTCAGGCGCAAGAATTAACGAACACGTAGAGCAGTCTTGTAACATTGAACCTTTCTTACTTCGGTGATATCTATCAACTTTCATAGCAACATACCCACTCAAGTAAGCTGCTGCCTTGTTGACCTCGGCCGACTCAAACAGTGTTCCAACCGATTCGTCGCTATCTAAGTGCTTCGCGGTAGTCATGTCTTCGTCGTTGAGTACAACCGGCGGCGGAGACAAATCCTCATCTTCTGGTCGCTGAATCAGAGGCGGAAAACAGTTTAATATTTACACATGCCGACTTCCATATTCAAATAGTAAAAAGTGGTGGTAGTGGTGGTTGTGGTGGTAGTGGTGGTGGTGGTGGTAGTGGTGGTGGTGGTGGTAGTGGTAGTTGTGGTGGTGGTGGTAGTTGTGGTGGTGGTGGTAGTTGTGGTGGTGGTGGTAGTTGTGGTGGTGGTGGTAGTTGTGGTGGTGGTGGTAGTTGTGGTGGTGGTGGTAGTTGTGGTGGTGGTGGTAGTTGTGGTGGTGGTAGTTGTGGTGGTGGTGGTAGTTGTGGTGGTGGTGGTAGTTGTGGTGGTGGTGGTAGTTGTGGTGGTGGTGGTAGTTGTGGTGGTGGTGGTAGTTGTGGTGGTGGTGGTAGTTGTGGTGGTGGTGGTAGTTGTGGTGGTGGTGGTAGTTGTGGTGGTGGTGGTAGTTGTGGTGGTGGTGGTAGTTGTGGTGGTGGTGGTAGTTGTGGTGGTGGTGGTAGTTGTGGTGGTGGTGGTAGTTGTGGTGGTGGTGGTAGTTGTGGTGGTGGTGTTAGTTGTGGTGGTGGTAGTTGTGGTGGTGGTGTTAGTTGTGGTGGTGGTGGTAGTTGTGGTGGTGGTGGTAGTTGTGGTGGTGGTGGTAGTTGTGGTGGTGGTGGTGGTAGTTGTGGTGGTGGTGGTAGTTGTGTTGGTGGTGGTAGTTGTGGTGGTGGTGGTATTTGAAACTACTTCTCTTCTCTGTACTGTGCATGTAATTACGGAGAGAAATTTCAGGCCAAAATGACTGTTTGGAGAAATATGAAGAAATACAATGAGGGGGATACAAGTCTCGTCATAACCAAGGTAGATCTGGTTGAAAAATCGGTAATTAATCACAAGTAGAAAGAATCGGTAATCAATCACAGGAATGAAATATACGAAAGGAGTGGAAAACGGCAATGAATTATTTGTTCTCATTGACTACTTTTTTTCTATTTCAAGGTCATTATTATCAATGAAATCTCAACTGTTTGCGCAAGTACGTTTTCCCTACCTCTCGCCTAACTAGTTCCATAATACATAAAGGAATAAAATATATCTGTCGGGACAGTGCGCACCTGCTTTCACTGTGCCAAGCATTGCTTTCGTTCGGCTTCGATCATCTTTTATAGTGATCGATAACGCGGTCGATGGCGTGCTAGCGCGGTAATTTCTAGTCCTGAGTTCGAGTCTCGCGAACTCCTCGTACATTTATTTCATTTGAAAAACCATGTGGAAGCAGTAGCTTCCTGTACCAGATTCATTAACGGTTTCTGGGGGTGACTAGACTTTGAACTCTCGATACATAAGGGAATAAAATATATCTGTCGGGACAGTGCGCGCCTGCTTTCACTGTGCCAAGCATTGCTTTCGTTCGGCTTCGATCATCTTTTAGGGCGGTCGATGGCGTGTTAGCGTGGTAATTTCTAGTCCTGAGTTCGAGTCTCGCAAACTCCTCGTACATCTGTTTAATTTTGTGCTACAAATACAAAATTAAGGAACAAATGTAAAATGAATCTATATAACATTCCACACCTCGTGTGAAAATTTCAGAAACATCCGTCGGATACTGACGGACAGTTTTTTTTGCCTGAACGGTCACCTATGGTGAATTTACTTCAAATATAGAGAAATTTGCGGACGATTTCATATGGCCGGGTGGCATAGACTCCAGTCTCGCGAATTTCTACACCGCCTACTCCTCTCCCTCCACCTCCGAGCAGCTACAGCACCACCTCCGAGCAGCTACAGCAATGTTAGGTTAGGGTAATTAAGGTTAGGTTAAGTTAACTCAAGTTGGGTTAAGTAGGTTAGGTTAAGTTAGGTTAGGTTGGGTAAGGTTAGGCCAAGTTCAGTTAGTTTAAGGTTAAGATAAAAAAGTTTGGAAATGCCTGTTCTTGAGTGCCGAGATGGAGGGTCGAATGGCCAAACACCAGCGGTCGTTGTCATAACTAATTATAAAGATTTAATGCAGGTTAACTTCGGTATTCCACTGTACTATCCACTTACTAAGTACTTGTAGTGTTTATAATGCAGTGATTAATAATAACTGTATAACGAACAGATAGGTTAATAAACCTCACTAGTACTACATAGTTAAATAATTGGTGCGAATGGCAACTTGATGTAGCAACACGGAGGTGGAGGGAGAGGGGGTGGGCAGTGTGGAAATTTGCGAGACTGGAGTCTACGCGGCCGGGTAATTTGGAACATCGCATCCGTCTATAGGGTAGCTGCACAGACCATATACTAGAAAATCCGCAACTTATCACTAAGCGAGTTTGAAATCCGGCAGCGATGACGTAGGTGCCAATTGGCCAATGAGGAGCCAAGAAATTGTGACGTCGCGAAAAATCGGCAGGAGACTCTGTTTGAATCTGAAAGCAGTTGTGACAGAGGTGTGACTAAGATTGCTGCAGAAATGGCCCCGTACGTACGCTTTAAAATGTGTTTGATGGAAAATTGTGGAAATGATAACCGGCAATGTCCTGATTTGTCGTTTTTCCTATTTCCAAAAGGAAATTACGACGAGTGGATGGCAGCATGTGGTAATGTAATGTTGATAGATAAGAGATCCAAAAGGCCAGAGAGGGCTTATGTGTGTGCCAACACTTCTCTCGTTCAGACTATAACTTCATTTTGTCTCCATTCAGAAATGCGAGAAAATTATTGAAATCTTTAGCAGTTTAAAAAAAACTGTGGAAGACCAAGGTAATGTAAAACTTTCAGTTGTTTCGTTTATTCCAAGTTAACGGAGTAAATCAAAGTTTCAATAATTATGATTTTCCTTATACCCTTGATTTTGAAAAATGAATGGCTGTTGGATTGACGTATAATAGCAGTGTGTTAGGAGTAGAAATTTTATGGGCTTCAAATTTTTATCAAAAATATAGTAAGAAATATTGTTGGTAGCTTTAGCTGAAAAAAATCATGCCGTAAATAACCCAAAAATTTAATTTACATTAAGAAAAATAAATGCTATGCTTTTCATGCAAGATTTAGTTGCAAATTCTATTCTAGAAGTAATTATTCAATAGATAAATTAATGCTGATTTAAATTGTCTCAAATTGGCTATAATTTTGTATTGCCAGTAAGGCGGTAACTACTTGTATTGTATTCAAATTTGATTAGTATTTATTTTTGCATAAGTGATGGTTAAACACTTTTTATCATCCTTTGTTTTTTATTCAAGTTTTTTCAATTTGCTTGCAACTTATAAGATACTCTAAAATAATTTATTTATGGCTATTGTGTGAAGTAATCATTGTGATATCTTGATTGCACTCAATGAGCATGAATGATCCATTTCAAATAATTTGGTTGGCTTTTTAAGATTTACAGTTATTTTTTAATCGCACATTGCCTTTATTATAATGAAAAGAAACATCATGCACTTCTGTACTTTAGTAGGAAAATAGTAGCATACCTACTCTGACTTTACACAGCTTTAAAATGAATGATTAGGTTTTGAATAAGTCAGCTTTCGATCCTGCATCTAGTCACTTTCAAAGGTGATCTTTAATACTATCAACAGTGACCAGACAGGGTTGTTCATAAAGTTAGCCTTGTAGAGTTGGCCACCAAAGGTGACCATACAAAGTTTACATAGTTTGTATATGGTTCTTCTTGTTTAATTCAAGGTCCAGAAACATGATCAATGGGCCTTTCTTGAAAAAAAAATTTCAGAGTAGGCTACATGGAATCTCAATTGTTATGAACTTCAATTTTAAATATAAATTTTACTAAAATTGAGTGAATAAACATTTAGTTAAATGGAATAAAGCTTATTGAGATCAAAAGCATTCATATTGAGATTGGGGAATTTAAATAATAATAATAATAATAATAAATTGAAATTTCATATGGATCAGTACAACAGTTTACATGATACAGGGGCTAGAAGCTGGGTACTGGGTTGATTTACTTGAATACAAGTTCATAAGTCATATGGTTAATTTTACAATGAAGGGGTAAAAAGAACATATTTATTGCATCTCAAAAGCTGTGTTTTGAAAATGGTATGGGTACTCCAGAAGCCAACATATCCTGAGCCATACATAGAATATGCATTCAGTGAATAATCTACAGGTATTGCTAGATAATTTTTGAAATTTTCCAATAATCCTTTTCCCTGTAAGTTATTGATATTAAGATCAACAAAGGCTCTGCCACTCTCTGTAGAAATTTCATTCTACTTTCAGTTGGAGCAGAAATGATTTGTCAACAGAAATAGGGAACATAATTCAAGTTCCACAATGAATTTCAGTTCTGCGCAAAAGGTGTGTTCGTCCAAAAATGCTGAAGATTTGGAATATATATACCTTTCTTCCAATTGGATATTCAGAATTCTGTTCCTGTTTATTATAAAATGTTTATTACATGTTTAAGGAGACCATTTTCAATTTTCGACGTTAAAAAGTGATGGAGCTTATGTTGCTTGTAAAAATGCAAAAAAATTCAAATATATGGATTGAAATTTTTCTTATTGCAAAAAATCTAAACTTTTGCAGCATGAAAATGTGTTTAGAATTTAACTTCGCACATGTGAACCAAATTTTTGGCACAAAACCCTTGGCACAAAAAAGGTGAAGGCACACAAAAGTGTTTGGATCGAACAAGTAGATGCTTAGCATGGTGTAAAAGTCTGCATTAACCTGTATGTTGGAAAGAATGGGCCTAAGTGTCAAATTTTTTAGCATGGTAGTTCTGTAAGCCAACTCTTGTTAGCTGTGTGCTGTAAACATTTAGTGGGAATAGACACATGTAGAGAGGGAATGAGAATAATAGTAGATTAGGTCAGCAGTGTGATAGGGGAGTTAAAAATTCCATTGAATACTCTGTCCCTGGATTGTACATAGCAAGTATGAGAAGAAGAGGGAGACCTTTTTGAATGTGTTAGAGCGGTATGGAGAGAATGTGTGTTATGCCAGATGTGCGCAAGATGATTGTGGTATGATTTGTCTGGCTGGACTGGTTCAGGATTGTAATTTAATTTTTGTAGATGCTTCAAAAAATTTTCTTATACATGGCTGGAGTTTGAGAAACTGACTACATTGAGATAGTCATCTAGAGTGGGTTGTAGTGACCTGTCATACCTGAGGGTTGCATATCCCAAAATTACATATCTCCATTATCAAACATTTTCCACTACTGAACAAAATGCGGCCAGTCTGGTCCCCACGGGTAATTCGTGACACCGTGTCGGGACAGTTGAAAGCACCTTATGAAATGAGTCTAATGTAAATTTGCGTTGAGAACAGGACCTAAATGACATTTGTTTGTGGGGATTAATATTGAATGGTACTTATCTTTATGAGAATATTACTCATTCCATTTTACTTTCCCTGTGAAACTATGTTATGGTGATGGAGCCTTAAGCTGACTTATTTTCTCCTAAAGAATTACTAGGTGATGCCATGACGTAGAAGTTCAGGAAAAATTAAGGTTGTTGTAAATATCACTCATTGTGTAGTGTGCTTCAATTTCATTTGAGATGCCATACCACTGTTCCCAATTTATTCCCTTATTTCTCCATCAGCTGCTGGCACTGAACCTCCTGCTCTTGGTGTTGCAAGCCTTGGCACTTCTGATGAAAGGCCTGCCCTACCTCTTGTTGCAATGCCTGGTGCTGCAACGCCTGCCTCTCCTAACAAAAGTAGGTTAACAATTTAAATGATGATTCCCCAATCCAATCGAGGAATATTTAAATGAAAAAAAAAAATGTTAACATTAAGTTCATGAATTTACTTGCGTTTTTTAGCATCACTTTACATGCCTTGCAGTAACTTAAGTCTTTATCGTTCGTCCTTCTCAAGCCCCTCTATAAATTCCTTTCCACTGAGCCATTCTTCCTTGAAGCATTGCGCATACCATTTTCTCTTCTTTGTTGGCGTAGTTTCATCAGCCATTTTCTTAATTAACTGGACAGAGTTCACAGGAAAACCATCATCTTAAAGTCTGTGTACAATCGAAAAATGCGCACAGATTTTCGAATCAAAGCACTGGCGAAAATCAATTAACAAATGCAATTTTCGCGACTGGCACACGCAACACCTAAAAGACTGAGTGTCACAGTCTCAGCAAGGCGCTCGCGCGAAAAACAGATTGAGGTTTGTGACGGGTATCAATCGCGTTCAAACGGGGTAAGGCGAGCAGGCTGTGGCAGCGCGCGCTCTTACAGGCTGTGAGTCAGTGATGAGTATGCAATGCATTTCAAACGTGTAACGAATCCTTCAAGCATGATAAAATACGGGCATTTCTAAGTAATTATTTGACTTTGACAAATTTCGGCTCAAAACCCAAGAATATCAACATTTTCTATAAAAAAAACCAAGAACCCAAGGCATGTTCCAAAAACCCAAGATCTTGGGGCAAAACCCAAGCATTGGCAGCCCTGCTGAGACAGTCCCAGCATGTGGGGCAGCAGCGTCGACACGCATGGGGTAGTAGTGGGAGGCGTTAGACAGGGGGATTGGGGGTTTTTTGAAGAGGCGGGGAGGGAGAGAGGGCGTTGCCCCGGGGAAGTCGCCCTCCGTGTAAACCCAGCTTTAGTTCCGACTTTTTAATGCTCATATACCATGGTGAGCAGCATTTGAGGTTCCATATTTTCTTTGGGCAGAGCTTTTTTATAGCGACGGTACGGTATGACTGTACAGGAATCGGAGTTCGTCAGCTCATTCGCCAGCCGGGTCGCGCTGATGTCAGTAGCTGGCAGATACTAGTGATGTACCGATGTATCGGTATCGGCAGTATCGGCCATTTTTAGTGGTATCGGTATCGGTAAAATCCGGCCGATACTTTACCGATACTTTCCAAAAATACGTATTTTATCATTCAAATGAAGGTCATAAATCATGAAAGTAAAAGTATTTAACCTAATAATTCCCGTTGTGTGTTTATTTATATATTTATTTGGTGTCCGCGTTGTGTGAGTTTGCGGTATCATGGATACCGAATTCCTCAGTGTAACATTAAAAGATGGCGTTTCCATGCATTTAAATATTTGACATTTTATCAGGATAGGTTTTGTTAGGATAGGATAAGTTAGCTTAGATTAGGATAGTGTGGAGAATCCACACAAATAGGTTCAATGGTAAACAGGGAATGACAGCAAAAAATTTTATTGAACGCTGCAAGTAGCAGTAAATTTAGATGATACGAACCGTTCAATAGGCCGAATATCAGGATCGTAGGTTCACGAGCCAGGAACAAGAATTAATCAACTAGGTCAAATCTTAGGACTAATGCCTGCTCAGCGTATAAGATTACAAACTTACATTAATTCTAATTAACATCAACAAAGTTCAAGAACGAAGGATCTAGGGTTAACCTAGATAAACGAAAGAAAGGCGATCCCTATAAATTAACAAAAATGGCGACTCCTTGCATGGTGGCTAAAAACGCAGCAGCACTGTTTCCACTACGAAGGCGCGAAACCTTGCATTCTTCAGCGGCGATCTTAATCAGCTTGCGGCGTGGCCCTCCAGAGGACTGGCCGTTCGCCCAGCAGGCAAAATTCAAGCCGAACGGCCCCGATAATCGCCAGTAGTTTTAACGCAGCTCAGTAGGCCGATCAACAGCCAGGGTAGCCAGCACCGCACAACTGAAATGACAGCCTCCTCTGAGATCGCAGCGCAGAATTAAAACCAGCTGTCCCGCAACGTTCCCGGTAGAGCAGCCTCAAGCTGGGCTTATGGAGCCCGAAGACGCAGATACTAGAAAAATGAAACAAATGAATTAATGCAATGAAGAAGTCAATGGAGTAAGAAGCTATTCATAATGATTTTGCAGCAAACAGGAACATTATGGCAGGACTATTTCATATGCTAACCTGAGTTTAATTGTGCCTCTGTGTGGAAGCCAATCGTAGAGTTAGAAATATGGTAAACGTGAAGAAAAAGGTGCAAGCAAAGAGCAAGTTTAGGAAATAGAATTAGGTTTAAGAGTCAATAGTACTACCCGGAGAGTTAGACAGCTGGTAAGCCGTCTTTCAGTTAGGCTCCAGGTAGGATAATTAAGTTAAGGAAAAAGGTTAAGGGCCTATTCCAAGCAAGCTCGAAATAGATTTAAGTTATAAGAATTTTAGATATAGTGTTAAGATATCGAAGATATTAAGGTTTAAGGATTTAATAATTCAAGAAATTTAAGGTAGCTTAACAAGATCACTCACACTCACAGTCATACAATTAACAATGGCAAGGTTATCTATCAGAGCAATAGGACAAATAGATTAATTCACAAGAAATAGAAGCAAAGATGGCTTTAGGAAATAGAGAGAATAAGTGAAGAAGCGATCCACCGGGATACGCGCTTGAGGACGTGCCACGGCTGAACACCGAGCGCCGGCACCCACGACTGCGGAACGCCTTTACTCTCGGGATTGATAACCGCTGAGATCGCGACTAAAGGTCACCACCATAGCTAGAAAGTCGCAACTTAAATAAAGGAACAAAAAAGCAAGAGATACCAAACGGGTACCACTGCAACAAAGTATCAATAGGCAGAAATGAAGCTGTTCTGACTCGCCGTAAAGCAGCTCCCACCTCACCTGGCACGAGCCAAGCTGCAAAGGTACTAAAGTTTTAACTGCTAAGTGTCTCTCAGGGCAATGGGGAATGTCAGAATTCTCCATAATAGGCTAGGTTAGCACAGGTAAGGTAGTACTGTCAGAATTTTTGTGTTTTTTGGTGAACTTGTTGATTTGTATTACTGATAACCGGTGTGTTCGCTGCTATGCCGCCCCCTCCCCTGAGCGGGGGAGGGGAGCTGGGGGTGGTCGTGGAGGATAGGGAAGCCGACCCCTTCGTGCCCCTTTTCTCCAGCCTCCGGCTCGTTTCACCTCATGTACTAGATCCGATTATTTTTATGAGAAGTCTGGGCCGGCTTCTGCGCCACAGACTATTTTGCACCCTCCTGAAGAGCTATCAGCCTCCATTCCAAATGCTTGTCCAGTTAAAACTCCAACATACCGTATTCAACTTGGAACCATTGACACCTCGAAACCACATTCAAAATCTTCGAAGCCACATTCAAAAAACTAAATGCCCCCTCATCCAGCTAACAAACCCCAAAAACGGATTCTATGCTGTCACAGATAATACTAATACCCTAGATAAATTAACATCTCCCAAGACCATCATAGTATTCCAAAAACAAAACCTGGTTCCAGTAGTACCACCAGATTTGAGAGCAAAAAGGACCAAATTCGTTCGACAAATGGTTTCAGATATTGGAGTGAGACCAACAGACGAAATGAAGGAAGAGATCCAAAACCAATACATTTAGATAAAGGTCACAGATATAATCAAAATAAAAAACTCACCCACTTTATAAAACTAGCTATATCAGACATCCTGACAGAACAACGTATACTCAGGGACGGCTTCGACATGTTTCACACAAAAATTACAGCACACCAATGCGAACAGGAAAAATACACTCACATCTTGATTTGCTACAAATGTTACAGATTCGAAGATCATCCCACCTACCAGTGCACACAGAGTTCTCAGTTCTGTTCTGAGTGCTCCTCACATGAACATGCACATCAGAACTGCTCCAATACTCTGAAGTAATGCCTCAATTGTCAAGGACCCCCATAGAACACTCGCGGCCAGCTGTTCAAACAGAAAACACATTATCAAACAAAAACGGGAAGAGTAACAATTGAAACAACAAACACATAGCACTTTTGCAGAAATAGCCAAACAAGCAATTCTACAGACTAGTCCACCGCAAAACACTCTAACTCTGACAAACCAAACGCATATAAAACTTACAGCCTTAATCCTAGAAGCACACTGTCAGGCCATTGCCAAAGATGTCGACTAGTGCCTATGTAATTTTACCAGGAGGGGAAATAATTCTCCTCGCAAATAACTGAACTCGCGTATCACAGATAAATGCGAAACATACTTCCGTCACGATCTTCAAAATTTCAACAAGAAAAACATCAATGGCAAAATTAAGAAGAAAAACTTCAATGGCAAAATTAAAAAGAAAAACTTCAATGTCAAAATTAAAAAAACTTCAATGGCAAAATTAAGAAGAAAAACTTCAATGGCAAAATTAAGAAGAAAAACTTCAATGGTAGAATTAGAAGGAAGAACTGAAAGAGAAAAAACACAAAAGGAAAAACTTGAAATCAAAAACTAAGAAGACAGTTTTTAAGAAAAAACCTAAAGAGAAATTTTATTAGCTTGGTTTTTATATCGGCTCGAAAACTTTGAAGCTTTTAGCTCATAGCTAGAATTCGTTCGGCTAAAATTTTCGACGCTTGTAAAAAAGCTTGAAGCATCTCTAAAACTCTACCAGATCGAAAACTCCAAGACATACGGAAAAATGATCGCAACTTGGAAAACTGTGGACAATCCTCAACTCAATAAAATTAAGCCAGCAGAACCTGACTTTTCTATTATCCCTGAAAATATCAGGAAGATTCCTCCGGAATAAAAAGCCTCTGAAATTACGGCCTTCAGAATCCCTAAGATAGGGACAACTATCAAAGGTGGCTTCCAAGACCAACCTAAATAATTATCAATGGGGCCGAAACAGGACTCGCCCACCTAAATAAGCTACAAACTGGCTCCCAATAAGGACCCGCCTAAATAATTCGCCATCGGGCCGAACAGGATTCGCCGCCCTACCGATCTAACAATTTAGCGCCTAAGAAGAATATCGCCTAACTAACTATTTAACAATTTGGCGCCCGAACAGGGAATTGACTCCCTATAAAAATCAAACGAACATGGACTCGACTCCTTGAAGCAGAAGAAAAATAAAGAAGGACTTCGAATCCTGCAAACCAAGAGAAGTAAAAATAATAGGGAACTTCGACTTCTTGAAGCAACATAAATAAAAACGAACGGGAGGAATCGACTCCCTGAAGCAGAAGAAAAATAAAAACGGACAACGAATCCTGAAAACCAAGGAAAATAATAATAAAAGGAGGACTCGACTCCCTATAAAAAGAAAAATAATAAAAGAAGGACTCGACTCCCTAAAGCAGAAGAAAATTAAAGAAGGACTTCGAATCCTGAAAATCAAGATAAATAAAAATAAAAAGATACTTCGACTTTCTGAAGCAAAAGAAAAATAATGAAAGGAGTACTCGACTCCCTGAATAAAATTACATAAATAAATTTATAAAACTGTTTGAAAACCAAGCAAAGAAAAATAACCAAAAAACAACAAAAAAATAGAAGATCAGCGATCAACATTTGCGACCAGGATCAGCGATCAACATTGGCGACCAGATCAACGATCAAGCAGGGCGACCAGATCAGCGATCCACAATGTCAACCAGATCAGCGAGCGACCAACAACGGCAACCAGATCAAGAGTACGATCAAACATGGCGATCTGATCAGTGAGCGATCGAGCATTGGTCAACTAGATCAACGATCAACATTGGTGACCAGATCAGCGATCAACCTTGGCGACCAAGATCAACGATCAACAATAGCGACCATCGACTATATTTGCAACAAGCTGATTAACTAAACCCACGACTTAAACGATGTGCTCTATACTTCAGCCTCTTCCAATTTAAATCGAAGCATATTCCCGGAGCGGAGAACCTTCTCGCCGACTTCTTATCCCGTACTCCCAACCAAACAGAACCAGAGTCAGCCTCTTCAAAAAAAGGACAAGACTGTTCCTGCGCTGTTTTAGGATAAGTTATTTTTCTTTATTAGTTATACGATTATATGTGCCATCATGTAATTTCAATGCTAAAAAGCACAGTCGAAATCTGCCTTGAGGGGATCATCCAGGCCCTTGGCGCTCCGATGAGCATTTTTCATGTTTTTGCTGAAAAAGGACCCTTAGGTGGTGGACTATTCGGTCCTAAAATTTTATGGCGCTACGGACAATAGATCCCCCTCCAGGGGGGGGGGGGACAAAAATCTTGAATTTTCGACCCCATTTCGACCCCTTATATAAAAAGGAAATCGATGATTTGAAACTATTTCGTTAGAAATGTTTCAAGGATTCTAAAACTGTCTTTGGTTTTGTTCTAGCATAAAACTCAATGACTAGTCCTATTTTGAAATATCAATACAAATAAACTAAAAAAACAATATGTTCAATTTTTTTAAAAACTAAGGCCTGAATAAAAAAAATGAAAGGGTGAAATTGTGTTTCTTTTCAAAAGATACAAATTAGAGTCAAACTTCATAAGAATCAGACAGAAAATAAAAAAATTATTTTTCTGATTCAGGGTTTAGTTTAAAAAAAATGAACATATTGGTTTTTAGTTTATATGTATTGATATTTCAAAAGAGGTTTAGTCATTGACTTTTTATGCTAGAACAAAGCCAAAAATATTTTTAGAATCTTAGAAAAATTTCTAAGATGAGTACAGCTTCAAATTATCCATTTCCCTTATTTTATATGGGGTCGAAATAGTGATGCAAAAAAAAACGGTTTTATTTGATTGCGGTTTTTTTTGCAAAAAAAACGTGTTTTTTATGTGTTTTTTTTGTTTTTTTTGGTTTTTTTTGGACACCTAAATTTTGTTAAGTATATGTCTATGGTTTTTTTTTGGACACCTAAAATATATTAATATTCATGTTTTTTAGTCATTTTATTGTTATAAAAACATCAAAATGAAACCATACAGTAAAAGTGGTGGCAGATAACCCACAATTACCTAGAGGCGTCTAATAGGAACAGCAGGAGCCACAGAACTTATATTGATGGAGTCAAAATTCAGAGCTTACTATCTCTACTATGTCTGATTTTATTTTTATGTGACCAAAAAAATCAGACTTTGCAGAGATAATAAGCTCTGAATTTTGACTCCATCAATATAAGTTCTGTGGTAAGTTCTGTGGCTCCTGCTGTACCTCTTAGACTCCTCTAGGTAATTGTGGGTTATCTGCCACCACTTTTACTGTATGGTTTCTTTTTTATGTTTTCATTACAAAAAAATGACTAAAATCCATAGATATTAATATATTTTAGGTGACCAAAAAAATATGCTGTTTTTTTTAAAAACATGTTTTATTTACAAAAAATTCTGACTAATAAAAATGAATATTAATATATTTTCTGGTACCAAATATAACCATGCTGTTTTTTTTTACAAAGAATCATGACTAAAAAACATATTTTATGTGACCTAAAAAGTCCCATGCAGTTTTTTAAAAAAAACATGTTTTTTACTGAAAAATCATGACTGAAAAAACATGAATAATATATTTATGAGACCAAAAAAATGTTTTTGTACTAAAAAATCATGACTAAAAAAACATGAATATATTTATCAGACCTAAAAAACCCCATGCTGTTTTTTAAAAAATGTTGGTCAATATTTACTTTAGGTCCGGCAAACGACCACCATGGGCGCCGCCATCTTGGATTCGATGTAAACAAGATTGCGGTCGTCACCCTAATGGGTGGGTTAGAAGCTTTATTTATGATTTTCGCTATAAGAACTGTGGCTAACCCTCACGACCCAACCTCTTTACGATTGTAATAGGGGGTTAACTACCCTTATTAACTAAATAACGGCGCCGGCGCGCGCGCGCCGGCGCCAACTTCAAAGTACAATTATTCAAAAATAACGCATCAGCGAGCAGAATGTCATTCTTGTAAAAGGTTATTAAATGTGTTCCTTTATTGATTATTTGCCCCCAAATTATTAATTTCCTTGCCGGACCTAAAATAAATATTGTCCAAAATGTTTTTTACAAACAATGATGTATAAGAAAGCCTGGATATGAATGGATTTTATGCGACCAAAAAACCATGCTGTTTTATTTTATGTATTTTTCATAAAAAATCGTGTCCTAAAATCATGGATATTAACATATTTCATGTTACCAAAAAAATCATTGTTTTTTATAAAACATGTTTTTTATAAAAAGTTATTATTATTCATTTTTTGGTCACGACTTCTTTGTAAAAAAAAACACCCCCTCAGGGGGATACAATTATTGTATTTATGGGAAATAGCGCTCCCAGGGGGACAATGTGAGGGCCCAAGCTGAGAGTTAGGTAGGCCTCCTTTTTGTTGAAATAAAATGTTTTTGCTATGTTGAGGACCACCTTTTTTCGGTTCACTGCTGTCCTGTTTTTCAGCAACTACTACCACTGTCTTCTTCAACTTTGATCTTGTTTCATAATCTTCCTTCCTCTCTTTGGATCGCATTTGTTGCTGGGTAGGGAGGCTAAAACTAATGACTAATCTAATCTGTAAAAAAAACATGGATATTAATTTATTTTATGTGACCATAAAACCACGCATTTTGAAAAAAAGATTTTTCACAAAAAACATGAGTGTTATTAAATTTTATCTGACCAAAAAAAACATGACATTTTAAAAACCATGTTTTTTTCACAAAGTCATTAATATCCATGTTTTTTAGTCATGATTTTTTTGGTAAAGAAAACATGATTTAAAAAAAAACAGCATGGTTTTTTTGGCACATAAAATATATTAATATCCACATTTTTCAATCATGATTTTTCTGTACAATAGATGTTTTTCAAAAAAACAGCATGGTTGTTTATGGTGAAATAAAGTATGGTAATATCCGTGTTTTTTAGTCATGATTTTTTTGGTAAAGAAAACATGATTTAAAAAAAACAGCATGTTTTTTTTGGCACATAAAATATATTAATATCCACATTTTTTAATCATGATTTTTCTGTAAAAAAGATGTTTGTCAAAAAAAAACCAGCATGGTTGTTTATGGTAAAATATAGTATATTAATATCCGTATTTTGTAGTCATGATTTTTTTGTAACAAAAACATTCAAAAAACAGCATGGATTTTTTGGTCACATAAGATATATTAATATCCATTAGAACCGTACCAGGTCTTAGAATAAAATATCCACAAAGAATCTATTCACTATATAAAACCTTTTGGAGACTAGCTCCATCCTCAGTAAGTTATCCAGTCAAATGTTTTTCAAAGGAACAGTGAAAATTCATTGTCCATTTCACCAAATTTTACTGAATGACTGAGGATGGAGCTGGTCTCCGAAAGGTTTTATGGAGTGAATAGATTATTTGTAGATATTTTATTCTAAGACCTAGTACAGTTCTAATAAACATGATTTCAATATTAACAGCATTCTTTGTTTATAAGTTTCTAAAGACAATTCGATTAAAGAAAAATAACTTTCCTGATATTTACATCCGTGTTTTTCCACTCAGGATTTTTTTTAAATGTTTTATAAAAAAGACAATTTTTTTGGTCCTATAAAATATAATAGCCATGTTTTTTTAGTCAAGGTTTTTCTGTTAAAAAACAATGTTTTAAAAAAAAGAGCATTGGATTTTAAGGTCACGAATATATTAATATCCATGTTTTTTATTCTTAATTTTTGTATAAATAACATGTTTTTAAAATAAAAAACAGCATGGTTTTTTAGTCACATCTCTATCAATGACCATAAGTAAAGATATGTTATTATAACACACCATTTTGGGAGTTGAAAGTCATTCACATGTATTGTAAAATAAATGAAATATCAAAGCATGAAACCACAGAAAATGAAAAATTTCATAAAACCATGGAAAACCATCAATTAAGAAGTATGCTGTTTTATTTTGTAATTTGACATGAAAACAAATAATGTAATGTGGTTCTTTTTCTTGCTGAGTTATTTTCAGACAATATATTCAAAAAAAACCAAAATATCCACGTTTTTTTTGGCCAAGGTTTTTTTTGTAAAAAAAACGTGTTTTTTTTAAAAAAAACGGCTTGGTTTTTTTTGAGTCACATCTCTAGGTCGAAATGAGGTCGAAAATTCAAGATTTTTGTCCCCTTACTATTTGTCCCCTATTGTCCGTAGCGCCATAAAATTTTAGGACCGAATAGTCCACCACCTAAGGGTCCTTTTTCAACAAAACCATGAAAAATGCTCAACAGGGGCCAGGATGATCCCTTTAAGGCAGATGTCGACTGTGCTTTTTAGCATTGAAATTAAATAATGGAACAAATAATCATGTAACTAATAATGAATAATAAATTATCCAAAAACAGCACAGGAACAGCTTTGTCCTTATTTTGAAAAGGCTGAATCCGGTTCTGTTAGGTTGGGAGTACGGGATAAGAAGGCGGCGAGAAGGTTCTCCGCTACGGGAATATGCTTCGATTTAAATTGGAAGAGGCTGAAGTTTAAAGCACATCGTTTAAGTCGTGGGTTTAGTTAATCAGCTTGCTTGGGAGTCGATGGTCGCCAAGGTTGATCGCTGATCTGGTCACCAATGTTGATCGTTGATCTAGTTGACCAATGCTTGATCGCTCGCTAATCAGGTCGTCATGTTTGATCGTACTCTTGATTTGGTCGTGGTTGTTGGTCGCTCGCTGATCTGGTCGCCATTGTGGATCGCAGATCTGGTCGCCAATGCTTAATCGTTGAACTGGTTGCCAATGTTGATCACTGATCTTGGTCGGCAATGTTGATCGCTGATCTTTTATTTTTGTGTTGTTTTTTGGGTATTTTTCTTTGCTTGGTTTTTCAAGCCGTTTCATTTTTTTTTTCTTCAGGGAGTCGAGTCCTCTTTTTATTATTTTTCTTTTGCTTTAGGAAGTCGAAGTTCCTTTTGTCTTTATTTTTCTTGGTTTCCAGGATTCGAAGTCCTTCTTTAATTTTCTTCGGCTTTAGGGAGTCGAGTCCTCCTTGTATTATTTTTCTTTTTATAGGGAGTCAAGTCCTCCTTTTATTATTTTCCTTGGTTTTCAGGATTCGTTGTCCTTTTTTTATTTTTCTTCTTCTTCAGGGAGTCGAGTCCTCCTGTTCGTTTTTATTTTTATTGCTTGTGAAGACGAAGTTCCTTTCTATTTATATTTTTCTTGGTTTGCACGATTCGAAGTCCTTTATTTTTCTTCTGCTTCAGGGAGTCGAGTCCCTGTTCATTTTCTTTTTCTTTTTATAGGAAGTCGACTCCCTGTTCGGGTGCCAATTTTTTAAATAGTTAGTTAGTCGATATCCTTCTTAGGCGCCAAATCGTTAGACCGTTAAGACGGCGAGTCCTTTTTCCGGCCGATTGATAATTATTTAGGTTGGTCCTTCTTGGGAGTCACCTTTGATAGTGGTCCTTATCTTAGGGATTCTGAGGGCCGTAATTTCAGAGGCTTTTCATTCCGGAGGAATCTTCCTGATATTTTCAGGGATAATAGAAAAGTCAGGTTTTGCTGACTTAATTTTATTGAGTTGGTGACTACCCACAGTTTTCAGGTTGCGAATATTTTTCAGTAATTCTTGGAGTTTTCATCTGGTAGAGTTTTAAAGGTGCTTAAAGCTGTTTTTCGACCGTCGAAAATTTGTGCCGAATGAATTTTAGTTATGAGCTAAAAGCTTCGAAGTTTTCGAGCCGACATAAAAATCAAGCTAATGAAATTCCTCTCTAGTTTTCTTCTTAAAAACTGTCTTCTTAGTTTTTCATTTCAAGTATTTCTTCTTGACTTTTCATCTAAAGTTTTTCCTCTTACAGTTCTTTCTTCTAATTTTGTCATTGAAGTTTTTCTTCAATGGCAAAATTACCGAGGTAGCAAAATTTATTGACCTAATATTGAGCCAATATACAGTCTCAATATTGACTGGATATTCAAAATGAACATTGGTACAATACCTTATTTTGGAAAATTCGGTTGTATTTGAAAAATATATTGGCCCAATAACAATATTATCAACAACCCAATATCAACTAATTATTGCGTCAATATTGACTTGATAATGAGGTGTCCCAAAAAAAAACTTTGGCTTAATACTCAATTCCTGATATCAGGTTGATATTGGTAAAACATATTGCCCCGATAATGATATTTTCACTAACCCTGTATCAGCTAATTATTGTATCACTATGAACTCGATATTGAAGTATTCCTTAGAAATATATTGGCCCAATAGGCCTACTTAATTTCTGACATCAAGTGGATATATTGGTAGAATATATTGTCCCAATAATAATTTATTTTTAACGCAGTATCAGCTAATTACTGTGTCACTATGGACTTGATATTGAGGTGTTTCCTCAAACAACACTTTGGCTCAATAGTTATTTTCTAATATCACATCAATATTCAGAAATGTTTTAAGACGAGAAATATATATAATTCTGATAACTATGTTATCTGTTGTACATACCTACACACCTACACGACCATGAATTAAACTGCATTCAAAATTTATCTAAAATCCATGATTACAAACCTTTTGGGCATCGTAGAGGAAAAGTCCAAATTTTGTGTTGCACGTACCAGTGGTCGGGCAGCCTGTACGTGCGGTTTGATCCCGTTTCACCTGAAAAGAAATCGTGTCCCCCGAAGATGTATCATTATAGCTCAAAAATGCGCATAAGTGATGTATTTCAAATTAGTTAACTAGCTATAATTATACTAATACGTACTGAAAAAAAACTGAAGTGGTAGCTGCTCGTTTTGTGGCGACAGTAATTCGGTTCATTGCAAATAAAAATATGAATACGGTTACATAGTTTACGTTAAATTGAAAACATGTCGCTAATTGAGTTCCCAGTATTTCATTCTTGAACGAAACTGCGTTCTTATATTATAAAAGAGTGAGGGACCGGTTTTGCTCACGACTAATAGTCAGTAAGATACATATTGGTATTAATGAGGGCTTCAGGACAGCCCAAATCCTTCATTATGGCACGAATGCTAATGTTCAAGAGCAGCCAATTTATTTATAAAATACATTAAGTTCAAGTAATAAAAAACTGAGGTACATACTGAATTAAAGGTGACTGCCCAATTGAAAATCAAGGACGTGTCGCCGGTGGGTACGCGCGGGTTCCTCGGCGTTTTTTAGTTGCATTACGCGTGGTTTACGGGTCAAATGTCCACTTTTTCGGACACAAAACTTCACGCGAATCGCCGTTGTTCCGCCCTACCCTAACGGTCGTTTACCGCCTCAGAACCGCGCGTATCTACTCCATTCGCCTCTAACCCAACTTCAACCCAATTTCGAATCGCGGCTGGCCGTCCGTGGATTATGGGTAAAAAAATTGCTCCCGGTTGCGCGTGGTTCGCCTCACGGGTTGTACAAAATCGCACTGGAAGTTTAGGATCTTACAATACATTCACACTTAATGCATAGTGAATGTGTTGACCCAATTAAATTGTACATCCAATGAGACCAAACCACGTGCAACCGGGAGTTTACAAGCACATGAGTTATATACAATACATTAAAAAGGATAAGGAATCACTCTCAGTTAGTAATTTTTAATGCAAAAATTAAACATACTCTAGATCACAGCCCTCCCCATCATTGGAACACCAGAATAATACTGGAATTTAAGATGCAATCACAGTCCGACTAGAATACTTCCTGTTACAAATATATTCACTACATAAAAATAGGCATGAGAATTTAATTCTTAATCAAAGAGCGCTTATAAAGATTATATATGTACATAGTGTGTTGTGTAATTCGATGCACATATTTTAACCATCTACATTGTAAAATGCAAAATAAAACGATCTTCACGAGTACCAAATAACTTGAAAACTCGGTTTCCGAGAAATTGTGACTTGAAATAATTTAAGAGTCCCGTTAAAATAGGCTTACCATGCAGAACAAGTAAAATTTAACTTCTCGGGCTGGCTGTTGGCGCGCGTTTTAGGCTATTCCGTTCGGAATCTAAAACTATTTTAGGTCATCATTTCTCGGAAACGAAAGAGTTTTCAAAGTTTGCTCATGAAAATCTTTTTATTAAGCTTTTTTCTGTATGGGGGTTAAATAAGTGCATCAAATTACCAAACACCCTGTACATATATATTATTCTTGGTAATTCTCTATATCAAGAAATAACAATATATGATAAACCAATAAAATATGGTTTATTTCTTGATATATAGATACACAGAGTTCCGTTTCAACGTTCGTCTACATTACATATATATATTTCATTGGTTTATGGTATACTTTTATTACTTGATATATCTATATTTCAAGAAATAAAAGTAAACCATAAACCAATAAAATCAATCATGTTTTTTTTCTAGACATATAGGTATACCAAGTCAAGTATACGGAGTTCCCTTTTAAACATCGTCTACATTATATTTTTGTATAAATAATTATTGATATATTTATATATCAAGAATTAAAAATAAACCATAAACCAATATATTATGGTTCAGTTTTATTTCATGAAACAGGTATATCAAATCAAGTTTACAGAGTTATCTTTCAACGCTCATCCACATATTATTCTTGATATCTATATCTATACTTCAAAAACTAAAAAAAACATAAAGCAATAAAATATATGGTTAATGTATATTTTTTTGTATATTGATATATCAAGAAAAATAAATTAACAGTAATGCGTAACTGTAAACAATTTCGACTAAAAGTCGTCTAAATAGAGCATTACTTCAGACAGTTGGGGGTGGGGGAATGGTACTCCCGGTTTTTGCAGAGTATGGCTCTCGTCTTCTGCCGGTTCAGTGGTGTGCGCTTCCGATGGCGGTTTCACATGAGTCCCTCTGTGACCATCCCAGTCACCTGCACCTGCACAGACAAAAAAAATAGCTAAAAACCTGACTCCTATTAATGCATATATTGGTCTGTCGTCTTTCGCGTCTTCAATACTCTCAACTGCGCGCTCCCTTTATTATCACAACCCATTATTTCAACATATTTTCAAACCATCTCAAACTGTTGAGATTCCCCGGAAATACAGCGTGCGCGAAAATAGATGAGACCCGTCTGTCTAAACGCTGATGCGCGAAAACAGATGATACCCTCTATCTATTTCTGTATATGTAAATGTATCAAGTATTTTCGTGTTCTTTAGCAATAAATAGCATCGTACGTCTTGAGGGCTAAGATTTTGAAAGAGAATTGAGAAGCATAGGAACACAGTGCGTTTCGAGCTGCCGTTGAATGCTCATTTATGCTCCAGTGTTACTCGAAGAATTGACATATTTTGCATACCTTGCCATTTTTTGCATGTCATTTTCAAGTTTATGCATTATTAAACCTAGGAGAGTACTCACAGGAGTAGAAAAGGCTACTGCATTAGCCCTGATAAGTGAAAAAGTGTTCTTTAAAGAAATAGCGGCCCGAATTGGATGAGGAATTGCTACTGCGAAACGTTCGAAAAGCGTTGTCGCCCATCCCCCCCCCCCCCCCCCCGTCTTCAGCCGGGCGAGATTCTTACCTACTAGCTTCGAAAAGGTAGGCCAAGATAAACCTCAAAAGCTACAGACCATCTTTTAGAGAGAGAAATGTTGAAAACCTTGTGAATGAGTGCCTCTAAACTGAGAAGAAGTCATCCTGTGGTTCTTGGAGCTGTCTCGGTGAGGACTATTCAAGAAAGGCTCCAAAAAGACTTGAAAATACCCGTGCGTTCTCCAGCCAAAAAGCTATTCTCAACGGCAAAAAACATTGAATTTTGCTAAAGAAAATTCATCAAATGGACACCTGAGATGTGAGAGAATGTTATGTGGAGCAATGAGTCGACATTTAGGTGCATTGCCGAACGTCAAGGAAGGGTGAGCCCCTTGGTTAAGATATGACCCAAGGTATACCAGCCGGACTGTAAAACACCCTATTATGTCATGATATGGGGATGGTTTAGTGACAAAATGGCAGAAATTCTTACCTAAAATTCAAACAAAGAACGAAAATTATTACGTACAAGTTTTAGACGATCAATTGCTCTCTTTTCTTGTGATCCATGAATGTCAGTTTTTTATACAAGATTCGGCTCGTTGTCACCAATCAAAAGAGGTCTTAAAATGCCTCATTTAGAAGAAGATAGAAGTGTTTGAATGGCCAGGCAATTGACCGGACTTCAACCCATTGAGAATTGCTAGTCATACATGAAGAGTAAGCTCCATGACGAAGATACTACATCAGTCCTAAAATTAAAAAAAGCTCTACTTAATCTCTGGAAGAAGGACATGGATGCCTCTAACTAAAAAAAAAACTTGCTCATTTCATGCCCAAGCGTCTCAAAGGCGAAATTGCAGCTCGAGGGCATTTGACTGAATATTAAACTGTAAAAATTTGGCAATTTTGTAAACTCTGCCACTCAAAATTACAGTCACTGCTATTTTGAAATAAATATAAATTTTTATATAAATTACCTAAAAAAAGACGGAGTATGAACTTTTCGCGCACACTGTACACCATGCAAACCTGCTTTCTCCTTAACTCTACACTTCGAAACTACAGTTAAGTTTTTCACCTCTACAAAATATACATAAATGCATCTAACTTTCACGTATTTGTGATATTAACTGAACCGAGTCTAAGGCATTCGTGACATGTCCTACAATGTGATATTGTATCCGTAGAGTCGTGTGGAACTTATAAATTCCAGTGAAAAATCCTTATTCTAATATAGAAAATAGTTACTACACATATTTGAGTTTCATTCTTGAACGTTGGCCTGAGAAGCTCACCTTTGAGCGCTTTTTGAATAGCTGCTTTCACTTTGCAGCGAGGTTCCGCAGCATATTCCGGCATGCTGGAGAGAATGCCTGTAAAGAGTTATTCAGAATATAATTCATCTATGGAAAGATTGCCTTAGAAAGTTAACATTTATACCATATGCACCCCTGTAATGAAAAAATAAGCCAACATAGAAAAAAAAACTTAGACCTTAACAAAGAAGACTACTACACCCATAAACAAATCGACACTTTCTCCTTCAGGATTTATTCTTTAAGTACAAGAGTTCCATAATCATTCTGAAGCCTACATGCACAGCCTGTGATTGGCCTATAATAATATTTTACAACAGCCTGAAACTTGCTACAAAAATGTGTAGCTTTCATTCATGTCGAAATATAATGTGCATAGTTACAGCCACTCTGCTTTCTATTATTTGCAGATTCGAGTGCATTCAATCGGACCAATTTCATGGAAAAATAACAAATGAATTAAGTCATCATCAACAAAAATTTAGGTGAAAACCGAATGAATACACTAAACTGTAGGTACAATGTAGTCGATCTAGTAAACTTATTTGAAGATTTATTCGCTGAGAAAATGTAATTTATATTTTATGTAAGCCACAATTCTGCCACAATAATACGGCATGACGTACAAGCCTCTAAGCAATAAATGAACAGCCTGCCTAACCAATATCATACCTTCAATCAAGCAGCAAGCCGGCGAGTTGTCGAATTTCAACTTCGACTACTGTCGCTTGAGACCCAAACCCGTCATGCTGAACTGGACAGCAAGGTTTCGGGTCATAAGGATCCTCAGCATGCTGCTAACCGTCTTTCCGAGCGTCGATTGTCTCGAATTCACCAGCATGGATTTCTGGTGATTATAGATTAGATTGTTGGTTTAAGCCTCCCTATCCGCAACAAAGGCTATCCAAAGAGAGGAAGGAAGAAGGCACCATTTAGTAGGGAGTAATAGAAACGTGGAATCTATGCAGAAAGGGTACAGAAACAGAAAGCTAAGAAAGAAGATCATGAAGCAAGAAAAAGTTGAAGAAAGTAGTAGGTGCTGAAAAACAGGATAGCAGTGAACCGAAAATAGATGGTCCATAACAAAACAAAACCTTCGATATTTCAACAAAAAGAAAGCCTACCTAACCTTTAGATCGGGCCCTTACATAGTCCCCTTGGGCTAATTCCCATAGGTACAATAGTTGTATCACCCTGAGGGGGGTTTATCATTTCCAAATTTTACTACTTTTTACTTTTTACTACCCTCAACAGCAAAAAATTACTACCTATTTTTACATAATGAATGTTGCCCAAATGTCAACATGTAAGTAACCGGCCTATAATGAGCACTTTGAGTCAATAATACATGCAATACCTAAGGTTCAAAAAAAGATCCAAGTTTCTTGATACTTAAAATACTTAATACTAAATGCAGCAACCAAAGCATTATTGCAAAAAAGTTGCCCGAGTTTCTTAAGTACCCCGTCCTAAATGGACTGTTTACTACTTTACTCCCTGATAGACACCCGTACGTAGAAAAGACGTTTCTACCAAATTTAGTGAAAAAATTCAAAGATTTTTTTGTGGTTTCAAAAAACTCGTTACCTATAGACACCCAAGATGATCATGGGGCAAAAATTGGAAGGGGCATTCCAGTTACGTAGCATAGTAAATTTCATTTTTGGTATGGCTAGTACCACTATCAGAGACAGATTATTAGTTAGTTTAAGCCTCCCTATCCGTAACAAATGTGATCCAAAGAGAGGAAGGAGAAAGGCACCATTTAGTATAGAGTTAAGGAAACGCGGAATCTACGCAGAAAGGCATAGAAACAGTAACTTGTGAAAGAAGATTATGAAACAAGATCAAAGTTGAAGAAGACAGTAGTAGGTGCTGAAAAACAGGACAGCAGTGAACCGAAAAAAGGTGGTCCTTAACATAACAAAAACCTTTAATTTAAACAAAAAGAAGGCCTACCAAACTCTCTGCTCGGGCCCTCACATTGTCCCCCTGGGAGCGCTAATTCCCAAAGATACAATAATTGTATCCCCCTGAAGGGGAAGTTTTATTATATATTTAAATTAGCAAACTGTTGCATATTGGACAGAACATATCAACTGGCTAGCGTAACGAAGCAATGCTTCAGAAAAACTTACAACATCTAGTTCTATCGTATTTACCAAAGCATCTTTGAGAAGGAACTTCAATTCATCAGGCGTATCAGCTGGCACTGGTAAGCACTGGGGAACTGAAGTTGCACTAGGCGCCCTCATCTCACCCTCGCGTACTATGTCTTCGCGGAGGTTATTTCCTTTTACATCTTCCAGAATTTGGTCCAACTTGAGACGCAAGTACTTTTCTTTCTCTTGACCCGTTGTTGTTTCTTTTGGCGTCCCACTGAAATCAAAACAATAGTTTGTATAATTGTTTTTACATGTAAATAATATGAAAAAAATACATATGACTATTGAAATCAAAGACTTTTAGCTATTGAACGTGCAGCAAATGCATAGTCTTCGAAGTAAATTCAAATTGCAGATACTGCTCCCAAACCATCACTAGGAGATTTTCATTAGTGTCAGATCCTTCCATGGGTTGATTGATTATAAGAAAGTTTTAGCCTCCCTTTACCACAAAAAAAGATGTTCAAAGAGACAAAGGATGAAGCACAATTAGTATGGAATTAAGAGAATGCAGAATCTATGCACAAAGTTCATGGATACAGTATGCTAAAAAAGATGTTCATGAAACAAGAAAAAAGTAGAAAAAGAAAGTAGTAGGAGCTGAAAACCAGGACAGCATTGAACCGAAAAAAAGTGGTCCTTAACATAACAAACATTTCACGTCAATAAACAGGAAGCCTACCAAACTCTCAGCTTGTGCCCACTCATTTTCCCACTGGGAGCGCATAATTCCCATAGATACAATAGTTGTATTCCCATGAGGAGTCTTTCATGTATTATGTGAGGCTGTTCTCTATTTGTGGGCGCATATATAAAAATTTTACGGAGTACTAGCAATAACATGCAATCGTCAAGCAAAATACTTTAGGAACTCCATAGAGTGTAAAACGTTCAAGTTTAGGAGAGCCATAATAGCTTACACATCCTAATTGTCACTACTAGAAGCAAAAGCTAATGAACAGCAGACCTCCTCTATCGGAACAAACACTCTTAATATATTTCTTGCTAGGCAGAACTCCATGTGTAACTTTTGATGGGAGCTATTCGCATCTAGCAAAAAAGGACAACTATCAAATTTTATTTAATGTTCACTTTCAGATTCAATAATCTTATACTTATACCCCCCCCCCCCAAGCTCCCATGAGCTTTCACAATAATAAGCTAAAATATTCAGTTAGGTGATATTCAATTACAGTCAAAGCTATGAACAGTGTGTGACACATACAAACTGACTCATTGGAAGTGGAATGCAATACGGCTGGTTTTACTGACAAATCTTACTACACTACCATTATTATTATTATTATTATTATTAATATTATAATTCCCTGCTTAGGGCTCTCTAGCAACCAAAATGCCTCAAGATAGGAAAGAAAAAAAACATCTACTATAAAGAGAAGGGTATGAGAAATCTACCCACAAATTTCCACGTGCATAGAAACAACGAATAAAGGGAGCTTCGAAACACGGTAAATGCTGAACAAGAAACTAATGGTGCACATGACAACTGTCTATCGAGGAAAAAGATGGTCAGTGAATAAAAAACTTATTTTATTTAATTTCCATCCCATATATGCAATAGTTATATCCCTTGAGGGAGACTGAGAAATCTATAGAAAGTGAAACTAATCTGGGATGCTCACGGCATTTGGATGAACTCTTTCGTTGCCATGAAGGTCAGAGTATGTAGAGTTGATTGTTCTTCATCTGAGCTGCTCTGGTGTACTGTGAACAAAAAAAAAGGGCCCATAGAATTTGTTGAAATCGATCAAGAGAAACATGACAAAGAAAACTGAGAATTACTCCAATTTTTTTTAATTCTCTCAACAAAATAAATTGGGAACAAGAAACCAATCTCATAATTCATGTCATGAAAATGTACTATCCAGCATAATTACATCACCTACATGAACCCAAGACTTGTGTCCATTATGTGAGCAGAGAATCAGGGTTCAAATTCAGTTTCATTCTATGGATTCAGCAAAAGTGTTGCTAGGAGTAAAATTGCTTATTATTCTTGTTTAAGATTCCATAGCCACAACAAATACTATCTAAAAAATTTATGATTCATGTTCAAGACTCGTTAGTCAAAACAAATACTATCTCAAGAGAGAAACAATGAAACGATCATTTAGTATGGACACATTCACAGGCAATCTACCCATGAGGTGCATTCCCAGACTGGACAACCAAATGCATTGACACAGCACATCAAGTCAGGAAAGAAGCTCAAACAAGAAAACAGTTTGAAAATCAAGCAGTCAGAGCAGAAAAAAGTATTCTTGTTTACCAAAAAGTGTAGGTCTTAATTGGAAATAAGCAAATTAAATTCAGGTAAAAAAAGGGCTACCTAATCATGGCTCAATAATTTACTTCCCATAATACGGTAAGTGTCCCCCTGAGGGAACTACGCTTTTAAGTAGTTTTCAAATTCAATAAATATTTTTCATCAGGTGAAATGAACATGAAATCTACAATTCAGGTCAATATTATTTTTGGTTACCCTATCTGTACTGTGAAATTATTTACAGCATTGGTCCAAAAAATTATAATTCCTGTTATGCAGAGATACTGCAGCAACCTTCAAACCTCTTGCAAATGAATGGATTATGAAGAGGGTAGAAAAGAAATTTGTAGGCTCAAGTTTATTTAGATCTCTATGAAATTGCAAGAATGAGGTCTTATTTTATATATACAAATGATCACCAATGATGTATATTTCTAAAATTTTACTGTAAAAAACAATGACTCTTCAAAAATAGAACTACTACCTCAATACTGTGATTTTCAATTTTTTTATGTGTATTGTGATCTTAAATTTTTTAAATTAACTCTCTTTGAAATGTTTAATCCTAGTTGAGGATCTCATAAAAATTACAAATCATTAAAATCACTAGCTATAGAATACTTGTATTCAGCACAAATCATAAGTCAAGATTGTCAATCATATAAAGTCACATGTCATCTGTACGTATAAAAAATATTTGCACACTGAAAACAAAAAATAAATGCCTAAGTTCATGAGTAGGTAATTTTCATATCAGCTCAAATGACAAATTGGTGCACTTACGTAATATTATGTGAACTAATGGATTATAACCAAACAATAGACAAACTGCAAGGCGATGGAAAGAAGTCACGTACCGGAAGATGTTACAACTTCCCGGACTTGACCAGGTAGTTTCTATTTCATTTTAATTTTTTGCTCGCACTGTGACATCTCTCGCATTTGGCCAAGCCACACATATGCCTTCTTTTTTTGATAACCATTTAGTTGGCACTACTTGCCAAGAGTCATCTGCAAAGAAAATTCGACAAACGATTTTTGACATTATAAAAATGATTTGCCTGCAGGGAACATGTTGATTATCATCAAAGAACAAAACAAAAGAATTTAGATTTGCAATATAGTGTATAAGTTTGCAATACTCCTACCTTGGCTGGGTAACCAATGAATTAGCACCAATAAAAAGTTTATTACAACACAAATGCATCATTCATAAACTACATTAGAAGACACTTAAAATGGACTGAATGTAATTGTTCATTAGCTGGATGGGGAATAGCTTCTTTTATTACAACTTCAAACACAGAAAAATATTCCATAAGAAAACACAATGCAAAATAACAGCAGAGAAAGTACGAAAGAATTTCTTTACATTACTGATGGTGTTCAGAAAAAACCTCAAGTATTTTTAGTTGGTGTCATCATCTACCAAAAAAGTGTTTACAATGAACTATACCCTCAAATGGAACTGAAATGGTGTACTGTGCTCAGGACTCAATGGTGGTGCACAGGACTCAATGCATAGAAATACAAATTGTGAAAAACATTTCAACAAGAGAATAGTTGAAAACATTCAGACAAGCCAACATCAGGAGCAAAAAAAAAAGAATAAAAAATATCCATCATGATATGGCAAAACAATAGGGATCTTTCCATTTTTTCAACTTTTTTCATCAGATTCGTTTGAAAATTGGCCAGCATATGTATTTAGTGAAAGTAAACCTTTTTTACTCATGCCACTTTTTCGATTTAGGCCTAGTTTTATTACAAAAAATTAATTTTTAGGTGTATTTTTATGGATATTTCAAAACGTAACTCTTTATCGAGTTTTGATGCTAGAACAAAACCAAAGCCAGTTTTAGAATCCTTGGAACATTTCTAACAAACTTGAATAGTTTTTTTTTAAATTTCAATAATTTCCATACATAACTTTGTATTCACACTGTGAATTGTGATTTCCAAAAAAAAAATTATTTCTTTCATACATGAATTTTTTTATTTTCAGTCTGATTCTTATGAAATTTGACTATTATATGTAACTTAGTGAGAGAAACACAATTTCTTCATTCATCTTTTTGATTCAGGCCTTAGTTTCTGGAAAAGTTTGACATATTGGTTTTAGGTGCTGATATTTCACTGGTATTGATATTTCAAGATGTATCTCCTCAATCAGTTTTGATGCTAAAACAAAACCAAAGACAGTTTTAGAATCCTTGAAACATTTCTAACAAAAGTACGGTAGAAAATTTGAACAGAAGAAAAAATTGTATTGTTTAGAATTTTTTACATCAGTGATACATTTTTTTGGTTTTGAGCTATTGATTTTTTTTATAGAAAATTTGGAAGTTTTCTACCGCACTTTTTTTAGAAATGTTCCAAGGATTCTAAAACTGTCTTTGGTTTTGTTCTAGCATCAAAACTCAGTGAGGACACCTATTTTGAATGGTAAAATGTGTGATTTTTTGGGAGAGCCCAAAACACAATATATTATTGAATTGCAATATCATGGACAAATTTTGTACATGAATGCAGTTTCCATGATCCATTTTTATGTCCGAGTAATGAGCAACATTTTCCTTGTAAATTTTAATGTAATATATAAGAAATATCGTGCATAAAATTATATAGATGTATTCTATTTTATTTGAGTACCATCATTGACCAAAAATTTCAAATTGTTTCACCAGATTCATTTGAAATTTCGACAGTACATGTATTTTGTGTGAGTAAACCTTTTTAAATCATGTCACTTTTTTGATTTGGGCCTTAGTTTTTTTTACAAAAAAAAAATAGTTTTTTCAATGCATTGATCGTATATTTCAAACCATATCAACTCATTGAGTTCTCATGCTAGAACAAAACCAAACACAGTTTTGGAATCCTTGGAACATATCTAACAAATGTAGGGAAAATCAAAAAACAAAAAACAAATTTCAAATTTCAAAATAAAAAAAAAATTATTAAGTTTGACCTATATATTTTTTTGGAAAATTTGAATTTGAAAAAAAGCCTCCCTACTTTTGTTAGAAATGTTCCAGGAATTCCAAAACTGTCTTTGGTTTTGTTCTAGCATGAAAACTCAATGAGTTGTCATTTTTTGGTCCCCTTGTGGACCCCCTGGGAGGGTCCACTTCTAGCGTCCGTAGCGCCATAAAATTTCATGGCACAATAACCCATCCCCTAAGGATCCTTTTTCATCAAAAAAAAAATTCAAGCCGGGTTTGGCGTGGGGGCCCACTTTGGCCTCGGATGACCCCTCAAAGGATGAATGATTTCAATGAGCAAAACATCCCAGATCATCAGCATTTTATGAAAATAAAGCCCATTTTGCAATTAACTGCAGAAAAAGTGTAGAATGAACTCTAATTTCTCTTGTATTAATACATGTACATCATTTACTATACCTATAAATAACATGGAAATAAACTGTTCTAGGTTTAACTTTCCTAATTGCATTAACAGCATGCAGTAAAATAGAATACAATGCAATTGCTCACTGTGTATTCAGAGATAGGGCCTAACACTTGAATAAATGAGACAGAGCCTCCCGTTTCTTACAAGACTCGTGGAATAAATCATAACAAGCAGTTTATCCCATACAACGCTCAAAATCTACGTAAGGAATCGGGTAAAAATCCAGGGAAGAAAAAATTCCGAATTCCAAATTATCTCAACTCAAAACAGATAATAAAAACAATGAAGCTCATTCACTTCCGGGTTAATATGGAATTTACCGCATCAACAATTTTGAAATTTTTTATTATAGGCTGTATTTAGGTAATAAATGACACTTGAAAATATTCAACTTGAATGACATTTTCCTTGCAAATACTTGCTTTTTGAAATATTCAACTTTAAGTCATAGAAATATCATTTATAAAATTCAACAAACGGACATGTAAACAAGTTTAAATACAGTATTGATGCAGCAATAGGTGAGGTTAGGTAAAGTTAGGTTAGTTAAATAAAATAACCTAAATAAACCTAAAATAACTTGAATTTACCACATGAAGACCGATTTTTGTGCACAAAAAACCTGCGCGTGTTCCGCATCCACCTTTCACCGGAGGAGCCATTTCAAAACTGCCGTTAATGCTATTCTTACTTGAACGTTATTAATGCTATCTTGAAAATTAAGCACTTGCATATACGATATCGATCATGTAAAACATCTTAAAATGTCCCCCTTACCTAAACATACGGAAATAAATTCAAAATCACTGACGCGCTAAACTCAATACTGACTGAATTCTGTTTATAAACCAAAAATAATTGCGGCAGAAAAATTGTTTCAATCATTCAACAAAATGTATCAAATCGTGGGAAAGAGACATTGCACATCTAATAAAAAATCTCAACTAATATAGCGTAAAACATCTGGAACACCCTTCATATAACTAAATACAAAAAATTTGAAATGAGCTTGTGCCCGCCTACCGATGAAGAAGATCTAAAATGAATCGCTGTCAACACAAACTGCTCAATATTCCACAAAACTCATATTAAAATAAAAGATTAATTAACACGAGTTTATTACATTAAATGTTAAGTTCACAACTTATCAAACATAGAGAGAAAGAAATCACAACAAAAATCACGGCCTGGCAAGTCCAGCACTGTCAGTTAAAGACTACGCCGCCGGCCTGCTCACACTATGCGGTCACTCAGAGATCGAGTCATCGAGTGCTTTTAGTAAATTTTTAGGGTAATTTGAATTACGGACAATAAAAGTCACATATTAGAAACAGTTTTTTGGAAGAGTACATAATACTAAGTGAAAAAATATGGCATATATTTTACATGTGTATTCAAAAATGTAGGAGTGTGTCAGATTATGCCCTTATGTTCTTCGGTTCTAATTCAAACTGGCAAGACTAGGGTAATGACTAGGGTAATAAAACTTCGATTGGTCTCCGATGATCCTCGATTGGTCTCCGATGATCCTCAATTGGTCTCGGATGATCCTCGATTGGTCTCCGACTTATACGGGCAAGCCGCCACCCTATTGAATGCCTTCTCGATATTTTAAACACATTTCGTTGACGATGAAGTTTTCGTTTTGAATGAAATATGAATAAAAATTGATATTTAGTTTTTTTTATGGGTGCTGAGATATGTGACGTGAGTCTAAAACAAACGCAACGACTTACTTCATATTTATTGTTACCGTTTCATGACTGTGCTAAAATATACTACTTCTGAAAGGAAATTTATAAAAAAAATCTAACGAACAACCTTTTATGACAGTTAGGAAAGACCAAGTTATAACATTGATCGTGAAATAAAGTAAATTTACCGCTTTAACTCCTGCTTGATTAATCAAACTAATTCAGCTGATGTGTAGCATTTAGTTGAAGAATGATGTAAAACCATACCCATTACAAAGGTAAACGCATAAATAAACGTAAGTGAATGTACCAATCTTTTGCATCCTACAGCATAGTAACGCGTTCATTAACTATGTTGTGAACATTTTTGGAGAAGAATAAATATAAAGTAAAATATTCTACGTATTGCTTCAAGCTTGATGCAGTGTACGTAACAATATCATAACAAACGATTGATGGGTCACGTCCGTCCATTATACGCACGGCGATCATTCACTGCAGCACACTACCCTGCAGCACGCCACCTGCAGCACACCACCTGCAGCACCCCAAGTGCAGCAAACATTTGTGAGGCTGTAAACCACGAATGGCCGTTTTTAAATATAACGGCCATTACCCAACCGAAAATTTTGCGCCCTTAAACCTTCCATGGCCAACTATGAATTTCACGTCCGAGCTCGACCGTGCGTAGTTATGAGCGCGGAGAGATACTATAAGGGCAAAGACGGCCAACTGCCCAACAAATCATCCTTGATATACTGCGACCTCCTTAACCCACCGGCGACACGTCCTTGCATTTTCAATTGGGTGTATGTGTGGGAAAAGGAAAAGGTGTGGGAAATTCCACAACTTCATTTTCATTTAGAGTTTTATTTTCATTAGTAATCGACAAGGAACATAAGTCGTATAAGTTATAATATTTTATTACTGAGCCGTACAAGGTAGTTTTTACCTTAAGGCTTTAGAAAGTGAACACATCTGTGTTCATACTCAGTTTTAAGTTTCAAGTAATTAAAGTTATTAAAGTTTCAAAGTTTTAAAGTTCAATAGTGTGCGACAGTCGCTCAAAGACAGTAGGAAGGATGCTTTGCAGCGTCAAGGCACGGAAAAAGCAACCGAGCGGCGTCCCAGCAGGGCAGAGCAAGGTATGCTTGACAGAAACGTTACCGCAAGAGCGTGAAGCGAATGCCGACCTGAAGCGAAACAATAACAAGGTAAGTTCAGATTAGGAACAAAAGAACAAGACCAGGAACAAAAGTACTATTGTCAGAAATAACTTCAAGATATCAATATAGACAATACACCTAAACGCACCCGCAAGGCCTAGACGAAGTTGCACGTTAGAGGTGAGGAGGACGAGACGCTGGACCGAAGAAAGAAAACTGCCAGTGGAGTGCCCCAAGTGTCAATGGCACGGAACGTAGAAATCATACTGAATACAAACAAAACTAAGTTTAACGAACGGTACAACCAAAATAACGAACAATAAGAGCAAACAAAAACAAACAAATTCAAATGAGTCAGAATCAATTAGAACAAACTAAACCTGCAACAACTCACCCAAGTTTATTGCCACACTTGGTGGGTATTATACCACTTTTAGAAGAATGTTAGGAAATTCAGAGGAAAACAGTCAAAGGCAGGTGTTCAGGTAAGGACAGAAAGAATAGTTAAAGATTTTAATTTGTTGAAAGTCATAGGCCCAGAGGAAATAAATTATAAAACAGCTCAAGGATGAGTAGTAGCGCATCCAAGTATTAGGAGCTGAATTTAAAGAATTTAGGTTCACTGAGATATGAACAAAGCTCAATCTCTAATCAAGTACGGCGAGATGCCGTTAGTTCAATTTAAGTTCACTGAGATTTGACCAAAGCTCAATCCCTAATAGTAGCGGCAATATACCGTCAATTCAATGTTTCAAATTCAATGTTTAAAACCTTGAACACCTTTAAGAAAATATATTAAACCCAAAAATAAGCAAAAACTGAATAACAGCCACAGTCACGCAAACGTAAAAATAGTTGAAACACAGAAGCAGCAAGAAATTAAGGATACTTAGGTATTGTGACAAATTAGACGGTTGACACCGGCGGGACGACCACAATGCAGCAAAAGACCAGCGCTCATCTTAAATCCTAACTAAAAATTGAAAAACTCCACCGACATTACTTCCCACTGACTGCAAACGACCGGAAACAACAGAAAGAAGCAAAGCGACTCGCCCAACTTCACGCCACGGTTCCGACTGACGAGTGCACCTTGCGAGCATGTGGGAGATTTTCTCACAAAGTGCTGAAATATATTGAAAACTTATGACTGCTTCAAAATTATTAGCGGGCTTGTTTTGTAAATTTCTTAAGGTCATACTAAATCCAATGTGCGTGCAAATATATTTATTTCTGACTTGAAAAAATACATGATTTCAATTACAATTTGAATTAAAACTATTGCATTTGAGCTAAAAAAATTGCAAATACAGTTTGAATAACAAACAAAATAAAAATACTGTCAGTGTAGCTTCAGATTAAGTTCAAACTAAAAAAAAAATTTTGAATTGGTCTCCATTAACAGGGCAACTTACCATGCAGGTCTTATAATATTCTAGGTACATATATGTATATAAGTCCAGTACTTTTATGTCACCATTATTTTTATATCACCATTATAAATGTTAATGTGTGGATACTTACATATTAGCCTAGTTTACTAGTAGCTAAATAGTACCTAGATATACATACATAATAGGGAGGTGAAAATGATCAATGCAGTTTTGATTCGTGAAATGATATTGAGCAGGATATAAAAAACTTAGGAAATACCATAAAAACAAGGTGTGCAAAATATCAGCACAATCAAAAAATACCCAATACAGAGATGTGGGATTGACATGGGACCCATATGATATATCTGAAAAATAATTATACATTTTCACATTTGTTGCACAATATACGATAGATGGTAGTATTACTGTAGATTTGTGCTTTTCATAGTGAAGAGGAATATAAAAACATGATTTACTGATGGTCACAGGAAAAGTTTAGCTGCAATTTACCTGCGTCTCTATACACATGCATCTTTAAGAGGTGATAAGAATTGAAGTGAAAAAACTATATGATTCTTTTCATTACATTTATTTAAGACAACATAAATCACTAGAAATTAAATATTTTGACCTATTCTGGTCCCTCTGAAAAGATAGGCAAACTAATTCAGGTAATCCCTCACAAAACTGATTAGTCATTAAAAGTAAGCAAGCACAGCATTGGAACAACATAATGTAAGCAGTATTCATTCACTTGGTATGATAAAGTGTCGAAAATTGTTCGACATATTCCAAGAATTAAGTATAGAAATAAATTAAGCAATGAAATGAATTAAAATAAACAAATAAATGAAATAAACAAATCGAATTCGAGTTTTAACAAAAAATCCTAAAATCAAAGTTGAAAGTTTTACCTTTAATTTCTCTTGTTTCGAATTTAATTTGAACCTTTATTTCCTAAGTGAGGTGACCTCGGGTTGGGCTGCAGCTCGGCCTGCAGATTCTTTCCGTTCCCCGTAGAGCTTGTTCCAGACGAGTTGGTGCTCCTTGCTCGTGGTTGTGCTCCGAACCGACTTCGGCGACGTCGGGTGACGTAATTTCACCATGATGTGATCTAACCAATGTGTTACCTCTATTCTTCAATCGTTCAGTTGACTGGTGTCTACGTCTTAAGTTACCGTGTTACGTGGTGCAGTTCTTTTGGCAACCGTAACTCCCTGTGTTTCATTCTCTCTATCTTTTGATTTTCAATAATTAGTGTTTCTTTCAACTTTTGTTGTGTTGTGCTCTATGCACCAATTTTCACCTTGGATTACTCCATCGATCGAATAAACTCAAAGTAAATCAAATTAAATCGAATAAACTCAAATAAAATCGAATTATAAGTGCCTGTGGCTCTACTAAAAGTGGAGGTTGACCGTGGCCTTCTCATCAGAGCGCAGCACTGATCAAAGTCTTGTCTAATTTCCATCGAATGAATCTCTAACTATTCTTTTCTTTTCTACGATGGAGTGCGTCTCCTCTCGCTGTATTTCCCTCAAATGTCTTTTTCTTATGCCTGAACGTATTCTACTGAAGACTACCATTCTTTAGGTGAGTTAGTCGCTTAATCGTTATACTCAGTGCCAATTTATTCGCATCCTGAAATTCGCGCGTCCTCCCTTTTTTCCGCGCTCTAAACTGTCCTTTTAATCGCGTGCAGTAACTACGTCCTGAGACTGCTGTCCAGTTCTCTCGCTTCGGGTCAGCTACTTCTCGAAAGGCCCTCGGTTTCTTTTAGGTGGGTTAGTTGTAAGGTTCATTGTACTTTGCCATAGTTTGGTTTTACATTCCTGGCCATTTTTTCCTCGTATTCTAACTGGGCTTTTACTCGTGCAGTATTCACGTCACGCCGGTTCTGTTAAGATTCTGTCTCTTCGGGTTGAGGCCTCTACTTTGGGAAAGCCACCCGGTACCCGTCGGTGGGTTAGTAGTTCACTATCGTGAACTTGTGTGGTAACAATTTCACTTTCTTATCTGTGCTTATTTTCAAGTTCACCGGTTTATTTTGTTCAGCAGCATTGGTAGCCGACTGCTGTGGCTGTATTGTGACCCTTCTACCTCGTTGGGTTGTTGCCGAGACGTTGGTTCTAGCGCCGGACACTTCGAAGCGTGCGCAGCTTTCGTTGTTCTCACTGACAACAGGAGCGGAGCTTGAATCGTCGTGCACCCTGGAATAACTCGGGAGCGGGAACGGAAGATCTCTCGTCAACCTCCACCTTAGTTTTCGTTAAACATTGTTGTCACTCTACACTGTTTTCTGGGTTCCTTGCACACTGTGGTCTGTTTTAAATGTAACCTTCTCTTTTGTTCAAGGAACCTAGCACTTTTTGTTTGTGGAGAGAGACAGTAACACTTGTTGTAGGAAACCGTAATATTAAAACTTGTATCTAAATTTAACTCAGGCTGTAGCCTATAGAAATAAATCCTTAACTTTAAATTTAACTCAAGCTGTGGCCTATCGAATTAAAGTCTTTAACTTTGAATTCAACTCAGGCTGCGGCCTATCGAAATAGTCTTCAATTCCTAAATTTAACTCATGGAGCGTGAAAATTCTCGCGATTGAATCTAAATAAAACTAGCTGTGTTGGGCTTCTGCCTAGCGTATTCGCCGGCCGTAGGCCGCATCTGACCTCGTGTGTCCCGTTTTGCGGGTATTTCTGCTGTTCACCTTAAAACTTTTATGAAATGAGTTAATTGAATATTTGAACATGTATTTGTCATTATTTTCCCTTCTTGAAAATATTAAGAGATAAAGTTCAGGCATCGACAAATCTCAATAGAAGTAAGTAAATTTAAAAACGTTTAAGTTACCATCCTTGTCTTTTGCGCCAATCCACATCACTGTTAGAACTCCTGCATGTATGCCCAGTCTAACATTTTTGCAGCCTGCATGAATGTTTTTCACCGCCCAAGTAATTGAATTGCTTGGGCAGCCAAAATTATGCATTCCCTTGCAAAAAAGTTTGACTGGGTAACCTCATAGAAATAGCAGAAGTTGAGCTCCGCGTAGATCAGTATATGTTTTCTGACTTTCAATGGCATCTCTTGGGTAGATTTCTGAATGTCAGTCCCCCCAATTGCATTTACAAGAATTTAATTTTCACATTGAAAAGTGCTGTAAAGAGCAATATGTTTATGTAAATATAACTTATTGAACGTAAGCTAATAAAGTTTTGTTACTTGCAAATGAGTATTACGAAAGGGTATCATGGGTGCTATAGCCCACTCATTGTGGCTGACTTCCTTAATGAATAACGTATGGTTCAAAATATAATATGGTACCATACATGTCATTCACTAACAGGCACTAACATTGATGCTTACCAAAATGCCGAAAGGAAAGATTAGATTATAAGTTAGCTTAGGCAGCCCTAACCACACAGCAAAAACGTCCTAGAAGGAGGAATGTTGGCAATCTTGTGAGTCATTGAGTAGTGTTTCTGCTAGCTTGGATGTACATCTTTCCTTCACACTTTTGTGATGGGCCTAATTATTTCTTTTTCATTGCTGTAGTATTTGCACAGTATTTTAATGAATAAACCGGTCACCAGCTGGTCTGGACAATAAAAAAGAAAAATAGAAGTACCATTAAAATATAGATAAAAATAGTTGAAAAAACATTATCACTTATCATCAACAATTAAGAATACATATGTACAATACATAGAACTATTATATCAAAAAAATTGTAGGAATTGTAGAAACATGTATCAACGAATGAAGTAAGAAAATTAAAGAAACAATATTGAAGTTTTCTCAAGTAATGTAATAGTCAGAACTCACATATATGCGTTTAGATCACACTGCATCACTCAAAAAGCAATCACATTTGTAGTTATTTGCACACATTAAAATTGCAAAACTTTCAATAAAATACACTTTAAATGAGAAGCCTTCCAAGCAAATACTACATATGTTTTTGTCACCCATGTAAAACTTTTGTCATGTTGAAAAAAAATCGTTTCACAAAAATTTTCCATGTCTTGATAAACGATATTTATAACTTCATTTACAACATCAATAATTGGAAAACTAAATTCTTCAATGCTTCCCACACTTCTATTGTACCAATTGTGTGAGGGCAGAACAAGGTTGTCAAGCCCATTATTCATGCCCTTTACATTTTATAGAAACAATTTCAAACTAGGTTCATTTTTCAATAGGAAAGAGCGTTTAGAAGAGTGCCTGGGAAATGGTTGTGTGTACTTATATAAATGTGATTGCTGCCTGCAGACCTATGTTGGGAGTACCTCACTCCAGCAATTTATTCGTCCCAGCAAACACTCTGGATCTCCCATAGAACCGGCCGTCCATACTCATCTCACTCCCAGTCAGCCATCAGAGATCACTGCCATAGTTCAAACCACCCTTTCAAAAGTTCCAATTTCTCCACACTTTGTAAAACTGTAGCTTTTTTGGTACATGAGGTGGAACGAGCCGGAGGCTGGAGAATAGGGGCACGAAGGGGTCGGCTTCCCTGTCCTCCACGACCACCCCCAGTTCCTCTCCCCCGCTCAGGGGAGGGGGCGGCATAGCAGCGAACACACCGGTTATCAGTAATTATCAGTAATACAAATAAACAAGATCACCAATAAACATAAAAAAGGAAACAAATACAAACAAGGATAAGAAATAATAGTCAGGAGGCAATCGCCCCCTATATGGCTACAATAATAGTCGCTTACCTACCATGACCAAGACGACAATAAGTCTATTCAGAGAACCATGCAATTTCTAAGGGGACCAAGACCTCCACCAAGCAATGAGTACACAGCAATGCACACGACCCAAAACCAAAGTTAACCTGCATTAAATCATTACAATAAGTTTTGAAAACGACCGCTGGTGTTTGACTATTCGACACTTCACCTCGGCACTCAAGAACAGTCATTTTTAAACTTTTTCAACTTAACTTTAAACTAACTGAACTTGGCCTAACGTAACCCAACCTAACCTAACTTAACCTAACCTCTTAACCTAACTTAACTTAACTTAACCTAACCTAAATTAATTAACCCCAACATTTCTTTAGCTGCTCGGAGGTGGAGGGAGAAGAGGTGGGCGGCGTCCAAATCTGGCGAGATTGGCGTATGTGCGACCGGGAAGGGCTTGCAGAAAGCATCTTACCTCTCGGAAAGCACGCCACTGGCTCAGCGAGTTCACTCGCTTGACCAATGAGAGGACGAGCTCGAGAGTGCGATGCTCCCCGTATGTACATGAAGCGTGCTGCCTCACCGCTTGCGCATTCTCGTAATCTGTGGCGTGGTCGCTGTGTCTTCGAAAGTTATTTATGAACGACGCTACTGAGCTCTCCACTTTATCATCGTTTTCAGACGCGGTAAAAAAGGCAAAGTTGAGGGGAAGTCGAAGTCACGCCTTTCTCGGGCTGGACTTCAGTTCCCTGTAGGAAGGATCCACCTTCTCCTGCGCAAATTCAACTACGCTGAGCGTGTAGGAGCCGGAGCTCCCGTGTACTTGGCAGCAGTCACAGAATATCTCTTTGCTGAAGTTCTTGAGCTCGCTGGAAACGATGCCCGCGACAACAAAAAAACGAGAATTATCCCTGGCCACTTGCAACTTGCTATCAGCAACGACGAAGAATTGAACAAGCTTCTCTCGGGGGCATTGAACAAGCTTCTCTCGGGAGTGACCATTGCCGAGGGAGGTATTCTGCCCATCATCCAGGCAGTTCTACCCAAGAAAACCGAGAAGAAGTAAACTGCCCTCTCTTCTCTCTCGGAAGCGCTTCCTTCTAAACAACGCTCCTGTAGGAGCCACACTTGTGTTCGAGAAATCTATTTCGAAGTCTGTTTCTCGTTCAAGTATTTTATTTACAGTCATTAATTTTCGTGCGAGTTCGCTCCGAGCGACACTCGATAGGCATTGTTCGCTTGTCATGAGAACAGAGGCGCTCTGTTTTTTCCGGCAGCTGAAAGATCAGACTTGCGGCTAGACCACCACGTGCTGCTGTGCTATGGAGATGTTACAAAATTGCGAGTGCCGTGCGTCAGCCGACTCAAGAGTTGCGCTAGCTACTGTGGCGAACAACGAGGATGTGTTGTAAAATTTCATGGGACGCCAAAATTTTGTTGCTTAAGGGCCGTGTCAGACGAGCGGGTTGGCCGCCGCGTGTGCAAAGCGGGTCAGCCGCCGCGGAACCGCTTTTGAAAGAGTTTGTATTGATTCCTATGTAAAACGCTGGCGGATGTCACACGGGCGGTCTACCCGCCGGACCGCGGCGGGCGAGACGCATTCCCCACGTTGAAACCGCCGCGGCCAGCCCGCCTGGCTATGTCAGACGAGAGGTTTACCCGCCGTGGCCGCCAGTGCTGGCTGAACCACAGGAGAGGGAAAACGTGGCTGTGTTGTGAGCAACTATGTTCGATACTGAAAAGTTTATATGCGAAATAGAGCTGCGTCCTACCATTTGGGATGTGAGCTCGAAATCTTATTCAAACAAAGGGGAAAAAAGTAAAGCTTGGGAAGAACTGTGTGAACTTTTTATTGATGGATTCCAAGATATGGAGAAGGATGACAAAAATAAAGAAGGTATGTAATTTTTTACCCTCATTATTGAATAGTTCACAAAAGATAACTGTTTTCGGACTTATCATGTGTAGTTCGCGGTGCAGATTCCGTTTTTTTCATTAAATTGGAAAATTTTGCCACACATACAATACATAGACATGTAATGGTTTTTGTGGACTAAATCATGTTATTTTGCCAAGGTATTGCTCCCTCCTCACTGACAAAGTACGGAGCAAATTTGCCACGAACTGCTGTGGCACGACCAGGTCCAATATTGATTACATCATTTGTATCTTCAAATCCCACTATTCTCAAAGTTTCCTCGAAATTGTGCCCGTCCCTGACATGGACAAAATCGTGGAGCACGCAACAAGATTTGACTAGTATTTCTGCAAAATCACACGACACGTCAATAGGCCTGTGAAATATTCGCCATTTATTGCTGAGAATACCGAATGTACACTCTATATAGCGTCGAGCGCGCGAGAGACGGTAATTGAAAATTTTTTTCTTGTGATTCAAGTTATTTCCTCCATAAGGGCGTTGAACATGATCAGAAATCCCAAAAGCTTCGTCTCCCACAAAGACGTAAGGCATTGCTTCACCATTGCTGCATATTGGCTTACTATTTGGCACGTTTAAAGTATTATTTTGAAGCCTTCTATACAATTCACTATTTTTGAAAATACTTGACTCCGAGCACTTTCCATAAGAACCTACATCTACAAACGTAAAGCGATAATTAGCATCGCATGAGGCAAACAACACAATGGAAAAAAATTTCTTATAGTTATAGTACAAACTACCCGTGTCACTAGGTTGCTTCATTCGAATGTGTTTCCCGTCGAGGGCCCCCAAACAATTAGGGAAATTTGCGTTCTGTTTGAATTCATCTGAGATGTGGAGCCAGTCTTCTTGTGTCAAGGTCGGGATGCACTTTTCCTTCAAAATTATCCAGATGTTGACGCACACTTCTTTCACAACTTCAGCTGCTGTCGTTCTTCCACATCTGTATGTGAAGTGAAGATCAGTGAAGGAACATCCTGAAGCTAGATACCTGCAATACGAAACATGATTAACATAAAAACATGACGATAAGGATATGATATAAACTATCAAATTTATTTCATAACGAAATTATGGATAGCTCAACATTTTTAGTGAATAAATTATACATGCCATATATTTTAAATGCCAATAAGGTAAACATATACCATTTATATCACAGAATGAATGTCATCTGTATTTGAACTGTTAGAAAAATTATATTTTCTTTTCTTTTCCACAGCGGTTGTTCTTCAGAAGAAGTGGAAGAACATCAGAGATCATTACAGGAAGGAGTGCGCTAGAATGAAAACTGAAAAGAGTGGATCTGGTGCGTCTTCAGCGAAAAAAGAATATATCTTCTATTCCAAGTTGTCATTTTTGGCGTCTACCGTACAGACTAGGCCTCAAAAGAGTAGCGATAAATTAGAGGAAGATGACGACGCGCTAACAGCGAGAAGTGAGTGCAACAAGGATTTGCCGAAGATTCAAGCGAAAAAGAAGAAAGTGGCTCATGAGGACAGTTTAATTGGCGCACTTTCAGCGAACATCTATAAGCAGATTCAAGAGCAAAAGGAAGATGCAGACAAAGATTTTCTCATGTCCCTTCTACCATATGTGAAATCTGTCCCAGACTCGGCGAAATTGGAATGCAGATGCGAAATAATGCAAGTTCTCAAGAAGTACAACACTCCTAGCATCATTCCTATGCAGTATGCTCCGTACCCTAATTCCCATGTTAATTATCAGAATTATCAGATCCCTATTCAAAATTCTCAACCTGTTCTTGGCCATTGCAGTTTTGAAATGCAAAATAGACAAACACCTGGAGCGTCACTCCCTGCTCTTTCTCCTCTGAGCACACAGTCTGTAGCTTCTTCTGACACAATTATTGAAGAACTGATACAGTAATAAGTTATGTAAAATAGACACTCCCTGTCATTTCTCCTCTGAGCTCATAGTGAGTAGCTTCTTCTGATTCAATTATTGAGCAAGTAATGTTTTGATATCTGTACCTTCTTCTGACATATTTAAGTATTGAGGAATTGACTTACTAATAAATATTAGTATTAACAAATTGTATTACTCACCTTAAAGTTATAGCCAGTCTTTCTTTAGGAGGAATACTTTTCCTCATATTCGTATCTTGCTTCTCAATGGATTTTTCCAAAAATGACAGCAGTTCATGAAAGGTTTGGCGGGACAATCGGAAATAATTGAAAAACTTAGTTGGATCATCTTCCAATTCTTTGAATAGGAGATAGTGAGCACCTTCTGTTAAACGGGCACTAGTTATAGGGTGTGCCCATAACCGTCCACGGCACCGCTGTCGACGTTTCTTTCGAAGCAATAGTGCTAACAACAGCACTTTCTGTTCTAAGCTCATTGTTTTACACAACCTTTTGCTGCAACTGCAAGTCTTGAACTGAAGCGGCAGCCGCCTTTACCATGTCACACGGGCGGGTCGGCCGCTAGTAAACCGCAGCGGTTTAGCAGCGGCCGACCCGCCCGTGTGACATGGAAAAGGCGGCCTGACCGCCAGCGGGCAAAAACCGCTCGTCTGACACGGCCCTTATTTCCCAGTCTCTGCAGTACTGCAACCTTCCCCCGTCGGAGAGCCCGACTGTCAAGGCAGATACCATGTGCTGTTGAGATGGTAGTGGTGTCGCTCGTCGCAAGCTATTGCAGTTTAACGTATATCTTCACATAAATACAGTTGTATTATTTCTCGATGCGCATTCGAATTATCGTTTTGTCTTAGGTGGATCGTACGCAAATTTTGTTAATTTTATTTGAAGCTCGTGAGGCCCGAGCCGAGATAATGCGAAATTAATTAATTGGCTATGGACACGCGGAACAACCCTAGTAGAAGACGGTCATGGGGCCCATATGGGGCCCACATGGGAAAATGGGAATCAGATGGGCAATGGTGATATATGTATATATATGTATATATATAAACACATGGGCAAAAGGTGGGTAAATTATGGTTAAGTCACTAAACCTAATAATGTGGGCTGCACGTGGTATTTCAACATAGCTGCGTAGTGGCCAGCCCAAATTTAGACTTTGTACCATAGTATGTATATTTACGCTAATAAAAATTTTTCTCCTAATAGAGTTGCTATGTACCAAAAAATAAATAATATACTATTGTATTATATTATATTTGAAAAAAAGCGTTCAGCAATATTATTTTAAAGTAGTGGCTGTCGTATGGGATTCTTATTTTCAGCAAATGAAAAGCAAGAAAAGGTAAAAGAATACCATTTCAATGTTGTGTTTGTATTTACTTTACTGTGGTTATTTCATATTTTTCAATATTATGGCAGTTTTTCCCATTAATTCAAGCACTAAATAATGCCCGTATAATCCCTCCAAAAACAAAACATATAATCCATCATCATGTTATAATTTCATGAGTCCATTCCAAGCAATTGTTTTGACATTTATGCGCTTGGAATTCAAGAAATTATTCTTATGTTACTAATTTTTGTCCCTCTTTTTTCATTGGTAGGACGCACTACTTTGCAATGAATTGCTTACTGCCAGTTATGTAAGAAGCTCTAAACTTTGATTTCCTAGTGGTCCGAATGAATTAATGAAGCACAATAACATATAAACATGAAAAAACGAGCTCTACCAATGTTATGAATTTTATTCGTGTAGTGCTACGGACTGCGACAACAGTCAAAATGCATCCAATTTGAACGGCAGTCTTCGCGTGACTTTGACAGTGTGCAGTGTTTGTCATATGTACACGTCGCGTTCAACCTATGATTTTTTGTGATCTGTCATTTAACTCGCTCGGAGTGTTCTTGAATGAGATTTTTGTAACTTTGTGTATTCAATATTAATAAATATTGATTCAAATGATATTCTATTGGATATTGACAATTTAGGCAGCTCAGCGTGAATAAAGTCCACTGTGAAAGCTAGGACAGCTGCTAACCCAATTGAAAATCAAGGACGTATCGCCGGTGGGAACGCGCCGGTTCCTATGCGTTTTTTAGTTGTATTACGCGCGGTTTAAGGGTCAAATGTCCACTTTTTCGGACACAAAACTGCACGCGAATCGCCGTTGTTCCGCCCTACCTAACGGCCGTTTACCGCCTCAGGACCAGATTCGAATCGCGGCTGGCCGTCCATGGATTATAGGTTAAAAAATCGCTCCCGGTTGCACGTGCCTCGCCTCACGGGGTGTACAATATTGCACTGGAAGCTTTGGATCTTACAATACATTCACACTTAATGCATTGTGAATGTATTGACTCATTAAGCTAGCTCAGAACAATATTGTACATCCAATGAGATCGAGGCACGTGCAACTGGGAGCTCAGGTACATAAGACAATACATTAGAAAGCACATAGAATCCCGCTCTTTCTTGAACTTTTATTACAAAAATGAAACATTCTCTACATTGAAATTTACATGAATATCTTACTTCCATTAATCACAGCCTTCTCACCAATGAAACGCCAAAATAATATAGGAATTGAAAATGAAATCACAATCCATTTAAAATGCTGCATGTAACAAACAAATATCAACACGTGCACTACATTTTGGGACATATCATATGTGTACCATTAGGTACATTAAATACCGGCATAAATGAATAGCATTTCCATAATTTCACTACCTTTTTTAGAATTGATTTGAACCTACCTGGTAAAAATTATAGTACACTTTTATTTCTCACACCTTTTATAAAGGACAAGAATGGACTTGAGCAGTACATAGAGTTTCTAAATTCTGCTACTCACAACTTAACCGAACCAATCGTAGCAATCGCACAAACGTAGTCAACGTTTTAAGGGAACGCGGAATCTGTGCAGAAAGGGTATAAAAACAGTAAGTTGAGAAAAAATTTCATGAAACCAGATCAAAGTTGAAGAAGAAAGTAGTAGGCGCTAAAAAACAGGACAGCAGTGAACCGAAAATATGTGGTCCTTTAACATAACAGAAAATTTTATTTCAGCAAAAAGAAGGCCTACCTAACTCATAGCTCGGGCCCTCACATTTTCCTCCCTGGGAGCGCTAGCTCCCATAGATACAATAGTTGTATCCCTCTGAGGAGTGTCTACATTATATCGCGTGTCCCACAAAAATGTCTCGGAGTTTTTAAATGATTATATCTCCGCTCTAAATTAACATTTTTAAAATGTATTTTTTCACAATGAATTAAATTTTGTTTCCGTTTCGAATAGTCTAATTTTTTGAAAATCGTTTAATAACCACTTTACAGTGTTCGATTTACTGAAAGAGGTAGAAAATATAATTGTTCTAAGGAAATGTTTTAAAAACAACAACACTGGTGTTCTTCATTTCTCAATACTTACTGTTTATAATAATTTCACAATGATGTATCCTACATACCACCAAGTATTTAAACGCTCTGAGAAGTTTTTTACTCCCTTATTTCATTGTTTGAAAACACCTAAAATGCAGTTCACTAACGAACAAATAATTTTCCTCGGATTGGAATATGAGGCAACGAAAAACTGTGAAAAAGTTCGAAGAGCAATTAATGAAAAATTTCCGAAAAGATACACGTCCGATAAGAAAACTGTGTATCGTACAGTTAGAAAATTAGAAAGAAAATTAAATGCTCCTCTTACTTGTTCACAGTTTACCGTTGCTTCATATTCTAATACGAGGAAAATTCTTTGATCGTGAGTGAGCTGCATTTTAGGTGTCTTCAAATGATGAAATAAGGAAGTAAGTAATGTATTGAGAAATGAAGAACACCAGTGTTGTTTTGAGAACTTTTCCTATGAGCAATTAGTTGTTCTACCGGTTTCAGCAAATCGATCACTGTAAAGTGGTTAGTAAACGATTTTCAAAAACTTAAATTATCCGAAAAGGGAACAAAATTCATTGCATTGTGAAAAAAGACCTTTCAAACATATTAATTTAAAGCGGATATACAATCAATTGAAAAGTCGGGGACATTTCTGTGGGACACCCGGTATTTACAGGGTGTTGTGTGATGCGATGCGGATTTTAACCATAGGCAGAATAACGCAAAATAAAACGATTTTCAGGAGTGACAAAACCTCACAACTTCTTTGTTTTCGAGAAATGATGATCTGAAATAATTATAGATTCCTGTAAGAATAGCCTGAAGCGCGTGCCAAAGAAGTTTCGTTTTTACTCGTTGGCTGCATGTCAAGCCCATTCTTACGGGAATCTGAAATTATTTCAGGTCATTTCTCGAAAACAAAGCAGTTTCGAGGTTTTGTCACTCATTAAAATCGTTTTATTTTGCGTTTTTCTGCATTTGGTTAAAATCTGTGCATCGAATTACATAACACCGTTTATATATATATATATATATATATATATATGTTTCATTAAAAATAATGCCACATTGATTATTAATAATGGTTTTGTTCAATTTTTCTAGTTTTCGGAAGAGTTTACTTTGATCGAAATTTATTGAATTTAAAGGCTCCCCTAACGTTTTGTGATTAAAATTTTGCGACGCGTTTCGTCCTGTGTCCACGGACATCATCAGGCTAAAAATAGTTTGAGTTGTGCAGCTAATAAAATTGAGAACGGAGAATGTACCTTCCACTACGGAACCTAGGTCGCCTAGCCCTCCTCACTTCGCAGACCAACTGTACACCTTCTAACTTGCATCAAATGCACATTTCTACATTCGGGTAACCGCAGCCACTCTGCCCACTTCTCCATTCTATTAGCTGCACAACTCAAACTATTTTTAGCCTGATGATGTCCGTGGACTCAGGACGAAACGCGTCGCAAAATTTTAATCACAAAACGTTAGGGGAGCTTTTAAATTCAATAAATTTCGATCAAAGTAAACTCTTCCGAAAACTAGAAAATTTGAACAAAACTATTATTAATAATCAATATGGCATTATTTTTAATGAAACCTGTATCAAGGAAGGGTTACTACCAAAATATACTGAATATATATATATATATATATATATATATATATATGTATATATATATATATATTCTTGATAATCTATACATCAAGAAATAAACAAAAAAAATATATCATATTTTATTTTTATCCTAATATAAAGTTATATCAACTCAAGTGTAAAGAGAGCCATTTCAACGCTCATGTACATTATATATGCATAGTATTCTCGATAGATCTCTCACATTTTTGTTCATTATGGAAATGATTTGCCTGGAGGGAACATTTTGAAGATTAGATTAAATTTTAAGTTAGTTTAGGCCTCCTCATCCGCTACGAAAATAGAACGTATCAAAGAGAGGACGGAGGAAGGCACCATTTAGTATGGAGATAAGAAAATGAGGAATCTATGCTGAAGGGTCATAGAAACATTAGGATGGGAAAGAAGTTCATGAAACAAGATCAAAGTTGAAGAAGAAAGTAGTAGGTGCTGAAAAAACAGGACAGCAGTGAACCGAAAAAATATGGTCCGTAACAAAGCAAAAACCTATGTTATTTTAACAACAAGGCCTACCTAACCTTTAGCTCGGGCCCTCACATTGTCCCCCAGGGAGCGCTACTTCCCATAGATACAATAGTTGTATCCCCCTGAGGGAGGGGAACATTTTGAATATCATTAAAGAACATAACGGATGAAATTAGAGTTCCAACTTAAATTTTCAATACCCTGCATCAGCTGGGTGACCAATGAACCAGCAAAAAAAAATTTTGCAAAAGAAATGCATCATTCATAAATTACATAAGTAGGCACTTAAAGTTGACTGAATGTGCTTGTTTATTGGCTGAATGCTGAACAGCATTTCAAATAACAAGTCCAAAGACTGAAAATTATTTCATTAGAGCACCAAATGGAAGGCAAAGGCAAAGAATAGCACAAAAGAATTTCCTTGCGTTACTAATGCGGTTTTAGAGAAAAAATTAGAGCACAATTAGCTAGCGCAATTTAACTACCACAAAAGTATTTGCAATAAACCATAACCACACATGATAGATAGGGTGCACTGTTGCGCAGGACTCAATGCACAGAATAACAAATCTTGAAAAACAAATTAAACAAGAGAATAGTTGAAGACGACATAGCATGGACAGTAAGAAAATGAATAAAAAATGTCTATCATGACAAGGCAAAACGATAATTACAATATAAAATGACCCAAATTCACACCTCTCGGACCCTGTAGGAGTACTAAGTCCCAAAAGTGCAAGAGTCATACAACGTTGTGCTATTTTTTGGCCATGATACATATTTAGAGCAATCGATTTTTCATTATAAACTCACAGTTTTGGTTTATCACCAGCGTTTTCCTCTATTCTTGTTGGCACTGATACAAAGCACTGTGAAAAGCACATTGGTTTAATTTATTGTTCAATGTCAGCATTTGCACTTATTAATATCGTGAAAATAAGTAACTTATTGTGACATCAATACACATTTGAAAAAAAACAGTCTTTATAGACACTCTGTGAAAAACTTGCAAATGAATCAAGTGAACGTGAACTGTTCTGTAAACCTGCTCAGTAAACTATCCAGAGTACTTTGATATGAATACCACTGTTCTAGTTTCAAAACAGTTGGACGAACAACACTTCACATAACTATGTTTAAAAAATTGAACTCAGCTTGAGCTCGAGAAGTGACGAGAAAAATCTGAGGTTGAGCATAACGGCTGATCGCCACAACATCCAAGTGAACAATCAATATAATATCAATAAACATGTTTTGGGCATCTGATGCAATACTACGTCACAATTTGCCTAACGCAATGATTGTGAAGAACACAGTCGAAACACCAAACGCAACCTTTGCAGAGGCAGTCACCGCCAGTACGCTCACGATGACACGCTGTCATTAACTGACAGATCGAGTCATGCCGCTTTCAAATATTACGGCCGTTAATCAACTGAAAATTTTGCGCCTTCGAACCATCCAAGGCCAACTATGAATTTCACGTCCGAGCTTGACCGCGCTTGGTTTGGGGCGCGTAGAGGCAGTGTTAAAGCAGAGCAGGCCGACTAGCCTATAAATCGTGCATAATCGACCCTCACGTCCTTAATACACCGGCGATACGTCCTTGATTTTCAATTGGGAACGACGTTCTTATCCCGTTATTAAACATATTTAATACCCTATTTGTTGACTCATGTGTGCTGTGTGTTGAAAAAATATTAAATAAATTTGTTTGTTTATTATTAATAAATAGTAAAAAAATAATTTTCTATTTAGTCTCGATAATTTAGGCTGGTTAGTCTAATGCGCGAAGAAATTGCATTGTGGTTTCTCGCCCAGCTTGATGTGAAATGCTCCAGTGTAGCATATTGGATTTAGTACTTAACTTCTTGGCTTAGATATGCTTTGTGTGTGTCTTTCCTTTAATGCTCTTCTTGACTAGACCAACATGTTCTTTGGGGTGACTGTAAGTAGTTTTTCCTGTGTAAGTACTATGGACTTTACAATGCATACAATGTTGTCAGGTTCTGTGCAACGGAACCAAAATATCTAAACTTTCTTATGAATATCTAGCCTAAATACTGTCTAATGTGTTGACACAAACATGTCCTGTGTAATTTGTCTATCAATTATTTTACAGACTGCTTCAAGCTCTAGTAATGTTACCACCTATTACAAACTACACCTATACCTAGTTAGCTTGTGAAAAATACCACATCCAACAAACACTCAGAAGAGTGGCAAAACTCAGTAACCATATATGAATGCCTTTGGTGCTGGCATCATCTGTGAGTTTTGTATATAACACATAGCTGAGTGATTACTTGAAACTGGCTTTAATTGCGTTTTTTTCATTCAATGGCCATCACTACATTACTATTGCGATGACATAAATTTTTTTTAACTCAAAATCATATAACCCAAAAGAATATTGTTCATGACCTTGCTAAAGAGAAAGAGAAGTAGCCTTGCAAGGGCATTAGTTTTCATCAAGGTGTGTGGATCTACATCTATAAATTACTCTTGAGTTAAAGTCAAAATTTTTAATCACGATTTTCTTCAATTGAATTTTTTAGTGATAATAATCATAAATATTAGCACCAAATTTATATCATGAATGCCATATCGTGCCGTTGTAAGGAAATTGAAATGAAAGAATACCTGGTAAGCTTAATAATTGTTCATTGTGCAAAGGATTTGTATCCCATTTTGTGGCTTGGACCGCTCCCGGAGGCTTGTTGCAAGTAGAGTTAAGGGGACCATCTGGATTTTTGAACTTTTTTCGTCCAATTCGTTTGACAATTAGCCAGTGTATGTATTTTTTGTAAGTAAACTTTTTGTACTCGTTTCACTTTTTCGAATTAGGCCTTTTTTTACGAAAAATTAGTTTTTTGGAACATTATAATCTATATTTCAAGACGTATCAACTCAATGAGTTTTGATGCTAGAACAAAACCAAAGACAGTTTTAAATTCTTTGAAGCATTTTTAACAAAACAAAGTTCTTCAATTTTAACATTTTGAAAAAAAACATTTTGCGATAAGCGATATTTTATCATTACATCAAAGAAAATTATTTATGGGTATAGAGCTATATAACGTTTTTCTAATATTTGGAAGAAACCCAACATACTTTTATAATAATGTTTCAAGGATTCCAAATCTGTCTTTGGTTGAATTCTAGCATCAAAACTCAACGAGTTGATACGTTTTGAATGTTGAAAGTTAGAGGTGTTGGGCATAAGCCATAAACAAAATTTTTTGTTGAGGTGTCATATAATGGAAAATTTATGTAATTGAACGCTGTTTTCATTTTTATTTCGATAATCTACATGCATAACTTCATATTCACACTGTGAATTGTAATTTCCATAAATAAAAAAATAAAATAAAGTTATTTTATTTTATAGAAGTCATGATTTTTTTTATTTTCAGTCTGATTCCTATGAAATTTGACTGGCATTTGTAAATTTTGAAAAAAAACACAATTTCATCAATTCATTTTTTTGATTCAAGCCTTAGTTTTTGAAAAAAATTGGACATACTGGTTTTTAGTTCATTTGTATTGATATTTCAAAACGAATCTCCTCATTGAGTTTTCATGCTAGAATAAAATCAAAGACCGTTTTAGATTCCTTGGAACATTTCTAACAAAAATACATTGTAAAATTATCCATTTCACGTTTGGTTTTCTTTTTATATGGGGTCGAAATAGGGTCGAAAATTAAAGATTTTTCTCCCCATCAACCCCCCCCCCCCGGGAGGGGGGTGGGCTAATATTGTACTATGGTTACTCATTTAGACCTGTGCAATCGTCTCTCGTCTGAATGTGTGACTATAGTTCTCTATTGAACATCTCGTGAATCATACTAACAATGAGAATAGTCCTGCCAACTTTAATTGTTTTCATTTTAAATATGTAACAAGAAAATTGTTTGTTCTTTTCTGACTGATGATTTTGTTTGTAACATTGAAACGTTACATTTTAAAAACTAACGTTTGTGAAACACTTTATTGCCTAAAGAGTTTTGGTAAAATGCTTGGAGAATTCGTGAAATATTTATGACGGCATGAACTTCAACAGTTTTGAAAGGTCCACAAATTCGAGATAATCAGTTCATGGTTGGAAAGGAAATATGCTTTCTAAGGAGCACGAATCAAAGATTAAAATTTGTTTCGGGTAAATTAGATTGCTTAGCATATTTACTTGCACCTACATTGACTTCATTTGTAGATCATAAAGATGTTCAGGTCTATAAAGAATTTTTTTAGAGAAGCAAAACAGACCCTACATTAGTCAATTAGTGATTTGTTAAAGGGTTTAACATTTGTACAACAAATTGTCTCTTTAGTTGCAGACATGTGATCGAAAATGAAAGTGAATGTCAAAGAATATGTCAATACAATAATTATTAGTATAATTTATGGCTTGCGATGGTATGAGGTGTGGAAAAAATAAAATGCAAAAGATAATGTTTTAGTCCTTAATTTTTAGATACGAGTGGAATTATATGCGAGAGTGGAGTCATTTCTAATTTTGTACGGTTAGCATGCCGAAGATTTGAGTGAAAGTAGAAATAAGTTGCGTGTGTTTGCTATTTGTGTATATGTTAGAAGTTGTTTCACAACAGCTTTTTACCTTTAATTTAAAAAAGCTCAAGTTCAATTAAAAAAAAATCAAATTCAATTTAAAAAAGGTCAAGTTAAATTTAAAAAAGCTCAAGGTAAATTGAAAAAAGGTCAAGTTTAATTTAAAAAAGCTCAAGTTTAATTCAAAAATGATCATGTTCAATTTAAAAAGTCTCTAGCAGGTTATATTTAAAAAAAAAAAGAATTTCAATTTTAAAAAGTTAATGTTTCTAAAATTTCATACCTATGTAAAAATAATGTAAGTAAAGTTTATTTGTGAGATTGCATATTCATTTATAAACCAAGCTGCTGTGATTTTGTACTTAATTTGACATTCTTCAAGTTTTACCTATGAATCATTTGCTGAATCATTTGTTGAACAGATCATCGGTACTTATATCTATAGACAAAAATGATCCAAAAAATTTTTATAAAATAAGTAACTGTGTGACAATTAGCAAACTGCACTGACTGAAAAGTTAAACATTACATAGCTTCAAAATTATATTTAAACAATAAGACTGCTACAATAATGGCTTATTAAACCGTGTTATATAACATAGTACTACACATAAAATATGTAATGCTTACATTCTCACAAATAAACTTTACTTATATGATTATATTAGGAATATCTTGTCTGCTAAGCAGTTTAACTATGAAGGTTATAGCAAAGAAGAACTTTAAAATCATTTTAATGAAACGTTTCAAGCTTCAGCTCATCATCAGTCATTTCTGCAAGTACAAAATATACATGTATTGAATAAAAAACACGACAAAATCATAAAATTGCTCATCCTTCATGCATTCAAACAAGTGTCTAGATAAAAAAAGACAAGATATAAAAACTGATTAAATCTAAAAAACAAAACTTCACTGACTAGAATCGTAAATGTGAGTTAAAACGGAAAATAAGAATACAAGAGTACAACAAAAACGTGGAACGGTCATAAGGTCAGCTTAGTAGCTCAAATAAAATCTAACCAAGAAGAGAGACAGAGGGGGGGGGGGGAAATGAGTTAGAGAAAAAGAGAGAGAGAAAAAGAAAAGACAGATTATTATATGATTATTACATAGGTATAAAATTTTAGAAACATAATCTTTACAAAGTTGAAATACATCTTTTTTGAAATATAGCCAGCTTGAGATTTTTTAAATTGACCTTGAACTTTTTTAAATTAAACTTGAGCTTTTTTAAATTGACCTTTAACTTTTTAAAATTAATCTTGAGCTTTTTTAAATTGAACTTGAGCTTTTTTAACTAAATTTTAATAGCTGTAGTTGACTGAAATGTCAGGTACAAAATTGAATACATGAATATTTTATATTTTTCTGTTTGTGGTTATTTGTAACGACGGATCTCTGACGCATCTGTGATATTCTTGAATAAAAGAATCAAATATATTATCTCTGTTCTGGTATCTAAAATAGAATTTTTTGACTACAGATGGTATCAACATTTTATATTTGTGCTCTCTTTATTCACTACATAGTTATAGCACTTACAAAAGGAAGGTGAGCAAAGATGGTTTTCGCTCAATAAAAAGGAATATGTTAGCACTTGGCATACTCATATGCAATTTTTCATGGTGCTTCTTTGATTCTATGAGTGTTTTTCAATTCCGTCATGATTTTTTCAAATATTTTTAGTATTTTTTTGCGGAGTTCTTTGTGTAATTCTCAACGTGAAAAAAAGTTTGTTATTTAGCTCTGCTACAAATTCTCTTTCTGGAGATTTATGCCCTTTATACCCAGTATTTTTCCTAATATTCTCTCAAAAATCCAGTATAAATAAAAATATTGCATCTCTCATATGAGAAAACATCCCATTTTTAGATATATTTTAATTATTACCTCCGCTTTAGCTACTTCATTGCATGAGAAGGCGTTTCTTTTGTTTGATTTCATTTCATAAATTTTTTGGCAACGGTGTTTAATCCTATCCCTAAAATTAATAACTCCTACTCATCTTTCATTTCAGCAACCTATGGCATCTTGATAGCTAGTTAATTTTTTACGACTAGGTTTCCCCAAAACTTCTGTTACCGAAAAAAGTATATGATATTCATATGAATAGCTTTTACGTTTTAGCACTGTGCTTAGCTTATGAAATACTAAAATACTCATACGAACACCAGTTAAAAGTTTTCCTTGTAACAGAATTTAAGAGGCTGCCTAATACTAGGACTTTAAATACTAGAACTGCAGCATATCAACACATAAAAAGTTGTGTATAAATACTTCTGGGTGGAAGTTAATAGATCATTACTTAGAATTTATTAATTCATAGATCGAGTGGTTTCACCAGAGTTCCGTGGTCTTATGAAATAGCTTTACGGTAATGAATTTATAAAAACTAAGTCTTCTCTATGATCACCTAAATCTTCTTCTGGAATGCAAGAAATACATAATAGACCTCAGATGGCCGTTCGGATGCTTATATCAACTAGAACGTTAACGATTAACGAAAAGAAGATTGGAAAGGAGCAAATTGCTTTTTCATGGAAGAAGGAATCGTAGCATATGAATGCGTTGTTTGCTGCCGGCGCCGTCCTGGTATTTCGTATAAAACACTTAACTGCACGATCACTAGAATCTGGCTTTAATTATGTTTTTTGTGCATTCAATGGCTATCACAACATTAGCAGTTAGATGAGAAACTTTAACTTGATATATAACCAAAGGGAATGTTGTCCATGACCATGCTAAAGAGAATCAAGTTGCCTCGAAAGGGCATGAGTTTTCAACAAGATGTCCCTATTGAAAATCGAGGACGGTGCACCGGTGGAATATGAGTGGAAACACGGACGATTTGAGGTTGGTTTACCGTCTATTTGAGGGTCAAATGTCCAGTCTCCGCGACCCATACTGCGCCCTCAATACGTCCATACTGCGACCAACTTTGGTCGGTGAACAGCATCAAATCAACCTCAAATCACCTCTAAAACCAACTTAGGCCGGTGAATGGTTTCAAATCAACCTCAACCCAACTCTACATCCAATGAATCCCTCGCTTCGAAACCTTAATCAACTCCAAATCACGGGTGGCCACCTCTACGCAATCGCCTAAAAAACGCTCCCAGCTGCCAGTGTATGACGTCACGAGCATATATACATATGGGTGTGACGTCATACACTGGCAGCTGGGAGCGTTTCTTATCCATCGTACAGAGATCACCTGTGATTCTGATTTTGCTAGTGTGAAGAAGCAACAATATTAAGATACCATGCTAACCGCACACCAATATTGAATATCATATACCCTTATTTAGGATATATGAATCAATTGCGCAACCTTAACCAATACATTCATGTGGATATTTGGTAGCTACGATCAGATATTTGGTATACAAATCAATCCATTAATAAGCCACTTAGGTAAGCTCAAAAATTCAGCCCTGTCGAATGACCTCTAGCCTCAAGCCTGAAATAAAAAAAAAATTCAATCGCCCCTATGATAGGTCAGGTGCTTTACCCAAAACCAACCTCTACGTCCGTCAAAAATCGAGTATTTGAATGAAAATAATTGGAAGGATATGAAACAAAATTCGTAGAATATATATTTTTTTATAAACTACAAGCGAATAATATCGATGTATGTATGTATAGCCGAGAGCTTTCTCCCTCCACAAGGGATGGGTAGCTACAAGTGCAGAGAACCAAAAAATTGCAAAAAACATAGATAAGAAAAAAATTTTTTTTCAACGTTCATACATCTTCATCTAATCACCATCGCACATCCTTTGCATTCCAGGCATCTGAATTCAGCAGCCAGGCTCGACAGCTACCGCTGGTGTACCCCGACCGCATCATGAGTGGCATGGGAGCCCCCGAACTTTTCGATGAGACATATTGCAATCAACTCTTTCTGACAATTCTTTTACCACCCCAGTTGTCCTTCGCACCTCCTCATTTATCCGTCTGTCCATCAGAGTCACCCCTGCCATACTTCTCAAACATTTCATTTCCAACACATTCAATTGTCTTCCTTCATCCTCTTTTAACCCCTCGTTTCCGCACCATACATCACTGTTGATGATATAATATTATATCGAAATAAAAAAATACTACACAATACTTGAGCATGATTGCCGTAGATGTATTATATACCAATAAACAACCTATTCTGCAGCTTAGAGTTGCCAAACATTTATGACATTTAGATGAGACTAATCTCAATTCAAAATATGCATAATTTATCGATAGCAGCTTCAAAACGAACGAAGTATTTATTTTTCCGTTCACTTCATCATCCAAATTGGGAGATATATTTGGCATGGATGTTTTTGTCTTCGGCTAAATATCTAAGAAAGAGGAATTAGTAACTCTGATTAGAGAATGACAGAAAAATGTCCGATACTTCGTTTGTTCACTGCATCCTAAACTTCACGAATAACAAACTTTGCCACTAGACGTTTTATTATGTTATTTCTTGTTCTAGTGATTAACTTGAATTATAATTCTGTTACGAGATTTCAAGTTCAAATACCAACTATTATTCACAAGTAGAAATATTTACTATGCTTTTTCAATACCCAGTTAAAAAAATATGACGTTTTCAAGCCGTTTCTGTGCCGCGGTAGGCAAGACTTCTAGCCCTGTTTTATTCGGAAAAGAAGCAGTTTTTTGGTCGCCATGTCCCCTTTTTATGGCAGGAAAAAACGGCTACAAAACCATTGAATTCCCTTTGCAGCCTTGTACCGGCCTTCCGCGGCAGCAAATCGACCTTGCCCGAACTTGATTACACTGGCTATTCATATACACCCCAACCCCCCCCCACACACACACACATCTCACCCCCCCCGCTCACACACACACACACATACACCCATAACCCCCTTTTCCCACCCCCCCTCCCACACACACACACATATATGTACCTGAACACATTGTTGATCACCTTCAAGAACGTCCTTCAATTCAGAGGTTGCTGAAGACGGACGAGGGACATTCAGGTTTGGTTTCCACATTTTGTTGCTTTTACATTGCCTTCACTACCAGCCCCACCACAACGATGAATCGTCATAAATATCAATTGACCGAGGTGGTGAAGCTAATAGTTGGGCCATCTCTCGTTCCTTGTCAACAAGAAGAATTGCCATCTTCACCAAAAGTCACGGGTCCGAACTCAAATGCAAGCGAAATTTTAGAAGAAAACGACTCTATGTGCGTTCCAGCGTCATTTTCTTATGAAGCTTCTGTTAGAGTAGCCAATGCAGCATCCAACCGTATTTCTTCTTGGCCGTTGCACATAAATGTGAATGGCTTTCTTTTTTATTTGAAATTCGGATCGAAACGTTAAAAAATATTTATAAAATCCTGTCATAAAATTATTGATGAAGCGAATTATTGGTATCGGTCATTTATACTGGTGTTGGTAAAATCCGGCCGATACTTTCCAATAACGCGAATTTTATCATAAAAATGAAGGTCATAAATCATGTAAGTAAAAGTATGATCGAATAAAGAGCCCATTCATACCTAGTAAATTAGTTAGCTAACTGTTGAATTACAGTCTTTAATAAGGCCCGCTAACTGAATTTACTTCTTCGACTTCTCGATGAGGCACGTACGGTCAGTAAGTGAAAGCTATGTAACATGAATAGTTGAAAACAGAAGCGACATATAATTATTATACTTAAACAACAAAACAGGCGAACCAAAATCAAACCAATTATGTAAATAAAGTTGAAGGTGTATTTTAAAGTTTTGAAATTTAATGTAGAAAAAGCTGAAAATTCGATTTATATTTATCTGGTAAATCGTCAAATACTACAAAGCGAATAATTTTATTTTAATTTAGCATATGAATCCCCGTACAGTAGGAATATTACATTTTCCTTTAATGTACGATGTTTGAAAAATTCACGAACAATCTTATAGTTAGTTGCGCGTGTTTGGATCTTTTTGGTTTCGGGGCCTATCGAATATTAATGTTTTCTTTTCGTCGAAGTATGTATTTTGGTGTTGAAAACACAAACATGCTAACTATTTTGTGTATAAATTAATGTTTTGGTCCACTTTTAGAACTAAAACTTTTTCACTTCAAATTAATCTAAGTCAAGTTCAAATTAATCCGAGTAAAGTTCAAATTTATCCGAGTCAAGTTCAAATTAATCCAAGTCAAGTTCAAATTGATCCAAGTCAAGTTCAATTTAATCCGTCAAGTTCAATTTAATCCAAGTCAAGTTCAATTTAATCCAAGTCAAGTTCAAATTAATCCATGTCAAGTTCAAATTAGTCCAAGTCAAGTCACCGATACTTTTACAATTTTATTAAAATAAAATCCTTATAAGCCCAACATGAGTAATGCAATAAAATTATTAACTAAGGTATCAAATAATATAACAATATTAACAATAAAGTTTTCGATTAGGAATAATAGAACTGCTCTAGCTTTGTTAACTATATTGTTGCAATAAATAACAAAATGAAATCCTTGCAATAGATGTTTCAAACCGTATTGCAAAGTAATGTAGACTAGTTGTAATACCAAATGTTTTCAAAAGTAGACCGAAACAATAATTTCTCCGCAATATGGGTATCATTTTCATGTTTTTCACACCAAAATACATACTTTGACGAAAAGAAAACATTAAAATTCGATAAGATCCGAAACCGGAGAGATGCGCTAACACCCAACCAACTATAAGATTGTTCGTGATTTTTTTCAAACATCTTAAAATAGAAGAAAAATGCAAGATTTGTGGTGAACGGCGATTTGCATGCTAAATTGAAATAAAATAATTAGCTTTGTAATATTTTACGACCTACAAGCTCAATTAAAATAGAATTTTCAGTTATTTTTATGTCAAATTTATAAAAACTTCAAAATGCACTTTCAACTATATATGATAGGTTTGATTTTTGTTAGCTAAAAAGGTTTTAGTTGTAAAAGTATAATAATTTTATGTCCCCACTGTGTTTAACTATTTATGCTACAAAGTTTTGACTTACAAACAACCGTCCGTGACATCGGGAATTCAACGTAGTAAATTCACTTAGCGGGCCAGATTAAACGATGTAATTCAACATTTAGCTAATTTACTTGGTATGAATAGGCTCTTTAGTTGATTATACTTTTCTTTCAACGAATTATGACCTCATTTTCACGATAAAGTACGTGTTATTGGAAAGTATCGATGAAATATCGGCCAGATTTTGCCGCTACCGATATATCTGTACATCACTAGCCTACGATCACGCAACGTTTGCTAGTAGGAAGGTCCTCAATTCAAAATATAATTCAACTCTAACTCATCAATAATGCTAATGTTCATCAGGTGATTAAGGAGTTTTATTCGGTTAGTATTTACTTTAAGGCGTTCACGGTAATCACGACCTCTGTTTTAAAGAATCACTAAAAGCGCTTATATAAGAACGCTTTACACGAATGACATTTTGCTCGCTGATACGTAATTTTCAAGCTATAACATGAATTACGTTCAGGTTAAAGTAGCATTATATATTCGGCTGCATCGTACCTTAATTCTTGAAAAACGCCCAGTATTTTGGCGGTAACCATCAGTGTCAGTATTGCTAAGTCAAGTTATTTTAGGTTAGTTTATTCAGCCAATCTAACGTTACCTAACCTAATTTAACCTAGCATCACGTCATGCTGTATTACATCATATTTACGTGTCCGTTTCTCCGCTTTTATATACAAAGTTCCTATAACTTCACAGGTTAATAACTTAAAAATTAGGCATCAGCGAGCAAAATATCATGCATTTAAAACGTTCTTAAATGTGTTCCTTTGGAGATTCTTTGAAAGAGAATTCTTAATTTCCGCGAACGAATTTAAGTAAATATTGATGTTTTCTTCTTCAAACATCGTTATTCCGCAATTTTATAACGCAGCTCGTCAGATATTTATGAAGTTTAATTTTCTTACTAATAAATTGAAAACTAGTGATGTACAGATAATAGAAAAAGGCCGATACCGAAACTATCGGTACATCTGAATTGAAAATATTGCATATTGTTTCTTGTCAAAGGTTTCTCAAGTGGAATTATACTGCAACTTAGAAGTTTGAAGCTAAATTGTGTTAACACTTACTGTAAAATAAGAATGGAATTAATAGTGAATAAATATATCATTACTATTCATTACTATTCATTCACACTAAAAAATTAATCAGACGACAAGGCACCAGGGCTGCCATCCATTGGGAAATTTCCCAAGATCTTGGGAAATCACTATCATCCTAGGGATATTGGGAAATCTGAGTAAATACTATCGAATTCTTGGGAATTTGACGCAATGATCTCATTGATCATTAATTACATGCTTACTGAATAACAGCAAGATTCATACACATTTTCATCACCAATGAGAATATTTTTTAATTAATCTGAGATGAAAATTAATCTCGTGAAGTACTTGTTCAAGCTCGTTAAACATTCGTTTGTAACAAGCGTGTTCCAGGTACAGCAACCACCTAGAGCGATTTTGATGTGTGCGCCCGCCCTGTATCTGTGCCACAGTGGACACTGTCGAGTTTAATCTTCTATAGCCTTAAACATGGAGCCTCAGAAGAAGAAAACAAAATGGTATGACTAGTCATTCAATAGGAATGGATGAATAACCCAGACATCAAAGTCTGGGCTTTAACAAGATAAATACTACGAAACTTCGAGCTGTTGCAAACTTTGTAACTGTACCATGAAAAATATAAACATATCAGCTATGAACAAGCTTCTGGAAGACATAAAGCTAAATTTGAAACTACAAAATCTTCTTACTCAATTTATTACAAAATCAACCAACAGAAACAGAAGAAATAGCAAGGAGTAAATTACTCATCGCAGGATTTTTTCTGTACAGCCGCTGCTTCACACGTCTCAAACGGAACTCCATGGCTGCAGCAGCAACTACACCATCAGGCCTTACATGTTCATGCAGATCACTTCACGGACTTATTGAGAAAGAGTGTGTCCCGATAGCCAAATCGCTAAGAAACTAGTAAAGAAAAACTCTAAAGTTTCATATGTTATTCAAGATGGCGTTGCTTCATATGGAAACTTTGCGCTAGATGAAATTTGTAGAGGATCTTCTCAGATAAATTTCATAAAAACGAAAACAACGAAGGCATTAAAATCAGAAACAACAAGAGATCGATTGTTAACAAAACAGTACATGAGAAGAAGTTTTTCAAACTGTCTGAACTAGGAGCCGGAGAAATCATTAATAAAGAAGGTTGAGAGGGTTGAAGACGTAACTATCCATCAGCTGGATAAAACCAGACTCAAAAACAGAAAGGAAAGAATATAATAAGTCTTCATGTTGTAGACGAGGAAGAAAATTATTATTAAAAAGGTAAGCGGCTTTAAATGTTGTTTTGTTTAACATTTTTGACATCTGGGGAAATCTTGGGAAAATTACTTGGTCACCCTTGGGAAAATCGTACAATCTGAATGGCAGCCCTGCAAGGCACTTGTCGTCTCAATCGTCACCTTCATCAGGCGCTTGACAACATGCCATACCGGCATAACGTCTTCAACGGAATAAGAAACTCACTCGAGAGCGAACACCTTATACCTTTTCATAGCAAAATTTTTTTCAAAAATAAGATACACTCTAACGTACTACCCAGTTGCACTGAAATACATTTTGACATTGCTTGAAACTTATTAAATGAGTCAGAAACCAGCACCACATCTGAGACGCACAGCACCATTCGAATAACTGCCGCCGCCGTGAAACTTCGAAAGAGCTTGACATCTTGCCGACGTGCGCGAGCAGTGTTGCCATCTCTAACTCGAGTGCAGATAAATTTTTTGGCTTAGATGAATAACAGGATGGTATTATTTAATGAAAACTGTAATAAATGATTAAATTGGCATTTAAATACCTTATTACATTATAACTATCCGCAAGTTAAAGTTTTAGGTATATTTAACAATTTTTTAGCTGACAGCTTTGACTAGCAAGTATTCCTCGGCAGCTACCAACTGTAATTTTTATGGCAGGTGAATTTTGCTGTCTGAGAGTGCTCAAGAATGTTGGCATGTACGATTTTCCATAAGAATGTTTTTTATCTTTCATTTGAGAGTAATTTGAACTCAATAGGTGAATCATTTCAAAAGTTACGAGTGGTAGACTGAAATCTAAAGGTGCACTCAAGAAATTCTAAAGAAATTTCTGTATTTTCCAGAAGACTATTTCCACACCGTCTCCGCTGCAGCCTGCAGGCCTGATTGATAGTATTATGTGATATGAAAAGTTAAACTTTTCAAGCTATTAGTGTCTTAAAAATTTATAATTTTCGGCTTATTCAATGTATTCATCGTATTTTGATTTTTATCGTAGGTATCTCTAACTATTTCGAGACGGTATCTAAATAATAAACCGATGAATAGTTATTCTCTTATTAAACTAGTGCATTTCTTTTAATATTGTTATCATTGTCTCAATTTACTTCTGTTTGGAGGCTATTACGTGTAGTTTTTAAGCCACGTAATCTTTAAGAATTTTTTCTATTATAGATTTATCCAAATTGTGCGAGCATTGAATTAATTTTCGATTTATCTGCAAGCCTTTTTTAAAATGAGCCAAGAGCTTGAAACGTTCAAATGAATTCGTATTTAAAATGGATCTTCTCTATCGCCTGCTTTACGGACTGTTTTTTCTTGTATGAGATTTGCACATATAATTGTTCTGCCAATTATACATATTTTATTAATCTTGATTGGAAGAAAACATCCCCTCATGGGGATACAACTATTGTATACGTGGGAATTAGCGCTCCCAGGGGAAAAATGTGAGGGTCCGAGCTGAGAGTTAGGTAGGGCTTCTTTTTGTTGAAATCAAATGTTTTTTGTTGGGTTAAGGACCACCTTTTTTCGATTCTCTACTGCTCGGTTTTTCAGCACCTCGGACTTTTTTACTCAACTTTTATCCTATTTCATGAACTTCTTTCTCATCTTACTCTCATATTCTGCTTAGATTCCTCATTCTCTTATCTCCATAAGGAATGGTGCCTTCCTCCTTCCTCTCTTCGGTACGCTCTATTTTTGTAGCGGTTAGGGAGGCTTTAACATACTTATAATCTAATCTGGAATAAAACATCCTATTCATAGAGGCCTGAATATTTTAATTTTATCTCAGTATGAAAGGTTTTATAATTAGTAAAGCAAAAATGTAGAATTTCAGAAAAGCTTTTTATATTTATTTTATTATCATTTTGTTCATTTCATTTCAAAATTAAAGGGGTATTTAACATAGTTTAATTTTAGTTGCTTGAGGGCATGAGAAACAAGTGTCAGAAAAACACGGTATCAGCGATTCTGAGCCAGATGGCCGTCCTTGGCCAAGTCAACCTCGAATCGCTACTAGATGCCGCGAATTAAAGACGGTGTATGGACGGGAGGCCACGGATGGCAGTGCCAATCATAACATGCTCGTAAATTGGGCGGTGTACCGTTGTTTTATCGGTCGGATGGCCGAACGACCAATAAATCGCGGATAATAAGCCCTGTCAACCATATTCCACCGGTGCACCGTCCTCGATTTTCAATAGGGGTGTGGATATACGAGTGTAAATTACTTACCAGAATAAGTCAAACTATTTTGAGCTCAAATGAAAAAAATTACTTTCAAGAACTTCTAATATTGTCTTTTATAATCAGCCTGGAGGTATGTTTATGAATAATTTATTCATAAATAAATTTCTAAAACACGCAACAACGAGCGGTGAAGGCTGCCATGATACCTTTTAATACTGACTTGCCATGATATGGAATTTACTACTGTTAAAGATAATTCTGTCATTTGAGTTGAGTTCGTAATCTTATTGAATAAAATGTAAACAAAATATGGCGGGTCTTGGGGGAAAGTGTTTTGCTGTTTCATGCAGCTTCCACGGCATACAGAACGACGCCAGTCACAAATACAAAGAAGCATATAGGTTCCCATGCAAAATTGATTGCATAGTAGATATCAAAAGTTTACGGATGATTTCCATAATAAGTGCACTTTGTGACAGCCCCTCCTTAAAAAAGTTTCAACATTTCCCTCGAAATATTGCGTAATGAGAGATTTATCGTGGAATATGAAATCTTCTGCTTTATCATTATGGCAATAAATTCAAATTGAGTGGGTATGTATTGACTGTTTCAGCACAACTAGGCCTCTGAATATTAATTTACAATTGGTATTCTCAGATGATATTGTGTATCGACATCATGTCCGTGTGAAGTGCGTCTTGATGTTTTGCATGGCATCATATCGGACACCTCAAATTTTTCTGCTCACAGAGTGGACATCTATGCAGTTAAAATCAATGGATCAACAGTGCCATGACTCTGCATGCGCTATTTCTGCATGATTTGCTCAGGTGAGTTGATACTATTAATGCTTTTGCATTTTCATTTATATTGCCATTTATTTATATGACATTAAAACTTCTGTTCTGTTCCGCTATACCAATCAATTTGGACGGTAATACACTGGAGTTAGAACACTTAAAGAAAACGCAAAGTATAATTCCAGGCCTAATTTCATATTTTAGAGTTTTTCTCACACTCAGTTTGTAGGAATGAGGCTAAAAAACAAATTTCATCGTCGAAGAGCTTCAGAGGAGACTCTCAAATGCCATAGCGATCATCATCATGAATAAAGAGCGAGAAATTAATTAAGAATAGCCGTACAGATCATCTGTTGCTTCAAGTTACTGCCCCCTGAACATATCAAGTAGAAGCCTTTAATGTGACTAGTCGGAAGATTGAGTAACTTCTGAGAGTGTGGGCAAAACCTGACTAAGACAGGGATATGTTGGGTAAATCAGACAGGGGATATATATATGTGGGGTTATATAGACGGGATATGTGTCGTAAAACAGACGGAATATGTGAGGTAAAAATTACAGGAAATGTGAAATTAAACACACAGTACATGCAGTATTGAGGTAAAATAAACTGGGGATGTGTGACGGGGCAAATATGGGCATATATGGGCACAACATATGGGCACAACAGACGGGGGCATATATGGGCACAACATATATAGTACGCATGTGAGAAAAACACATGGAGGACATGTGGGAAAAATACATAGAGAGCATGGGGCAAAACACATGGAGGACATGTGGGCAAATAACATGGTGAACATACTGGAAAAACACACAGAACGAATGCGGGCAAAACACATGGAAGACATGTGGCCAAAACACGTTGGGAACATTTGGGCAAAACCTGGGTTACCCAGTAGTTTGCCCAGAAAATACCCGTGTAAAACCAATCTGGGCATTTATTCCAAAAAACTACATAGGCCCCACATGGGCAAACCACATGGGCACCAGTGGCAAACCACATTGGCCCCACATGGGGCCCAGGACAGATTCTTCTTGGGAATTAAGTGACGTTATTTGATCGACGCATGGAGCAAAATAAATGACAAATTGGGCATCCAGGAAAATTATATTTTTACAAATAAAGTACCAGGCACTATAGCAGGTGACGGAAACGAATCAGGTTTACAAGAATTTATTATCAAATGAAAACAAAGACGAGTCTTAATATTGGGTCAACAGAGGATAAGGGGAGTGTTGTACTGTTGTACACCCTATCAGCGCGCTCGGAAACCCCAGTACCTGACACACAACTGTAGGGAGAGAATACCAACACTATTAGAATCGACGATTTAGTGTAATTTAGGAATTAAGTTATGATTAGGTGATGACCGACTAGCGGTCCACGCATTTAGAGGACTTGGGTAATAAATAATTGAGTACGGTGGACGACTATTGGTCCACGCAATTGGAGTAATTGAGTAATAATTGTTAGTGAATAAATAATTTGGCTGGTTTCTCTCCTAACTATAATTGAGGTTGACGAGACTAACACAAACTGCTCGACAGACAAATGTGAAATGGCGCTGACCACAACTATGTCTCAGCATCGAATAGACAGTAATGCTTTGCAGCCGTCCAGAGGCGAGGAGACGGGACGAGCATCGTAGCGCAGCGAAGGGGAGGCGGAGGAAGAGAACTTAGCCGGATGTAAGCTCACAGGTCCATCAGTGAGGTGTGAAGATCGTTACGATGGTCAGTGGCACGCAGTTGATCGTTTGATGAAGAGATCAACAACAGTTCACTCCAACATACGTCCCGCACCATTTGCACTGAAGCACGCTGCAAACAAAGCACGGCACAGAATTAATAATTGCAGGTCCCTTAGAACTCTTGAGGGGTTAGAGTTCTGCTACCGGTGCAAGTCTGAGTCTGAGCTGAGTGTGAATATGAGTCTGACTAGGTGCGTCGAGAGTGCTCTAACGTGAGCAGTCGCGGCCATCTGATTCTTATTATACGTCGGATGATTAGAGAAACATAGAGAGGATCAGTGCCAGAATTTTTTACTGAATAATTAAATTTGGAAGACATAAGGAAGTAAAGTTATTGAATTTAAGCGAGGTGATTACAGAGATTTACATTAAGCTAAACTTAACTTTAGTGAATTATCTTGAGCAAGGATTGAGTGTCATGTGCAAAATTATTTGTGAAGAGAGACCAAAATTGTATGAGTTCGGTGATTGGTGCTAAACAAAGAAAGCAAATAGTCCAGGACGCGTTTCAAGCTAGTCTTCCATCGAATACATCTCGAGACTGACGCAGCGGCGCCATGCTTCAACGGTCGTTTACGGTGACACACCGCCACCACCTCATGTATAATTAATCTCGAGCTGAATTTCAACGAAAAAGAAAACTTTCATGATCTACTAAATTTGAGGGAAGCCGCGTAGGTTTGACAAGGGGTCGGTCACTCGCTGTACTGTTAGCAATTCACTGTGACTGCTTGCTAGGTTGCAATATGGCTTGCATTGTGCACTCAATTGCATAGCCTAATCTGCGATAACAGCTTCGGAGAAAATGAAAGCGAAGTCTTTCTTTCTCATCGGGAGTTCAATTGCTCTTGTCGAGGCATCATCGAACACACATTGAATTCGCCTTGCTATTCCATCTGCAACAACGAGCTTCGGAGAGGATCGAGAAAAAATGACATTCTAAGCGCTGGCTCCCTTGCATAATGAATGGGTTCGCTCTAGCTATGGTAACAAAGCGTCTTTCGGGACGGCGCGTGACGTTGGCGATACTTCACGTGAAGCAATAAATTGGCAAATGGAACACACACTGTGCGAGACTGAGTGAACACCTTCTCCGAAATGATTCTGTAGACCTCAAAAGAACCGAGTCTGTAAATTTACTGTTAGTCGGGTACTGACTCTCTCGAATATATTCTTTTAATGAGAAAAGAGACTTAACCTCCAAACCTGTAGAGGGTGCGTACTTGACTATTGAGGAAGTAGACAACGTCCATGACAGTGGCGGTCTTCCTCTCGGCGTGCTCTGTGTTGGTAACGGCGTCACGGATGACATTCTCGATGAAACCTTGAGCATCCTGCGAGTTTCTTCGTAGATGAGACCATGAGACACGCTTGACACCTACACGGGGAGCTAAACGACGAATTGCAGGCTTCGTGATACCTTGATATTATTACGCAAAACCTTGCGATGATGCTTGGCTCCCCTCTTTCCGAGGCCCTTGATACCTTTTAACGTTCGGTCATAATATCGAGTCGAGCGAAAGAACATGCGATAGAGAAGGAGAAGCGCGAAACACACAGTACTAATGTTGCGCCTGTCCAAAAACGATGAACGCGAATCACAGTGTACTCGCGCGCAAGTGCCAATTTCGCTCCGTTCGCGAAGAATTTGTGCAGTGCTAAGCGCCCCCCTAGTTCCAACAATGAGCTAGCGAGCGAACCGAGAGCGGCGGCTGCGACGGGCTCCCTTTGGCGGACGCCTGCGCGTGAGACCGACTTTCGCGTCTGATCGCTCGCGTTGGAATAGTCTTTAAAATGGCTCGCTCCACGCAAACGGGTCGTAAATCAACTGGAGGAAAGGCACCTAGCAAGCAGCTTGCCCCCAAGGCTGCACGCAAATCTGTCCCCGCCACTGGAGGCGTGAAGAAGCTTTAAGGCCATTTTACACGTGCGGAGTTTTCAACGTCAGTTGACTACACGTAAACTGAGCGCCGCCTATTTGTTCAACGCCCCGCCCACTTTTTGACTACTCACGACCGACCTGTAGTCAACATCCGCGATCAAGCATGTCTTGATTCTATTGACTGCAGCTGCAAGATTGCCGGTGTTAATACGGCGGCAGGTGCTGTGCGGACAATTATTGTTTAGTATACACGATGTGTTCTCAAGAGATTATGTTGTGATATTAATTGAGATGTACTAAAATTTTTCATGTTTATTGAATACTAAATTGGAAGAATATAAAAAATAAACTCTAGAGATGATGCGTATTGGAAAACTTCCGAGTCTCCCAAATTATTCAGTGGAAGCAATAAAATCTCTGGTACTGACGACGTGTATTAACCAAACCTATGGCCGACAATCTTCTCAATTTTTTGAAAGATGTTATCTGCGATAATGTAGCTTCCCAATCCAGCTCCTGGTGGGATGGAGTTGGAGTGCATCATCTTTCTGAATTTTTTGTCACTTTGTGGAGAAAATACTGAAACATAGGTACTTAAAGCCATATACTCTTTCACAATAATCTCTCATCACTACTTATCTCTTGAAAAATAGATCTGTGGCTACCAAGAGTTGGTCTACATTGTAGCTACTCCCTTCACTACATTGACTGCGTTGACTGCAAGCGGTAACTACGTGTAAAAGCATCAGCTGCAGTTGCGCACGCAGTTACTCTCATGGGCGTGGTTTCATTTTTACACCAGTAGTCAACTGACGTTGAAAACTCCGCACGTCTAAAATGGCCTTTACAGGTATAGGCCCGGTACCGTTAATAGAAAAGCACCGAACTGCTCATACGCAAGTTGGCCTTCTACGGTCTTGTTCGTGAAAGCGCCTAAGATTTCAAGACTGACTTGGGATTCCAGTCCTCAGCTGTCATGGTCTTGCAGGAAGCATCCGAGTCCCACCTAGTTGGTCTCTTCAAAGACAATTTGTGCGCAATCCACGCCAAGCGAGTCACCATCTTACCCAAGGATATCCAGCTCGCCCAAGGATATCGCAGGTGCTATTTTTAGGATGCGTGCATTTGTTTGGCCTTCGTATATTGAGACGGATTCAAGGAATAATTCAACGGATTCAATAATTTCCTTGAATCCGTCTCGATATACGGAGGCCAAAACAAATGCTCGCATCCTAATAATAGCACCTGCGAATGAAATTTTCATATACATGTGCACTGGTCATACTCGTTTGACAGATACGGACGGACATTAGCCATCCTTTAGAAAGACGGACCAACCAATTTCATTCAACGAGATTCCCATTGCAATATCATAGAAAATTACGCTCAAAAATTAAACTTATAGATAAATTTAAGGAGAGACACCTGGCGTTTCATTGAATGAAATAGTATTGATAGATTATTCTGTGCGGGCATCGCGTTCAATCAACTATAGTTGAACGAGTGTCAACCTTGAAACCTCATGGACCCATTCTAGGAGGTACCGAGGCAAAAACGGCCTCAAGAGGGAAAATCTAGAGAGTCGGAGAGTGAGAGAAAAGGCTCCATGCTTCAACGGTCGTTTAGCGGCGGCACACTGCCACCTCATGTATCGTTTCTCGAGCTGAATTTCACCGAAAAAGAAAACTTTCGTGACCTACGAAATTAGACGGAAGCCGCTTGGACTTGACGAGAGGAGTCGGTCACTCGCTGCGTTCTCAGCAATTCGCTGTGACTGCCTGCCAGGTTGGAATACAGCATGTGCATTGTGCGGTAGAGCAGTCAATTGCAGCAAGGCCCAATCTGCAAGCAATGACCGCTTCGGAAAGAGTGAAAGCATTTGTTTCCTGTCGGGAGTTCAATTGCTCCCGTCGAGGCATCATCGAACACACACATTGAATTCGCTTTTCCAGCTGCAACGACGGGCATGGGTGTGGAGATAAGAAAAAAATGGCATTTAAAGCACCGGTGCGCTCTCTCTCTACAGTAAAAAAGCGATGCTGGACAAGTGAAGCAATCCCTAAATGAAGAAGCATACACTGTACTGGAGGGACTTAGTGTGAACACCTTTTCCGAGAGGATTTTGTGTACCTCGAAAGGTCCGAGTCTGTGAATCAGCCGTTGGTCGGGCACCGACTCTTGCGAATATTTTGTGAGAGTCAAGAGACTTAACCTCCAAATCCATAAAGGGTACGTCCTTGTCTCTTGAGGGCGTAGACAACGTCCATGGCAGTGACGGTCTTCCTCTTGGCGTGCTCGGTGTAGGGGACGGCGTCACGGATGACATTCTCGAGGAATACCTTGAGCACTCCGCGAGTCTCTTCATAGATGAGACCAGAGATACGCTTGACACCTCCACGGCGGCCCAGACGACAAATTGCGAGATTGGTGATACCCTGGATGTTATCACGCAAAACCTTGCGATGACGCTTGGCTCCCCTCTTTCCGAGGCCCTTGCCACCCTTTCCACGTCCGGTCATGATGTTGATGGAGCTCGAGCTGGTTGCGATAGATAACGGAGAAGCGCCGCACCCATAGCACAAATGAAAATTTCCGATGATTCGAGAACAAGAAAGGAGTAAAGGATTAAGTAAGAGATAACACAGATGATATGGAAGTATAGGGAAGAAGAGGTGTACGAGAAAAAAGAAGATTAGAAACGGCTCTACCGGTAAGAATGGGCATTGTTGAGTGTTCTGTTTATGTAACTAAAGGATAGTTAATTAGCTGCCAAGCCTTCATTATTTGCTGTTCGAAGTTATGAGGTCCAGAAACATCGCTGTTGTTACGGAGGTTGATTCTATACTTGTTGTGTGTCATGTCCCTCACGCTTTCCGCCGCACCCCCCACGACTAGGGTGCGTTGCGGTCAGCGTCAGGGCGAGTATCCGATGTTCTGAGTTACCGTTCCCCTAAATGATCCCCCTCCCCTGTTCGCCGTGATAATACGATCCGTTTCGACCAGGGAGATAATGTGTAATTGGTCCATGTTTCAGTATATAGGCTGAGGTTCTGGGCCTCTAGCTCTATTTCTGCTGGGTGGAAGAGATTTATTTACTTTGTTTCCAATGGAGAGTTTGTCTTTTGTTACTTCATCGTTAATGAGATAGATTTCTCCATACTCTTTTGGCAAGTTTGTGAAGGTGTACGTTCAATGAATCAATATTAGCCAGATCGTGAGTTGTGTGGGTGTGAACCTGATCAAAAAGGGTGATTCCAAGAACAAAACGAATTGCTCTGTTTTGGATAGTTTGCAGTGTTTTCATACTTGATTTAGGTAACGTATGTAATGGAACTGGAGGATATGTAATGATGGACCGGACGTATGCTAAGTAAAGTTTCCTTTTGTTTATGAGACTAAAATTTCGGAATCTGTAAAGAGTAGAAAGAGCGCCTTTTGCTTTGGATGCTCTGTCCCGGACATGACTGCTGTGACCAGTTTTCGTGAAGCTAAGCCCTAGCACTTTACCGGAGGAATCATAGTTGTAGTCTTTGCCTCCTATAGTAATTGCTTCGTTTTTAGTCTTTAAAACAGGGATGATTTGAAATTTATCTGAGTTTGTTTTTATCCTCCATTTGTGCTCATAGTCGTATATTTGTTTTATTTTTTGAGCTGTTTTCCTTGAAAGATACTTTTCTGACCCGTTTTGAGAGATTATCTGGGTTATATCGTCTGCATATGGTATGTTGAAATTGAAATAGCTAATTGGTTGCGGAATATCGTGTGTATAAAGGTGAACAGTAAGGGGGACAAAGCTCCACCCTGCGGAACACCGCTGTCGACTGAGAACACTGGACCGAGGTAATCGTTAATCCTAATTTGTGTTGTCCTTCCTGTTAGGGTTAGGTAGCTGTTAAGTGTTCTGGTTAGGAAGTCTGGAAGCTGACAGCTGAGCAGTTTGTCACGCAGTCCATCGTGCCAAACCCGATCGAATGCCCTACTAATATCCATGAGTACTACGTTTGTTCTGAAATTATTTGAGGCGTTGGCAGCAAGTATCTCACAGAAGAGTCCGAGTGCAGTGTTAGTCCCTCTGCCCCTCCTAAAACCAAACTGAAATGGATGGTGTAGCTCATGTTGTGTAAGAAATTGTATGAATCTAGTATTAATTACCTTTTCAAAAAGCTTTCCTGGAACGCTTAAGAGTGAGATCGGTCTGTAATTGAGATGTGACATCGGAGATTTATTTGGTTTTGGTATGAATATCATTATGGAGTGTTTCCATTGGCGCAGGAAGAATCCCAGTGAAAGTGCTGAGTTCATTATGGTGGCAAGGTTCTGTAGCATGTTGTCTGGTAAGTTTTGAAGGTGATATTTTGTTATACCATCTAGCCCGGGAGTTTTTTGCTTTGTTGACTTAATATAGGGTTGTAGGATAATTGTGGTTATTAATGATGTCTGGCAGGCAAATCGGTTCAGATCACAGAGTTCGTAGTGGTTCAGCTTCATTTGGGTATCTTTGATGTGACGTGATACTTTCCGGAAGTGGACCTTGTCAAATTCTTCATCCCCTTCATGATGTGCACTGAAGATTTGTTTCCAGTACCTTCTGAAAAGAACCTCTTTTTCTTCATCATCGCAAGCTTCCTCGCCTCTCTCGTTCTTCAAATATCGCTGCTCTTTCTTCGACTGCACGCCCCTCAATCTCTTCACTGTGCTCCAAAAGTTGCCATCATTCCTTTCGGTGTCGAGCTTCTCAACCAGCAAGTTCCAGGCCTCAGTTCTCTGGGACATATATTCCTCGGAAATGAGAATTCTTATTTGAGAGATGGCATGCATTCTGTCTGGAGTGGGACCGAAGTAAAGGATATCTATATAAATTTCATCATGTATTATGTTTGCCCTCTTTATGTTTTCTGTAGTTTTACCTGTTATCAATGTCCGGTGGCTCGTCGTTGGGATATAGCGTGAACTTGCCTCATGAATTTGATCAGTCCAGTCATTTAGTTTTTCTTCCAGTTCCTGGGTATTGATATTTTCCGTGTTGACAAGAGGATGCTGTAGAAGATCTTGTTTGTATCTGTTCCAGTTTGCCTTGCGATAGGTCAGACGGGGCTTGATTTGTATCTGAATTGGATGGGTAGTTACTGTAAATAAAATAGTGTAATGATCACTAGAGGTTTTTGGACCTACTTTTGCATGTGTGTTATGGTAAGCGTAGCGGTTCGAGAGAATCATATCTGGTGAAGTTTTTGATCTGTGAGTGATGAAGGTTGGAAAATGTGGACCCTCCCATATGGCGTGCTTCCTGTCTATCAGCATGGTGACTTGTTCACCTGTTGTGTTGTTGCAAGATCCAAATCTGACAAGTCGAACGTTGACGTCCTCTAGGAAATAAACCGGAGTCTTCTTGTTGAATAGTTTGAAATAGTCTGGGTAATGCAAATAGCCGATTCTTGGTGGTATGTAGGCCGTAGCAACCGTAACTTCCCCGAGCCTCGTTTGGACATGTATCCTGAGAAGGTCGCCAAGGTAGTTTTCACATATTCTGTAAATTAGGTTTCGTTTTATAGCTATTGCTGCACCGGAATGTCCTTCGTTTGCCTTATTAGTTTTGTATACATTGTAGTTGTAGATCTTTATTTCTTCTCCTGATTTTACCCCATGGCTGTTCAGCAATATTATGTCTGGATCTTCGTTGCGGTATATATTCATAAGAGACGTTTTGTTTGCGTTCCAGCTCCGGACGTTATGTTGAAGAATTTTGAGACTGTTCATTCTCCCTCTGTGCGGACTTTTTTGGGGTCTGCTCTTTCGGGCGTTTTCTGGTGTCCTGTTCTTATTTTCCGGAATTCTTGTTCTCCAACCCAAATAATTCTGGTTTTCTTTTCCATTATTTTACAGCTGTCAATTAGTAGCTCGATAATTTTCAGAGGTTGGGTACATTCCTCTCGAAGTTTTTATTTCAGTTTACCTTCGCCAACCAACTTCTTAAATTCTCCAACTTCCACATCTCTTCGGGAACCATCAAGCATGTAGACATCAATGCCGTACCGGGATGCTGGTCTGATTGGGATGTGATCCACTGAAGTTCTTTGTGGCGCCGGTTCAGAGTACGATCTTGCTGAAGCTTGTTGCTGTTGAATTTGTTGTTGTTGCTTTGCAATTTGGGCATGTGGCTGCAACTGCAGAAACCGCTGGGCTGAAATTTTTGATACTGCTCCCTGTTCCTGTCGCTGCTCCGTTTCCATCACTTCGCCCTCCTGCGCCTTCGTAGATCTAGCTTCCGAGTCCGATTGAGTCTGAAGTTTTTCAATAACCTTCATCCCTCTCGTCAGCAGGTCTCCTTCAAAAAGTTGGCTTGATTTGGGGTTGTCGTCAAACTGAAGTGTTCTGAAATTGTTCCTTTTGAGAGTCCGGTTCAGATGATCGTTATAGGTTCCTGGAGTTAATATATTTGCCATGTGTACGTCCAGAATCATCACCAGGGCAGTCATTCCGCTGTCTGCCGTCAATTCTGCCGTGAGTTTGGTCCTGTGCTCCTGTCTTTCCTCTTGCTGAATAGTTTTCTGAATTACTTTAGCATATGTTTCTTGCTGTGTTTCTTTTTCTTTCTCCTCCATTTGCTTCATCTTTTCATTCATTGCATTTTTCCGAATAGGGTAACTCATAGCCATGGTCCTGTGAGATCCACCGCAGTTGAGACATTTCTTATTTGCCGATGTGCACTCTCGGTAATCATGGTCTCCTGACCACTCCGAACACACCACGGGGTTTGGTGTGGGGCAATCCTTCGTCGCATGCTTTTCGATTTGGTAACACTCGAAGCACATCAGTAGATCAACGTATTTTTCTTTTTGAATTTGAGATGATGATACTTTTGCATTGTAGCAGAGAAATCCGTTCTGAAGTGAGTAATTAGCCATTGTGATGGTGCTGAACTCAATTTTGAATACATGGGTTAGGTTCCGGAATTTTATGTTAGTTGGGCATTCTTCCTGTTGATTTCCTCAGCCGTGTGTCCTCCTACCCAATTGTCGATTTGGCGACAAATGACAGAACGTTGGGCTCTAATCTTGGGTGGGATCCTCGCTTCCAGTCCAATGTCCCTCAGGGTTGCGGTTGCTCGGTCATCCAGCAGCTTCGCCACATCGCTTCGAATTCCGCAAAGGCATTGAAACCGTCACTGACCTCCCTCAGGCCAGTCAGAGGAAATTTCAGAGTTTTCTGTATGGTATGGAAAACTTTGGCTTTGTACGGAGGTACCCTTGGATTCACAAAGCGAAGCATCAGTTTGCCAAATTGAGGAATCCTGGTGAACAAAGTTGTCTGTATGAGTAGACAAGAGTCGTGGTTAGTCTGTATATGAAATCTGATACGCCTATCTGGTGGTGGATTGCTTATGAAAGTGTGACTGGTTGAAAACTGTAATGAGGTGAACCTATCTGTGAGTGCTGTGTGGTCGTCTGAAAAAGAGTAAGCGTCAAAACTAATATACGAGGTCCCGTGCCCCCACTCTCCCCCCCCCCCCCACCAGACTCGGTTACCCTCGTCGGCTAGAGGGATCGTCGGATCAAAGGATTCCTACTCGCTCAGAAAAACACCCAATCCTGCAATAAAACCGATTAGTAAAGAAAATCAAAGAAACAGGAGAAAAGTAATCGCGCTCACAAGTTAAACAGCTCGCCAAGATGAATACTCACTAAGAGAATCGTAACCCTGACAGTAGATATCCACCGAATGGAAATTTTCGCCATGAACGACGCACCTGAAGCACGGTGTGCTTGCGCGCCACCGCCAACTTTGCCCAGTTTGCGTAGCATTTGTGCAGCTCCGAGCGCCACCCCAGTTCCAGCAATGCGCTAACGAGCGAGCTGCGTGCGAGGCTGCGACGGGTTCCCTTGGTCGGGCGCCTTCGCGTCGCACAGACTCTTGCGTCTCACCGCTCGCGCTCTAAACTCTCGCTGAAATGGCTCGCACCAAGCAAACTGCCCGCAAATCTACCGGAGGAAAGGCTTTTCGCCAGCAACTTGCCACCAAGGCTGCACGCAAATCTGCCCCCCCCCCCACCGGATGCGTGAAGAAGCCTCAGAGCTACAGGCCCGGTACCGTGGCTCTACGTGAAATCCGTCGTTACCAGAAGAGCACCGAACTGCTCATCCGCAAGCTGCCCTTCCAGCGTCTTGTTCGTGATATCGCCCAAGATTTCAAGACTGACTTACGATTCCGGTCCTCGGCTATCATGGCCCTGCAGGAAGCATCCGAAGCCTACCTCGTCGGTCTCTTCGAAGACACCAACTTGTGCGCAATCCACGCCAAGCGTGTCACCATCATGCCCAAGGATATCCAGCTTGCCCGCCGGATCCGTGGAGAACGCGCTTAATTCAATAACACATTTTTCCGCGCTTCGAGAGCCACAACCTCCTACCAATTTTATCGTTTTACATAAACTCAATTAATTTTTATAAAATTACAAACTGTGATACACTCTAGTGGTATTAATCACTTATATGACTATTTAATTAAAAATATTAATTAAAATTAAACATATAATCTAGAAATCAATCTTTAAATTTACAATTTAACATGTTTTTGTACAAAACGCATGCTTTTTCGTGTTCTCATGTATTTGTGTTTGCCTGTGTTTATTGCTCTTTGCAGTGTTGAATTTCTTTAGATGTATTAAGTGTTCTTAAATGTATTTTATAATCTTTGTTCAAAATTAGTTTGCTGTGATCTTTGTCAAGTTTGTAATATAATAGTTGTCGGCAAACATTGAGAGCTCCATCCACATTTCTTAGATGCGAGCAAGTTTAAGTAAGCCTGACTCGCCCCTTTTTCTGGACGGCTCTTTTCACGCTGCGCCGCGCAAGCGAGCAGTGTCTCCGTCACTATTTCTTGAACTCGCTAGTATTAGCTGAGTCGACCACTCTACAGTGGAATATATCTCATCAAGTGGACAGTTTTTCATCAATTTATTTATCGCTTCTTCATTAGTTCATCATCATCTTAAGATGGTAGTGTGAAGAGTTAGGTGGCGGCAACTTGCGACACTCTGGCCGGCTTGCGTCCGTTGAGCGGAGGGATGCCTTGATGGCTGCGCCCCACTTCGATGGCTGCGCCCCACTTCGATGGCTGCGCCCCACTTCGATGGCTGCGCCCCACTTCGATGGCTGCGCCCCACTTCGATGGCTGCGCCCCACTTCGATGGCTGCGCCCCACTTCGATGGCTGCGCCCCACTTCGATGGCTGCGCCCCACTTCGATGGCTGCGCCCCAATTCGATGGCTGCGCCCCACTTCGATGGCTGCGCCCCACTTCGATGGCTGCGCCCCACTTCGATGGCTGCGCCCCACTTCGATGGCTGCGCCCCACTTCGATGGCTGCGCCCCACTTCGATGGCTGCGCCCCACTTCGATGGCTGCGCCCCACTTCGATGGCTGCGCCCCACTTCGATGGCTGCGCCCCACTTCGATGGCTGCGCCCCACTTCGATGGCTGCGTTCCACTTCGATGGCTGCGCCCCACTTCGATGGCTGCGCCCCACTTCGATGGCTGCGCCCCACTTCGATGGCTGCGCCCCACTTCGATGGCTGCGCCCCTCGCTTCATGTCGTCGAGCTCAATGAGCCTGGCCTAAGGTGAGATGGACTCTCCAATGTTTGCCGACTGTCCTTAGCTTAGGTTTAGTATCGTTTCGATATGTGGCTCGCTGCTCAATCTGTACCGATGAACCCTGAAACCTAATTCAATTCTTGTTATCGTGCTCTTTATCTTTAATCTCGTGGCTTCGCGCCCAACGTAGGAGTCTGTGTAATCTGTGTAATCTCGTGGCCTCGCGCCCAACTTAGGAGTCTGTGTAATCTGTGTAATCTCGTGGCCTCGCGCCCAACTTAGGAGTCTGTGTAATCTGTGTAATCTCGTGGCCTCGCGCCCAACTTAGGAGTCTGTGTAATCTGTGTTATCTCGTGGCCTCGCGCCCAACTTAGGAGTCTGTGTAATCTGTGTTTTCTCGTGGCCCCGCGCCCAGCTTAGGAGTCTGTGTAATCTATGTAATCTTGTGGCCTCGCGCCCAGCTTAGGAGTCTGTGTAATCTATGTAATCTTGTGGCCTCGCGCCCAACTTAGTAATCTTTAATCTTTAATCTGTAATCTCGTGGCCTCGCGCCCAACTTAGTAATCTTTAATCTTTAATCTGTAATCTCGTGGCCTCGCGCCCAACTTAGTAATCTTTAATCTTTAATCTTTAATCTGTAATCTCGTGGCCTCGCGCCCAACTTAGTAATCTTTAATCTGCTCATGGCTTCGCGCCTTGTGTAAGAATCTGTCATCTGTCATCTGTAAGCTTTAATCTTTAATCTGTAATCTCGTGGCCTCGCGCTCAAGTATTAGTCTGTAACTATCTTCTGGGCTTGGCTCGTATTTACCTATACTGGAAGGGCATCAGCTCCATAATACGAAAGTGTGCTTAGCTCGGTTTTTTCTTGCAGCCTATGAGACGTCGCCTGCCGCTTCACTGCTTACTGTGCTGCTGTGGTTGACGCAGCTGCTGCTGAGGCCCACTCGTCATGCTGCAGTGCATTACAATTCTTGACAGTTTTTTATTTGTGAATAAAGCTCATTATTAAATAATGGAATCCCCTTTCTGGGAGCAGTTCATCTTTTTCCCCATGGTTCAGGAAGATTTAATTAATATTTTGTATAGTTTTTTACACCACTTAGATTTTTTTTTTTAAATATATTATAAGATAAATAATATATATTCTTAATTTTAATATATATAAATATATTATACGATAAATAATATATATTCTTAATTTTTATATATATAAATATATTATAAGATAAATAATATATATTCTTAATTTTATTATATATAAATATATTTATATTAATCCTAATATAACTTTTTTTTTTCTGAACAATTTTTTTATTTTACTAGAAAATTTTTTCTAAAAAGAAAAGAAAAGTAATAATAATATTAATATAAATATATTATAAGATAAATAATATATATTCTTAATTTTAATATATATAAAAATATTATAAGATAAATAATATATATTCTTAATTTTAATATATATATATAAATATATATATATTAATCCTAATATAACTTTTCTTTTTTCTGAAAAAATTTTTTCTTTTACTAGAAATTTTTTTCTAAAAAGAAAAGAAAAGTAATATTAATATTAATATAAATATATTATAAGATAAATAATATATATTCTTAATTTTAATATATATAAATATATTATAAGATAAATAATATATATTCTTAATTTTAATATATATAAATATATTATACGATAAATAATATATATTCTTAATTTTAATATATATATAAATATATTTATATTAATCCTAATATAACTTTTCTTTTTTCTGAAAAAAATTTTTCTCTTACTAGAAAATTTTTTCTAAAAAGAAAAGAAAAGTAATATTAATATTAATATAAATATATTATAAGATAAATAATATATATTCTTAATTTTAATATATATAAATATATTTATATTAATCCTAATATAACTTATTTTTTCTGAAAAATTTTTTCTCTTACTAGAAATTTTTTTCTAAAAAGAAAAGAAAAGTAATATTAATATTAATATAAATATATTATTAGATAAATAATATATATTCTTAATTTTAATATATATAAATATATTTATATTAATCCTAATATAACTTTTATTTTTTCTGAAAATTTTTTTCTCTTACTAGAAAATTTTTTGTAAAAAGGAAAGAAAAGTAATATTAATATTAATATAAATATATTATAAGATAAATAATATATATTCTTAATTTCATTTTAAAAACCTCTTAAATTAGAGAGTACTCTTTTTTAAGTTTGCAACTTAATATGTTCAATACATTATGTAATTTATACTACTACACCCTGTTATATCTTTATTTATATTTTTTCTTATTTTATCTCTCATTATTGTCTCCTCTAACACATCTTGATTTATTATTTGAATCGCTTTAGAAGTAAACATACTATCTTTTATTCCGATTATTTAAAAAAAAAATAAATATACTAGGGAAAGAGCTTTAAAATATTTTTTAACACAAAGAATAGCTTCCTTGTTAATAATTATCTCTTTAATATTTTTGAGCTCTTTTGATAGTTATTGGGGATTTATGTTAATTTTTACTTCTTTAGCCATCAAGGTCGGGGCCGCTCCTTTTCATCAATGAATGCCTTCACTTATTGAGGGTATAACATGACAAACAATTATTCTTTTTTTAATTATCCAAAAAATCAATCCTTTAATTCTTATCTCTTTTTGTTCTTTAAAGCTAGAAACAACAAATGTACTTTTAATTTTAGTTGTCTTTTTTTCCGCCTTAGGAGGCTCAATTGGAGGTTTAAACCAAAGGTCTGTACGAAGAATTATATTATATTCTTCAATTTCGCATATAGCTTGAATGTTAAGAGCTATATATATTTTTAGCCCTTTATGAGTTATTTATTATATCACATACTCTTTAGTTCTCTTTTCTGTTTTAAACATTTTAAATAATAAAGAAATCTATAATTTAAATCATCTTTTAATGAAACAAAAAGTAAATTTTTTTCTTTTAACCCTATGTTTGCTCTCTTTATGAGGATTACCCCCATTTAGAGGGTTTGTACCTAAATTATTAGTCTCTTTAAAACTACTGACAGCTGCCCACACTTTTATTTTTTTATTCCTACTAACGAGAACGTTTTTAAGATTGTTTTTTTATATACGACTTATCATTACTAATGCTTTATTATATAACTCACACACATATTTTTTTTTTCTCGAACAAAAATAATAATAAAATAGATTTTGTTAATTTTATTATCATAATAACTCCAATAATTATATTTATTTCATAGTTTGAGGTGACAGATATATGTGATAGACTTAAAATTTATTAATGGCTTTGCCCCTTAAAATAAATGACAATTATCTCTTTTTTAATCCTCATCTCTATTTTTATTTCATCTATTTTACTGATAATTGTTTTTATCATAGGAAATAAAAGGTATATAGATCGAGAAAAATTGAGCCCTTTTGAATGTGGCTTTGACCCTTTTAAAAAAGCTCGGATTCCTTTTTCACTTCGATTTTTCTTAATTACTATCATTTTTTTAGTGTTTGACGTAGAAATTGCTTTATTATTGCCTCTTGGTTTGTTAAACGCATTTCCAAATTTAATAACTTTAGGTTTATCTATTATGATTTTAACACTCATTCTTATTTTAGGTTTAATTCATGAATGAAACCAAGGGGCCTTAAAATGAATTTCTTAAAACGAAAATAAAGACTTCTAATCTTTAAAATAGTGGTTTCACTTCGTTTTTATTGAAAGATAATATCTCCTTTACAGCTTCAACGTAAAACTCTTTATAAGCTATTTCAATTTTGTTTAAACAATTTCCTTAAAAATCAAAATTTTACGTGCTATTTACACCAAAACAAACTGGGTTTTAAGTTATGTAAACTTATAACCTTCCAAGTTAAAAAAAAACAAAGTTAAACTCAAATTAATCGTTGATTATTTTCTACTAACCACAAAGATATTGGAACATTATATTTTATTTTAGGAGCTTGAGCGAGTGTCGTTGGAACCTCTTTAAGAGTTTTCTGAAGAGATCTGAATTAAGAGCCCCGGGGAATTTGATTGGGGATGACCAAATTTACAATGTAATAGTTACTGCCCATGCTTTTATTATAATTTTCTTTATAGTTATGCCTATTATAATTGGGGCTTTGGCAACTGATTAGTTCCTTTAATATTAGGATGACCTGATATAGCTTTCCCTCGTATAAACAATATAAGATTTTGACTCCTTCCTCCATCCTTATCTTTATTACTTATAAGAGGTTTCGTTGAAACAGGAGTAGGAACAGGGTGAACTGTTTATCCTCCTTTAGCTGCCGCTTCTGCCCACAGAGGAGCTTCAGTAGATTTAGCTATTTTTTCTCTCCATTTAGCAGGTGCTTCCTCTATTTTGGGCGCTATTAATTTCATTTCCACTGTTCTAAACATACGAGCCACAGGAATACACATAGACCGAATCCCTTTGTTTGTGTGGTCTGTCTTTATCACAGCAATTTTATTACTTCTATCATTGCCCGTTTTAGCCGGTGCTATTACCATGCTATTAACAGACCGAAATTTAAACACTTCTTTTTTTGACCCTAGAGGTGGTGGAGACCCTATTCTTTACCAACATTTATTCTGATTTTTTGGCCACCCTGAAGTTTATATTCTTATTCTCCCTGCATTCGGATTAATTTCTCATATTGTAAGATAAGAATCGGGTAAAAAGGAGACATTTGGGGCTTTAGGTATAATCTACGCTATATTGTCTATTGGTATTTTAGGCTTTATTGTATGAGCCCACCATATGTTCACAGTCGGTATAGATGTTGACACTCGAGCCTATTTCACTTCAGCCACAATAATTATTGCTGTGCCTACAGGTATTAAAGTTTTTAGTTGATTAGGAACCTTACAAGGAGGAAGACTAAATTTTTCTCCCTCCATATTATGAGCACTAGGCTTTATTTTTTTATTTACAGTAGGAGGCCTAACAGGAGTTATATTGGCTAATTCCTCTATTGATATTGTTTTACACGACACTTACTATGTTGTAGCTCATTTTCACTATGTTCTATCTATAGGGGCTGTGTTTGGCATTTTCGCAGGTTTCGCTCACTGGTTCCCTATTTTCACAGGTTTAACCCTAAACAAAGTTATAGCAAATTTGCATTTTTATATTATGTTTTTAGGTGTAAATATCACTTTTTTCCCTCAACATTTTTTAGGGTTAAGAGGCATACCACGACGATACTCGGACTACCCAGATTCTTACACAGCATGAAACACAGTGTCCTCTTTAGGCTCCTATCTATCCTTAATCGCCATAATTTTATTCATCTTAATTATTTTAGAAGCTTTTATTTCAAAACGAGCAGTCATTTTTAATTTAAATACTCCAAGATCATTAGAATGACACCATTCCCTTCCTCCTGCTGATCACAGCTATCCTGACATTCCTTTACTAACTAACTATTAAAAATAATAAATTTAATTTTATATAAAATTAATAATTCCTGTTTGATCTATACTTTCTTTCCAAGACAGCGCTTCTCCTAGAATAGAACAATTAATTTTATTTCATGATTTTACAATAATATTAATTACTTTAATTACAATTTTAGTTGCTTTGACTATACTATTTGTTTGTTTTTTTAAATTAACTAACCGTTATTTACTCCAAAATCAAATAATTGAAGTTATCTGGACTGTTTGTCCTGTTGTTATTTTATTGTTAATTGCACTACCTTCTTTAAAAACACTATACTTACTAGACGACCCTTTTAGTCCTAATCTCACAATTAAAGCTATTGGTCATCAATGATATTGATCTTACGAATATTCTGATTTTCCTAAAATTGAATTTGATTCTTACATACTACCATCAGAAGAGGTTTTAAACAATAATCGTTTATTAGAAACAGATAATTCATTAATTTTACCAGTACATTCGAAAATTCGAGTAATCACAACCGCAACAGATGTTATTCACTCCTGAACAATCCCTGCCTTAGGGGTTAAAGCAGACGCTGTTCTGGGTCGCTTAAACCAAATAATATTTTCTATAAATCTAGTAGGTATATTTTATGGCCAATGCTCTGAAATCTGTGGTGCAAACCACAGATTTATACCAATTAAAATCGAGGCTGTTCCTATAAAGTATTTTATTAAATGAATCAAAATAATTTCTTCATTTAGTGTCCGATAAAAAGGTATAAATCTTTTAAATTTATTATAGTGCTTACTCTAAATGACCTTAAAATATTAGTTAAATTTATAATATTAGTTTGTCAAACTAAAGTTACAAATTGTGTATTTTAAATGCCTCAAATAGCCTCTATTATATGGTCTTATTTATTTATTATTTTTAATATAACAACTCTTATTTTAATGACAAAAATTTTTTTCAAACAACCCTTAATTTAACATCTGATATAAACTCAACTTTATATAAAAATAAAAAATCCTGAAAATTATAACTAATTTATTCTCTATTTTTGACCCTGCCACATCTACTTTTCTTTCTTTAAATTGATTGTCTTTTTTACTATTTTTTTTGTTGTTCCCTTGTAAGATGTGACTAACCCCTTCCCGCTACACTTCAATTATGAACTCTCTAACGAGTTATTTGTTTAAACAATTTAGTCCTATTGCAAAAAAAATACAATTTATTTTAATCGCATCAATTACTTATTTTATTTTCATTATATTCAACAACGTAATAGGTTTATTCCCCTACATTTTTACTGCTTCGAGGCACATAGTTTTCACCTTAAGTTTAGCTTTAATGTCTTGATTGGCTTTAATATTATATGGCTGATTAAACAACTACTCAAATCTATTAGTCCATATAATTCCACAAGGAACCCCTTATATTTTAATGCCTTTTATGGTTATTATCGAAACTATTAGAAATTTGATTCGACCCGGAACTTTGGCCGTCCGTCTCGCCGCCAATATAATCGCAGGCCATTTATTAATGGTTTTATTAAGAAACGCTCTAGCAAACTCTTCTATATACGTATTTTTTTATGTATTTACAGCACAAATAGCTCTTACTCTTTTAGAAATTGCAGTCTCATTTATTCAGGCTTATGTTTTTAGAGTACTAATCACTCTTTATATAGACGAATTTGCCAACTAATGACAACACACTCCAATCACCCTTATCATTTAGTAGAAAAAAGACCTTGGCCTATTATTGCTTCTTTAGGGGCTCTTATATTATCTTCAGGATTAGTTAAATGATTTCACGAATTTAATAGAACTTTATTTTTAATAGGGTTACTCACAATTCTCGTCACTTCTATTCAATGATGACGAGATGTAGCTCGAGAAGCCTCTTCTCAAGGCTTGCACACAATAAAAGTAACAACTGGTATACGTTGAGGAATAGTTCTTTTTATTGTTTCAGAAGTTTTATTTTTTTTCTCTTTTTTTTGAGCTTTCTTTCATAATAGGTTAAACACTACGATAGAGGTAGGAGGCCAATGACCCCTACTTCTATTATAGTATTTAATCCTTTCCAAATTCCTTTATTAAACACTGCTATTCTTCTAGCTTCAGGTATGACAGTGACATGAAGACACCATGCTATCATAGAAAAAAACCACTCTCAATCAGTTAAAGGTTTAATTTTAACTTTATTTCTTGGTTTATATTTTACTTTCTTACAGGCTTTAGAGTATTATGAGGCCCCTTTTTCAATCGCAGACTCTGTTTACGGCTCCGTCTTTTTTGTAGCGACAGGATTTCATGGTTTACATGTAATTATCGGCTCCACCTTTCTAGCTGTTTGTTTGCTCCGTCTTTTTAAAGGTCATTTTTCTAATAAACACCATACAGGATTTGAGGCTACTATTTGATACTGACATTTTGTAGATGTCGTATGATTATTTCTTTATGTAAGTATTTACTGATGAGGTTCTTAAATAATGTGTTTTTATAGTGTAAATAAACATATAATCCTTTCAAGATTAAGATAATTATTAATTTAAAAATAATTCGTTACTATAAATTAATAATAAAACAAGAATTAAAACAAAAATAACCATGCTTATAAAATACCTTTTCAACATTAATCTAAATTGACTTTTTTGAATAACATTTGCTGCCTCTACGAATAAGGTCTTTCCTCCCCTAGCACCATAGACCTCCAGTCAACCTTTATCTATTAACATTAAATTTATCCCGCTTACTTTTAAAAATAATAAATTAGATTTTGTGCTTAAAAAAGGTAAATTCCATATTTTTCTAAACCCAACTATCATATGTTTATTCCTAATTTTACTTTTAAATCTTACTTTATTCAAAAACCTTATCAACAATCCGCTTAATATTATAACTATTAAAATATAATATTTAGCTCAGCTCCTTAAAACTAACCTCTGATAATGAAAAAAAAAGAACCAAGAAAAAAAATAACCAATTAAAACACTTATAAAAAATAAAACTAATATTCCTATGAACAAAATTTTATTATTATCTCTTTGATAACTAACACTCTTTAAATTATTAACTTTACTTATACCCAAAAATATGGTCCGGAGCCTATAAGAAACTGTTATACCTGTCGCCACAACAATCAAACCAACTAAAATAAAGTTAAACCTATTTGAAAATATAAATTCAAGAATTAAGTCCTTTGAATAAAATCCAGATAAAAAAGGGAATCCTCTTAAAGATAGATTAGTCAAAGAAAATATAATTATCAAAAAAGGAGAAGACACTCTTAGTCTTCTTATAAAGCGAGAATCCTGTCTACCATTAGACATATGAATAATAGCCCCTCCACACATAAAAAGAGTAGATTTAAACATAGCATGAGTAATCAGATGAAAAAACGACAACTCAGGCAAACCTGACCTTAAAATCATTATTATAACTCCTAACTGACTTAAAGTTGAAAGAGCAATAATTTTCTTTATGTCTGTTTCAAAATTAGCCCCTAACCCTGATATAAACATAGTAAGAACAGAGATCAATAAAAGCAAATATAAAAACCTACCTTCTAATAAAGAGTAGAAACGAATTAACAAATAAACCCCCGCAGTTACCAACGTAGAAGAATGAACTAAGGCAGAAACAGGGGTAGGAGCTGCTATCGCAGCAGGTAGCCAAGCCGAAAAAGGAATTTGGGCACTTTTAGTTATTCCTGCTAAAATAATAAATACTCTTAATAAAGAGCCCATCTTCCTTTCTAAAAAAATAAAATTTCATCTTCCTTTAAATAATATCAGCCCCACACACATCAAAATACAAACGTCTCCCACACGATTTCTTAAGATCGTCAATATCCCAGCATTGCAAGAACTCTCATTTTGATAATAAACAACTAAAACGTAAGAAGTTAACCCTAGCCCATCTCAACCCAATAAAATTCTTATTATGTTAGGACTAATGATAAAAAAAACCATAGACAACACAAAAAACCCCAACAGGATTATAAATCGAACAAAATTTATATCCCCCTCCATATAATAATCAGAGAACTTACTAATACCTCTTGCAATAATAAACACACTTCCTAAAAACATTACCCTTATTCAGTCAAAAATAAGCCTAAACACACAAAATCTACTGTTAAAAACAACAATCTCTCACTCAAAAAAGAACCTATAATTATAGTTTAAAAAAATAAGTCTAATTATATACAAGCCAAAGCTAAAAACAAAAAACCCTAAGCTAAATAAACTATAGATATTCAAATTAATTTTCAATATTTAAAAACCTGTTTTAAACAACAACAATATTAAATATAACACTAAAGCTGTTCTTAAAATCAAAATATTTAAAGGCACTCAATGTAAAAATAGTACTAAATACTCAAAAACGAACCCTCTTATAAACTTTCTTTTATTTTTAACAAAGGTCCCGTGTTGTCTCAAAGAATATAAGTATAAAGAATAAGCCGCTCTAAAAAACCCAAGAAAAAATAAAACAATAATACTAAGTTTGTTTCAATTAATAACCCTAACCAACAATATGATTTCTCTGGCTAAGTTTAACCTAGGAGGCCCTGCTATATTACAAACAATCAAAAGAAACCACCATATCCTAAAAACAGGAAGAATATTTAATAAACCCTTGTTTAAATTCATTCTTCGTCTATTAGTCCGCTCATAAACAATATTAGCTAAACAAAATAAACCAGGAGAACATAAACCATGAGCCACTATTATCAACAAACAACCTTTCACTCCTCACTCACTCAAAATAAAAATACCACAAATACAACCTCTTATATGAACAACGGAAGAAGCAGCAATTAATAATAATAGTCTCTAACCGGCCCTTTATAGGGCCACTCCACCCCTCCTGAAAAAGACGTTCACTGGTCAATGAGATTGAAGCATTCGTTGAAAAATGAGTTACCTGTTATTCACGACTATGTAGTGTGGACAAAAAAAGGGGGATTCGATAGTTTCCTTGAAATGAGTCGCAATATGCGCACGACAGACAAGTACATGCATCCTAACAGTAGCACCCGCGATTAAAAATATTCATGTATTTGTGTGCACTGGTCAGAGAGAGACGGAGCAACCAATTTGATGCATTCTTTCAACGAGATTCCCTCTGCAATTACGTAGGAGGAATTACGCTCAAAAAATAAACTCATTTATAAATGACATGAAACGACACCTGGCCTTTTATTTTAAAAAATGGTATTCATGGAATGATTATTTCGTGCGTTCAATCAACTCTAGTTGAACTAGGGTCAACCTTGGAACTTCATGGGCGCATTCCAAGGGGCACAGAATCGAGAACGGCCTCAGGAGGGAAAATCTAAAAAGTCGGAGAGTGAGTGATAGCGATAGAAGGCCTAGCACACACTTTAATTATTTGGTTCAACACGCTGACTACTTACTTCCCCACCGGTGCGGATGTGTACCACTAAGTAAATTGCCCATTCACCTACAGCTGTGAACGAAATGCATCCCAATTATTTCCATGCCTACTCTTCAGGGTAGATAATGGCGTACGAGATAAGTTATAATAATACGAATAACCGTTGCTGCTCCCGCCATCACGACTTCACCGAAAGAGTTTTGAGTCAACAGGGTTACCAGCTACCCTTTCTCAATTCGAACGTGACACTTCAACGTTTTCGTAGTTTTGACCCCCTATGATTTTGTTCAATTACTAAATATTATGCACAGAATTCAGTTTCTCAATTTTTACCCAGTTTGGGGCCTTTACACCAATTAACTGCTAAGCATTGACGATAGTACGTTACAGCATTCCTTGACGATAGATTCAAGGAAGGAGAGGGTTACCAGCTCCGCTTTTTCTACGGTTTAATAATTTTCAACCTCCCAAATGTATACATATATATATATACACATTTAAAGATTTATATATATATGTGTGTGTTTTTATATATATATATGCAGATAGATAGAGAGAGCGTCTGTGTATGTGTGAGTTCGTTTGCGTGTGAGAGTGGTGCATCTGAGTAGAAACGAAACAAATTTCGACACCAATTCCCAGAATGGAGTATAGCATACGTGTGTAATAATTTTTATGGTCACGGTAACAATTATGGTAACGATAGGAATACTCCTCGCAGCCCTACGTCATTTGAATGCCTGCCGAAACAGTAAGGTTTAATTCAGGAGAGTTACCAGCTACCCTTGTTGTACGTGTTCGTTATTATACTGTCATAAGATGTCGTTCGTCTTATAAATGATATGCCTGGAATTCAGTTTCTCATCAATTCGCCCAGATTGGGGCCTTTACACCAATTAACTGCCGAACACTGACGATGGCACGTGATAGCATGAAAAGTTCAGTTGAGACAGAGAAAAGGGAGTTACCAGCCACCCTCTTCATCAATTCTGAGAAGACATTTCTTTGCTTTTGTATAGTTTAACCTCCTATGATGCGGTTCATTCGATAAATATCATGCATAGAACTCAGTTTCTCAATTATTGATCCAGATTGGGGCCTTCACGCGAATTAACTGCCAAACATTGACAAAAGCACGATCGTTTGTTCATTCATGCACAAATCCACGGCCCATATCGTCTTGAAATATTTCACGGAAGCGCAGGCTTGCAATAGTTATCAAGACTAATCTGGAAGAAAAGTTGAGGAGAAATCACTCAAGTAATTCATGGGTCATTAGAAGACTCGGCCGCGATACCTCGTTCATTCTTGAAAAACCGTCGAATCCTGAACGACCAACGAGCACTTGAACTCTTTCGTTATTCTGAAACGTTTCTTCGACGGACAATTCACGATAAGAAAACCATCATTTCCTGCTGAAATTCTGTAATGGGAGGTGTTGATAGCGCAGTTCGAAGTGACGAAAAATGGAAGGCGACCATTTATGAGCCACCTCCTCAGCATCGTTTGAAATCATATGAAGACCTTCAACAAGTGAGAGAGAAATAAAGATAATATGAGAGAGGGAGAATGAGAGAGAGAGCAAAAAAAGGAAACGACTGGGAGGGCTTAAGATATATCTAAGCATATATACATATATATATATATATATTTAACTATATGTATAAGTGATATCTTCATGTATAAATACTTATATATATATATAAATATATATATACATTTATGAAGGTACAATGTATATATATATATATATATAAATATATACTTATATAAGAGAGGGTTTGTGTGTGCGTGTGAGAGAGGTGCGTTAGCGTATGAACGAAATGAATTTTGATACTAATTTCCCAAGGGGAGTATAGCATACGTATGTAATCACATTAATAATTATTGTCATGATAAGAATCCTCATAGCAGTTCCCGCCATTCGATTGCTAGCCGAAAGAAGAGGTAAGTTTTGAATAAGAAGGGTTACCAGCTACCCTTTTTCTACGTTATGGTGATTTCACCGTGATTGGATGTCGTCCTTGTGATAAACCTTACGCATAGTATTCAGTTTCTTATTTATTGACCCAGATTGGGACCTGTACACCAAATCACTGCCGAACGTTGACGATATCACTTGACAGCATTCAGTTTTTAGATTCAAGTGAGGATCTAGAGAGCTACCAGCACCCGTTTTCTATGTTCTACGGTATGCTTACTTTATAAAAGTCATGAGAGTCATGTGGAGATGAATTAACATGAATCATTGCGTGTTTGTATGTAAAATGTTTTTTCGCTTCTGACGATTTCGCTGTGTGCAGACCTGCATAGTTTTGCATCAGGTATTCCGTAAGAATAATTGAATGAATGAATGAGTGCTCCCACGGTTTTGGGCAGAAATTAAACCGAAATTATGCGGCGTCATGGATCAACTGTTTTCAATGATGCTCACTTGACTTTAATAATAGTTTCAATACATGGATAAGTTATTATTATTGAATAATCTGTGAAAAAATCGGTGGTTGAAAACGACAGGACAGCTCAGCAAAGAGGAATGCATGAGATTACTTGTAACTGCGTTAATCGAACATGAAACAGTTCAATATTTTGATGTCGTCAAACCCATGTTATGCTACATTCCATGCCGGAATGACCTTTTCTCGCAGTAACGTACAATTTGAATTCTAGTGACAATTTTAAAAATCCAAGAAACATAAAATAACGATTTGAAGTTTCCACACATTTTAGAAGTTCACTTCTTGCATTTTTCATTCGTACTGCTATTTCCGTAAATTGTATCGAAGTTCTTTTTTGTGTCTGGAATGATTTCATGTAGCATAGAATTCAGCGGTTTTTCAACCTATCAATATTCCAAACTATGTGGTGAACGTGAGCCGCTATAAGTGACGGGATTCGACAGTTCATTTGAAGAAGTCTCAATATGTGGATGACAGACAAATACATGCATCCCATCAGTAGCACCCGCGATTGAAATATTCATGTACTTGTTGTGCACTGGTCAAGCTCGTTTCACAGATACGGAAGGGCACTTGGTATCCTTTTTGGAGCGTGAAAGAAACACCATTGCAGCAACATGGGAAAAATTACGCTCAAAAGAGGAATTCATATATGAATGTAAGGAGACACACGGGGCGTTTCACTACACAAAATAGCATTGATTGATTATTGCGCGCGTGCTTCGCGTTCAATCAACGATATATGGTTGACCATGCATGTTGCAACCTTGAGACTTACTTCATGGGCTCGTTCCAAGGGTGGGGGCAACGAGTCGAAAGCGGCCTCAAGAGGGAATATTTAGACACTCGGAGAGTGAGGAAGAAAGCCTAGTATATGCTACATTAGGAATTTAAGAACGAAGAAAGCACAACATATTGAAATTTCATTTAATAAAGATTTCACGACGTTTGAATTGAAGACAAGTCAGTTCTATTAAACGTTTTAGTTCGTGGTGCTTTGTTCGTTTTCGAATTCCTAATGATCATTCGCCCTACTAAGGGTCTCTTGCCTGACCTTTTAAAAAAATAAACACACACTTTATTAGGTTCGTCACGCTGTAAACTGTCCATTAAACTGCCGGTATCAACGAAATGCATTTGAATTATTTCCCTTATTGATTATTTCTATTTTTCCCAAAAATTGTTGAAATTGTTTAAAATTGCTTATTCCTTATTTAAATTATTTCACGGCTAACGAGGTAAGTAATCAAAAACGATAAATAATTATACGATGAACCATAGCGGCAGCTTCTGCCATCGCGACTTCACAGAAAGAGTGGGTTTTGATTAAACAGAGTTACCGGCTACCCTTTTTCAATTCGAAGAAAACATTTCAGCGTTTTTCTAGTTTTGACCTCTCATGGTTTGGTTCATTCGATAAAAACGACGCCCAGAATTCAGTTTCTTATTTCTTGACCCAGACTTTGGGTGCTTTTACACCAATTAACTGACAAACATTGACAATAGCGAGCGCTAGCGCGTGATAGCAAAGACGGGTTATTTCGCTTTGATTGAGGAGGAGAGGGTTACCAGCTACGGCTTTTCACTTCTGAGAAGACATTTCTCGGTTTTGGCATAGTTTTTGCCTCCCATGATGCTGTTCATTCAATAAGTATTATGCTTAGAATTCAGTTTTTTAATTATCGATCCAGATTAGAGCACACACACGAATTAACTGCAAAACATCGACGACAGCGAGCACGTGTGTGTTCGTTCGTCGACGCACGGCCCATCGTCTTGAATTGTTTCACAGGAGCGCAGGCTTGCAATAGTTGTGAAGACTAATCTGAATGAAAAGCTGAAATGTAATCACTCGAATAAATCATGGGCCATTAGAATATTCGGCCGCAACAACGTGTTCCGTCGAGAAAAACGATCGAATCCTGTACGACCGAGGAGCAGTTTAACTCCTCGCGAACTTCGAGAGGTAATTTTTGACGGATAATTTAGGAAAAAACAATCGTTTATTATTTCGTGTCAATGTTCTGCTCCAACGAAAGGAAATGTGCGCCTCAGAGACGAGGCTCTCACATGAAACCGTGGGTTACCGGGCGGCACCCACGTCAAAGTTGCTCCACTCTGTGTGCGTGTGTTGCAGCGGCCGTGTGCGTGTAGGGTTCGTCATGTGCACTGGTCCAGAGTTGAACTCATTGCCAGAAGTCGTTGTATCGTCCAACTATGAGTGACCAGATGCCGCAATGCAGTTCGTTATGCACTTGCATAATATTTAAAAAGAAAGAGAAATTTATAACTTAAAATATATTTAGAAATGTGAAAAATGCAGAAATTCAGTAGTGTTTCATAGCAAGCAATAATGCTTTCAAAAAAGTCGTCTTCCATGTGTATTAGATGTATTTGTATAGAAGTTTGCTCAATAAAGCAATCGTGATATCTTTTACTGCAAAATGTCAATCGTTAAAATTTTATTCCTCTATCAATCTAAAAAATGCAACGTTTCGATGAAACTAGTACCACCTTCGGGCTGAAAAATGAAGTAAATCATATTTTTATACGGTCACATTGATAGATAATGACAATCAATTGTTCAAGTAGAAGCAGACATAGTAAAACACAAAATTTTCATTGTAAGACGACTATATAGAAGCGATATTTTGTACTGTAGAAATAACGATCACCAACAGGCTAGCTTTTTCAGCCCAAAGATGATAGTTGCATCGGGAAGTTGCATTTTATAGGTTGGCAGAGGCATAGAATTTTAAGGTTTGGCCTCCTGCAGTAAAAAATGTTGAGCGAATTTTATTTTATTCAAACACGTGAACAACTGAAAATATTTCGTAGAGTTGAGAAGTTGAAAAGTGATCGTAACTAAATTTATAATAAATAATGAAAGCATGTATCACATTTACAAATAAATGCAAATATCCTTCATATAGAATGTTGTTTTCATTACTTACGTAAGAACTTTTGAAAATAACATTAAATATCGTCCAATATATCATAGTTGTCACGTAAAGACACAAAAATGCTAACTTGGTAGCATTAAATAGTGTGGCCACGAGCTTTAATATTAATTTATTATTATTTATTCATTTATTATATTTATTAATATTTATTATTATTTATTCATCGCCAGAGCAACTGAAAAAAATCGGTATTGATGAAGCATCATATATGTATGTCATATATGACAGGGGAAGGGGGACTATTTCCCAATGGAAACTAAAAAGGCGAAACATGTGTGATGAAGTTTATAACATTCATTACTTCTTGTGTTAGCGTCCAGTTTTCTTTATCGCCAATGAAAGTATCCAGGGTCCTTTACTTTGCACTACGTATGGTATTAAACGAGAAGGAAGTGGCTAGTAAATATACTGATATGAGCAAATCAAGTTTTCCGCTGAATTTGTAAAATTAAATTAATCGAATTCATCTGGCGTCAGTATGCATAAAAGGCATCTTACAGAACGCTTCACATCTTGAATAATTTAATTTAATTCATACTATAATGAACCAGTTAAAATACTTTTACTCACTATTTAAGTGAATAAAATACTTTTATTCACCCAAAAAAGGGGTTAATTGTTCGAATGAACTACATATTTATAATATAAACTAAAGAGATTTGCATTGTAAACAATACATCGTGACATACGAACGATACATTATGACACGGTAGAATCGCATAAACTGTGCTCTTATTTGATCTAACTCATGTAATATGTGTCGTTTAAGACGGCTGAGACCTTCAAGTGTACAATTTACCATAGAGTATTTTAATCCACTAGTAAACGATACTTCAATGGCAAAGTGGACACCATAATAAATGTTTGTACTACAATCATGTCACGTAGCAACGCGTGACAGCTGTTGAAGTGGGCGTGGTTTTTGGTGACGTTGACTAGCCATACGCGTACACAGACTCGCTGACGCACACAGAGTGGAGCAACTTTAACGTGAGTGCTACCGGGCGGTCAGGCAGACTAGGGCTCAGAGAGACGATCGTGGACATGTTGGGGTCAGCAGCGCATGTCGCGACCGACCGGGAAGCGCTCTTGTCAAAAGCTTGCCTCTGCCCCCCATTCTATCATGATCACCTGAGCTGCATGCCAGATACCGCCAGATCTTTCAAACACCTGCGATGCATGCCAGATACCGCCAATAACTACCGTATTATGTTCTCTTATTTCCCTTATACTGTATATTCTATTTAAAAAGTGTTAACGACAGTCGGATATCAGGAAACACATCTGGCATTTCAGAAATCTCAACAGCAGCCTCTGAAATTTTGGCCACGAGATCTTCCTTACATTTCCATTCAAAACGTTTTTGCTGAAACATTTTAATCGAACATCACTAAAAGGAAATTTCATCGTAGTACACCTTCGTACATTAGAAGTGTTTATGACGTAAATTCAAACAAAATATTGGGAGTAATTGTATCGTAAAATTTCATACTTTAAAACAATTAACTGATAATGTCTCGAAAACCCATAAGTGTTCTGAAAATTTCAAAGAAAAAAATTGTTCATCTGGCCATATTCTGCTGGTAAAATTGTGTACCTCTTGTCTTAAAACATCCTGCAAAAACTAGCATTATCTCCGTACAGCAGGTGGTAATTATATTAACTTAATATATCTGAACACGTCAGTGGTTTGCTTTTATCGCAACCTTATCAGAAACTGAAAAACGAAGAAAATTCCGATAAAATTTATCACCTTCACTATGAAAACGTTTCGGAGTCCAGTTCCATCATCAGTTCAAACGAAAGATAAAAGATTTACGTCTGAAATATAAGATCAAAGTAAAATGGACTGTAGGTACTACAAATATATCATGTAAGTAAAAATACAAAGTATGAGACGGACAAAAACAAAGAATAAAATACAGAAGCACAAAAAGAAAACATGTGACACAAGTATGAAATGAAATTAGGCTGGTTCTGACGAGGAATCTATCCATTCACTATTTGCAAAAGGTACGAACTGGCCATTTTGTTCGGATGAGGGTTTCGCTTTAACATATGCAAGGACTCTAAAATTCTGAGGTCATGCGGGGTTGAAGCTGAGTCTAAAATTTTGAAACCGGTAGAAGATATAGGAACATTACATTATTAACTTAATAATGTAATAACTAGGTAACGACAGCTTTTTGAATATAAATATTGTTCTCTTTGCTTGACGACGAACTATTGTGAGACAAAACGAACGGTTTTTAAACGTGCGTGTTCAGTTGATATCAAGAATTTATATTCCCGCAAAAGAATGAAATACTAATGAAATTCTCAAAACTTATGACGAAAATTACGACAGCAATATATAAGTGTAAAAATCGTAATATTTTTGTCTTTTTATCCAAATAACATGTAGTTTCGATGGAGATTGATGTGTAGAAAACAGCGGTCTTGCATACACCTGCGATGCATGCCAGATACCGCATGCATCGCATGCGGTATCTGACGTAATTCTTTTGTTTTCGTAATTCTTTCTTTTTCGTAATTCAGACGTAATTTTTTTGTTTTTCGTTTGAACTGATGATGGAACTGGACTCCGAAACTTTTTCATAGTGAAGATCATAAATTTTATCGGAATTTCCCTCGTTTTTAAGTTTCTGATAAGGTTGCGAATAAAGCAAACCACTGACGTGTTCAGATATATTAAGTTAATATAATTACAACCTGCTGGCTGACTGTACGGAGATAATGCTAGTTTGTGCGAGATGTTTTACGACAAGAGGTACACAATTTCACCAGCAGAATATGGCCAGATGAACAATTTTTTCTTTGAAGTTTTCAGAACTCTTTTCGGTTTTCGAGATATTAGCAGTTAATTAATTTAAAATATGAAATTTTACGATACAATTGCTCCCAATATTTAGTTTGAATTTACGTTTTAAAAACTTCTAATGCACGAGGGTGTACTACGATGAAATTTCCTTTTAGTGATGGTCGATTAAAAGGTTTCAGCAAAAACGTTTTGAATGGAAATGTAAGGAAGATCTCGTGACCAAAATTTCAGAGGCTGCTGGTGAGATTTCTGAAATGCCAGACGTGTTTCCTGATATCCGACTGTCGTTAACACTTTTTATATAGAATATACAGTATAAGGGAAATAAGAGAACACAATACGGTAGTCATTGGCGGTATCTAGCATGCATCGCAGGTGTTTACAAGATCTGGCAGTATCTGGCATGCAGCACAGGTGATCATGGTGGAAGGGGGGGGGGGGGCAGAGGCAAGCTTTTGACATGAGCGCGACCGGGAAGCGCTAGTGTCAAAAGTCTGTTGCTGCACCCGCTTCTCGCATGATCACCTGTGCTGCATGCCAGTTACCGCCAGATCTTGCCTACACGTGCGATGCATGCCAGATACCGCCATTTTACAAATCATTCTCTATCGAAACAAAATGTTTATTTGGATACGAAGACAAAAATATTATGAATTGTTCAATTATATATTGCTGTCGTAATTTTCGTCATGATAAGCTGTGAGAATCACATTAGTATTTCATTCTTTTGCGGGAATATGAATAATAGATTTCAACTGAACACGCACATTCGAAGGCTTTTGTTCGTTTTCTGTCACAATAGTTCATTGTCAAGCAAAGCGAACAATATTTATATTACAAAAACTATCATTTTTTTTACTTAGTGATTGCATAATGAAGTTAATGATGCAATGTTCCTATATCTCCTGCCGATTACAAGACTTTGGACTGTGCTTCAACCCCGTTTGACCTCAGAATTTTAGAGTACTTGCCTATCTTCAACCGAAACCCTCATTTGAACAATATGGACAGTTCTAACCCTTTGCAAATAGTAAGTAGGTAGATTCCTCGTCAGAACCAGCCTAATTTCATTTCATACTCATGTGTCACGTGTATTCTTTCTGTGCTTCTGTATTTTATTCTTTGTTCTTGTCCGTCTCATACTTTGTATGTTTACTTCCACGATCTTGTCCGTCTCATACTTTGTATTTTTACTTCCATGATATATTTATAGCACCTACAATTCATTTTACTTTGATCTTATATTTCATACGTAATCCTTTTTTTTCTCGCGTGAATTGATGATGGAGCTGGACTCCGAAACGTTTGCTTAGTAAAGATGATAATTTTTATCGGAATTTTTTTCGTTGCGGTTGCGATTAAAGCAAACCACTGACGGGTTCAGATGCATTAAGTTAATATAATTACAACCTGCTGGCTGATAACTGTACGGAGATAATGCTAGTTTGTGCAGGATGTTTCACAAGAGGTACCCAATTTCACAAGCACAACATGGCCAGATGACCAATTTTTTCTATGAAATTTTCAGAACACTTTTGGGTTTTTGAGATGTTAGCAGTTTATTGTTTTAAAGTATGAAAATTTATGATACAATTCCTCGCAATATTTAGTTTGAACTTACGTTACAAACACTTCTAATGTACGAGGGTCTACAATGATGAAATTTTCTTTTAGTGATATTCGATTAAAAGGCTTAAGCAAATACGTATTGAATGAATGAATGTGAGGAAGATCTCATGGCCAAAATTTCAGAGGCTGCTGGTGAGATTTCTGAAATGCCAGAAGTGTTTCCTAATATCCGGCTGTCGTTAACACTTTGTGTATAGAATATATATGGGAAATAAGAAAACACAATACAGTAGTTATCGGTAGTTTTAATGAATTTTGGCATTAGGCTTGTTTTCGTTTATATTTTTGGTTAGGCACCTTTTCCTTTTGGTGGAAATGTCACGGCCTCTCATTAATGCAGCCTTTCCTTTTGAGATTCCAGCCTTCCTTCTTGCCACGCTTGTCGGTTGGCACACAATCTTCCTGCCCAGAGACCTCTTGTTAAAAATTGTGCTGCCAGCAGTGTGAAACAAAGTTGCCAGTTGAGATTTGGTTTTAATTTGTCCTAATCTCAATTTGAAACGCTGCATTCCTTTCCTAACCTCAGATGAATCAAACAAATGTACAGTATTTTTTAACAGTTCTAATGTCGAATCCAGTTCATATGAAGTCTCTTTAGAAGTATCCTGCTGGGGAGAATCATTGACGTTTACTTCTGCAGGCACAGGATCCTGAGTGGAAACTACTTGCTCCATTCCAGCAACTTTAGGTGGACCATTTCCAAGATTTGTTATACAGTCACACTTAGTTTCTTTTTTTTGGAAATCCTTGAAGAAGTCATCAGCAGGTACCATTTCTTCTCCGACTGCTACAACAGCAAGAAATCTGCGCTGTGAAGAGCAGTTGCAGAAGTTTTGCGGAAGACGGTAAGTGCTGTATTGGGAGCATGCAACTTGGTGCTTGCATGCACGACCTGTTGATCCATCAGGGCACGTGCACACACCAATCGTGAGGTCTACTTTGTACACACCTTCTTCCGTAGAGCTCAGCACTTCGAAGGTGCACTCTTCAGCATCATCAGTCTGCGAGATGGCAGTCAGCGGAATGGTGCTAGCATTATTTTGAGCGTGGGTTTTCTTCACAGCAAAATCCAGGAGCCGCTGTTTGAGGTAGCTGTTGTAGACCTCTGTCATGACCACTAGTAACGCTGCAGGGTTGTAGACTTTGTTCCTAGAAATAAATAAAGAAAATAGCTAAAAGAGACAGCGGATACAACCCCTATATTGTGAAAAGGACAAATTGAAATACGAAATCGTATAAGAAAAATTGAGTTGAAAATGGTATATAATTAAATTTATAGGTGAAACAATTTAAATTTTAGATACTAATGCATTTCACTCCGAAACGAAAAGGAAGTTCTCACTGAAATTGGTGGCAATAAGTTACATGTCTTCTGTACGTGGAACAAGTTATTGATCTCATACATTGAAGACCGTCGTGCACAAACAACCTTGGGTTGAACATCTAAATAGATCAGGTGATTATGGATCTACAAAATTAGTTATTCAACAGTTTTTTAAAAAGATAAAAAGTTTTAAACATAAATTAGATTGTGCCTTTATTGCACTCAATGTAATCAAGTGATATTATTTTACAATAATGATTTCTGGAAGGTGGACTACCTGGTTTACATTTATACCTTAATAATTGAAAAGTGATTGATGTGCAGTATTGTAAATGAACCTATTTGATCACATACCTGTTGAGCACAATATCCTTAACCACCATCATCATGCTCTCGCAGTAGTTGTTGGTGTGGTGACCTCGTAGCAGATATCCAGCCCTCCATGGAAGGCTCCATACCTCCTTCCTCGCAACTAATGTCTCAAAGTGCCTGATGAAACAAATAATGCATACACTATTTGAGGACGCGTCCACAGGTTATGTGCGCATTCAACAAATTGATTATGTTCTCATAAAAAGTATAAATTATTTACCGAGGGCAATAAGAATTCTTAGAAATTGATGTTAAATACATGAAAAATGCAAAAAATTTATCGCGTAAGGTACATGCTCTAAATCAATCTCAATGTTTATACTATAAAAAATATACCATGTAAAAAAAATGCACAGAAATTTAACTTTTTATAGACTAAATATGTGAATTCTTGTTTTACGTTTTGTACTCACTGAGTGGCTCGTGCGTTGCCAGCGGCAAGAGAACTGTTCTTGTAGTCATCCCAGATATGGCCAAACTCCTCCTTGTTAACTGCGTAAACCAATTTCTTGAGCACCAGAATCAGAGGTTTACGTTCCTGCAGTTGAACGCTGTTCTTGGCGTTCCAAAGCCAGCGCCACGCAGCCTGCAGCACGTGAAACACGCACAGGAAGAGGCGGCTCTCAGGCCAAACCTCGGCCAGCGCGCCACGCTCGGCATCACTATCATCAGTAATGATGCACTGAGGATGTCCCGCACCGTAGAATGCGCGCTGACCGAGCTGGCGTTGCAGTAGCTGGAGACCTGCGAAGGTAGAAACCTTATTATCAGATTTTTAAAAATAAATTATGAAAAGCAGTATAATCACCATCTTGATTTCTAAGTAACCGTAATATTTCCATTAAAAATAATTGGCTTCACAACACCTCTTATTGAATATCAAACGCAATTTTGCAATCGTTCCCTTTAAAGAGTGTTATACCTACCACTACCAAACTAATACTTTGTAGTTTTTCTTCGTAGAATTTGGCAATCGGTTATAATTTTTATAGCCTGCATTTTGTCCATCAAACTACAGTTCGGCATAGAGCCATTGATTTTATAAGTAATACCCATAATAATTTTCTCATATTAATTAGAATGCTACATTTATTTCAAGTCATTTTAATCTAATATCTTGTAATATATTCTATGAATTATAACGAACCTTTTTTGTAGTCTTCCTTTGACTGGCCAGAAGTTATAATGACTCCCAGCGGAAGAGCACCCGCAGGACTTGCACACACTATGAGAGTTAGTGCGGCATTTGACTGGTCGACGTGGCTGGTAGTGTCAATAAAGACAACTTCTCCAGCTGCTTTGACGCTGCTGTGGACGCGCTGCATGAAGTCCGTCACCAACACAATCGCGAAGCTCTCGTCACCGTCAGTTGCGTCGCAAGCGATGATGTGCTGAGGATTCTCCTCCTTGTATCTCTCAACTGCCGCTGCGATGGACTCCTTGTCAAAAGAACCGTGTTGATCCTGCAGCCAGCGCTGACGAAGCTTCGCAAGGGAAAATCGACTGGGATTCACACGGCTATCAGCTGACATCGAAACGTCGTTTGTTAATCCCATCCGAAGTTGATGAAATCTTGCAGCTTGCATTGGCAGCATTCCTGTAAGAAAATGGTTCTTCCATGTCAATTGACCATGCCAGCAAAACTATATTGTATGGTTGAATGAGTCTGGACATATTAGTACCTGACAGTGATAAAAAAAATAATCAAATCTATATTTTTTATAATGGTATGTAAAAAATTGGTGAACTTTTTCTCAAATAATTTAACCGCCGTAATTCATTCGTTATTATATGAGCCACAGATATTACTATTATAATTATTATATGAGAAAGTTTTAGCCTCCCTTTACCACGAAAAAGATGTTCCAAGAGAGGAAGGATGAAGGCACCATTTAGTATGGAGTTGAGGGAACGCGGAATCTATGCACAAGGTGCATAGAAACAGTAAGCCAAGAAAGAAGATCATGAAACAAGACAAAGTTGAAGTAGAAAGTAGTAGGTGCTGAAAAACAGGACAGTAGTGAACCGAAAAAAAGATGGCCCGTAACAAAACCAAAGCATATTCTATTTTAACAAAAAGGAAGCCTACCTAACTTTTAGCTCGGGCCCTCCTCACATAGTCCCCTGGGAGTGCTAATTCCCATAGACACAATAGTTGTATCCCCCCGAGGAGAGCCACAGATATATACAAGAGCCTTCCATACATGTAAACCATAAAGAAGCTCAACATGAAATTCATGAAAAAGGTTGTATATATTTTATTGGTGAAAAAACACTCGAAAGCCTTATTTTTGCTAACTGCTCAGATACCAAGCTAAAAAAAACAACTAAAAACACCTTCATACAGAGCAATCTTGCACTACATTTATTGGAATGAAATAACTGTTAATATGGCAATAATTGCTGTTATCATGGGCATTGTAGAACAGATTGTTTTCATTATTGTTAAGAATAGCTTTTACAATGTGGTCAAAAAAGTATGCCAGTAAAATAAACATAATATATATAAATCATCATGAAAATATCACCTTCTTGCACAAGAAAATGCAAGTGTTGTTCAATAAGGTTCAATTATGGAGATAATTCATAATAAGCATTTGTTAAAAGGTATGCTTCTTAACCATGTAGGAAATAGCAGGAATTATCCTACAAGCAGGTATTGCATGCCCGTACATTTTCGTACAAGACTGCTGGATGTAGAGACGCTTTAAGATAACAATAAACTTGCATAAGGTACCTTGTCGAAAATACTCTTCAAAAGCCTCAGTGGTGACGGTACTTCGCCGAAGCTCCCGAAGTGCAGCTGCGGAGTCCAAAGAGTGATTGTGTTGGCCTCTAATCTCAATGCGGCAAGAGGGCGAATTTTTCACGGGCTGCTTCGCAATTGTTGCAGTTAGTTCCACAGGACACCTGGAATACACGTGATGCAATTGAATATCGTCAAAAATAACTTTGATATAAAGGTGATTAACTGTCAGGTCTAGAAAACGTTTTGGTGATATACTATTATATTGTGTGTATTTATCGAATTTGAAAGATTAACCAGGTAATGTCTTCACTTAATGCCGTCTCCACGAGATACATTAGTAACCTATATAACTAAGTAATTTCAAATGTAGGTATATTACATAACCTAGACAACCTCTACTGTAATCCCCTTCACCGCTCAAGGTGATCCCTACCCTATATGTGGGAAGAAAACGATTTTGTGTCATTAAGCTATTGGCAGCTCCGAATCGACAAATAATATAAGCGAGGACAGTTATTTGGGCAGAAAAACAATGACAGTCATTATATTAATGTTCAACATTGAATTTTTGTTTAGCAATTTTGAAGGGACTCATGGGTTATCTGTAACTACTTGTTTAAGAGGAAAAGTGTTTTTATAGGAAAAAAGGAAAATCTAATTCTATTATGAATATTGAACTTATGTTCTGGGGAGTACGACTGGATTATTCATGTCAAAAAAAATCTTTGTTGATTTATATCTATTTCTAATGCAATTTATCTACTTTCTATGTATATAATGAATCTCAGAGACCTCTTCAGTATTTGGAAGGTCCCAGAGATTCATTAAAGCCTGAAACAAACAATTGAAAAATAAAAGAAATTCATAATAATTCAATTGAGCTAACCCAGCTTAGCCTGGCCTTAACATCAAATGGAAACCATAAATTAAAAGTGGTGACAGATAACCCACAAGTACCTTTAAACATATTTCCTACCATTTAAATTTTAGCACTTACTGTGTGTTAGTGGTTTTGATTCCTTTTTGGCCAAAATTAGCATGGTGACACTTGTACTTGATTAGATCTGACTCTTTTTTCTGGTTCCGCCACGCGTGTCTCCACTGTACAAAGTTCTTTTCTGAGAACTCTTTTACCCAACTTTTCAATTTTGTAAAATTATCAATGTCAACTTCTATCACAGTTCCAGAACTTATTTGCATTTGCTTTCCGTGAAATGAAGTTGGAAGAGCAAAATTTTCTGCAACACCATCTGGAGAAAGATCTAGTGTATGCAGTTTCGGCACAATACATTTATTGGCTACGTCACTGCTGCACCCAGCACTTTCTTCTGATTTTTCAACTTCCTGCGAACGGCACTCCATATTGCGAACGCTTAATTAAGCTTACTGAGTGAGAGCTTCTGCAAGACTGCAACTGTGCAACAGCTGGAATTTGGCGCCAAAACCCTGGTGGTGAGCGTGGAACTGTGTTTTGTTTTCTTATTTCCCTTAGCAATTATAGCCAGATATATTAACTACCAATTATATTAACTGAAGTATGTAATAGCTAAGCAACGACAGCTTTTTGAGCATAAATATTGTTCCCTTTGCTTGACGATGAACTACTGTGACGCAATACGAAGACAGCTGATATATATGATTTATATTCCCGCAAAAGAATAGAATACTAATGAGATTCTCACAACTAATCATGAGGAAAATTACAACACCAATACATAATTGTACAATTCGTAATATTTTGCCTTCTTTTCCAAATGAACATGAAGTTTCGATAGAGAATGGCGATCTGTAGAATGGCGGTATGTGGCAGCCCTCACAGGGGTGGTGGTGGTGGTGTGTGTGATGGTGGTGGTGTGTGTGATGGTGCAAAGTGGGAAATATTTATATTAAAAAAGCTTTCATTACTTAGTTATGACATAATTACATAATTATGTTAATAATGCAATGTTCCAATATCTCCAGCTGATTACAAAATTTTAGACTCCGCTTCAACCCGTATGACCTCAAAATTTTAGTCCTTGCATATCTTCAAGCATATCTTCAAGTACACAATTATGTTAGTTATAATTATAACTAACATAATTATAATGCTAGTTTGTGAAGGATGTTTTACGACAAGAGGTACACAATTTCACAAGCAGAATATGGCCTGATGAACAGTTTTTTTCTATGAAACTTTCAGAACACCTGGGTTTGAGAGATATTAGCAGTTTATTGTTTAAAGTGTGAAATATGATGACACAATAACTCGCAATATTTAGTTTGAATTTACGTTACAAACACTTGTCGTCTTATCCAAATAAACATTTTGTTTCGATAGAGAATGATTTGTAGAATGGCGGTATCTGGCATGCATCGCAGGTGTGAGCAAGTTCTGGCGGTAACTGGCATGGAGCCCAGGTGATCATGCGAGAAGCGGGTGCAGCAACAGACTTTTGACACTAGCGCGACCGGGAACCGAGCGAGCGCGACCAGTGCCTCTGGCCGCAGGCCTTGCGGCACACCACGAGTTGCGCGGGGTGGTTTTGCGAAACGCGGGCAATTGCCTAGGCCGTTTTGACTCGCGTGCTAACGATTCGGGCGAATAACGATCACATGATCAGAGAGACCATTGTTTCGGACGGAAAGATAGCAAGCTCTTGATTTGGTCTATTGCATATTGCCTTTGAACATCTTCAATTTAAGGATGATTTGTGGCTCCTTGAGGAGCCGGAGGGTGTGCAGCAAGTGCGACTGCCGCCGTAAACACTCACTCTACTTGGAAGAAGTGTACTTGGTCAGAGCCTTGGTGCCTTCAGAGACAGCGTGCTTGGCAAGCTCGCCGGGAAGCAGAAGCCTGACGGCAGTCTGAATTTCCCGAGAGGTGGTGGTGGTCCTCTTGTTGTCCTGTGCCAGGCGCGACGCTTCAGTAGCAATGCGCTCAAAGATGTCATTCACGAACGAGTTCATGATTGACATGGCCTTGCTCGAAACGCCGGTGTCGGGATGGACCTGCTTGAGCATCTTGTATATGTAGATGGCGTAGCTCTCGCGGCGTTTCTTTTTTTTCTTTTTGTCACCTTTGGTGATGGATTTCTGGGCCTTACCGGCCTTCTTAGCAGCCTTTCCAGAAGTCTTGGGAGCCATCGCGCACGACAACCTCGAACGTTACTCAGTAACTGACGATTTGGGGGGGGGGGGGGGGATGGTCCCATTAGGAAAGAGAGGAAAACAAGAGTTTGGCACAGGGTGTGCCGGAAGAAAAAGAATAGGAAAGAGAAGATGGACAGTCGGAGGGAAAAGAGGCGAACAAAAACGCCTAATTTGGTGATCTTGATTAATTTCCTTATGTGTTAGTTACTTAGAGTGTGAAGAACGGGAAGACCTTTCAAGGCTATGTATATACGAAAATTTACTAGTCACTCGAGTTGCCGAAATGAAATCTACTATATTTACAGTATTTACATTAGGCTATTTTAACGGCTGCCTAAGACTACCTAGATTGTATTTACATAACGTAGAGGGCATAATAATATTATATGTACATAATTTACACTACTTGCCTAATATACACGTACCAGAGATTATTATTTACATTACATACACATATACATACACATATATATCTTATTTTTTTCCCCTAATTTATTCATTAATTCTTTTTTTTTGTTTGTTGATAGAACACGTATGTACATAAACTATTATTTTGTACATAGGTTCACCTATTTTTATTTTATTTTCATTTGTGTTTTTTTTTTATTTATTTTTTTTTTTTTAACATTTTTTTTCCTTCAAAGAACACGTATGTACACAAATTTTTCTATGTACATAGATTCACATACACATATATATATATTTTTTTTACATTATATACCTCAAACTATCCAAGGAAACGGTGTACCCACTGCAAGGCTGCCATAGGGGGGAGGGGTTCCAACTGACATCATGAATGGAGATAATCTGGGTTGGAGTTAATCTGAACGGAAATAATGGAAATAATCTGGGTGTTGCTGGGTTGTGGGTCCTGATAATTAGATGGTTGTAGTGGGTTATTCTGATCGGTTGTCTGATTTAGAGGTAGGGTTTCTATTGAGTTGTGTTGAAATGATGAGTGGAGATTTGGGGTTCTGACTTCCCAACCGTGGGGGGAAGACCGTTCCGTCCCCTCGTCAGAATCCCAATGAAAAACAAAGTAAAAAGTAAAGTTGGTCCGGTCTTCCCCATGTGGTGTTGGATCTGGTTACTTGTATTTGGGTTCAGGTGAGGGCCCTAATACGAGGAGTTTGGAGCTTTTAAACCGAGAGTTTTGGCTATTGGCACTATCTAATGGAAACGTTAATTGATGGAATAAGTCGGGTTCTAATAGTTGTAAATTTTCCCAAATTTTACGTGCGTGATTGCGTAGCAGGATGTTTATTGGAAGAATATCGGTTTGTTCATGCAGTGTTTTAGATGAAATTCTGTCCACAAGCCTTGTATTGGGTATAAATCTTAGAGCTTTATTTTGTACTTTCTGCAGTTTTGAAATGGCTGTAGGAGACATTGTGTGGAGTGGAATGGTTGGGTATGTAATGGCTGATCTTACGAATGCTAAATATAGTTTCCTTTTAGTGTCGAGGGATAAATGCTGAAATCTGTATAGTTTACTGAGATTGTTATATCCTATTGCTTGTCGTTGTGTTACTTGGGCTGAAAATCCATGAGTTGAGAAATTGAGACCTAACACTTTTCCTCTGTTTGAATACGGAAGGTGTTGGTTGTTGATGAAAATATCTCCAGTGTTGTGTCGACTTATGGGAATGATTTTAATTTTTTTTGTGGTTTGTTAATAATTTCCATTTATTTTCAAATTGGTTGATTTGTTGGATTGCATGCTCGGATTGGTGGGCTGCATATGCTGGAGAATATACGCCTGTGGAAATTTGGGTTATGTCGTCGGCAAAATAGATCTAGTCAGTGTTTGGTAACGGTGGAGGGATTTCGTATGTGTAGAAGCTGTATAATGTTGGTGATAGGCATGCTCTCTGGGGTACTCCGGATTCTAATGTGAATTGAGGGCCTATGTAGTTGTTGGCTATCCTGATTGATGCCGTTCGATCGGTCAAATAATCTGCAAGTGTACGGAGAAATAGTGAATGGAAGCCGGACTGAGTGAGTTTGTGTATTAATCCTGAGTGCCAGACTTTATCGAATGCTTTGGTGACATCACGAAGTACAACGTCTATTGTGTGTTTGTTTGCTAGATTTATGGATATTGTTTCTGGGAATGTTGCCAGTGCTGTATGCGTGCCTTTGTCTTTTTTGAAACCGTGTTGTCTGCAATTGTTTACGTTGTGAATGGCTAAATGGTTGGTGAGTCTATTGTTTAGAACTTGGTCTAGAAGCTTGCCCTGTATGTCTAATAAGGATATTGGTCTATAGTTTTGAACTTGCTTCTGAGATGTGAGGGGTTTGGGAATAAAGATCATAATAGCATGTTTCAGAATGTCAAGGGAGTATCCTGCAGATATGGAGTTGTTATATATGTACAACAGGTATTTGAACATGTTTTCCGGTAATTTTTTTAATTGTAGTTTAGTAATTCCTGTTGGTCCGGGGGCTTTCTGTTTGAGCGGTCTTAGGGTCTGGGTAAGTTCATCTAAAGTTATTGGTGGAAAATGGAGAGGGTCTATTCTGTCCAGGTTGCCGGTGTGAAATGGTGTAATTTGATGCGCTATATGGTTCATGTGTTCTTTCATTGAATTAATGTGTTCAGTGTCGAAATCTTCATCATCCTGCTCTGAGAATATGTTGGAGCTTTTAAACCGAGAGTTTTGGCTATTGGCACTATCTAATGGAAACGTTAATTGATGGAATAAGTCGGGTTCTAATAGTTGTAAATTTTCCCAAATTTTACGTGCGTGATTGCGTAGCAGGATGTTTATTGGAGGAATATCGCCTAAAAATTGGTTCTTTTTCTTTAGGTGTATGAAGTTCTCGTCTAATGTGCTGTTAGTATGAAATTTTTTGTTTGTCCTTTGTGCCCATCATTCTTTTGATTGATTTCCAGAATCTTGTAGGATCTTCTTGTAGGTCTATTTTTTGTATTAGTGAATTCCAAGTCTGCGTGTAGCTCTTTTTATAGATTGTTTGCAATTCTTTCCTGAGATTTGAGAGGGTATCGTGCAATTCTTTAGATGGTCCGTTGATGCGTATGTAGTTTAATATGTGTTGATATCGTACTTGAATGCTTAAAGTTTCGTGAGTAGGTTTGATGCCAGGAATTGTTCTGTGGGTTATTGTTGGTATTACATTTTTTGAGGCTTCCTGTATGTGTTTAGTCCATTTTTCCAGATGCTCATCAATTGCTTCCAGGGTTGGATTTTCTTGTAGGTCAGGAATGATGCGAGTTAATTCTTGCCTATATTTTTTCCAGTCTGCTTTGTGGAATTGATGCCTTGGTTTAATCGGGATTTGAATTGGGTTTGCTGTTATGGTAGCTATGATTGGAATGTGGTCAGATGGTGTGATTGGTCCGGGTTGTAGATGTATGTTATGAAAGGCCTGTTGGTTTTGTGGTGCAATATCCGGTGAGGTAGAGCTTCTATGAGTTGTTACCGTGGGAAAAAAGGGTCCAATATGGTTGCATTTCTGTCTTTCGATTAAATAGTGCAAATGTTTTCCTCTGTTGTTGGTGTACGTGTGTCATAAGGCTCTGTGTGCAGCATTAATATCTCCTATGAAGTAAACCGGGTTTTGTCTATTGAATAGTGTATGAAAGTCTGCAAAATGGAGATAGTCTATTCTTGGTGGGGTATATGTTGTGCCTATTGTTATTGGGCCCTGGAGTGATTCGATGGTTACTGCCACTGCCAGCATGTCTGAGCAACGGAACGGTTTTCTTTATAGCAATGACAGCTCCTGCGTGTGGTTCGTCATTCTTATTGGTATAGAAGGTATTGTAGTTAAATATTTGCATGTGATTGTCTCCGGTTACATTATGACCGTTAATGAGGATGACGTCAGGATCGATTTGATTATAGATATTTGCTAGGGTAATCTTATTTGTATTCCAAGACTGCACATTATGTTGTACTATGGTTATTTTTTGTAGACTCATTTAGAGGGAGCACCCTTTTTAGGTTTTTTGTTGTGGTAAGTAGTGATTGGTGTCTTGGAAGTACTATAAATTGATCGTGAGGTATTATGTTGATTTTAGTTCTCAGGAATTTGATTCTTTTGGAAAATATGTATTCTAGTAAACTTGCTGAGATGATGTCCTTTACTGAAAAGTTGAGTCCTTTGTCTTTTTCTTTGCTAAGTTCTCCTATGTACCAATCTTCGTCTGGGTCTTCTGGGATGGGTGATCTGTCTTGGAAGTTACGGTAGAGTTTTATTGGAACGTTATGTTTGCCGTCGATTGTTATTGTTGAGTTTTCCATCTCGTCACTGACCCTTCTTTTTTGATCTTAGTTCGATTTCTGGGTCTGCTTCTTCGGTGTGCGTGTCCATTGAAGTTTCAAGTGAAAGCGGTTCTAACCTAGCTGGTTGAGTTGGTTCTGAAGTTTGTTCGGCGTTATCGTAATAGAAGTTGAATATTGCTGTCGAATCTCGGCCGGGAAACGTGGTATTGATATCAAAGTTCTCCTTTAGTGATTTTGATAGTATATCTCCAAATTTCTTGGTCTTGTCCAGTGCAGCAATGTAAGCTTCTATTATAAGGACAGTGAACTTGATATGTGTTTTGTTAGTGAGTGTCAGAGTGTGTTGAGTCGGACATGTCTGTTGTATGACCTGCTTAGCTATTTCTGCGAACCTATTTCGATTTAGTTGTTGTTGTTTTGCTTGTTCATTCTCCCGTTTTTGTTTGATGATATTTTTTCGGTAAGGACATCCGGCTGCTAGCGTCCTGTGTGGGCCGTGACAGTTAATACAGTGCTTCAGAGTATTCGGGCAGTTTTGGTAGGTGTGTTCTTGTGATGAGCATTCTGAACATACTAAGGATTCCTGCTTACATTAGAAAGTGGGGTGGTCCTCGTATTTATAACACTTATAGCAGGTCAGTCGGTGAGTGAACTGCTCTTGCTCGCATTGATATGGAGTTATTTTTGTGTAGAACATATAGAATCCATCGCGCAGGATCCTTTGTGCGGTAAGAGTGTCTGTTGTTGTTATTTTTATTATATGAGTGTAGTTCTTGATTTTTATGATTTCCGTTACTTTTAACCAATTGTTTTGATTTTCTATTTCTTCTTTTATTTCTTCAGAGGGCCTTGCTCCGATTTCGGTATCTATTTGTCTTACAAAAAATGTGCGTTTGGCTCTCAAGTCTGGCGGAATGGCTGGAATAAGGTTGATTTTCTGAAAGGCCTGTGGGGCTTTGGTGGATGTTAACTTGTCTATTGAATTGATGTCATCTGTGACTGCATAATATCGCTTTTTGGTTGAGGTTAGACGAATGAAAGGGGCGTTCAGTTCCTTGAAGGTGGTTTCAAATATTATTGCTCTGTCCGTTGTTTTTGAGTTATCTATAATTTTCAGTTGAATGCGATAGGTGGAGGATTTAGTTGGACGAGAAGTTGAAAATGTTAATGGTTGATCCGGAGGGTGCGAAATGGTCTGTGGCGCAGAAGCCTGGCCAGACCCATCCGAGAATGACGAAGTCCTAATCCGTGAAGTTTGAGCAGGAGTTTGGATTAAAGGGGCCCGGGGCGGTCGTCCTCCCTGTCCCCCACGACCACCCACAGCACCCCTACCCCTATCAGGGGGGGAACGGGGGCATTGCAGCAAATACACCAGTTACAAGTATATAAACAAATCAAGATCACCAAAAAAACCCACAAAATTAGACAAAAGAAGAGAAAGAAAATAGAAAAAATAGTAGTTATAGGGCAATCGCCCCCTAAGTGACGGCAAAACTAGTCACTTACCACCCCTTCAATTACAATGGGTAACCTCTTTTACAGTTTAGAGGACTTACTCAGCATCCAAGGCCACCAAGAAACTTCTCCCAGCAAAAAGTTCCAGCATAAGAGATGTTCACTCGTCAAAGTCCACGGAGTGACGACGATTTTCCGTGGTGGTGGTGGCGATATAGAGGAGATAAAGAGAGTGAAATTAAGAGTTTGGCACAGAGTGTGCCGAAGATAGAGAGAAGCGAAAATGAAAGGGATAGTAGGAGGATGTAAAGGCACAGCTCCTGTGCATGACTAGCTGTTTATTTGTGTTTTATTGGTCTATTGTGTTGCATATGTTGTTGGATAAATCAACTACCTGTCATAGCTTTTTACTCATTTATCGGAAGTCTGTAACATGTGACTGTTTCTTGAATTGTTGTGTTAAATAGATGGCTTATGTCAATAACGGTGTGGAATATGTTATAATGACGTTTTGCTCTATAGAAAGACTGGAGGTGGTTCTTGTGCTAGTGCCTGTAGCTTGTAGCTTCTGAATAGATCGGGTTTCTTGCGGGTATTTTCTTCCGCTCTCGATATGATTTATGTTATTTGAGTTCTCCGATTGTTTTGAATAAATCATGAATCATTTTAAAGTTAAGAAAGGTAGCGCTGATAGCTGCCACCACGAGGCATATAGATAGCCTCGACTAAAATTAAAGGTTTGGTTACGTTAACTCAGACTGTCAATTTGGCAGCGATGGCTTATGGCCGGCACGTGTTTCATATGCCCTTTTACGAGAGAGATGAGAGAGAGGATATATACGAGGCCCAGTTTTTTTTTCATTTATTGATGGGCAGGCAAGTACGGATTGCAAGAGCACACGAGGTAAGACAACATATAAAATTTCGGGGAACAATAGGACAATCACCTCACGAACTCCCTTCGGTCGACTTCTCACGACAACAGACTGTGTACAAACAGTCAACACACGAGCCAACGAAACACGAGCCCGAGGGTGTTCTGCAATCACCCAACTTCGAGCCCTCAACGCTAACGTGGATATTTGAGCCAGCCGAATTTATAAGTTATAAAGCGAAAATGAGGGAACCTCACTATAGCTATCAGAGCACCGATCGTCGTTTAGTTTTAACTTTACTTTAACTATTCTCTGATCCCTTGAGTACAGAACTCCTGACCTTTCTCAAGCTCACCGGCGACTGACTTTCTAAGTACAACAAGAACCTTGGATCGTCTCACACTCAACCTTGACCACCCGGTTACGTCCGTTCTCAACCCCGGCCCGCCGACTAGTGCTATCTCCTGGTCCGACTCAATCCCGCCTGGGCAGCGTTCCCCCTCTCCCGAGGGGGAGGGGGTCGCCACACGAGCCGGGTAACAGGGGTAGCCAGGGTTCTGAGTCGCCCTTCCCCCCGCACAACCGGGGGTACGGCTGGGGGAGAGGGGTCAGGTCTCATGGCCCCAGCCTCCTCCCGCTATGGCAATTAAATAATGGTTTGCCTGACGGCAACTCTTAGACGCAGCTCCGGCTATGGGTCCCGCGTTTTATTACTGTGTGGCTGATATGCCCGCGCCTCGAATTATTGAAATTTGATATGGGGAAAATTTCTCCTCTGAGAACGTCCCATTTATATCTTTCCCAAGACCATAGCACGAAAGCCGGTCGTTATTTTATGACCCGTGTAATATGATATCCAGCCTTCACATCAATTATATTTTTCGCTCGGCAACGCTAACGGCAAAGATGGGATCAATCTGACTTCATACCCTGACTTTATACACTTCGGAATTGTTGATGATGGCGGTGTAGTGTGTCTGGTTGGAAGGTGAGGGAATCGTAGAGTTCTGGTTCTTGTTGTTCTAGTTGTGTCCATATTTTCTTGGCCTGGCGGTGTAATACGATGTTTATGAGTGGAATGTTGTATTGTCTGTGAAGTGATTCGGATGTCTTAAAGTCCTGCCAAACTGTTCCTGTTATAAATCTTGATGCTTTGTTCTGGATTCTTTGTAGTGTAGACATTGCAGTTTTTGATATGGTGTGTAGAGGGATAATTGGAAATGTTAATGTTGCTCTTACTATTGCTAAGTACAGTTTGCCTTTGTTTTCTTTGGTTAAGTGATAGAATTTGTAAAGCTTCTGTAGGTGTCGTCTTGCCATTTGTTGCCTTGTTACTATGTGTGGTTTGTATCCTGTTGTGCTTATGGTAAGCCCTAGGACCTTTCCTTTGGTGCTATATGGGAAGTACATTTCATCAACTATTACGTCTCCATTTCTCCTTCTGCTAATGTGAACTATTGTAAATTTTTTTAAATTGGTTCTGATTTTCCATTTGTTTTCAAAAGCGTTTATTTGTTCAATAGCTCTTCCAGTGGCGCGAGCTAGATAATTGCTGTTGTTTGGTACTACTATAATTTGAGTGATATCGTCTGCATAGCTAATGAAGTCGCTGTTTGGAATGGGGTTTGTGATATCGCGAGTGTAGAATGCAAACAGAGTTGGAGACAGACATGATCCTTGGGGAACACCGGTTTGTATTTGAAATTCAGGGCCTATGTAATTGCCAATGTGGATTTGAACTGTTCTGTCTGTGATGAAATCGCTCAGTGTTTTATTAAATATTGTAGGAAGGTCAAGTTGCATGGTTTTGTATTCCAGGCCCACTGTCCAAACTTTGTCAAATGCTTTTGAGATGTCTCTCATTACTATATCTATCTTATATGTGTTTGCCAGATGTATTGCTATTGATTCGTGTAGTTTTGCTAGTGCGGTATGAGTTCCTCTATCCTTTCTAAATCCGTGTTGTTTTGGGTGAAGTTTGACTTGTTGCAGCAGTTCTTCATAGAGTCTATTGTTTAGTATTTTATCGAGTATTTTGCCATGGACATCCAGAAGTGAAATAGGTCTGTAGTTTTGTACATGATTTTGGGATGTATTGGGTTTCGGCAGGAAGATCATTGTGGCTAATTTTAATTTGTCTGGAAAGTATCCAGCCGATATTGCTTGGTTGAAAATGTAGATTAGATATTGTTTCATATAGTCTGGAAGATTCTTGATCTGTATGGGTGTTATCCCTGTGGGCCCTGGGGCTCGCTGTTTGAATGTTCTTAAGGTTCTATTTAATTCGTCTATTGTTATGGGTGGAAATCGCAAGTTGTGGAATCCGTTGATGTCACCTGTATGGTATGGAATAATTTCGTTGTGGTTATTTGAAACGCATGATTCTATTTCTTCGATGTGATCATGATTGAAATTTTCATTATCTTCGTCCGTGAATACCTGTTGCCAATGTTGTCTAAAATGGGGTTCTTTTTCTTTCGAAGTATGGAGCTGTGTACCTTCGTATATTATGTATGGAATATATTGTTTGGTGTTTGGTCCCCTCATTCTCTTAGTAGTTGACCAAAATTTCTTAGGGTCTTGTTCTATATTCAAGTTTCTAATAATTTGGTTCCAAGTGTGGTTGAAGGCAGCTCTGTAACTTTGGTTAATTTGTGTTCGAAGTTGGAGCATGCCAGAGTATAGGATTGGGTTTGGGCCGACTGCTTGAATATACTGAACTGTGTTTTCCAGCTGTATTTGGAGGAGTCGAATTTCATGAATTTGTCTTATGCCGGGTATAATTCTGTGTTTAATGGTAGGTACAGCGAGATTTGTAGCTCTTTGCCCTTCTGATGTCTATTGGTCTAGATAGCTGTCTATTTCTTCTAATGTAGAATTTGGTTTTACAGGTACTGTGATATTTGCTAAGCTTTCTTTGTATTGTTGCTAATTTGCAAAGTGGAATGATTTCCTCGGCCTAATTGGAATTTGTAACAGGCTGGCGGAAATGGTTGCAATAATTGGTATATGGTCAGAGGGAGTGTGTGGGCCTGGTTTTAATTCTATGTTGTGATATGCGTGGCAATTTATCAGAGCTATATCTGTTGCTGTGCTGGAATTGTGTGAAATGAAGGTTGGAAAGTATGGACCTATGTGCATGCATTTGCCCTGAGTCATGAGTCTGTTTAGTGCAATGCCTCTGGTTTTTGCATAACTGTGTCCAAGGTTTGCGTGTTTGGCGTTGAGATCTGCGATCAAATACACTGGATGATTAAAGTTTAATTCTATTGTAATTTATGTAGTTTATGTGATTGGTTCTCGGAGGAATGTTTGCTGTTGCTATTGTTATAGGTCCTTGAGCTGTGTGTATCGTTATTGCTATCATATCCGATTCAAAGTTGTCTACAAGTCTGAATGCTATGTTTTTCTTGATTGCAATGGCTGCTCCCGCATTTGGTTCTGCTTTAACGTTTATTGTAAAAGTGTTATAATTGAATATTATGATATTTGTGTCCGCGAGTGAGTGTTCGTTCATTAGAATAATATCTGGATCAATTTTGTTATAGATGTTGGACAGTGCTATTTTATGTGCGTTCCAGTTCCTCAGATTGTGATGTACGATCGTCTGTTTGTTTTGTCCCCCTCTGGTAAGGTTTATCCATCCTCGTTCTTGAAACTGTTCCATAGTTACGGCTTTGATTTCTTTGCTGTGCTTGTAGTTGAGTGTTTAGGGAGTCTGGTGTATTTTTCATGATTTAGAGCGTGAATTTTTGTTCCTGTTAACTTTAGTCTATCACTTTTTATCTTTTCCATAATTTTTCTTGAGTCAGTGTCTTGCACAGTGAATTTCAGTCCGAATTCTTTTTTGTTCAGCTCGTTAATGAACCATTTTTGGGAAGGGTTCGGAGGGACTGGCAGTCTATCAGTGGCGCTACGGTAAATTTGAATTGGAATGAGTCTCGGTTCTGAATGTTCTCCATCTCTTTCTGGTAGTACTCCTTGGTCACTTATTTTTATTTTAATCCTATGGTCTGTTGGTAGTTCTGTATCTTATAGGTCTTGCTCTGTTAAAATTGGCTCTGATGGTGTTTCGGACTGTGGTTGGGGTGGAATTTGGCTCGAATTTTGTGGGTGAATTTTTGGTCTGGTTTGGTCATCTTCAACTTCTTATTCCATTTCCTCTTCCATGTCAGTTTCTGAGTTGGTGTCACTGTATGATGTTTCTTGGCTTTGTTGGTCCATATGAAATTCCTGATTCGATGTGTGAGAGTAGAAAAAGTTGAAAATTGCGTTTGAATCTCGGTCTTCGAATTTGGCATCTATGTTGTAGTTGAGTTTTAGGTTTCTGGAAAGTAGTGCTGCGAATCCTTCTTTTCCTGCCAGACTTGCAATGTGAGCTTCTAATATCAGGGCTAAGAGTTTGATTTCGATATTGTTGGTCAGGGTGAGGCTGTGTTTAGGTACTGCTGATTCTTTGATTTCTGTTTTGGCAATTTGAGAGTAAGTTTGTTGGTTTTTTTCTTGTTCCTGTTTTGTAGTTCTCTCTTCCTGGTCTTTTATGGCTTTTTTCCGCACAGGGCATGCAGCTTCGAGGGTTCTATGAGAACCTGAACAGTTTAGACATTTTTTGTAGGTATTTTGCCATTGTGTGTATGGGTGGCCGGAATCTCCACATTATGAGCAGACTGCGGTGTCACTTTGGCACTGATGGGTTGCGTGGTCTTCCAGTTTATAGCATTTATAACATATGAGAACGTGAGTAAATTTCTCTGCTTGGCATTGGTGAGGTGTTTTTTTTTGTATTGAACATGAGGAATCCGTCGCGTAGTACTTTCTGGGTTATGGTTGTGTCTGTGGTGATTATTTTGATTACGTGTGTAATCTTTAATCTTTATGACTTCTGATATTCGGAACCATGGTTGTAGCCTTTGTATTTCTTGTTTGATTTCAGCAGATGGTTTCTCTCCAATGTATTTGTCGATTTCCCCTACAAATATAGATCTTTTTGCTCTAAGGTCACGTGGTATTATGGGTTGTAGGTTTATTTTTCTGAGGGCCTCCTGTGCCTTTGTTGATGTCAGTTTGTCTATTGCCCCTGGGTCATCGGTGACTGCGTAGAATTCAAGTGTTGTGTCTGTTAGTCGAATCAGTGGTGCATCCAGTTCTGAAAACGCTATTCGGAATACTTTCTGTCTTTCTACCCTTAGTTGTGGATCAATTCTTTTGAGTTGGACCCGATAGGTGGATGTTTACGGTTTTTTGTAGTATTGAGTTTCCGGTAGTGATTGCAAGGTGGGACCGGTTTGGGAGAGTCCCCTTGGAAATCGGGTGGAACCGCTCGACCAAGGGGGCCTCTCCCGTGCGGCGAGTTGGGTCATACAAACGAGCTGTGCCAATACAAGAGAAAAAATAGAAAAGAAAAACACGAAATAAAGAAAGGCTCTCTTACCCCCAGGGGCTGACGCCCCCAGTCGCGCTCCACAAGATCAACCAATTGGGTTGAAACGAAAATATTACCCTCTGTCTCTTTGAGCAACAAAGCTGGCCAATTCCACTCTCCAAGCAGAGCGAAGTGAATATCCGGAAGTAGTAAAGCTGTTACAATCACGATGATCATGAGGTTACACGATTTTCCGCGACTTTCGGCGCTGCTTATGAGTAAACCGAGAAGGGCTTACAGGGAGCTTCTTAGCTCTCGGAGCGCAGACCACTGGCTCAGCTAGCCCAGCCGCTTGAATAATGAGAGAGCGAGCTTGGGACAGCGGTGCTCTCTGAACGTATATATTCGCGTGATGGAGGGCTGGCCGCGCATAATCGTACTCTATAGCGTAAGCGCTGCTTGTTCGAAAGTTGTTTGCGTACGTACGACTCTACTACTCATCATGTCCGGCCGCGGTAAGGGAGGCAAAGTTAACCCTATCCGGTCGTAGGTGAGATCAAATGGTACCACCCTACCTTATATCGAAAGGCATTTTTGTAACTTCGAGTTTCTGTGCCCAAGTTTCAGTGACTTTTCCTAAAACCTTCTTATGCACAATATGAGCATGAATTTAGCATTCAGTGGAACGCGCAACATGTTGAATATGAATTATTTCAAAAAAGAGATCATTAGAATGGCAGGTTGAACGCTGTTGAGATTGCACGTCTGACAGTTGGGTGTGCAATGCAGCGCTGCATCTGCTGCTGCAGTGGCACGCACGCTGGCAAGGAGTGAGGTCGTGACGTCGTTTGCTCCTGTCTGTTCCATGGCTTCACGATCGCGTAAGCGTCTAACCGATAAGAAATTTTAAAACTTCTGCTAGAAAACAACAGTGAGTCTGAAAATGAAGAAACTGTCGACAGAGTTTTGGGTACTGATGCAAGTACACGGGATCTGGACGTACAGGACGAAATTAGCGCATGTAGCAGCGATGACAACAGCAGTGCAATTGCCACTGAAAATGTTCGTCATCGAAAATCGCTTACGTATCAAAGGTTAGTAAATCACCTCGATGAGAGCCTGAAAATTGAAAATTACACTCCATATTCAGAGCCTGATGATGCAAAACAATATTGTTCTGTAATAGAAAAAGGCAATAAAACTAAACCAAACGTGACATTTGAATGGACAAATCTACAGCCTTGTCCACCAGTTGGGAGGCAAGCTACTGAAAATAATATGCGAACCAAAGGTGGCACTATCAACGACGGCACCGCTGCGGATACCCCGATCAGCGCTTGGAATCTTTTCTTGACTGAAGGAATGGTTGCTGAAATTGTTCGACACACCAACAGCAACATTGAAAAAAACCTGACAAACAATGCAAACTACAGAGAGAAATTACCTACTCACGCTAAGAAAATAGATACCACGGAAATACAAGCGTTCATTGGGTTGGTGTATGCCAGAGGGCTTTTGTCACAGAATCATTTGGACTATAAAATCTTATTTATGGATAAAATTGGGCACCCGGTGTTTGGTGCAACAATGACGGCACACAGGTTTACTTTCTTGCACCAACACATTTCCTTTGACGACCCGGACACTCGCCAGCTACGCTTCAAAACTGACCGATTTGCTGCATTTCGCAAAATATTTAAAGCTTTCAACTACAGATGCAGTAGCGTGTTACAGCCTGATGAGTATCTTGCTCTAGACGAAACACTGTATGGATGCAGGAATCAAATTTCCTTCAACCAATATAACAGCACTAAGCCTGAGAAGTATGGGCTGCTGTTCAAGTCCATAAACGGTGTCAGTTACCCGTTTACATTCCGAGCCGTTGTGTATGCAGGAGGGCCTACCGAAAATGAGGGTCCTTACTATACACCTGGCATTATTCCCACCGTGCAGTCGCTTGGGTTGGGTCTTGCAGGAAAAGTTGATCTCAGCGGTCGAAATATTACAATGGATCATCTTTATACGAGTATCGAGCTTTTCCGGTGGCTATAGCAAGGAACATAACTGCTGTTGGAACTCTAATGGCAAACAAGAAAGGTCTCCCAAATGAAGTGAAGGCATTGACTGGGCGGGAAGTAAATTCCTACGAAGTCTTCTGGGAAACGCAGGAAAGGAAGATGTCTCTTCATTACTATGTTGTGCGCACTAAAAGTAATGGCATGAAAAACGTGTTGCATCTCAGTTCAATGCCACCATTGCTTGGAACAACAAAAGACGATGGGAAGAAAAAGCCAGCTATTCTCAAATTCTACGACTTCAGTAAGGAAGGCACTGACCTTGTAGAACAGAGAATCGGGTCATACACCGTGAACACAAAGTCAAAACGATGGACTCTTGCAGCGTTCGCTTACATGCTCGTTACTATGCGTGTAAATGCACAAACAATCTACGCTCTCAATAATAATTTAGAGCCTCGAAGGATTTCATTTTTCCGCTTTGGCTAGGATTTGGTCATGGAGTTGGTGAAAGAACACCAAGGTCGGAGAAAATCTCTTCAAGGTATTCACGAAAAAAACGAACAAAAAAATTCAACTCGTTTGGATGAGAAACCAACTCCAGCCCAAACCCCAGACAGAGTGTTTCCTCTTCGCCCTGACTCGAAAATTAGATGCAACACATGCCTGCAACATATATATGGACCTGAATTCAAAAAGAAACGAGCTCACATTGGGCTATGTCCGTATCAATGTTCAACGTGTGGAAAAGGTGTTTGCAAAAGGCACATCAAACATCTTTACTGCAGTTCATGTGTCCAGGAATAGTACGAAAGTGTATTCTGGGCGAAGTCAGAATATTTTGGCTCTAAAATAAAACACCAGTGACCGTTTGAAAATTATAGTTGAACCAATAAAGTATATTAATATTTTATTCATGTCTCTCTACTTCAAGTAGCTTTCTTAGAATAGAGGATATAAAATTGCACTCGTTTTTGTGACCATTGTGATATCACGAGAGGTGGTAGAAATGTACGAGAGACCCGAAAACTTTATGCACTGTATTACTAATGAAACGTAGAGAAATTTTTTTACTACAAAGTAAAGAAAGGCTATGTGCATTGTGTTATTTTGTTTCAAGTAGGTAGGCAATTGCTATTAGATAAAGTGAGTTAAGTGCATTTACTTCGGCTTTGTGATAGGTAGATGTAGAGCGGACAGCTTTACGTACCTACTATTTACATATGAGGTTGCAATAATTGTTTTGACTGCATAGTGTAGTAAGGTTCTATATATTTTGTTCTTTTTCAATTGCAGATTGTTTATTTAGGTTAGATGGAATAAACTTTCGTGCATTCGTATATTTTGTTGTGATATAAAACTGTATAACGGAAAACTTTATGGAGGTGGACCCCAATATACTTATACAATAATGTAAAATATGTTGTTTGGTTATCCCTTGTACTTCAGAAACAGCTTGACCATAGAAAGTTTTACGTCCTGACATTCAAATACGGGTTTCTGGAATCGTTAGCCTTTATGCAACTTTTATACGACTGCAATGAACTGGCGTGCAGCCTGCACGCAGCAGCTGCTACAGAGTACGACAACTGCGTCTGCCCTGTTCACGGAACTGCTGCAGGGGGCTGGTCGACATTATTTTATGTATTGTTCTTCAAACAATGTATTAACTACTTTCACAAAAAGAACTTAACTGCAATATAATGACAAATAGTCATATATTAATTTGGGAAAAAATGACCTGCATCAACAAGCTAACAAAAAAGTTATCAAACTATTTCGAGGGTGGTACGAAATCGTCTCACCTTGGCGCTCAGGCGCACGTAAAAATTTGGGCACGGATAGGTTAAGGGAAAGTCGAAGTCGCGCTCTTCTTGGGCTGGACTCCAGTTCCCCGTAGGAAGGATCCACCGTCTCTTGCGCAAAGGCAACTACGCTGAGCGTGTAGGAGCCGGAGCTCCCGTGTACTTGGCGGCAGTCATAGAATAGCTCGCCGCTTAAGTTCTTGAGCAAGCTGGAAACGCTGCCCGCGACAACAAGAAGACCCGAATCATTCCTCGTCACTTGCAGCTCGCTATCCGTAACGACGAAGAATTGAACAAGCTTCTTTCGGGAGTGACCACCCAGGGAGGTGTTCTGCCCAACATCCAGGCAGTTCTCTTGCCAAAGAAAACCGAAGAAGTAAACTGCCCTCTCTCGTAAGCGCTTCCTTCCAAACAAGGCTCCTCTAAGAGCCACAGTCGTGTTCGGGAAAGATATTTCAAAGTCTGTCTCATTTGTTATGAGCACGTTTGTATTACTGTCATTAATTGTCATGCGAATTTGGTCCGAGCAACACTCGATAGGCATTGTTCGCTTGTCTGTCATCAGAACATTGGCGGCGCCCGTTTTTTTCTTTTTCTTCTTATTCGGCAGCTGCTGTAAGATAAGACTTGCGACTACACCACCAAGTGCTGCTGTGCTTTGGAGACGTTGTGAACGTCGAGCATCAGCATCCGACTCAAGAGTTGCGCTAGCTACTGCGACGACGAGGATGTGTTGCAGCAAAGTGCGCAAATATTTTGCTTCCCTTCCCTGGGGGGAGAGCAAGTCCGTCAAGGCAGATAACATGTGCAGTTGTGGTGGCAGTAGTGTCGCTCGTCGCCAGCTATTGCAATATAACGTTCATCCTCATCTAGTTGTGGTATCATTTATCGATGCTCATTCGAATTATCGTGTGCAAATTTTGGTAATTCAATTGAAGCTCGCGAGGCTTGAGCCGAGCCAATGCGAAATTATTTGACTATAGGCGTGCGAAACAATTCAGGGGCGTTGTTTGATCGCGTGTCACGCATGGCGCGAAAGATTCGGGACCTCCAGCAAAATCAGGGTCAGGATTGAGTGTCATGTGTAAAATTTCCGGGTAGGTTAGGCAAGGGTTGAATAATTTCGGTGATTCGTGATAGAAACGAAGAAAGAAAGTAAATAGTCCAGGACGCGTTTACATCACATAACCGACGCAGCGACACCATGCTTCAACGGTCGTTCAGCGGCGGCACCCTGCCACCTCATGTATCGTTTCTCGAGCTGAATTTCAGCGGAAAAGAAATTTTTCGTGACCTACGAAATTGGACGGAAGCCGCTTGGACTTGACGAAAGGGGTCGGTCGGTCACTCGCTGCGTTCTCAGCAATTCGCTGTGACTGCCTGCCATGTTGGAATCTATAGCGTGTGCATCGTGTGCAGTAGAGCAGCCAATTGCAGCAAGGCCTAATCTGCAAGCAATGACCGCTTCGGAAAGAGTGAAAGCGTTTGTTTCCTGTCGGGAGTTCAATTGCTCCCGTCGAGACATCATCGAACACACACATTGAATTCGCTATTCCAGCTGCAACGACGGGCATGGGTGTGGAGATAAGAAAAAAATGGCATTCAAAGCACCGGCGCGCTCTCTCTACAGTAAAAATGCGATGCTTGACAAGTGAAGCAATCCCTAAATGAATACACTGTACTGGAGGGACTGAGTGTGAACACCTTTTCCGAGAGGATTTTGTAGACCTCGAGAGGTCCGAGTCTGTGAATTACCCGTTGGTCGGGCACCGACTCTTACGAATATTTTGTGAGAGTCAAGAGACTTAAGGAGTCCGTCTGGGTAGAAAAAATAGTCCGTTATTTATGGATGGATTTCTCTGAAATTTTCACAGTAGGTGTGAAATGATGCATAGATCATTTGTTATTTCGACAAAATTTTTGTTGCTGCACTTTTTTTTTTTTTTTTTTTTGAAAAATATGATAAAATAGGGGGGTTTTGTAAAATCTATCTCCTTCTACAATTTTGAAGTTACAGAGCCAGTATTTCGTTTTTAGATTGCTTATATGTCTATATAACCGTAAGCAATAGGGAATTTTGATAACTTCTTTTTGTGGATTTTGGGAATTAAAAGAAAAAAAAATGATATATTTTTTATTTTTTTTATTTTCATGTGGTGTAATTTTCAAGACAATAAATGGATCAAAAAATGTTATTGCTTATGGATACACCATGCTAAGCCTTATCGAATGGTATATAAACCATTCTCGTAGCTCTAAAATTGTGGAAGGAGATAGATTTTGAGAAACCAATATCAAGTTTCCAGAAAAACGTGTTTTTTCATAAAAAAAATTGTTTTTCTTTTTATCTTTTGAACTACAGGGTTTTCTACAATGAACTCTTGAGCGTTTGTAGCTCTTCTCAAGCCCTTTTGATTGATATAATTTACATTGCTGTAGCTGTGTAACTCTGGGAAAAAATTAACAACAAAAGAGAATAGGTGTAATTCCTGACAAATTAAAAATTTTTAATTTTTCATTTTTTTCGACCAAAATACTTTTTTTTGTCAAGTCAACTCCTTTGTTTTATAGCTCTTTTCAAGCCCTTTAGATTGGTGTGCTCGCCACTGCTGTAGCTATGATACTGCAGCTGTCATCGAGCTGTGAAGGAAAGCTGCGGTATCATAGATACGGCACAACTGCTAAATTCTGAAATTGTCAAAAATTATAAAAAAATATCTACTCAGCATTAGAATGTTTCATTTGAATAATGGAAGCACTTTAAGTAGCCCATTAACGAACTATAATGCCATTCCCGCAGAGAAACACGCTCAATTGACCCCAATAATAGGGGGGGGGAGGGTTCAAGGTCACTCCACCCCCATCGCTTTCCCCCCCTCTGGTGGGCGCACTTTTCGGAGTAGACGTAAACGGAAAGTACCAATGGAAGCGCAAGAAAATCCTCTATAAGATGCATATAAAAACAGAAAATCAACACATATCCTGATTTCTACCCAGACGGTCTCCTTAACCTCTAAATCCATAGAGGGTACGTTCTTGTCTCTTGGGGGCGTAGACAACGTCCATGGCAGTGACGGTCTTCTTCTTGGCGTGCTCGGTGTAGGTGACGGCGTCACGGATGACATTCTCGAGGAATACCTTGAGCACCCCGCGAGTCTCTTCATAGATGAGACCAGAGATACGCTTGACACCTCTACGGCGAGCCAGACGACGAATTGCGGGCTTGGTGATGCCCTGGATGTTATCACGCAAAACCTTGCGATGACGCTGGGCTCCCCCCTTTCCGAGGCCCTTGCCAGCCTTTCCACGTCCGGTCATGATGATGATGGAGCTCGAGCTGGTTGCGATAGATAACTGAGAAGCGCGGTACCTATAGTACGAATGGAAATTTTCGCCATGAAACGACGCACCTGAAGCACGGTGTGCTTGAGCTCCAGCGCCAACTTTGCCCAGTTTGCGTAGCATTTGTGCAGCTCTGAGCGCCACCCCAGTTCCAGCAATGCGCTAGCGAGCGAGCTGCGTTCGGGCCTGCGACGGGTTCTATGCGGTGGTTTAATGATAAACAGGGGTAAGCTTGGTGGTATTTTATTGGACAACTGGCACAGGAGGATGAGCGAACCGAAGAGCGCCTCAACCTAAGCAAACACGACTTATATAAAGTGCGAGACGTCAAGATGTATTGAGGAATACAGACTGATGGAATACAGACTGGCAATACTCGCACATTACACCCCCCCCCCCCCGATTAAACTGGAGTGAGCCATAATCCCCAAAATTAATTAAGACGGTTGAACAACCCATGAATTCATTAAAGCAAACCGTGTAAATACGCAGTCAAAAATTAATTTGGCAATTCTCATTGAAAGTTAATGCTAGTAAAAAAAACTACCGTAATGCTTCAACTCGTCTTTACATTCAATTACGTTACCTCTCGCAAGTTATTCCATTAAAGGTTGAAAACATTCAAGTATTCTTTTCAATACCCACCAAGCATTTAAATAATTATCGGCAATAAACAAGCAATAAACAGGGTAGCTAAAGCAAGAACACATTGATACGTAACCCTGTTTGTTAAAAACTCGATATATTATGGTCAAACAATCTTAACTAAAGAACGCATAGTAAAAAAAAAATTGTTAATGAAGAACCGTCTATCGTACCAAAAATGATTAAAAGAATACAAGAACCGCAACCAAAAAAAATAATCATGCTGGAGTAATGATTTATTATTTATCAAAATGCAAATGAAATGAATACGATAAAGTAAATTTTTTAGAAATACACAAAAAATATTATTTTACGCAACGCAACATGTTAAAAATACTATCAACATTTTACCTGAGCATTTTACACCCCCCTTTTTTTTAAAAGAAAAAAAAACCGTTAATTATTTAACATCTTACTACCGCAACACGAACCAGAAAGAGTAGAGTAAACTTTTAACACTCATAGTATTATACGATAGGATTATAGGATTATACGGAATATAGCAAGGAAAAACCGAAATTAAATGGCCGTAATAAGTAAAAGCAAAAATAGCATAAGCAAAAACACAACCAAGCAAAGCAAAGCAACTGACTTACCGTGCAAAAAAAAATTCAGCACGACGACAGCCACGTTGAACGATGTTAAGGATCAATAGTAAAGTAAAACGCCACCTCTTATTTCGTCAACATAACCGAAGAAAAACAATCAATTCATTTAAGAAAACTAATAACGCAATTACACACCAATTATTGTAATTACCGCAGCTCAATTACATATCAAAATAATCCAAGTATTCGGAAAATATCAGAACATCGCACCAAAAAATAAAAAATGTATGTCGAAACAAAACAAAACATTATTAAAAATTAAAATAATCAATTAAACTGTTGACGCAAAAATCAATAACTAATTTGCTAATTAATATTTGAAAAGTTTTAACGCGTCGACATTAAAAACATCAACCTTAAAGTTAAAATTACATCTTGACAAGGGTTATTTAGAACACTGCGCGCATTCATCATCGCATCTTTCTTGCGATTCCAATCAACTGCGCGCCAATATCCCAAAAGCTTCGTAATTTCCAAATTTCAAATACCTAAATTTAAACACTTAAAAATTTTCCAATTTTCTGTATTTCAATCGCTTTTAAACTAACTTCAATTATATCAAACTTTTTTTTCAAACACCTTAAACTCCGCGTCGCGCACCTGCAGAGTTACAGGAACGGGGATAGCGTCCCCGAGATGCAGTTCCCTTGGTCGGGCGCCTTCGCGTCGCACTGAGGAGTTCCCTCGTAAATGCGCCGTGGATGGTTGGAGACTTTTCTCTGTGCGATAAAAGTGCATAAAAGTAATACTTTCTTCAGCTCCCTATTTTTTCTATTCTTTCTGTTTCGAAAGCTTAAAGGGAACCGTACTCCCAAAAAAAAAAATCCTAAACTATTCGACCGATCTTCATGAAACTTGCTATAGGTATGTAAAATTGAACAAGGATTAAGATTGGACTCATGTGTTTTTCCAATTTTCCCCATAGAAAACGTGTTATTCAAAGAAAACCTCAAAATAAGGGGTCTGGGGAAAATCTATGGACGTAATCAGATTTTGAGATACAGAGATAATATTGGTATCAAAAGAAGGAGAAATGTATTCTCTACAACGTGACGTGGAGTAATGTTGAATTTTCTAAATACTTTTTGGAAAAAATGATAAAATACAAAAATTTGACCCATTTTCACACTTTTCCCGATAAAAGAAAATGTAGCTAATTTCTATTCCGAAAATGAATAAAAGCTCACGTCATCTTGTAGAGGATTAAATTCTGGTTCTTTTGATACTTAAATCAACACTGTAGCTCAAAAACTGCAGAAGACGCTATATTTTGAAGCCCCACATTCCGGTCCTCCAAAATAAGGCAAAACAGGTAAACAAAGATATATAAACAATTTCAATTTTTTCTTTATTATTTCTTTTGGGTCAGCTAGGACCCTTGAAATCATTATACAGTAAAGAAGAGACATAGAAGAAGGCATAGCAACGTCAAGCCGTGAAGAAAGTGCCAAGGGGAAGGTGTAACGTGATAAAATATCACTTCCCCCTCCCCTCCCCCCCATACTTCAAACCCCCGTAGCGGGCGAAACAATGAACGTACGAACTTCATTTTTTCACAGGATGTACCTGACATCTTACCCTTCCTATGGCAGCTAAAACCCAATATCTCAAGAAAATTCGATTTTCTGGGAGTACGGTTCCCTTAAGAGAAAGTTTAGTCGGAAGACGGAGTGTGGTTTTTGACCACCGGCCCCGGGGCAACCCCTCCGGGCCAGAGGTGAGAATTTTTTTCAACTATTGCCTCTTTCATTTTTCTCCGTCATTCCATCCAGTGATCTTGTGCATACTTGTTTAAATGAATTGATATATTATAGTTTGCTGTATTGATGTGTATAGTTTACTGTATTGATATTGTATAGTTAGGTGTATTAGTATTGTATAGTTTAATGTATTAGTATTGTACAGTTTAGGGTATTAGCATTGTATAGTTTAATGTATCAGTACTGTACAGTTTAACATATCTAATCTGGATTTCGCCAGTTATGGAACTGATATCTCACTCAGTAGAACCGTTGCTAGGTGTGCCCATAAGTTAGTTCCTGATTGTGTGGTCGTGAGTTGTATATATTGTATTATAATACTGTATATTTGTATTGCAAATATAATAAGGGTAGGGCTAGGCTTTTTCCGATATGCCTTCCCCAGATCGGGGGAGGGGAGCTGGTGCTGGGCGGGGAGGCTCGGGTAGCCGCCACCCCAGAGCCCCTCTTCTTCTAAACCCTCGTTCAGCTTCTAAAACTAGGAATACTATTCCGGGGTCCCTCCCCTTAAACCCTAGTAACCTTCCACCTACGCTGCTCATACCGCCAACTTCAAGCAGTGCCGCAACCGGTGCTGCACTTAGAACAAAATCACCAACATGCAGAGTACAACTTAAACTTATCGACAATGCAAAGCCAGTGGACAAAACAAAAATTTTCGAAACAACCTCTAAAGACCTCAATGCTCCCCTTATTCGACTGACTCCCACCAAAACCGGTTTCTATGCAGTAACAGATGATGCCACTTCAGTTGTCAAATTAACCTCTAGCAAAGCGATCAATGCATTTCAAAAACTGAATATCATTCCAGCTATTCCCCCGGACCTATGAGCTAAAAGATCCATTTTTGTTAGACAAATAGACAGCGAAATAGGCTCAAGCCCTGCAGAAGAAATAAAAGCAGAAATCCAACTACAAAATTCATGGCCATCAGTAACGGAAATAGTAAAAATAAAACAATACACCCATCTGATCAAACTGATAACTTCTGACACCACTACTGCATAAAGGATCCTCCGAGACGGTGTTCATATGTTCCACACGAAAATTACACCCTATCAATGTGAAGGAGAGAAATATACACACATCCTTATCTGTTATAAATGCTATAAACTTGAAGATCATCCAACAAACAAATGCACCCAACCAACTCAATACTGCTCAGAATGCTCCTCTCAAGAACACATTTACGATCAATGTACAAGTACACTCAAGCAATGCCTCAACTGTAATGGACCACATAGAACATTGGCATCCAGTTGCCCGTACTGAAAAAATGTAGTCAAACAAAAAATCAAAAATGAAAAACAAGAGCATCACCAACATACTCAAAACACCTATGGTGAAATTGCAAAGCACGCAATACTAGAAACAAACCCCCCGGAACATACCCTCACACTAACATCACAAACACATATTAAACATACAGTAAACATCTTGGAAGCACATATAGCAGCACTCAATAGAACACTGAAATTTGACGACCTTCTTTCACAATCCCTGAAAATGAACTTCAACATCGATACCACTTTTCTAGACCGTAACTCAGCCGCAATTTTTAATTTCCACTATAAATCAGAAACAACACCACAGGAAACGGAAAATGACCAGGAAAAAACGGTGGATGTGTCTCTGGAATATTAGCAGGAGCATATGGAGGAGGCCATGAACACGGAGGCGAGAACAAAGCGTAAGATCAGTGACGACATGGGAAATTCAAGCATAGTACTAGACAACAAGCACAACTTTCAGATCAAACTCTACAGAAATTTCATCGATAACTCACCAATCCCAGAAAATCCCCCGACAGAATGGTACATCCAGGAACTCAATAGAAAAGAAAATGATAAAGGATTAAAATTAACAGTTCAAGACATGAGATCGCAAACATTACTGGAATACATAAGACACAACACAGGGTACAATTCACAAGAACTAAAATAAGCATCATCCCCCACGAAGACTTCATAAATCTTCCAAGACACCATTCACTAATAGCAGCCACCAAAAAACCCAAAAAATTAATTGCTCAAAAATGAATTTGAAGAAAATAACAATAATTCAACACAACGTACAATCTTGGAATACCAATAGAATCACTCTATCCAACAAATAAAACACGTTAGACCCAGACATAATACTCATCAGTAGTCACTGCCTCACAAACAACCAACCCCTCAAGATCTTCAATTACAATACATTCTACTCAAATAAGTTGAACGAAAATCACGCAGGCACCGCAATAGCTCTCAAGAAAAACATTTCAAACAGACTCCACGATAATTTTCATTCAGACATGATAGCAGTAACAATAGGCACGCTTCAAGGACCAATCACTATAGGCACTACTTACACACCCCCCAGAACGGACTACCTGCATTTCATAGACTTTCACACGCTTTTTAACAGACCTAATCCAACTTACTTTCTTGGAGACATCAATGCAGCACACAGTATAAAAGGATACATAAGCTGGAATTACAGGGGGAAACATCTCTACTATCTAATCACCAGACACAAATGCACATAAGTTGGACCATATTTTCCCACTAGAATAGCTCAAAATAGCGCCTCCTCACCAGATATAGCCCTACAGAACAAACAAGCTTACTACAATATCTTTCTGAAACCTGGACCAATCACTCCCTCAGATCACATTCCCATAATAGCAACAATATCGGCAAATCCAATACAAATTCCCATAAAACCTAGAAGACATTTTCATAAAGCAGATTGGAAAGCCTACCGACTGATACTTTCAACAGTCACACCCCATTTAAAACAGGACCCTACGCTTAAAGAAATAGATCAATATTTGGAAATGTGGACAAAACACGTATTGGACGCCACCAGAGCAACGGTTCCACTTATCACTCACAGAATCATACCAGGAATCAAACCAACTCATGAAACCCTCCAATTACAAGCACAATACCAGCAAACAATGCAATATGTTTACACATACGGCCCTTCCATAGAACTCAATAGACACCTGACCGCAATTAAAACCAAACTACAGGAAATATACAAAAGAAAATATCATGAAACTTGGGAGGAACTGATTAAGAACCTTGAACTGCTGGAGGACCCGAAGGCATTCTGGTCATCCTGCAAGAGGATGATGGGCAATAACTCAAAACAAATAGTTCCATGTATAGAAAACAACGCTATTCAAACACACACACACCACAAGAAAAAGAACCTATTTTCAGAGAGCATTGGGAGAAAATATTTACCGGGCAGGACGAACCATTTTTTGACATAGAACATATTGAAGCAGTAAATAATCACAAAAACAATATAGCACATTCGATTGTCCCTTACAGAACAGGAAATATTAACAGACTGGATCCAGTTCATTTTCCTCCTATATCATATGAAGAGCTACTGCACGCGCTAAGAACATTCAAGCAGAAAGCACCAGGAATAACAGGCATTACCACTCTGCCACTGAAAAACCTACCAAAAAACATGATACATTTTCTCATTTACATCTTCAACATGTCTATATCTGCAGGCTATTTCCCCGACAACTTAAAACATGCAACAATGATTTTTAAACCATAACCAAATTTATCCATAAAATCAGTGCAGAATTATAGGCCGATCTCCCTCCTAGATGTACAAGGAAAATTACTGGACAAAATTCTAAACAACAGATTGACAAATTTTCTCACAATTCACAACCTTTTCATCAGCCGGCAACATGGATTCAGATGTAACCGAGGAACTCACACGGCCCTAACAACATTGCATGAATCAATATCAATCAAACTAGCACAAAAGTGTATAATAGACATTTGTTTAAGAGACGTTAAAAAAGCTTTTGACAAGGTGTGGCATTCTGGCTTGATCTTCAAACTATCACAAATAAATCTCCCCCCTCTATTTTTACGGACTCTAAGCAACTACTTGAGCAATAGAACAGCGGCAATAAGAATAGCAAACTACATAGGACCCAAATTCGCATTGCACACCGGCGTACCCCAAGGAGCATGTTTGTCCCCACACTTTACAGCTTCTACACCCACGATCTACCTCCTCCACTACCAAATACAGATTATATATGTTTCGCAGATGACATCACCCAAATAACAGCAGGACAATATTCGCTAAGATTTGCAACAGCAAGAGCCAAAGAAGCAATAGAACAGATCAACTCATTCGAAAATAATTGGAAAATCTTAACCAACAGCAGCAAATTTGCCATCATCCCAATCAGTCGAAGGAAAACTCTTGATGTAATGATCAACAACCAAGTAATTCCGTACACAAATAGAGGCAAAGTTTTAGGACTAAACATAACGACACATGGCATATCATCTCAGGCTTCCACTAGACAAGCAATAGCGTACAAAAACCTTAATAGAATTCTCCGTTTCACTCATCTGTCTACAAAAACGAAATTAAAACTCTACATGGCCTACGTAAGATCGGCACTCATATACCCAGTTATACCCTTGCACACAGCATCAGCATCATCAATATCCAAACTGCAAAAGGTTCAAAACAAAGTTCTCAGATTTATCACAGGCAACACACTAATAGACGCAATACCATCCGAATACATGCACATACAACCAAAGGCCCCTCCCATCAACATACTGTTGCATGAGCACGCAAACATTATCTGGAACTATATGCAGCAATTTGATCCCGATCTGTATACTAATCTAACTTTCCCACCTGACCTTATCTCAAAACAAAACACCAGATTCAAAAGCTCAAGGCTACTTGCAATGGCCCCCACCCCCAAAGTTTAATTGAACCATCGATATTCAACAGACATATCCACAATAAATCTAAAATTCTTAATCCTCTTCGGAGGAAGTGGGGGAAGACCAAAAAATACTTCCATTAACATTTTTTATTTTTTGTTTTTCTGGGGTTTTGGCGAGCGGTAGGACGGTCTTCCCATCCATGGGTGGGAAGCCGAAACCCCAGATATTTCACTTCATTTCTACCGCACTTATTTACAAATTTTTCATCAATTATACAAAATCTTCATCAATTATTTTTCATTGCTTTAAAAGTTCTTAAATTCCTGTTTATTTACCACTCTAAATTTTCAATAGCCTATTTGTAAAAATGCGAGTAGTGTAAAGTGCATGTCTGCAAAACTGTCTCTAGGTGTATATAATGTATGATGTGCATTGGCGCTATATTGTAAATAGGTAGAGAACAACAATTAACTTGAAATGTAAATATATAGGTATATACGGTAGGTGAAAATTAGTGTAATATAGTGTGCTCATGTGTTGATGAGGATAGATAACACACGTAAATAGGATAGTGTATAGGTGAAAACTCATTCTCTAATTATAGGTGCTAGGTGATGTACATGTGTTGATACTGGATTGTATATAGATTAAGAACTAGATAAACCTAAATCATAGCCTGGTAACATAACAATGAAATTTTGGGTAGTGCTTACTGTGTAGATATGAAAAGTGTATATGTTTAAAGTTTAGATAGTTAGATAGCTAGAATGTAATGTAGGAAATATAAAGAAAAAAAAAAAAAAAATGTAATAATAATAATAACAAATGCATATATGCATATATGTGTGCATGCGTATCGTGTACGTGTGTATGTATATGTTTGTCGGTGTATAAGTACGGGAAAATGTATATGTACATATATGTGTGCAATCGTGTCGTGTGTGGGTGTGTGTGGGTGGAAATGTATACATGTAAAAAAAATGTAAATATACTTATATTCATGCATGTGTATCGTGTGTGTGTGTGTGTGTGGTTGTGGGGATAAATGTAAGAGTACACGTGTGTTAGGTATGTATGTGTGTATTTGTATGTAAAATATATGTATATGCATACATAAAAAAAAAAGAAATAAATAAAACAAATAAAAAAAATTAAATATAAAAACATAATAATAATCATATATATGTATAGGCATGTATATAGAGTATGTATATAGGGACTTGTAGATGAGCATAAATTTCCCCCAGCCCCAGCTAAAATTTAAATTCACTCCGTTTGCCGAGGGCTTTTGTCGCTCTACCGACGAAAAATACATACAATAGAGCAGAGTAGACGCGGCATATTTAATGCACGAATTACTTCTAGCATAAAAAGCCCTGATGGATACTTTTCCCTTATTATTTTAAATAATTAGCAGTATAATTTAGCATTATGCACAAGATCACCTAATTATGCGTTAACGCTTTTTGCTTCTTCCGCTATCCCTTTCCTTTTCTCTCCCCCTTCTTTTCTCTTCTGGCACACTCTGTGCCAAACCCTAATTCTCTTCTCTTCCTTCCTATTGTCCCCGCCCCCCCCCCTCGCACTGACTGTTCACCAGTGAAAAACGTCTTAAAGGCCTTTCACATGATCAGTTTTCTCGTCAGTGACACTCACACTCACGGTTCCGCAACACCATATTTGGGCATGCGTGCTCTCTTTAGCTCTCTTTCGGCACTCTTGACGGTGTTGGCTTGACTGTCGCTTTGCTCCCATTTGCGTGTCAGTCACAGTCAGTGTTTGCCATGCGGGCGTCTAGTAAGGATCTCTGTAGCTGCTCCTGCAAATCAAATGGTCTCCGCTTGGCCTTGAGAAGCGACGGCTTCTTTCATTAGTTATTTTCGGGAGCAGCCCGCTTTGTGGAAGTGCACAGCAACGAATACAAGAACAGAGGTATTTGAAGCAAGTCGCTCGAATATGTTATTGAAGCAATGAATCAACACAGTATTAGTTTACATGAGAATGGGTTGAAGGAAAAAATTAATACGCTTCAAAAATAGTTTAGGAAAAAATTTAGAGCCTTTGCTTCCAAAAATCTATTAATTAACAGAGGATAGCACCTGGATTCAAAGGTGCGGGGAACAATAGTCTAGTTTTTTACAAGCATATCATAATGCGTTCGTCCTGTTGAAGTGTCTGCGCCATTTACAAAGGATTTCCAATCTTATTTATTATTCACTCAGGAAATACTGCAAATATATATTATTTTTGTGTATTAGAATGAAAAAATTAAATATTTAACCGAAGTGCGATTTCAACAATTTGTCTGGCATTTTCAAACAAAATAAAAAACTTTTTCCATGAATTCTTCTTAACATTTAATTTCAGCATGAAAATGTTTCCTGAAAAAAATCTATACATTTATTAGTTTATCCGTACCGTTGCCACATTCACTTGCATTATTAGATATTATCACGCAGTAGTTTGAGAGGTTTATTATATTTTATATTATTTGCTTGCGGATGCCATATTCACGCGTGCATTCTATCATACAGTTCTTATGAATGTGCGCTAGATTTCAATTGTTATTTCTATATCCTTGTCACTGTGTCGCTAGGAAATGACCGAATATAGTTTTTCAAGAAAAAAAATCATTTTACGAGCTGTACTATTATACGCTGGTACATGCAAAACTCTATAGAACGAGCGGAAAATATTACCTGCAGTTGAAGTTATTATGAAGTAGATTATTACATTTGTAGTAGTTGTAGCATTTGATAGATTTGGTGTGACCAAATTTTACAAATGCGTTATGTGTTTAAGGTGGTGTGTGGTTATTTTAGTTGGCCCTGGAGCTTTTTGGGAAAACGTCCGAAGTGCGTTTTTGAGTTCTTCGATTTTGATTGCTGGGTAGTGGAAATTGTGAAGGCGGGAAGTGTCACCTGTCTCGTGTGGTTCGTTTTGGGGAGCGATGTCGTTCATTTGCGCTTCTATGGTGTGTATGTGTTCAGCGTCGAAATCGTTGTTGGGGTCATCAATACCTGAGTATATGTTTGACCAGTGTTGTCGGACCTAAGGTTCCCTGGATTGTGGTGAGTGGTAAATGATGCCGCCTTATTTAATGTAGGGGGTGCTTTTTTTTTATTCTTGCCTGACGTACGTTTGATGGCGGACCAGAATTGTTTGGGGTTGTCCATCTTTTTGATGTTAGCGAAAGTGTTGTTCCATGTCACCGAGTAGATACGTTGATATGCAGTTTTTATCTGTTGTCTGAGGCTGAGGAGTTCTCTGTTTAGGTGGGGTGAGTGGTCGTGTCGTTGGAGATTGTCGTAGATGTGTTTGTGTCTCGTTTGATAGACGAGTATGGCATGAGTGGGTTTGATGCCTGGTGTGGTTCTGTGTGTGATAGTTGGAATAGATTGGTTGGAGGCTTCGTTGATGTGGGATTCCCATGTGATCAGGTGTTTGCCTATGTCCTCTAGTGTAGGGCTTAAGTCTTTCGGTATTGTGTGTTCAGCAAGAAGGTTGCGGTATAGTTCCCAGTTTGCATTGTGGAAGGAGGGTCGTGGGCGGATGGGAATTTGTATAGGGTTGGCTGATATTGTAGCTATGATGGGGATGTGGTCGGAAGGTGTTAGTGGACCTTGTTCGAGTATGATGTTGTGGAATGTTTGCGTGTTTGTTAGTACGATTCCTAGACTAGTGGAAGCGCGGTGAGTGATTATCGTGGGGAAATTAGGGCCGATGTGGAGACATTTGTTCCTGTCTATTAGTGAGTGGATTTGTTTCCCCTTCCTGTTTGCGCATGTGTATCCGAAAGTGGGGTGTGTGGCATTCATGTCGGCTAGGAGGTAGGTGGGGTGTTTTCGGTTAAAGAGAGTGTGCATGTCAATGTAGTTGATGTAATCTATGCGTGGATGTATGTAGGTTGTGGCAAGTGTGATTGGGCCTTGTGGTGTTTCTACTGTGATGGCCAACATATCTGTGTGGAAGGTATCGTGCAGCTTGAATGGGAAGTCTTTTCGAATTGCTATTGCTACTCCAGCGTGATTTTCATTTGCTTTGTTTGTGGTATATGTGTTGTAGTTCCAAATTTTGATGGGGGTGTCGTTTTGCATGCAGTGCGAGTTTAGTAGAATTATGTGTGGATTGTATTGACGGTAGATGTTGCATAGTGCGATTTTGTTATTTTACCAGAGATGGACGTTATGTTGGATGACGGTTAGTGTTTTGTTCATGTTGTGTGTATCCATTATGGGGTCGAGTGTTTTGGTTTCTTGTGGGGGTGTTAGCTTTTGAGCATGTGTCCATCATGACGAAATGATCGTGTGGGATTGTGACTATGGGTGCGTCTTCGAGGTTGAATTGGCAGTCAATGATTTATTTCCAGATGTCCGGGTTTGGGTGTGCGACAGCGATTTTGAGCCAGGAGGTTTTACTGTTAGTTCATCTACTATCTGTGCGTTGGTGGGTTTGCTTGGAATATGCTGTGAGTTCGTGTCGCTACGGAAGAGTGTAGCCTGGATAGTGTCATCGTGTGCAGAGGATTCTTCCGAGGAGGGTTGTCTCTTTTTTCCCGTTGTTTTGTTTTCTTCTTCGGGCTGGACTGCGTTTTCCAATTTTCTTTCAAGTTGTCGTCGCTGGTTTCGTCCTGGGTTGAGTTCTCTTCTGTTGAGTGGTGGCTTGTGTCCATTTCGTCTTCGTTGGGGTCGGGGCTGGCTTGTTTGGCAGGTGCCTCCGTTGTGTTTGCTTGGGGTAGTTTGTTGGGTTCTATGAACATGTTGAAGATTTTTTGTGAATCACGATCGGGGAACTTGGTGTCCACGTCGTAATTGTCTTTGAGGGATTTCGATAGGATTGATCCGAAATCTTCTTTTTGTGTGAGGTTTGCGGTGTGAGCCTCAATGATGATAGCCGCCAATTTTATGTGCATCTGGCTGGTGAGAGTGAGTGTGTGTTCTGTTTTTGCTGTTTGTTGGATGGCCGTTTTTGCAATTTCGATGTATGTGCTCTTCGTTTGGTCTGTTTCTTGTTTTTGGAGTTCATCGTTCTTCTTGCGGATAGCTTCTTTCCTGTATGGGCAAGAAGCTGCAAGGGTGCGGTGGTTTTCTTGGCAGTTGGGGCACTTCCTGTTCGTTGAATTGCACTGTTGGTAGGTGTGGTCGTGTGCAGCGCATTCAGAGCAGTTTGGTGTCTTGACAGTGCATTGATGTGTAGAGTGGTCCTCAATTTTGTAGCATTTGAAGCAGATCTGTAGGTGAGTGTATTTTTCAAGTTCCATTTGCGATGGAGTGATCTTTGTGTTGAACATGAGGAGCCCTTTCTGGAGAGCGCGCTGCGTCATGGCAGTTTCGGTAAGAGTTACTTTGACTACGTGTGTGTAGTGTTTGATTTTGTTGATTTCCAGGATTTTTGCCCATGGTTGCTGTCGTGTTATTTCTTCCTGTATTTCTTGCGGCTGGAGTTGGCCAATGCTGCTGTCCAGTTGTCTTATGAAGATGGTTCTTTTGGCTCGAAGATCTGGGGGGATGGTGGGTTTCAGATTTATTTGCTGAAAGTGTGTGGTGGCTTTGTCCGAGGTCAGTTTATCAATGGCAGTAATGTCATCAGTTATGGCGTAGAATCCGCTTGAGTTGCTGGTGAGTCGTATGAGAGGGGCTTCCAGGTGTTTGAATGTAGTTTCGTAGACTTGTTGTCGGTCTGTATGTTGGCTGGGATCGATCTTGCGGAGTTGGACTTTGTAGGTAGTGTTGGATTTTTTGGCAGGCTGTGTTAGGATGGTTGTGGGAGTTTGCTTGATCGTTCGTGGTTGTGTGTTGTTACCAGGGATGGCGTTGGTGCGTGTGTTGATGTTTTGTTGCACAGTGTTAGGTCTTATATGGGTAGGTGTTGGTAGTATGCCGCGGGAAAACTGGCTATAGCCAGCTCTCCCCGAACCTCGACTTCCTTGATGGGGAAGCATGGTGTTAGGCCTAAGTGTTGGTGTATAGTGTCTCAGGCGTCGGAATTGTCCGGAAGGCGGCTGGTACCCTACTTGTACCCGCTGGTGCCCTACTTGTACACGTTCGCGTGACTGAAGTGGCGCGTCACTGGCAAGCTTGGCAGTGCTTCACTATGCGTTGTCGAGAAAGATTCGTCGTAGTCAAAGCAAGCATACTCTTCGGCTTTGTGGTCATAGTGAAGAAAAAACACCGGATATAGATAGTGGGTATAAGATTGACTGGCTAAACATCCAAAAAATGGCAGTTTTAACCGGATTTGTAGTAAGTTATGGCTAAATTTCCAAATTTCGCTCATAAATAATTTGTTGCATTCCTTCCTTTTTTCAGCATTTGTAAAATTTGGTCACACCAAATCTATCAAATGCTACAACTACTACAAATGTAATAATCTACTTCATAATAACTTCAACTGGAGGTAATATTTTCCGCTCGTTCTATAGAGTTTTGCATGTACCAGCGTAGAATAGTACAGCTCGTAAAATGAATTTTTTTCTTGAAAAACTATATTCGGTCATTTCCTAGCGACACAGTGACAAGGATATAGAAATAACAATTGAAATCTAGCGCACATTCATAAGAACTGTATGATAAAATGCACGCGTAAATATGGCATCCGCAAGCAAATAATATAAAATATAATAAACCTCTCAAACTACTGCGTGATAATATCTAATAATGCAAGTGAATGTGGCAGCGGTACGGATAAACTAATAAATGTATAGATTTTTTTCAGGAAACATTTTCATGCTGAAATTAAATGTTAAGGAGAATTCATGGAAAAAGTTTTTTATTTTGTTTGAAAATGCCAGACAAATTGTTGAAATCGCACTTCGGTTAAATATTTAATTTTTTCATTCTAATACACAAAAGTAATATATATTTGCAGTATTTCCTGAGTGAATATTAAATAAGATTGGAAATCCTTTGTAAATGGCGCAGACACTTCAACAGGACGAACGCATTATGATATGCTTGTAAAAAACTAGACTATTGTTCCCCGCACCTTTGAATCCAGGTGCTATCCTCTGCTAATTAATAGATTTTTTGGAAGCAAAGGCTCTAAATTTTTTCCTAAACTATTTTTGAAGCGTATTAATTTTTTCCTTCAACCCATTCTCATGTAAACTAATACTGTGTTGATTCATTCCTTCAATAACATATTCGAGCTACTTGCTTCTAATACCTCTGTTCTTGTATTCGTTGCTGTGCACTTTCCACAAAGCGGGCTGCTCCCGAAAATAACTAATGAAAGAAGCCGTCGCTTCTCAAGGCCAAGCGGAGACCATTTGATTTGCAGGAGCAGCTACAGAGATCGTTACTAGACGCCCGCATGGCAAACACTGACACAGGGTTGTCCACGGTATACAGAAGACAGGTAAGTCCACTTCAAAGGGGACAGCTGCTCGAAACCGTTAGACAAGCCAGCCAATAGGAGACGTTTGAGCTGATACGTCACCAACCCCATACCACGTGATTCACACGTCACTCGCGGCAGCGATGCACTGGCTGCCGTACGTATGATTGCCCCATGGCAGGAACTGCCGGATTTCCGCACATACGTATTGAAAATTTTTTGAATAATATGGAAACTATGTTACTGAAAAACTTTGATAATCTCGTATGCAATGCTTAATAGCCACGTAATAATTGAAATTAGTGTGCACACTGGGCAAAAGTTTCATATTTATCAATACAAAGCTCCGTTTGCGACTTGCATACTCATTGTAATTCTCAAATTCTAATTTTTCTTCTAGAGTGTTAAAAGGATAAATCAAATGAAAGTCCTCATAATGTTACTTTATATTTCAGAACGAAACACCGAGTTCATCGTTTTTCAACGTAAATAAAACACAGGATAAAATTACTCTTGCAAACAATGCTTTCCGCTTCAAGAAAGTCTTCTATTGTTTTAGAATACTTGTTGAACGATATACATAGGAAGCAGGATTAGTTATTTTACAATGTCCATCATCGTTAATGGACATTTATTTTAGACTATATATATACACATATATTTGAGGCCTCGTATAAACTCAAATTATAAGAATAGGCCCCCGAAGTACAAATCTTTCTCTTGCACCTTTTCCATATTCTGCTGTGCTCTTTTACTCTTACCTATCGATTTGTTCAGATGATTTTTGAATAATCACCGCTACATCAAATTGCGTTATAAAAAATGTGTTTTCAAGATTAGTTAATTTTCGAATTGCTCTGTATCCATGATGTACGTGTTAATAGTTGAAAATTTGAATAACGAGCATCGTTGAACTAAAAGTGTAGCTGCTCTGAGTAACCACAGGAATATTGGCAGTATTGCTGTAGTCATTCCAGCAGCTACACTTTTCCCCGTAAAAATCCCTCAATACAGTAAAACATGCATTTGGCCTAGTTTTACTACATGGCAAAAGTAGCCTTACATCCATATTTATTCGATAAATACATTATTGTAGCAATTAAATATTGAACACCACGCACTTGAATTATTTAATATACATATACGGCACACATCCTATAATATGCAACTTGCTCCGATTAATTATAATAATAATAATAATAATAATAATAATAATAATAACAACAACAATAAACTCAGTTACCCACAACTTCGGTCATAGATCTTTAGTCGTCGCTTTGGGCATTTCTACCAAAGTTGCTCTGCTGTTGTAAAGTGGTACGCTGAAGTCATCAGTGCCTTCCATCTTTCTCTCTGCTATCTATTCAAATTACTTCAATTATGTTATTGCTCGCATATTCCATCTTACTCAGTCAAGTGCAAAACCACTCAATACAATACACTTTTCCCCAAAACAACAAAACTCATGTCCGACTTCAACACATAAAGTATGCCCTCCTTTCGTCGGGCCACAACAATTCTCCAGAACTTCACCCCCATTCGTTACACAGATTAGATTAGATTAGATTATAAGTTAGTTTAAGCCTCCCTAACCGCTACAAAAATAGAGCGTATCGAAGAGAGGAAGGAGGAAGTCACCATTTAGTATGGAGATAAAAGAATGAGAAATCTATACAGAAAATGCATAGAAACAGTAAGATGAGAAAGAAGTTCATGAAACATGATAAAAGTTGAAGAAGGAAGTCTGAGGTGCAGAAAAACAGGACAGTAGTGAACCGAAAAAAGATGGTCCTTAACATAACAAAAAAACATTTCATTTCAACAAAAAGAAGGCCTTCCTAACTCACAGCTCGGGCCCTCACATTTTTCCCCTGGGAGCGCTAATTCCCATAGATACAATACTTTAGTCATACTTTATGAATAAGTCCCCCATCAGATAACAGGTTGGCCACACTTATGTTTACTCCTGTGACCATAAAAGAATTTCATGGTACGCCACTCTTTTTCAGTAAATTCACATCAGTATTCACAATTCAATAATTTGCACGTCAGAAACCTGAGAATTTAAGCCAAGAGCGTGTTTTGGTTTCTTATGAGCAAATAAATAAGTTTCAAATGTGAAAGAATAAAGCTCCATCCTGATACAGGACATTAGACGAAGATAAAACGTACCTGTTTTACTGCCCTAATATCCTGTGACAATGATGATCTTCATGCTCATATATCTGAAGTGAGAATGAACTCAACAGGGAGCATGTGGTTCTCGGACATGACTATTAGTTAGAATGTAAAATTTACCACCCTCACCCAATCTTCGTGCACAATTTAATGAAGCCTTGCCTAAACATTCGTCACACGAGGAACGAGAAATGCCGTGAAACATCTCCGTCAAATATGTACGACGGTAAGCTAGCAATGAGGTAGTTCCATTCAACTGTGATGGAGGAAAACGAACGCTGCGCACGACCGATACTAAAGGAGGAAATCTCAACGCAATTTCTCACAGTTCTATAATTCTTGAGGTCAAGTATAGCTAACCTAAGACTTTAAATCAAACTTGCAATCTACCCATCTCGACACATTTGTGTCTAACACGTGGTACTACAAAAGAAAAGACTCACGCATTGTAACCGCCACAGCAAATTAGTCGTCCAATGATTAGATTAGACTATTAGTTAGTTTAAGCCTCCCTATCCGCAACAAAGGCTATCTAAGAGAGGAAGGAAGAAGGCACCATTTAGTATGGAGTTAAGGAAACGCGAAATCTATGCAGAAAAGGCACAGAAACAGAAAGCTAAGAAAGAAGATCATGAAACAAGAAATAGTTGAAGAAGAAAGTAGTAGGTGCTGAACAACAGGACAGCAGTGAACCGAAAAAAGATGGTCCGTAACAAAACAAAAACCTATTCTATTTTAACAAAAAGAAAGCCTACCTAACCTTTAGCTCAGGCCCTTACATAGTCCCCCTGGGAGCGCTAATTCCTATAGATACAATAGTTGTATCCCCCTGAGGGGTAGTCGTCCAATGACGGCCAACAAGAAACACAACTGAAGCTCGAGTAGTTTAGTTTTAGTAATAACATCAATTTGCTAGCGCTTCAGTGCCTGCACTATGTCGCGCCGAAGGTCTCACAATTCAGGTTGTCTCCACGTCTCAAATTTCGAAGTCTCACTGCCACAAACATCGTAACCCAAGTCACAGCAACTATTAAACAAACAAAGACGCGATAGCCACGAGCGTGATCTGAGCAACACTTGATTTCATTGGTGGCAGCAGTAGTATTAGTAGCAGCAGCAGCAGCAGCAGCATCAGCAGTAATGAAAGAGCTGCTAGTTCAATACCATACTCCTCATGCGTAGGGTTCAATCGGTTCATATAATCATTTTAAGGTACATGCACAGTTTGCACATTGAGCAGCAGCCTAACCCCCTAATGGGGGTCTCAGCTGCCCACCCAATTATGGCCGGGCGCCTTACCCTCGCTGAAACCCCCCGGGGCATTGCGCAGCGCACCCGGCCATTTTACGGTTCAGTGTTTACATCGCATTACCATGCGTAGAATCTTCAGGCTAGATTTTTGAAGACAGATTACACGCTCAAGAAACGACTGCAGTGCTGTCACATTGTAAGTTGACCGCTCAGCCTCCCCAAGTTTTCCGGTCAAAACATCCTGTGCACGACCGCGAAGGTGCGGAAAATGCAGATTCCTGGCAACAGCATACAGGGGACGCGAGGAAGTGCTTTACAGTCAAAGGCACACGACACCGTTTGCACTGAGGCTGTGGTAGCCGCTCCATCAGGTGGCCGTGTGTTAGCCGCGTATGGCCAATACGGAGGAGACAAAGCATCACCTCTAACCGGCGACCACGACAACTGGACGATATCCACTCACGTATAGTGGGTTTAATGCTCCTTAATTTATTGCTATCGTTAGCAGCGTTGTCCCATTCCTGCTGCCATCATTCTCTCACTGCCGTTTTGATCAGGGGGTAATAATCCCGGAAAGGAACCATCAGATTTAGAGTCTCTTCGTTTGCCTCTGCGGCCCGTTTAGCCTCCTGGTCAGCTCTCTCATTGCCAGACACTCCTACATGGCCGGGCACCCAGCACAACGTCACAGATTTACGCTCATATGTTAAATCTATTAAGTTCATGACGATCTCACCAACGAGCGGATGGGTACTATTATGCTCTCGTGTGGCCTCCACCACACTTTTTGAATCTACAAAAATAGCAAAAGTATCATGCACACAATGTTTAATATGTCGAAGGGCCTCCAACACATCGTAAAGTTCCGCAGTGAAAATGGACGACTCTGGGAGCAATCTCTTGGCGCTCACCATCTCCCCCGACACAGCGGCACACCCTACAGCGTCTCCCACCTTTGAGCCGTCGGTATAGAACTTCATCGCACGGGCATGTTTTTCGGCAATATGGTCCAAAAAGATCCCCTTTAGTATGTGGGTAGGCATAGAATCCTTCTTAGGCATTCGACATCCCGGACAAAAACTCCCGATTGGGACACGCAACGTAGGAAAACTTTCCAATAACACTGGTTGTATTCTCATTGGCCTCGGCTGCATTGCAACCACGACTGCCGAGTAATCTTCCGATGAGGGCAGAAAGTAAGGGAAAGGCAGATGTCGGCCTAGTGGCGCATGCACGCTAGTCCAAGCAGGAGACAAGGGGACTTGTTCCAATCGCGCCAAGTACTGAAGGGTCAGCTGCACACGGCGGTGCCGTAAAGGAGGTTCACCGCTCTCCACACACAAGCTGCTGGAAGGGGACGACCTAAACGCGCCAGTGCAGATTCTGATAGCAGCATGATGCACAGGGTCCAGCTTCGAAAGTGAAGTCGCTTTGGCATATTGATACACTATGCAGCCGTAGTCTATCTTGCTTCTAATAAGAGTACGATATAGTCTCAGTAGGGTCATTCTGTCAGCCCCCCATGTCAGGCCGGCCAGGCTTTTTAGCAAGTTCAGCCCTCTGACGCAGTCAGCCTTGAGGGTGGCTAGGTAAGGCTTTTCCAAGAGAGCCTGTCATCAAGCGTCACCAACAGAAACTTGGCGCTGTGTGAAAAATTCACTTGTCTTCCCTGCAGTGTGAGCTGTGGGGGATCACTACGGCCACGGCCCCGGAAATAAAGTCCCAACTGTTTTTTCCGGTGAAAAGTTGAAGCCATGTTCCTGAGCCCACTTATTAGCGTTATTGATGGCTAATTGCATTCTTCGCGTCAGAGCTGGAAGATGTGTTGATGAAGAGTATACCATAAAGTCGTCCACATATAAGGAGGCCACCGTTCCGGGAGGCAAGGTGGAGGTGATACCATTTAAGGCAACACTAAACAGGGTGCAGCTCATAACACAGCCCTGCGGTAAACCTTCACACTGCAACTGCGAGGAAGAGAGGGTGTCGCCGACCTTAACGCGGAAAGTTCTTTCACCAAGAAATTCTTGAATATACAGGGCCATGTTACCACGGAGTCCATACTCATGTAGTGTCTTAAGTATTCCATATCTCCACACGGTGTCATAGGCTTTATGCATATCAAAGAAAAGACACATGGTTCGGCGACGCTCGGCGAGGTTGGCTACCAGGTGGTTCTGTAAGCGGAGCAGAGCGTCTGTGGTCCCTCGAAGCTGCCGACTGCCAACTGAAGCTCGATCAGGGTTACATTCTCGGATATGCCAACAACATAGCCCTAGGCAGGAGGCAGTGAGGTAGAAGCTAAATATTTAAGGCTACTATGGGGTTAGTTTTTCCTTTGCTCAGCCGTCTTGCAAGCCTCGGCTCTGCGGCGCCTCACGTCCCAGTTGTACACGCGGGCTATGGTGACCTTGGTGGTGGTGCACTGCGTCCTGAGGTGGGCAAGATTGATCGGTTTTGGGTTAGTTTAAGCAGGCGTTGCTATAGCGTGAGGCCTACAACACTACAGCATGAGATCTAACTCTAGCTAGTGCTATAGCGTGAGGTCTACCTCTAGCTAATACTATAGCGTGAAGTCTACCTCTAGCTAATACTATAGCGTGAGGTTAGGTTACTAATGGATTTTACCAATTGTCATACATTTGATTTGGCTAAAAACAATTAGTACATCTCAAACTGTATGGGTAGGCGATATCTGGCAATAGACCTCACGCTATAGTAGCACCGTTTGAACCTCTCTAACCACAACAAAATGTTTCAAAGAGAGGAAGGAACCATGTAGTATGAAGTTGCACGGAAACTAGCGTACGTTCCCACACAAGGTTTCTAAGGCTTAGAAACTGTGAGCTAAGAATGACTACCTAACTCAAAACAGGACAGCAGTAAACAGAAAACGATGATATATTACAACAACGAAAAATAGTTTTATTTCAATACAAAGAAAGCCTACCTCTCATCTCGGGACCTCACATATCTGAGGCGGGGAAAGACAGTTCAGTCCCACAATTGAAATTTTTCTACAAGCTTGAAAACAGAAGCTACACCCAGAGCTAAGTTTGAATGAAGAAAACGATCAATTCAACACTCGTAAAGACACGAGCAAAAAATCTCAGTAACGAAACTTTATTGAAATGGTTTTCTGAAGAGGGATAAATATTCTAACCTTTCCAGATGATCTTTGTCTTGATTGAGATCTTAGTTATTTGTTGGGGGAGCATACATCTTACTAGGGTTACGGTATCTGAAATAATTGATCTCCAATCACTAATTTTATTTCATCATTAGAGAGCTGCAGACTCCATTCAGTGGCTACTGAGAAGTGACATTCGAGTAGATGATCACCTACGGCCAAAAACATCATTTGTTTTGGGCCGTACCAAAACTCCTACTCGAATGTGAATTCTCGGTAGCTGCTGAATGGAGTCTGCAGCTCTCTAATGATGAAATGAAAGATTAGGTATGGCCACAAACACATGTCGAGACAAGCACGTCGTGAAAACGCAAGAAAACAGTCATATTCCTGATTGTGCCAGTAACGGGCAATTTCACCAAATTTTTACAGTTTCTTTTTTTGACAGAAAAACCATGACAGAAGAGTATTTTAGAACATAACGTATATACATATATTTTTTTAAACATTTTATAGAACTTAGAAAATGTAGTTATGTAGCCATACGAAAATCTACTAAACCTCACCTAAGAAAATCAAGGTCCGAAACGACCTGGGTGAACTTGGTGTTCGCGTTGCTGAGGTTCTTGTTGAGCAGTACCTCTGCTGCGTCCAGGTCATACTCTAGCATCACATTCGCCTGCACACACGAGTCATCACTGTATTATTTAGGTTAAAACCATGGGTTTAAGTTCAATTAATAAGTTTTCTACAATTAACCAAGAGATACATAGATCAGTAACAAAGCATCAAAGTAGAGGAATTTTGCTGTAGCAGTTTGAACTAAAGCATTAAAAAAATGCAGAAAATCAATGTCTATGTTGGTAGACTTCGATCTATCAATGGAATTGGAAGAGATGCAAAAATTTACTTTCAATAACTGAACTGATGAAAAGTAAGCAATCACACATAACGAATTACTTGGTTAGTACACTGGGTTCTCCAAAAGACCAGAAAAGAGAATACAACCAAATAAACACTGATGCAAAGATCTTACAGTATTGCAGTAACACTCGTTATCTGCGAAACACACTCATATATGTAATTATTGCAGCTGAAATTGCAGTTTCCTTTCAGAAAAAGGGATAGACATAGTAATTCAAGAGGTTTCATACATTGATAAGAAGAGGCACTTATGCATATGTACCTTTAGAAGAGCTTAGAAATTGCTCATACTACTGGAGAGTTTTCAGTCATTCTGACTAGATATTTTAAGCTTTCACAAAAAGGGGTAAAACCGCCAGTAAAATATACACAATATTTATGTACACTGGTTTGATTAGATAACAAGAAAAATTAGACACCAGTGAACAAAAAAAAATTGCCTACGACAAAACAAAAATTTTTCTACGTCAACCAAAGGAATACCTACCTAATCTTCAGCTTGGATCCTCACATCTCACCCCTGGCAGTACTAATTCCTATAGATGCAAAAGTTGTTCTTCCATGAGAGGGCGCACTGGTTATATTGATCTAACTATGGCACAGATACACCCAAAATTAAGGCATATGCTGCTTCAAGTAATTAAATGTAAAGGCAGTAGCAATGAAGCAAACACATGAGCAGCATACTACGAAGTACAAAGCTTCTGCATAAAAATGACAGATATTACAACCCACCTAAGAAAATAGGTTTAACAAAAATCATCTATAATTAAAAAGAAAAATACAAATACATAATCAAAATTTTCTGCTTTGCTCTTATTTCAAACTGAAATAAAAATGAAAATAAATTCCTCCCTACCCAAACGTAATGTCATTAAAAGAAACAATATGATTAAAATCTTTCACATTTTAACTTCTCATAATTTCTTACAGCAGTTGAACTTAGTCCAGTTTCACTAACCCCAAGCCATAAGCAGACTTTGTTGGAAGGAGGAATGGTACCTTCAACATAGAGTTGGTCAGAGAGCAGGAATTGAGTTTCCAGATCCTCCGTGCTGTCTTGTCGAGCCTTCATTTCTTCTATGATCTGCAGGCAGCTTTTGATGTCTGGCCCCTGGTGCTTCAGCCTGCACCAATAAATAATGGATGAGTGAATATTTCTGCAGATGTCAGAAATATTCACTTCATGGAACATAAATTCTAAACATTTCTTGACAAATAGTGTTAGAAAAATTAAATAATGCACATATGATTTTAGTCTATGAAGAATAAGAGATTATAACCAAAGAGGAAAGTTTTAAACTTTCTGAATGACAATTAACAATATATCCCACCTACATTCAATGCATGCTGGAGAAGGGAAAAATATTACTTTGGCAAGTTGGCTTACTTCAAAAACATTAAGACATCTTAATTACACTAATGAAATTAGATGCATAGCATTACAAATATTAGAGTAGCACTTTTTACAAAAACCCATCCTTTGTCTTGCCTAATGAGCAACAAATACTAATGATGAACTTTGATACAAAACACTTGTGTCCTCACCAATAAGCAAGAGAAAATTTTACATTGGGCACATGAGCGCTTTTTTTATTTAGTCAAAAAATAGGATACTACTTCAACTAATACTGACATAGTTATCATAAAATAAATATGCTCAAGACAAATGTGCTTCTTTTGAATCTTTATTATAAAATAATAGACCCACTTCAAGCGAGTGGCAGTGAGGTGCGACTCCATGCAGCGATAGTTGCTGAGCTGCTCATCAAGGCGCCTGATCACTTCTTCTGCACCACCAGATTTTTTGCTCATGAACGCTTCAACATCTTCCTGTGAAATGAAAATAAGTTATAAAAACATGAATAGTATTTTAACACAACTCACTCACCGATACACCCAATGAATGAATCTATATATAAGATATTTTATCACCAAATGCAGTTAAATTAAACTGAAAAATTGTTACACTGCATCAAATATTTTAGACATTTTAATGTTTCATTTCCCACAAAACAATGAAAATTTCAGGATAGTTCTTTTAGGCTAAAGTCAATTAGATTATTAATTAGTTTAGGCCTCCCTATCCTCAACAAATGAGATCCAAAGAGAGGAAGGAAGAAGGCACCATATAGTATGGAGTTAAGGGAACGCAGAATCTATGCAGAAAACGCATAGAAACGGTAAGATGAGAAAAAAGTTCATGAAACAAGATCAAAGTTGAAGAAGAAGTAGTAGGTGCTGAAAAAACAGGACAGCAGTAAACCAAAAAAAGATGGTCCGTAACAAAACAAAAACCTATATTATTTTAACAAAAAGAAAGCCTACCTAACCTTTAGCTCGTGCCCACACATAGTCCCCCTCGGAACACTAGTTAATTCCCATAGATACACTAGTTGTATCCCCCTGAGATGGGCTAAAGTCAATTAATATTGCTATGAGATATAACTTGAACATCCTTCAGAAAACAGAGTAATTCAAAAATAGCTAAAAATTATTATAATTATAAAATACAATATATAAAATTGTATTTCATATATTTTTTCAAAGTGTTGTAAAATAAAAATTGAGTACAGTTATTCCACTGCAGCAAAATTGATTAACGTAGCACGCTTACTTCAGTTGACATGAGCCACTCGTAGCTTTACCTTCACATCCACAAAAAAAATATTCTTTTCAAATTATTGACTAAGTAATTGAGGATAATATAACAGATTTTTAATTCATTTGAATGTTTCAATACAAAATGAGCCTTAGGGCACAAAATAATTTCTTGTCTGAGGGAACTATGGTAAATATGGAGTTTAATGCGCTCACAGAAATTAAAAATTCTGTTCCCAAGAATCACTAAAGGAACACATTTAAAAATGTATTACATGAATGACATTCTGCTCGCTGATGCGCAATTTTTTAATTATTCAACTCTGAAGTTATATGAATGTTGTACTTAAAAGTGAAGGAATGGAGATGTAAATATGCTCTAATACGGTATTGACGTTACAATGGGTAAGGTTAAGTTAGGTAATGTTGGGTTAGTTAAGTAAACTAACCTAAAATAGCTTACCTTAACTTACCCAAACTGAGGCTGTTATTTTCCCATAAAAAAATGGACGTGTCCATCCAAAAAAATAAGTGTGACCCAACAATGCGGCGGCTAAGCAACCGACTATACGATGTTATTCATATTAGAACGTAATGATTGCTATGTCTCATAAATAAAGGATCAGCACAGAATGTCATTCTTGCAAAACATTTTCAAACGTAGTCCTGCAGTGATTCTTGGGAACAGGATTTTCAAGCAGTCAGTGCCAAATTTTACTTTAATTTTGTCAACGATTTTCATAATTTCGTTGCTATAGATAGGTAATATAGTCGATTTTAAGACGTTTTACATGAATGACAATGTGCTCGCAAATGCTTAGTTTTTGAGTTATTTAAGTTTGAAGTCATACGAGCGGCGCTCCTGAATGGCTTTTTTTTACGCAATTTCAGAGTTGAAACGGCAGCTAACTCCCTATTCGCTTCGCCACTCAGCGAGAATGAAAATATCGATTATAACTGGAATTTGATGCTGATTCCGAATCTGCAATTTGTTTTGACCGCTCTCGATTTTTCAATTTTCTGTGATTTTTTTTTAATTTTAAATTTTTATACATTTTTAATGTTTTTTTGGCCTGCACCACCTCATGATCCGAACTCTGTCATTCTCGACCCAACCTGGTTGGACTTGGCATACTATGGCTTGCACCACCTCATGATCCGAACTCTGTCATTCTCGACCCAACCTGGTCGGACTTGGCATACTTTGGCCTGCACCACCTCATGATCCGAACTCTGCCATTCTCGACCCAAAATGGTCAGACCGTGCCTTGAAGACCTGAGTACCGGATAGGGCTGGGTTCCACCCAACCTGTACGGACATGGCATTCTTTGGGCACCACTAGCCGCCTTTCCAAAAAAAAATAAAAAAAATCGAAAAAATAGAGAGCGGTCAAAACAAATTGCATATTCGGAATCAGCATCAAATTCCAGTTATAATCGATATTTTCATTCTCGCTGAGCGGCTTCGCCGCTCAGCGAGACTTAAGCCAAACGTTTGTAGTGACGTCCGCGTACATCGGCTTCATGATAGCGGACGCCATCTTGGGTACCGGGTGGCTGTCATTGGAGATGATGTAAACGGAAGTCACTAGAAAACTTTATTTATAATTTTCACTAGAAGAACTGTGGCTACCCCTCACGACCCAACCTCTTTACGTTTGTAATAGGGGGTTAGCTTCCGTTATTAATTAAATTACGCTTGGCACTCTCGCTTCCCTGGCGCGCACAAGCCAACTTCAAAGTTGAATAATTAAAAAAAACGCATCAGCGAGCAGAATGTCATTCCTGTAAAACATTTTCAAATGTGTTCCTTTATTGATTATTGGCAACAAAATTGTGAAAATCGTTGACAACATTCAAGTAAAATTTGACCGTTTAATGTTGTCAACTATTTGAATAATTTTGTTGTCATAGATAGGTAATATGGTAGATTTCAAGATGTTTTAAAGGAATGACATTGTGCTTGCAAATGCTTAGTTTTCGAGTTCTCAAAATAAGTTCTACCATCTGTAGAAATTATCCATACCCCTACTTACAAATTGTATAATAATCCCTAATTAGCCAACCAGCTAGTAAAAATTGTCATATTAGGAACAAAAACATTCATTCCAATTTGCACCATTCATATAAATTTACCAAAAATATTTGAAACTATTACCTTGAATTACTCTTCTCAAAATTAATTTACCTGTTTAATTATTCTTCTACGGGACCTCAACGTGTCACGAAAGCTTTCAACAAAATTGTAGCACCATCATAAAATTCACGGATTGGAAACGTACTGATAAATTCGTACAAAATTTACACATGATGACAATTGTATATCTTACCTCCAATACTCAAATTCTTGTCATTATAAGGCAATTGCACCACAATGTTATCAAGAAGTACTTTTGTTTTGAACGGCGAAACGATTCTTCTGTTATCTGTTTTTGAAAATGGCGGCTACACACAATATGTTCGCACAAATTAGATTCCGTAATTGAACCTAAAATTTCACTTTCACTTGCTCTTGGGCACTCTATAAAATATGCATGATGATATTGGAAGTACTTGATATCAGGTTGATCTCTAGAATTATTTTCACATTCGATGAAAGAACATTTTTACATTCTATTTGAAGACGCCATTCTTGCAGACACCAACGCCGACGAGTTGTCTTGTTACTGGTCGCGTTGTTGTCGTACAAGTTGTCGTACAGCAGACTCGATATTGTCACATATTGTCGCCAGATAGCGCTACTCTGTTGATCTGTGTTGCTATTCGTTCTGGACCTGTGACGTCACCGTCCCCAGGGCTCTTTTAAGAAAAGACTTGAATGCTACTACCTTATTATGTGTACCGTGGGGTTGCCAGATTGTCTAAACTAAATTTCCCTGTTTGGTCGTCAAAAATTCCCTTTTTGACTGAAAATTTCCCTGTTTTGTAGACTTTGTAAACATACATACGTACATGCATACAATCCTAATCCTTTTATAGAGTATACCTGTTTCAGTGAATATCTCATTGATTTTTTCATTGAAGCATGTTGCTTTATCACTAATGAGTGAGATGATAGTCACAAATGGATCTTGAACAACATCTTTTGTAACAACCCTTGCCACCAATACAAAAAGCTTTATACTTCGTTTACCTATTTATTCATCCATTATCAATGAAAAATAATGATTCTTCAAGAGCCCATATGTATTATCACTCACTTCGCCTCCTAAAACATTCTTCACAATTGCATTTCACTTAGTCCTTCTATATTTGAAGCTTTTCTTCATCTCCGAAGCAGGACAATCTGCTTTCACAACTTGGACTAAATATTCAACCACAGAATATAGAAGATTATACTCATATTTGAATTGAATAAGTCTAATTTCACTTTCTTCTGCTCGTGCATTTTTCTTCGCTTACTGCCACTGTGCGTATCCAAAGCACTTCTTGTTTTTTCTAATTTCTATATTTTTTGCATTTTTCCTTACCCCATTGTTTTCAATTTCTGATTTGATAGCTTTTCCATATACATTACATACTTAACAATGAAAATATTGTGCCCCTTTTTCACTTCCACTGACCCACTTTTGGAATTTCATTTCAGCTTCCCTCAACTCTAAGTGGTTTTGAGTACGAATTAAACGTTTACGTATTACTTTTGATGGTGGCGTTTCATTCCCACTGCTATGACGGTAATTTACTTCAAAAATTTCAGGAATTCCGAAACGCAACATGTCAATTACCTTTCACTACAATCATTACAATGACTGTTAAGCAACTGTGATCTGCGTGAATCACGAGAAGTTGAAACTGGCGCTGCGCGGATGCGACGCAGTGGCGCCTTGACTGTTCGAAGTCAGTATGCACGCGTACAATGCGCGTATCAAAGTTCAAACATGTCTAATAAGAGTCGAAAACTATAAATATTAAGTAGCTTATCACGAAATGCTAAGTACTTATTCACTTACGAATAATTTTACATGAAAATGGGGCCTAATAACAAATTTTCCCTGTTTTCATACCGTTTTTGAATTTTTTTCCCTTTTTCCCTTTGGGACCCAAAATTTCCCTAAAGCAGGGAAATTTCCCTGCATCTGGCAACACTGCACGATGACTGACACGCAAATGGGAGCAAAGCGACAGTCAAGCCAACACCGTCAAGAGTGCCGAAAGAGAGCTAAAGAGAGCACGCATGCCCAAATATGGTGTTGCGGAACCGTGAGTGTGAGTGTCACTGACGAGAAAACTGATCATGTGAAAGGCCTTTAAGACGTTTTTCACTGGTGAACAGTCAGTGCGAGGGGGGGGGCGGGGACAATAGGAAGGAAGAGAAGAGAATTAGGGTTTGGCACAGAGTGTGCCAGAAGAGAAAAGAAGGGGGAGAGAAAAGGAAAGGGATAGCGGAAGAAGAAAAAAGCGTTAACGCATAATTAGGTGATCTTGTGCATAATGCTAAATTATACTGCTAATTATTTAAAATAATAAGGGAAAAGTATCCATCAGGGCTTTTTATGCTAGAAGTGATTCGTGCATTAAATTATGCCGCGTCTACTCTGCTCTATTGTATTTATTTTTCGTCGGTAGAGCGACAAAAGCCCTCGGCAAACGGAGTGAATTTAAATTTTAGCTGGGGCTGGGGGAAATTTATGCTCATCTACAAGTCCCTATATACATACTCTATATACATACTTATACATATATATGATTATTATTATGTTTTTATATTTAATTTTTTTTATTTGTTTTATTTATTTCTTATTTTTTTATATATGCATATACATATATTTTACATACAAATACACACATACATACCTAACACACGTGTACTCTTACATTTATCCCCACAACCACACACACACACACACGATACACATGCATGAATATAAGTATATTTACATTTTTTTTACATGTATACATTTCCACCCACACACACCCACACACGACACAATTGCACACATATATGTACATATACATTTTCCCGTACTTATACACCCACAAACATATACATACACACGTACACGATACGCATGCACACATATATGCATTTATGCATTTGTTATTATTATTACCTTTTTGGTTTTTATTTTATATTTTTTTTTCTTTATATTTCCTACATTACATTCTAGCTATCTAACTATCTAAACTATAAACATATACACTTTTCATATCTACACAGTAAGCACTACCCAAAATTTCATTGTTATGTTACCAGGCTATGATTTAGGTTTATCTAGTTCTTAATCCATATACAATCCAGTATCAACACATGTACATCACCTAGCACCTATAATTAGAGAATGAGTTTTCACCTATACACTATCCTATTTACGTGTGTTATCTATCCTCATCAACACATGAGCACACTATATTACACTAATTTTCACCTACCGTATATACCTATATATTTACATTTCAAGTTAATTGTTGTTCTCTACCTATTTACAATATAGCGCCAATGCACATCATACATTATATACACCTAGAGACAGTTTTGCAGACATGCACTTTACACTACTCGCATTTTTACAAATAGGCTATTGAAAATTTAGAGTGGTAAATAAACAGGAATTTAAGAACTTTTAAAGCAATGAAAAATAATTGATGAAGATTTTGTATAATTGATGAAAAATTTGTAAATAAGTGCGGTAGAAATGAAGTGAAATGTCTGGGGTTTCGGCTTCCCACCCATGGATGGGAAGACCATCCTACCGCTCGCCAAAACCCCAGAAAAACAAAAAATAAAAAATGTTAATGGAAGTATTTTTTGGTCTTCCCCCACTTCCTCCGAAGAGGATTAAGAATTTTAGATTTATTGTGGATATGTCTGTTGAATATCGATGGTTCAATTAAACTTTGTGGGGTTGGGGGCCATTGCAAGTAGCCTTGAGCTTTTGAATCTGGTGTTTTGTTTTGAGATAAGGTCAGGTGGGAAAGTTAGATTAGTATACAGATCGGGATCAAATTGCTGCATATAGTTCCAGATAATGTTTGCGTGCTCATGCAACAGTATGTTGATGGGAGGGGCCTTTGGTTGTATGTGCATGTATTCGGATGGTATTGCGTCTATTAGTGTGTTGCCTGTGATAAATCTGAGAGTTTTGTTTTGAACCTTTTGCAGTTTGGATATTGATGATGCTGATGCTGTGTGCAAGGGTATAACTGGGTATATGAGTGCCGATCTTACGTAGGCCATGTAGAGTTTTAATTTCGTTTTTGTAGACAGATGAGTGAAACGGAGAATTCTATTAAGGTTTTTGTACGCTATTGCTTGTCTAGTGGAAGCCTGAGATGATATGCCATGTGTCGTTATGTTTAGTCCTAAAACTTTGCCTCTATTTGTGTACGGAATTACTTGGTTGTTGATCATTACATCAAGAGTTTTCCTTCGACTGATTGGGATGATGGCAAATTTGCTGCTGTTGGTTAAGATTTTCCAATTATTTTCGAATGAGTTGATCTGTTCTATTGCTTCTTTGGCTCTTGCTGTTGCAAATCTTAGCGAATATTGTCCTGCTGTTATTTGGGTGATGTCATCTGCGAAACATATATAATCTGTATTTGGTAGTGAAGGAGGTAGATCGTGGGTGTAGAAGCTGTAAAGTGTGGGGACAAACATGCTCCTTGGGGTACGCCGGTGTGCAATGCGAATTTGGGTCCTATGTAGTTTGCTATTCTTATTGCCGCTGTTCTATTGCTCAAGTAGTTGCTTAGAGTCCGTAAAAATAGAGGGGGGAGATTTATTTGTGATAGTTTGAAGATCAAGCCAGAATGCCACACCTTGTCAAAAGCTTTTTTAACGTCTCTTAAACAAATGTCTATTATACACTTTTGTGCTAGTTTGATTGATATTGATTCATGCAATGTTGTTAGGGCCATGTGAGTTCCTCGGTTACATCTGAATCCATGTTGCCGGCTGTTGAAAAGGTTGTGAAATGTGAGAAAATTTGTCAATCTGTTGTTTAGAATTTTGTCCAGTAATTTTCCTTGTACATCTAGGAGGGAGATCGGCCTATAATTCTGCACTGATTTTATGGATAAATTTGGTTATGGTTTAAAAATCATTGTTGCATGTTTTAAGTTGTCGGGGAAATAGCCTGCAGATATAGACATGTTGAAGATGTAAATGAGAAAATGTATCATGTTTTTTGGCAGGTTTTTCAGTGGCAGAGTGGTAATGCCTGTTATTTCTGGTGCTTTCTGCTTGAATGTTCTTAGCGCGTGCAGTAGCTCTTCATATGATATAGGAGGAAAATGAACTGGATCCAGTCTGTTAATATTTCCTGTTCTGTAAGGGACAATCGAATGTGCTATATTGTTTTTGTGATTATTTACTGCTTCAATATGTTCTCTGTCAAAAAATGGTTCGTCCTGCCCGGTAAATATTTTCTCCCAATGCTCTCTGAAAATAGGTTCTTTTTCTTGTGGTGTGTGTGTGTTTGAATAGCATTGTTTTCTATACATGGAACTAATTGTTTTGAGTTATTGCCCATCATCCTCTTGCAGGATGACCAGAATGCCTTCGGGTCCTCCAGCAGTTCAAGGTTCTTAATCAGTTCCTTCCAAGTTTCATGATATTTTCTTTTGTATATTTCCTGTAGTTTGGTTTTAATTGCGGTCAGGTGTCTATTGAGTTCTATGGAAGGGCCGTATGTGTAAACATATTGCATTGTTTGCTGGTATTTTGCTTTTAATTGGAGGGTTTCATGAGTTGGTTTGATTCCTGGTATGATTCTGTGAGTGATAAGTGGAACCGTTGCTCTGGTGGCGTCCAATACGTGTTTTGTCCACATTTCCAAATATTGATCTATTTCTTTAAGCGTAGGGTCCTGTTTTAAATGGGGTGTGGCTGTTGAAAGTATCAGTCGGTAGGCTTTCCAATCTGCTTTATGAAAATGTCTTCTAGGTTTTATAGGAATTTGTATTGGATTTGCCGATATTGTTGCTATTATGGGAATGTGATCTGATGGAGTGATTGGTCCAGGTTTTAGAAAGATATTGTAGTAAGCTTGTTTGTTCTGTAGGGCTATATCTGGTGAGGAGGCGCTATTTTGAGTTATTCTAGTGGGAAAATATGGTCCAACTTATGTGCATTTGTGTCTGGTGATTAGATAGTAGAGATGTTTCCCCCTGTTATTCCAGCTTATGTATCCTTTTATACTGTGTGCTGCATTGATGTCTCCAAGAAAGTAAGTTGGATTAGGTCTGTTAAAAAGCGTGTGAAAGTCTATGAAATGCAGGTAGTCCGTTCTGGGGGGTGTGTAAGTAGTGCCTATAGTGATTGGTCCTTGAAGCGTGCCTATTGTTACTGCTATCATGTCTGAATGAAAATTATCGTGGAGTCTGTTTGAAATGTTTTTCTTGAGAGCTATTGCGGTGCCTGCGTGATTTTCGTTCAACTTATTTGAGTAGAATGTATTGTAATTGAAGATCTTGAGGGGTTGGTTGTTTGTGAGGCAGTGACTACTGATGAGTATTATGTCTGGGTCTAGCGTGTTTTATTTGTTGGATAGAGTGATTCTATTGGTATTCCAAGATTGTACGTTGTGTTGAATTATTGTTATTTTCTTCAAATTCATTTTTGAGCAATTAATTTTTTGGGTTTTTTGGTGGCTGCTATTAGTGAATGGTGTCTTGGAAGATTTATGAAGTCTTCGTGAGGGATGATGCTTATTTTAGTTCTTGTGAATTGTACCCTGTGTTGTGTCTTATGTATTCCAGTAATGTTTGCGATCTCATGTCTTGAACTGTAAATTTTAATCTTTTATCATTTTCTTTTCTATTGAGTTCCTGGATGTACCATTCTGTCGGGGGATTTTCTGGGATTGGTGAGTTATCGATGAAATTTCTGTAGAGTTTGATCTGAAAGTTGTGCTTGTTGTCTAGTACTATGCTTGAATTTCCCATGTCGTCACTGATCTTACGCTTTGTTCTCGCCTCCGTGTCCATGGCCTCCTCCATATGCTCCTGCTAATATTCCAGAGACACATCCACCTTTTTTTCCTGGTCATTTTCCGTTTCCTGTGGTGTTGTTTCTGATTTATAGTGGAAATTAAAAATTGCGGCTGAGTTACGGTCTAGAAAAGTGGTATCGATGTTGAAGTTCATTTTCAGGGATTGTGAAAGAAGGTCGTCAAATTTCAGTGTTCTTTTGAGTGCTGCTATATGTGCTTCCAAGATGATTACTGTATTTTTAATATGTGTTTGTGATGTTAGTGTGAGGGTATGTTCCGGGGGGTTTGTTTCTAGTATTGCGTGCTTTGCAATTTCAGCATAGGTGTTTTGAGTATGTTGGTGATGCTCCTGTTTTTCATTTTTGATTTTTTGTTTGACTACATTTTTTCTGTACGGGCAACTGGATGCCAATGTTCTATGTGGTCCATTACAGTTGAGGCATTGCTTGATTGTACTTGTACATTGATCGTAAATGTGTTCTTGAGAGGAGCATTCTGAGCAGTATTGAGTTGATGGGTGCATTTGTTTGTTGGATGATCTTCAAATTTATAGCATTTATAACAGATAAGGATGTGTGTATATTTCTCTCCTTCACATTGATAGGGTGTAATTTTCGTGTGGAACATATGAACACCGTCTCGGAGGATCCTTTGTGCAGTAGTGGTGTCAGAAGTTATCAGTTTGATCAGATGGGTGTATTGTTTTATTTTTTACTATTTCCGTTACTGATGGCCATGAATTTTGTAGTTGGATTTCTGCTTTTATTTCTTCTGCAGGGCTTGAGCCTATTTCGCTATCTATTTGTCTAACAAAAATGGTTCTTTTAGCTCATAGGTCCGGGGGAATAGCTGGAATGATATTCAGTTTTTGAAATGCATTGATTGCTTTGCTAGAGGTTAATTTGTCAACTGAAGAGGCATCATCTGTTACTGCATAGAAACCGGTTTTGGTGGGAGTCAGTCGAATAAGGGGAGCATTGAGGTCTTTAAAGGTTGTTTCGAAAATTTTTGTTTTGTCCACTGGCTTTGCATTGTCGATAAGTTTAAGTTGTACTCTGTATGTTGGTGATTTTGTTCTAAGTGCAGCACTGGTTGCGGCACTGCTTGAAGTTGGCAGTATGAGCAGCGTAGGTGGAAGGTTACTAGGGTTTAAGGGGAGGGACCCCGGAATAGTATTCCTAGTTTTAGAAGCTGAACGACGGTTTAGAAGAAGAGGTGCTCTGGGGGTTTGGCTACCCGAGCCTCCCCGCCCAGCACCAGCTCCCCTCCCCCGATCTGGGGGAGGCATATCGGAAAAAGCCTAGCCCTACCCTTATTATATTTGCAATACAAATATACAGTATTATAATACAATATATACAACTCACGACCACACAATCAGGAACTAACTTATGGGCACACCTAGCAACGGTTCTACTGAGTGAGATATCATTTCCATAACTGGCGAAATCCAGATTAGATATGTTAAACTGTACAGTACTGATACATTAAACTATACAATGCTAATACCCTAAACTGTACAATACTAATACATTAAACTATACAATACTAATACACCTAACTATGCAATATCAATACAGTAAACTATACACATCAATACAGCAAACTATACAATATCAATACATTTAAACAAGTATGCACAAGATCAAAGGATGGAATGACGGAGAAAAATGAAAGAGGCAATAGTTGGAAAAAATTCTCACCTCTGGCCCGGAGGGGTTGCCCCGGGGCCGGTGGTCAAAAACCACACTCCGTCTTCCGACTAAACTTTCTCTTAAGCTTTCGAAACAGAAAGAATAGAAAAAATAGGGAGCTGAAGACTGTATTACTTTTATGCACTTTTATCGCACAGAGAAAAGTCTCCAACCATCCACGGCGCATTTACGAGGGAACTCCTCAGTGCGACGCGAAGGCGCCCGACCAAGGGAACCCGTCGCAGGCCCGAACGAAGCTCGCTCGCTAGCGCATTGCTGGAACTGGGGTGGCGCTCAGAGCTGCACAAATGCTAAGCAAACTGGGCAAAGTTGGCGCTGGAGCTCAAGCACACCGTGCTTCAGGTGCGTCGTTTCATGGCGAAAATTTCCATTCGTACTATAGGTACCGCGCTTCTCCGTTATCTATCGCAACCAGCTCGAGCTTCATCATCATCATGACCGGATGTGGAAAGGCTGGCAAGGGCCTCGGAAAGGGGGGAGCCCAGCGTCATCGCAAGGTTTTGCGTGATAACATCCAGGGCATCACCAAGCCCGCAATTCGTCATCTGGCTCGCCGTAGAGGTGTCAAGCGTATCTCTGGTCTCATCTATGAAGAGACTCGCGGGGTGCTCAAGGTATTCCTCGAGAATGTCATCCGTGACGCCGTCACCTACACCGAGCACGCCAAGAAGAAGACCGTCACTGCCATGGACGTTGTCTACGCCCTCAAGAGACAAGAACGTACCCTCTATGGATTTAGAGGTTAAGTCTCTTGACTCTCACAAAATATTCGTAAGAGTCGGTGCCCGACCAACGGGTAATTCACAGACTCGGACCTCTCGAGGTCCACAAAATCCTCTCGGAAAAGGTGTTCACACTCAGTCCCTCCAGTACAGTGTATTCATTTAGGGATTGCTTCACTTGTCAAGCATCGCATTTTTACTGTAGAGAGAGCGCGCCGGTGCTTTGAATGCCATTTTTTTCTTATCTCCACACCCAAGCCCGTCGTTGCAGCTGGAATAGCGAATTCAATGTGTGTGTTCGATGATGTCCCGACGGGAGCAATTGAACTCCCGATAGGAAACAAACGCTTTCACTCTTTCCGAAGCGGTCATTGCTTGCAGATTAGGCCTTGCTGCAATTGGCTGTCCTACTGCACACGATGCACACGCTATAGATTCCAACATGGCAGGCAGTCACAGCGAATTGCTGAGAACGCAGCGAGTGACCGACCGACCCCTTTCGTCAAGTCCAAGCGGCTTCCGTCCAATTTCGTAGGTCACGAAAAATGTCTTTTTCGCTGAAATTCAGCTCGAGAAACGATACATGAGGTGGCAGGGTGCCGCCGCTGAAGACCGTTGAAGCATGGTGTCGCTGCGTCGGTTACGTGATGTAAACGCGTCCTGGACTATTTACTTTCTTTCTTCGTTTCTATCACGAATCACCGAAATTATTCAACCCTTGCCTAACCTACCCGGAAATTTTACACATGACACTCAATCCTGACCCTGATTTTGCTGGAGGTCCCGAATCTTTCGCGCCATGCGTGACACGCGATCAAACAACGCCCCTGAATTGTTTCGCGCGCCTATAGTCAAATAATTTCGCATTGGCTCGGCTCAAGCCTCGCGAGCTTCAATTGAATTACCAAAATTTGCACACGGTAATTCGAATGAGCATCGATAAATGATACCACAACTAGATGAGGATGAACGTTATATTGCAATAGCTGGCGACGAGCGACACTACTGCCACCACAACTGCACATGTTATCTGCCTTGACGGACTTGCTCTCCCTCCTGGGAAGGGAAGCAAAATATTTGCGCACTTTGCTGCAACACATCCTCGTCGTCGCAGTAGCTAGCGCAACTCTTGAGTCGGCTGCTGATGCTCGACGTTCACAACGTCTCCAAAGCACAGCAGCACTTGGTGGTGTAGTCGCAAGTCTTATCTTACAGCAGCTGCCGAATAAGAAGAAAAAGAAAAAAACGGGCGCCGCCAATGTTCTGATGACAGACAAGCGAACAATGCCTATCGAGTGTTGCTCGGACCAAATTCGCATGACAATTAATGACAGTAATACAAACGTGCTCATAACAAATGAGACAGACTTTGAAATATCTTTCCCGAACACGGATGTGGCTCTTAGAAGAGCCTTGTTTGGAAGGAAGCGCTTTCGAGAGAGGGCAGTTTACTTCTTCGGTTTTCTTTGGCAAGAGAACTGCCTGGATGTTGGGCAGAACACCTCCCTGGGTGGTCACTCCCGAAAGAAGCTTGTTCAATTCTTCGTCGTTACGGATAGCGAGCTGCAAGTGACGAGGAATGATTCGGGTCTTCTTGTTGTCGCGGGCAGCGTTTCCAGCTTGCTCAAGAACTTAAGCGGCGAGCTATTCTATGACTGCCGCCAAGTACACGGGAGCTCCGGCTCCTACACGCTCAGCGTAGTTGCCTTTGCGCAAGAGACGGTGGATCCTTCCTACGGGGAACTGAAGTCCAGCCCAAGAAGAGCGCGACTTCGACTTTCCCTTAACCCTATCCGTGCCCAAATTTTTACGTGCGCCTGAGCGCCAAGGTGAGACGATTTCGTACCACCCTCGAAATAGTTTGATAACTTTTTTGTTAGCTTGTTGATGCAGGTCATTTTTTCCCAAATTAATATATGACTATTTGTCATTATATTACAGTTAAGTTCTTTTTGTGAAAGTAGTTAATACATTGTTTGAAGAACAATATATAAAATAATGTCGACCAGCCCCCTGCAGCAGTTCCGTGAACAGGGCAGACGCAGTTGTCGTACTCTGTAGCAGCTGCTGCGTGCAGGCTGCACGCCAGTTCATTGCAGTAGTATAAAAGTTGCATAAAGGCTAACGATTCCAGAAACCCGTATTTGAATGTCAGGACGTAAAACTTTCTATGGTCAAGCTGTTTCTGAAGTACAAGGGATAACCAAACAACATATTTTACATTATTGTATAAGTATATTGGGGTCCACCTCCATAAAGTTTTCCGTTATACAGTTTTATATCACAACAAAATATACGAATGCACGAAAGTTTATTCCATCTAACCTAAATAAACAATCTGCAATTGAAAAAGAACAAAATATATTGAACCTTACTACACTATGCAGTCAAAACAATTATTGCAACCTCATATGTAAATAGTAGGTACGTAAAGCTGTCCGCTCTACATCTACCTATCACAAAGCCGAAGTAAATGCACAAAACTCACTTTATCTAATAGCAATTGCCTTGCCTACCTACTTGAAACAAAATAACACAATGCACATAGCCTTTCTTTACTTTGTAGTAAAAAAATTTCTCTACGTTTCATTAGTAATACAGTGCATAAAGTTTTCGGGTCTCTCGTACATTTCTACCACCTCTCCTCGTGATATCACAATGGTCACAAAAACGAGTGCAATTTTATATCCTCTATTCTAAGAAAGCTACTTGAAGTAGAGAGACATGATTAAAATATTAATATACTTTATTGGTTCAACTATAATTTTCAAACGGTCACTGGTGTTTTATTTTAGAGCCAAAATATTCTGACTTCGCCCAGAATACACTTTCGTACTATTCCTGGACACATGAACTGCAGTAAAGATGTTTGATGTGCCTTTTGCAAACACCTTTTCCACACTTTGAACATTGAAACGGACATAGCCCAATGTGAGCTCGTTTCTTTTTGAATTCAGGTCCATATATATGTTGCAGGCATGTGTTGCATCTAATTTTCGAGTCAGGGCGAAGAGGAAACACTCTGTCTGGGGTTTGGGCTGGAGTTGGTTTCTCATCCAAAACAAGTTGAATTTTTTTGTTCGTTTTTTCATGAATACCTTGAAGAGATTTTCTCCGACCTTGGTGTTCTTTCACCAACTCCATGACCAAATCCTAGCCAAAGCGGAAAAATGAAATCTTTCGAGGCTCAAAATTATTATTGAGAGCGTATATTGTTTGTGCATTTACACGCATAGTAACGAGCATGTAAGCGAACGCTGCTAGAGTCCATCGTTTTGACTTTGTGTTCACGGTGTATGACCCGATTCTCTGGTCTACAATGTCAGTGCCTCCCTTACTGAAGTCGTAGAATTTGAGAATAGCTGGCTTTTTCTTCCCATCGTCTTTTGTTGTTCCAAGCAATGGTGGCATTGAACTGAGATGCAACACGTTTTTCATGCCATTACTTTTAGTGCGCACAACATAGTAATGAAGAGACATCTTCCTTTCCTGCGTTTCCCAGAAGACTTCGTAGGAATTTACTTCCCGCCCAGTCAATGCCTTCACTTCATTTGGGAGACCTTTCTTGTTTGCCATTAGAGTTCCAACAGCAGTTATGTTCCTTGCTATAGCCACCGGAAAAGCTCGATACTCGTATAAAGATGATCCATTGTAATATTTCGACCGCTGAGATCAACTTTTCCTGCAAGACCCAACCCAAGCGACTGCACGGTGGGAATAATGCCAGGTGTATAGTAAGGACCCTCATTTTCAGTAGGCCCTCCTGCATACACAACGGCTCGGAATGTAAACGGGTAACTGACACCGTTTATGGACTTGAACAGCAGCCCATACTTCTCAGGCTTAGTGCTGTTATATTGGTTGAAGGAAATTTGATTCCTGCATCCATACAGTGTTTCGTCTAGAGCAAGATACTCATCAGGCTGTAACACGCTACTGCATCTGTAGTTGAAAGCTTTAAATATTTTGCGAAATGCAGCAAATCGGTCAGTTTTGAAGCGTAGCTGGCGAGTGTCCGGGTCGTCAAAGGAAATGTGTTGGTGCAAGAAAGTAAACCTGTGTGCCGTCATTGTTGCACCAAACACCGGGTGCCCAATTTTATCCATAAATAAGATTTTATAGTCCAAATGATTCTGTGACAAAAGCCCTCTGACATACACCAACCCAATGAACGCTTGTATTTCCGTGGTATCTGTTTTCTTAGCGTGAGTAGGTAATTTCTCTCTGTAGTTTGCATTGTTTGTCAGGGTTTTTTCAATGTTGCTGTTGGTGTGTCGAACAATTTCAGCAACCATTCCTTCAGTCAAGAAAAGATTCCAAGCGCTGATCGGGGTATCCGCAGCGGTGCCGTCGTTGATAGTGCCACCTTTGGTTCGCATAACATTTTCAGTAGCTTGCCTCCCAACTGGTGGACAAGGCTGTAGATTTGTCCATTCAAATGTCACGTTTGGTTTAGTTTTATTGCCTTTTTCTATTACAGAACAATATTGTTTTGCATCATCAGGCTCTGAATATGGAGTGTAATTTTCAATTTTCAGGCTCTCATCGAGGTGATTTACTAACCTTTGATACGTAAGCGATTTTCGATGACGAACATTTTCAGTGGCAATTGCACTGCTCTTGTCATCGCTGCTACTTGCGCTAATTTCGTCCTGCACGTCCAGATCCCGTGTACTTGCATCAGTACCCAAAACTCTGTCGACAGTTTCTTCATTTTCAGACTCACTGTTGTTTTCTAGCAGAAGTTTTAAAATTTCTTCTCGGTTAGACGCTTACGCGATCGTGAAGCCATGGAACAGACAGGAGCAAACGACGTCACGACCTCACTCCTTGCTAGCGTGCGTGCCACTGCAGCAGCAGCAGCAGCGCTGCATTGCACACCCAACTGTCAGACGTGCAATCTCAACAGCGTTCAACCTGCCATTCTAATGATCTCTTTTTTGAAATCATTCATATTCAACATGTTGCGCGTTCCACTGAATGATAAATTCATGCTCATATTGTGCATAAGAATGTTTTAGGAAAAGTCACTGAAACTTGGGCACAGAAACTCGAAGTTACAAAAATGCCTTTCGATATAAGGTAGGGTGGTACCATTTGATCTCACCTACGACCGGATAGGGTTAAATTTGCCTCCCTTACCGCAGCCGGACATGATGAGTAGTAGAGTCGTACGTACGCAAACAACTTTCGAACAAGCAGCGCTTACGCTATAGAGTACGATTATGCGCGGCCAGCCCTCCATCACGCGAATATATACGTTCAGAGAGCACCGCTGTCCCAAGCTCGCTCTCTCATTGGTCAAGCGGCTGGGCTAGCTGAGCCAGTGGCCTGCGCTCCGAGAGCTAAGAAGCTCCATGTGAGCCCTTCTCGGTTTACTCATAAGCAGCGCCGAAAGTCGCGGAAAATCGTGTAACCTCATGATCATCGTGATTGTAACAGCTTTACTACTTCCGGATATTCACTTCGCTCTGCTTGGAGAGTGGAATTGGCCAGCTTTGGTGCTCAAAGAGACAGAGGGTAATATTTTCGTTTCAACCCAATTGGCTGATCTTGTGGAGCGCGACTGGGGGCGTCAGCCCCTGGGGGTAAGAGAGCCTTTCTTTATTTTGTGTTTTTCTTTTCTATTTTTTCTCTTGTATTGGCACAGCTCGTTTGTATGACCCAACTCGCCGCACGGGAGAGGCCCCCTTGGTCGAGCGGTTCCACCCGATTTCCAAGGGGACTCTCCCAAACCGGTCCCACCTTGCAATCACTACCGGAAACTCAATACTACAAAAAACCGTAAACATCCACCTATCGGGTCCAACTCAAAAGAATTGATCCACAACTAAGGGTAGAAAGACAGAAAGTATTCCAAATAGCGTTTTCAGAACTGGATGCACCACTGATTCGACTAACAGACACAACACTTGGATTCTACGCAGTCACCGATGACCCAGGGGCAATAGACAAACTGACATCAACAAAGGCACAGGAGGCCCTCAGAAAAATAAACCTACAACCCATAATACCACGTGACCTTAGAGCAAAAAGATCTATATTTGTAGGGGAAATCGACAAATACATTGGAGAGAAACCATCTGCTGAAATCAAACAAGAAATACAAAGGCTACAACCATGGTTCCGAATATCAGAAGTCATAAAGATTAAAGATTACACACGTAATCAAAATAATCACCACAGACACAACCATAACCCAGAAAGTACTACGCGACGGATTCCTCATGTTCAATACAAAAAAAACACCTCACCAATGCCAACAGTGAAATTTACTCACGTTCTCATATGTTATAAATGCTATAAACTGGAAGACCACGCAACCCATCAGTGCCAAAGTGACACCGCAGTCTGCTCATAATGTGGAGATTCCGGCCACCCATACACACAATGGCAAAATAGCTACAAAAAATGTCTAAACTGTTCAGGTTCTCATAGAACCCTCGAAGCTGCATGCCCTGTGCGGGAAAAAGCCATAAAAGACCAGGAAGAGAGAACTACAAAACAGGAACAAGAAAAAAACCAACAAACTTACTCTCAAATTGCCACAACAGAAATCAAAGAATCAGCAGTACCTAAACACAGCCTCACCCTGACCAACAATATCGAAATCAAACTTTTAGCCCTGATATTAGAAGCTCACATTGCAAGTCTGGCAGGAAAAGAAGGATTCGCAGCACTGCTTTCCAGAAACCTAAAACTCAACTACAACATAGATGCCAAATTCGAAGACCGAGATTCAAACGCAATTTTCAACTTTTTCTACTCTCACACATCGAATCAGGAATTTCATATGGACCAACAAAGCCAAGAAACATCAAACAGTGACACCAACTCAGAAACTGACATAGAAGAGGAAATGGAATAAGAAGTTGAAGATGACCAAACCAGACCAAAAATTCAACCACAAAATTCGAGCCAAATTCCACCCCAACCACAGTCCGAAACACCATCAGAGCCAATTTTAACAGAGCAAGACCTATAAGATACAGAACTACCAGCAGACCATAGGATTAAAAGAAAAATAAGTGACCAAGGAGTACTACCAGAAAGAGATGGAGAACATTCAGAACCGAGACTCATTCCAATTCAAATTTACCGTAGCGCCACTGATAGACTGCCAGTCCCTCCGAACCCTTCCCAAAAATGGTTCATTAACGAGCTGAACAAAAAAGAATTCGGACTGAAATTCACTGTGCAAGACACTGACTCAAGAAAAATTATCGAAAAGATAAAAAGTGATAGACTAAAGTTAACAGGAACAAAAATTCACGCTCTAAATCATGAAAAATACACCAGACTCCCTAAACACTCAACTACAAGCACAGCAAAGAAATCAAAGCCGTAACTATGGAACAGTTTCAAGAACGAGGATGGATAAACCTAACCAGAGGGGGACAAAACAAACAAACGATCGTACAGCACAATGTGAGGAACTGGAACGCACATAAAATAGCACTGTCCAACATCTATAACAAAATTGATCCAGATATTATTCTAATAAACGAACACTCAGTCACGGACACAAATATCATAATATTCAATTATAACACTTTTACAATAAACGTTAAAGCAGAACCAAATGCGGGAGCAGCCATTGCAATCAAGAAAAACATAGCATTCAGACTTGTAGACAACTTTGAATCGGATATGATAGCAATAACGATACACACAGCTCAAGGACCTATAACAATAGCAACAGCAAACATTCCTCCGAGAACCAATCACATAAACTACATAAATTACAATAGAATTTAAACTTTAATCATCCAGTGTATTTGATCGCAGATCTCAACGCCAAACACGCAAACCTTGGACACAGTTATGCAAAAAACAGAGGCATTGCACTAAACAGACTCATGACTCAGGGCAAATGCATGCACATAGGTCCATACTTTCCAACCTTCATTTCACACAATTCCAGCACAGCAACAGATATAGCTCTGATAAATCGCCACGCATATCACAACATAGAATTAAAACCAGGCCCACACACTCCCTCTGACCATATACCAATTATTGCAACCATTTCCGCCAGCCCGTTACAAATTCCAATTAGGCCGAGGAAATCATTCCACTTTGCAAATTGGCAACAATACAAAGAAAGCTTAGCAAATATCACAGTACCTGTAAAACCAAATTCTACATTAGAAGAAATAGACAGCTATCTAGACCAATGGACATCAGAAGGGCAAAGAGCTACAAATCTCGCTGTACCTACCATTAAACACAGAATTATACCCGGCATAAGACAAATTCATGAAATTCGACTCCTCCAAATACAGCTGGAAAACACAGTTCAGTATATTCAAGCAGTCGGCCCAAACCCAATCCTATACTCTGGCATGCTCCAACTTCGAAGACAAATTAACCAAAAATACAGAGCTGCCTTCAACCACACTTGGAACCAAATTATTAGAAACTTGAATATAGAAAAAGACCCTAAGAAATTTTGGTAACTACTAAGAGAATGAGGGGACCAAACACCAAACAATAAATATATTCCATACATAATATACGAAGGTACACAGCTCCATACTTCGAAAGAAAAATAACCCCATTTTAGACAACATTGGCAACAGGTATTCACGGACGAAGATAATGAAAATTTCAATCATGATCACATCGAAGAAATAGAATCATGCGTGTCAAATAACCACAACGAAATTATTCCATACCATACAGGTGACATCAACGGATTCCACAACTTGCGATTTCCACCCATAACAATAGACGAATTAAATAGAACCTTGAGAACATTCAAACAGCGAGCCCCAGGACCCAAAGGGATAACCACCATACAGATCAAGAATCTTCCAGACAATATGAAACAATATCTAATCTACATTTTCAACCAAGCAATATCGGCTGGATACTTTCCAGACAAATTAAAATTAGCCACAATGATCTTCCTGCCGAAACCCAATACATCCCAAAATCATGTACAAAACTACAGACCTATTTCACTTCTGGATGTCCATGGCAAAATACTCGATAAAATACTAAACAATAGACTCTATGAAGAACTGCTGCAACAAGACAAACTTCACCCAAAACAACACGGATTTAGAAAGGATAGAGGAACTCATACCGCACTAGCAAAACTACTCGAATCAATAGCAATACATCTGGGAAACAAATATAAGACAGATATAGTAATGAGAGACATCTCAAAAGCATTTGACAAAGTTTGGACAGTGGGCCTGAAATACAAAACCATGCAACTTGACCTTCCTACAATATTTAATAAAACACTGAGCGATTTCATCACAGACAGAACAGTTCAAATCCACATTGGCAATTACATAGGCCCTGAATTTTAAATACAAACCGGTGTTCCCCAAGGATCATGTCTGTCTCCAACTCTGTTTGCATTCTACACTCACGATATTACAAACCCCATTCCAAACAGCGACTTCATTAGCTATGCAGACCATATCACTCAAATTATAGTAGTACCAAACAACAGCAATTATCTAGCTCGCGCCACTGGAAGAGCTATTGAACAAATAAACGCTTTTGAAAACAAATGGAAAATCAGAACCAATATAAAAAATTTACAATAGTTCCCATTAGCAGAAGGAGAAAGGGAGACGTAATAGTTGATGAAATGTACTTCCCATATAGCACCAAAGGAAAGGTTCTAGGGCTTACCATAAGCACAACAGGATACAAACCACACATAGTAACAAGGCAACAAATGGCAAGACGACACCTACAGAAGCTTTACAGATTCTATGTCTTAACAAAAGAAAACAAAGGCAAACTGTACTTAGCAATAGTACCCAATTAAAAATTAAGGACGTGTCGCCGATGTGGGAAGGCCGTGCATGCGCGTAGCTAGAGCCGTCGCGTCGATGCGGCACGTCCGCCGCGACGGCGAAACCGCCGCTTTAAGGTCGTGTCACACGACCACTACACGTCGACGGCCGTTCGCGACGCACGTCCTTAGCGCGTCCCTGCACGACTCTACACGTCTCTCATCGGACGCGACGCGTCGATGCTGCGTATGTGGCCGTCCCCAAATTTCGAGTTAAAAAAAAACGGCTCTCGGCTGCGCCCAGCTGATTATTCGTCGTCTGCATAGCCATTACACTCACACGCACATATGCCCATATTGCATAAGTGCGTATTTACGCGTGAGCGTGATGACTATGCAGAGACGACAATATCAGCTGAGCGCCGCCGAGAGCTTTTTATATACTTGAAGATATGTTCACTTATCCACACATATATATGCACACATGTGCACGCATAAGTTTGTACAAGCGCAGGCAAATAAAAAAAAAATTATTCGAATGAGGCACTGAATTTCTGCAATCATTACCAGACTTTCAATGTGACTTCTATTCGAATGACAACTGTTGTTCGATTAGAGTATATTTTTCTGTCCCAGCTCTCATATTCGTTTTCCGCGAGAGCATATGTTTTCCGCGCTTTTTCGGTTTGACACTTCAATACTAAAAACGCAGAAAACGTAACCTTGTATTTAAAATAACTTTTGTTGGGCGTGAGCAAGAGAAACGTTTTAAATTGTGTATTCTGGAACAAGCGTTTAATAAGCGAGGGATGAAAAAAAATGAAGTAAACAACTCGTTTAACAATGTTCTTTATAAGCAGCCAATCAAATGGATCAATGCCATTGAAGGAATAAAACACCAAATAAACATCAAAAAAGATTCCCCTAAACATACACGTTGAGTTCTAAGTGACGACGAAATATTTCTCAATGAACTATATTATATCGCGTGTAATATTGTGTTACTTGTGTATTTTGCAAATAAGTAGCTATCTTAACGGAAGAACAATATATGTTTGATAAAATTTCCGCTTCCGTCTCAACCTTGGCTTTACTGCCACGGTTTTCCAGTAAATGACCATTCGATTTTTGATTTATAATCCAGAAATCTCTGAGCACTAGATTTCAACGACTGAATTTTTCATGCGAAATAGATTGAAAGTGATGGCCTATAGAAAAACTTGATTGTGCTATGCACGTTTCCTTTTCTCATTATGTTCCCTCTCATGTTTATATGTTCATGAATATTTTTCCACTTTTGGGGCTGAGTGCATGTGGCATGCCGGCTGTATTTTCTTCGACTGCAACAAGCTCTGGATTGGTGTCTTCGTTGCTATCGCCTTCTGGGATCCGAGAGCTCGACGGTCTTTTCCCTCGGTAGCCGTCCCAGTCAGAGGGTCCTGAATGGAAAAAGATGAATCATTTAAATACCCATGACATTGTTTGAGTCCACTATGAGTTTAACTGACTATAATTGTGAGGAAAATATCTTCTATTTAAAACTTATACACAAGAAATAGCTGAGGATAGTTTGCTTACTCTCAGGTATAAATACTTACAAGAAAGTACAAAAATCAAGAAATCATACCATAACCTAGTTTCCTCGTCTGTTAACTATTACAAATTAGTTGTTTTTATGGTCTAAATAGGTAGCTAGTTCACTAATGCTCATCAAATACCTATCATTTTGCGATTTATTTTACGCTAGGATTACAGAACCGAAGGGTGAATATTCGACTCAGAATCATGAAATATTTGAATATCTGATTTGGACTCCACCTCTGAATTCCTACTCCACAAAATTCTTCACATTTCTTCATACTTCATTCGACTCCTGCTTCCCTTTAAAATATCCAACTTGTACAAACCGACTCCGCAGCCTTATTTGTACCAATGAATTCCCACACGAGTGACACGTTTAAACAGCATGAATGTTTTAGTAGGTTACAATGAGCCAATTTTCGTTGGAATACCAGTAATGTATGTACCTTTTAACGCTTTCTGAATGGCGGCTTTTACAGCGCTGCGAGGTGTCTGTTGGAACTCTGGAATTTTTGATATGGAACCTGGTTGGATTGACAATATAATGGATTAGTCTAGATTAAGCACTCGACATTATTTTGTGTTTATGTATACACGATTAGATTTAGTATAAACAAGACTTATTTATCGTATTATTTTGCATCAGGGTATTTATTCATTTTGTGCTTAGATGATTTTCACGGAAATCATACTTAATTTCAATCGCCTTGCAGGCTGCACTGTCGGCAAACTTTAATTTCGTACGTTGCCTCTTTGCTCCCAGCCCCGTCATGGAGAATTCGTTGGCAAATTCTCGCGACAGCAGCAATTTCATCATAGAAATTGTTGTCCGTGTGAGGTTTACTTCCTTTGCCGCGACCAGATAAGGAACCTTGGGTTTGAAAAAAGGCGATTCAACAATGATTTATAATATAGCTACCTCTCGAATCGTTCAAGACAAACGACTATTGATGTTCGGTACGAAAACAAAGATACAAACAATAGGTATACATTCATTGCCATTGAGGGTATTATGAATAAAAGACTTACCAGGTCGCTTCTTTGTAGTATTTCATTTAGTTCTTCGTCATTATTTGCAGGTGCAAATCCTCGAGACACGGCTGGCGGTTGTGCAGGCTTATCGCTTCGATTTTCTTTGAGAATTAAGTTATTTTCTACGATGAGACTCTCGATTCGGGCGAGCCTAGTATGAATGGCTTCCAGTTCTTCTGAAGATGGGCTTGGTTTTGGTGAAGAAACGCATCTGACAATGAAAAGGAATGCACGTTAAAATATCAAATCACACGTACTAATTTCAAAATTTCACAGGTTAGATAAAATTTAGACAAACAGTTTATAGTTTCTTGTATCAGTTATTCACAATGCTAATTTAACTAATTATATTATTTCATAGTATTTAGTTCATAAGCTATTTTATGTCTAATATACCCCAGATGGTACGACAGATGACCGTGTATTTTAAATTGTTTTTCTCAATCATAAATGTGATTCATGTAGCTATTTAAATTCACTACTCGGCACGTCTAAGAACGTACATACCGATTCTTTACTGGAATAAATTCGTCTGTGAGGGCTATTGGTACAAGGCCACTTCTCTGCTGGTCCAAAGATGAATCGGAGTCGTCCTCTGCAGCAAATTTGCATTATCAGGTAGATTAGACCATCATAATTATGTTTTTCATTCAAACACATTTTTACGTAGTATTGGCTTGCAACATACAATTTCACATTGGCTGAACTCGTCGTGCTAAATATATACAAAAAAGAAACCAAATATTAACCACTCAACCTTGTATAGTATTTCTAAAAAATGTTGCAATCTTGATCACCAAATAAGACTAGAATTTGAAAATCTGAGACACAAAAGTTGTAGCCTTTACTTGGACTCACAGTAAACAAATAACTTCACAAATTCTAAAATCATTTATTGAATTTAAACGAACCTGATGGAGTAGATGATGCCTGTAAATTCCTCCGAATTTGTGTTCGAGGACTTCTTCGGGTAGGTGATTCGGTCGTACGAATGGGTTTTGAGTTAGGTCTTTCCGGGCTTACCGGAAAGTAAACCTTGCGCCGAGCAGCTTTGCCAATTGGGGAAGTTCTTCGTTTTTTTAGCATGTGTTGAAGGTTGGTGCTGCACTGTTCATCGGATGATGTGGACGCTGTTTCCCCGAACATCAAACGTTCCGCTTTGTTATAATCATCTGGCGATAAAGCATTATAAAAATCAAAGTTGTTACTATAGCAATAATGTAACAGGTGCTAGGAATGGTTTAGAAACAAATTTAATAAGTTCAGTGATTAATAAACTAATTAATTATGATATATTCAGTTGTTGATAGAAAAATTTGTCACATATGAAGGAAGGTATAATATATACTACTGTACAAGAAAACTAGCGATGGAATTTTTTTTGTCATTTCTGTCATTATTGGGGACGTTCAATCTATAGTTGACCGCTTCGGGAAGAAGCCATCATTCCAAAGATTGTACATATATTGAAGCTCAAAACCGTTCACCTTTTACACTTAAATCTTAGTTCCAATGCTGCGATAGATAAATGAACGACCAACGTTTCTGTATTCTTTAGGTAGGTAATAGATGAATTTAGGTTAAGAGCATGGAAGAGGTACGAAAAAAAACATAGGAAGGTTTTGCAAATGAACCGCGAAACTAAGAAGTAGGGTATAAGTGTAAAATGGATATTGTGTATGTGTTCCTAGTTGGTGTACGGTGCTAAAATTATTATGCTTATGAGAGGCTCAAAACAACACGTGTTTATTTGAGATATATGCCAGAAACGACGTTGAGGAATTTACGGTCGAAAGGAAGAATTGAGAACAGAATTACAACAGAGCTGGCAGAACTACTGTATTGTGCTTAGTATGGCAGGTACTGTAGAGCTGCTAATTCATACGATTTGATTTCATGCGGCTTTTGAAATTATACGATATTCAGGCATGACAACTAATGCATACGTTTTGTTGTTCATCCATAAATTTGTAATATGTTTTAGTACTTTGATTGCTTACAGACCTTTGCGGTCTACCCGTAATTATTTTCTGATTTATACACAAAGTTGTACATCACTCTCACATGTACTATCTCTATTTGCATTTCTGCATTTGCTTTTTTAGCTGTTTGAGCGCTCAAAGAAAAATGAAATTATCAGACATTGCGATTATATAAAACGGAAATAACAATAATACAATAGGAAGTGTCAATCTTATATGGGCTACATACTTACTGGAAGCAGCCGATATGTGATGCACAGCACAGGGAATCCAACGTTTTCCAACAGCAGCTTTGTTCTTGGCTAATTCGGTGGCATTTCCTTCATTTGGCCACCATACTTTAAGAACATCTTCGGAAAAAATCATCCAATGTGCTGGAACGACCTGCCAGGAATCATCACTAAAAAAGATTCCAATGAAATCCTTATTGACATTCATTTCAAAAAAATTATCTGTTCCGTCTGGAAATAAAAAAATTAATAACTTAGTTATTAGGAGCAACTGATGAATATTAAACACGTAATTTTTGTTCAGTTTCAAGAAGTGATTTCCCTATATGATAAAACTTTCCCCACTATTCTGAAGAAGGCTAGCCACGTATATGCACGAATGCAAAGTGACTAGAGAGAATTAGATGAGCAGTTTTCAGCTCCAGCGGCTCGCATACCTTGCAGAAGCCAGCAAGTACCGTCACGGTTCACAAGTTAATGTGTATAAATAATTACGCTGCAACGTGACGCGAATCCGGGACTCGCGCCATTAATAGCGAGCTTGCTTCATTGAAGCTGTGAGGACCGTACGAACTAATAGTTCTTCTAATGAACAATCCGACACAAGAGTCACATATCAATGTGGCTAAGAAATTACAGCGGACATTTGTTGAGTACCTTTCTGAAGAATTAAAAAACGAAAAATAACGGGACTTGACTTGAAACGCTGGGACCTAACCCATATTGGATATGTATGGTAAGCATAAAATTTATCTATAGCAATATTCAGAATACTATTGCCAAGGCTCATCGATGCAGAAAACTATTAAAAGGTTTTATTTTTTAAAATCCCCTACCAGATGGCCGGATAACCAGAGAAGTATTCCATTATTTAATAATATAAATAAAGGTATAATATAAGTCTTTTGATGCTAATGTAAAAGGTTAGCGGTTCACAAAATGATGATACATCCCTATTGTATTCATTACATAAAATAAAACGAGTAAAAATAACGATGACAATGATAGAAGACCGCATCGCGAACTGGTTCATTTTTATTAACAGTTACGAAACAAATGAAGCGCGCAAACAATAACATTCATATATCTCAGGGTTCTGCATTTATTAACTTGACAATATGACTTGCTGATTGAGGTCTCGAGAAGGACTCAGAGTAGATCGTGAAACATCAGTTAATAGCCAAGCAACAAAAGCACCGTGCATCAGCAAACCGCCCTTGCATTTTTTACTGCTTCCCTCAAATCAAGCTATTAAGCGGGAGGTCAAATGCTTTCGTCCGCAATTTCACGATGAATGTGTCTGAATTGTGGCGCCACGCGCTGTGTTTTTGTGCCATGCTGAAACACTGAATCGTTCAGTACAGGGTAGATACTAACAACTAACTTAATGCGTATTTTATGATTTATTATATTCGGGACCGTATACTACATCGACGGATATCTCATTGTATACCTAACATACCGTACTCGTGTACACTTTGGATTTAGGAATGAATTATTGTTTGCGCATTTCTCATTGATCGTAAGAATTTCACTGATATATTAGTATTTTCAAAGCGCAATCATTGAAAATGTTAACAGTGAACTTATTGAAATACTTTTCCGGCTGGATGGGGTATGGCCCATTTTATTTAAAGAAGGATGTACAATACAGTAGACACATGAATAAACTATCGACTTCCTGTTTTACGCTGAAAGTTCCTTATTTGCAAAACTCAAGCAATATCATTAAACTATTGCTTTGTACCCGGATACTAAAGGCCATGCAATATCTTAATGGCTACGAAGATGTTTCCATGAGGTATAAGCATCATCTTGCTGTGAATTTCTTCTGCATCGAGAATTATTGTCCTCCCATTCCGTTTGACACTGTGTATACCTAAGAGCTGAGAATTTAGAGGCTCCATAAACAGAGGTCCTGCGTCCATCATGTTTAACGTTAATTTTCCTTCATCTATTGACCGAATTATTCCTATGTCCCCGGTGTTCGACATAATACATTTGATAGTTCACTTGATAGTTCACTAGTTGAGTTCCTCTTAATACTAGTTTTTTTTTCGAATACTCGCTAGTTTTAATTTTATTTTCCACAAGTTTTCGGTTCTCTAGCGAAAGGTGCCTGCACAACTGCTCCAAAGGCTTATTTCTTCCAGAGAGACGTCCCTTCACACAAATACCTAAATAATTTTCGAATTCAAAGCTTGAAACTTTATCTAAAGGACCCCATTTTACATAATCGTCGACTAGATGCACAACGGAGTGCACATTGTATGACAAAAAACTAATTCCATACAGCTTAGAGGAGGAACGAACGAAATTTTTTAGCAATGTTCTTGCACTTTCAATATTGCATAACTGATTTTCACAGAGCAAGATTCTCATCGCTAAACTTAAATTTAGGAAATTTTTGTAAATGTCTTCAGGTACAATACCAGACAGAACAATTATACCTGCATACAAAAGGAACAGTCTGAACTCTGTCGCCTTCCAAAAAGAAAGTGAGCAAAGACCCCCTGATAATTTTCGATTAAAATCAGAAGGTACATGGTCAGAAAAAATTTTTATGCGATTATTTAAAACTTTCTGATCAGTTTCATTCAGGTGACACTTCTCTTCAGCTTTCTTAGATCCCTTTAGGCGATTAAGAATTTGTTTTGTAACCCCAATGCATACAAGGTGCACATAATCAAGGGAAAATGAAGAGACGAAACCTATGCCAAGATCTTTAAGGACAGGAAGTGGGCCAGATCTGTGATGAACAGAGTCTCTCTTCAAAAGGAATTCATCATCAGTCCTTCTTCTGGCTGCAAGTTCAGTGAGGACAACGTGACCTCCTGCGTACGCACCCGTCTGCTGACAGCGCTCACACGCATTGTAGGAATTGTGATTAACAATTCGTTTTAGAGCAGATCGAACTGGTGCGTCACAAACAAATGCATTAATTTGGAACTTCACGATCTTGTGTTCTATCTCGCATCCTTCAGTGATCATTAGACGCATTTCACGGACGAATCTGCCCAAAAATCTATCTACATCAGGCATTGTGTTTGACTCTCCAGTTTCTGATAGATAGACTCCAACGCATATAATCTTTGGAGGATTAACGCACACCCGTATAAGAATAGGGTATGCATGATACCGACGAGAGTCTTCAAAAAGGGATATTCCATCCACATTTACGTTAACGAGAGCCGTATCTTGTTTGAAATTAATGGATGCCAAATGTTTCTTCGCACATTCTTGCCAATTGTTGAAATGAGCATACCGCCCGAAATGCATGTTTTCAATATCGACTTTAATATTTTGTTCGTCCTTCAGAGTTTTAGCAGTTAAAATCACTCCGGGAAAGAAGTCATTCATATGATGTAAAAGAATCGTGACCGTAAGATTAGGTACGTTGGGGCAGTCAATGGACCAATTTCTAATAGCCGCTTCAATTTTGCTCTCTGTCGATATCAAATCAGATGTACATAACTCTCCAATAGGGTTTTCAGAGTTAGAGTTTTGGTTTTCTTCGCATTCTTCTAAGCAAGTCGTAGGCTCCGGGGAATTTTGTTTGTTTTCTCGTTCGGATGACTTGCGTGGTTGTTTTCTTGCGCCTAAAATAATTTGGCTTGCGCTTGCATCAACAGCTGAAGATGATTCATCACCTGGCATAGTAGCGTCATTTCGTTTTCCCTCAACTGCTAATTTTTGTTGATTAAAAAGTTCCAGCACACAACTCCTACGATGTCTTTGCTGTCGTTTCGAGAGCTTTGAATAAGGTTTTCGATTCATTTTGTTTAACTATTATAATTGCATAAAAGACAAATTGGTTTAAGCTCTGCGCATCGATGCAAATAAAATTAGCAAATGAAGATTTATTGCGCTAAATACTGAAATATTGTCGCACAGCAACACATCGTGCGATATCTATTCAATATATACGCAATAATATATTATTGATAACTTTGACTGTTACGTACCGCAATTACCCCTAACACGGCCCATTTTCATCAAACAAGTAGGCTATTAGACACAATGATCTAGATCTTTTCTCGAACTGAAATTCTTCAATCTCAACCTTTCACTCAAAAAATAAATCACTACCCAGAAGAAAAATAGGTATTTTTGCATTTTAGACCAGTCACCTCTTTCCGAATTTTTGACAGCATATATAGACAGTAGGAGCAACTTTGAGACGTTTATTACGAATATCATTTTTTTGCGTGAACGCCTAGAATTCGAGATATAGCGCAATTATATTTCCGGTAGGAATATCATTACCGCGACCACACCACTCGCAGGTGAGAATGAGGTTCGGTTTAGGTTAGGTTGTGATAAGGCCTACGTTGCGTTAGGTTAGGTAAGATTAAGTTAGGCAAGATCAGGTTAGGTTATACTTGGTTAGGTCACATAAAGTTAGGTTAGAATAAATTATGTTACGTTGGATTGGGTCAAGTTAGATTAGGTTACATCATGATGTACGAAAAATTCAATGCTAGCATTATCGTCTTTGTAGAAACGCAGTCACAATATGTGAGAGAACAAGTGTCGCACGCACCTTTCCCAGCGGAAGCATTCATACCGTCGAGCGGTGTGGTCGTGGTAATGCTATTCGTACCGGAAACATAATTGCGCTATATATATACGAGTATATCTCGAATTTTAGGCGTTTCCACAAAAAATGGTATTCGTGAAAACTGTCTTAAGTGGCTCATTTTATTTATAAATGATGTTAAGAATTAAAAAAAGTCGTGACGGACCTAAAACGCAAATTTACCGAAAATAATTAGCCTGGAGTGATGCACCATTTGCCGGCCACAGCTTATTACCTGAAGAAATCCATTTAAATGAATTCAGTCATTATTGTAATCAGTTCAGCGCGCTGGAAGTGGTTCATTGTGAGGCATAAGTTCTTATTTTTGCGACTACAATAACTATAGCATAATCTGCCACATAAAACACTCAATCTGTTTTACCGGTTTACTGATGAAAGACATCCACAGTTTAACACAATCTAAAGTTCTTGTGTGATATTGTACTTTCTCCGTGTTTCTAAAACCAGTGGCGACCTTCAAAGTCGCCACTGCCACTGGTTTGCTCGTTTTTCATCTGCGCGATCCCACACACACACACACACACAAGCTAAGTCTCAAAAAACGGAGTGTCCAAATTCAACTACCAATAACTACCAGTTGTATCAAAAAGTACCATGATGTACCAAGGAGTACTAATAAGAAACAATAGGTTCCCTTTAATACCAATAAGTACCAACATGAACGAAAAAGTACCGAGAAGCACCAGTAAGTACAAAAAGTACGAATGAGCACAAGCAAGTACCAAAAAGTACCAATAAGTATAAAAAATTACCAAACACTACCGAAAAGCACCATCAAGTACCATCAAGTACAAATAAGAACAAATAAGTACAAATAAGAACCAATAGTACAAATAAGAACCAAAAGTACCAAAAAATGCCAATAAGTACCAAGAAGTACCAATAAGTACCAAGATATACCAAGAAAAACCAATAATCATCAGTAAGTACCAATAAGTAGCAAAAAGAACCCAAAAGTACCAAACAGTACCGAAAAAAGATTAGATTAGATTATTAGTTAGTTTATGTCTCCCTATCCGCAACAAAGGCTATCTAAGAGAGGAAGGAAGAAGGCACCATTTAGTATGGAGTTAAGGAAACGCAAAATCTATGCAGAAAAGGCAAAGAAACAGAAAGCTAAGAAAGAAGGTCATGAAACAAGAAAAAGTTGAAAAGTAGTAGGTGCTGAAAAACAGGACAGCAGTGAACCGAAAAAAGATGGTCCGTAACAAAACAAAAACCTATTCTATTTCAACAAAAAGAATGCCTACCTAACGTTTAGCTCAGGCCCTTACATAGTCCCCCTGGGAGCGCTAATTCCCATAGATACAATAGTTGTATCCCCCTGAGGGGGTACCGAAAAAACCCATCAAGTACTAATAAGTACCAATAAGAACCAATAACTGAAAATAAGTGTCAGTAAGTACCAAAATGAACCCAAAAGTACCAAACAGTACCAAAAAGCACCATCAAGCACCAATAAGAACCGGTTAGTACCAACAAATGCCAATAAGTACCAATAAGTGACATTGAGAACCAATTAGTGCCAACAAATGCCAAAAATACCAATAACTACCTCTAAATAGCAATTAGGACCAATTAATACCAATATGTACCAATGAGCACCAATAAGTACCAATAGGCACCAATAAGAACTAATAATAATTAAATTACCAATAAGTACCAATTAGTACCAATAGGTACATATACGTATCAAAAAGAACCCAAAAGTACCAAAAAATACCAAACAGTACCGAAAAGCACCATCAAGTACCAATAAGTACCAATTAGAACTAATAAGTGCCAATAAGTACCAATATGTGTCATTAAGAACCAATAAGTGCCAATAAATGCTCAAAAGTACCAATAAGTACCAATAAGTACCAGTACGTACCAATAAGTATCAGTACGTACCACTAAATAGAAATTAAGACCAATTAGAACAAATAAGTACCAATCAGTACAAATAAGTACCAATCAGTACAAATAAATATCAATAAGTACCAACAAACCATAAAGAACCAAAAAGAACCCAAAAGTACCAAACTGTAGCGAAAAGCACCATCAAGTACCAATAAGTACCAATAAGTACTAACAAGTACAAACAAGTACTAACAAGTACTAACAAGTACTAACAAGTACTAACAAGTACCAATAAGTACCAATAAGTACGATAAAGCACCATAAAGTACCAAAGAACAGAAACTAGCCTAGGTACCCTCCTTCCCCTGCAAATGGACTCTCATACGCACCATACCAGCCAGCGTCCTCGCGATTAGGGAAATTTCATAACGGAAATTTCAAATTTTTACATCGCTATATCTCAAAAATTAAGTCCGACCGCTACAAACGGACTTCAGATTCGTAATGAACATCAAAAAACTAGTTCATTAAGCAAAAAAGGGGCAAAAATATACCTAATTGGGCCTAAAGTAAAAATTTACCAAACTAACTAGCAAACCCATCCAGTTGCGTGAACACACGAAAAAATCGTCGAATTTGCAGAAGAATTTCCCAATACACAGACTAGCAAACACAAAACTACTGGCACTTATCACAAGCACGTAATTAAATCACTTTTTAAAGTAAAGTGGTAGCTGCTTTTTAAGGATCACGTATACACGCACCTGCACTTTCAACCATAGTTGCAGCACGACTGAACGTACAAGCTCCGAGGCTCAGCACTACGAAGTCATTACCGAGATTTGACACGTCAGTACGTATGCTGGGAGGTATAGTTAATTCAGCTGATTGAAAATAGCTGTAAGAAAATATTTTACAGGAGTAAGAGGTCAGCTAATTCGATAAAAAATAATTTAGCATAAATGTTAATAACTTTTTGAAATTGAGATGTTCGCACTCTGAAAAGATTAGTTGGCAGGCAACATCTGGAACAATCGCTTAAGAGATCACAAAGCAATACACGTACCGACTTTTTATGCTTCAGACTTTTTAATTAGTATCAAAAGAGAATAGGTGACACCGAAGAAACCCTTCTGAGTCCTGATACAAGAATGAATCTTTCTAACTCTCGGTAGAAGCTTATATAGCCCAAATTTCCGTTAAGGCTGCCGCAGATCATACAGAATCGTTGGCAGCATTCAACGGTCGCGCGGCTTTTTTGCGAGTCAGGGCAAGCGTCCAACCGTTTTTCGCCGTGACTGTTGCCGGCCGAGGCAACCGTTATTGTGGGTACTTTCCATGGTACGCAGTTATGTGTAAAGTACATAACACAAGACATACTTCTATAACTTGATTGTGCTATGAGGCGTACTCACTCATTCACCTATCGTTTCACGCAAATTAGTTGAACTCAGATAACAATAAACAAAACAAAATAACAAAATTCACGCTTGTGTGTGTTGTGTGTGTTGTGTGTTGTGTGTGTTGTGTGTGTTTTGTGTGTGTTGTGTGTCTTGTGTGTTCTGTGTATTGTGTGTGTTGTGTGTTTTGTGTGTTTTGTGTGTGTTGTGTGTTTTGTGTGTGTTGTGTGTGTTGTGCGTGTTGTGCGTGTTGTGTATGTTGTGTGTGTTGTGTGTTTTGTGTGTGTTGTGTGTTCTGTGTGTTCTGTATGTTTTGTGTGTTGTATGTTTTGTGTGTTGTATGTTTTGTGTGTGTTGTGTGTTCTGTGTGTTGTGTGTGTTGTATGTTTTGTGTGTTGTATGTTTTGTGTGTGTTATGTGTGTTGTGTGTGTTTTGTGTGTTTTGTGTGTGTTGTGTGTTGTGTGTGTTGTGTGTTGTGTGTTGTGTGTCTTGTGTGTCGTGTGTGTGTTGTGTGTGTTGTGTGTGTTGTGTGTTGTGTGTTGTGTGTGTTGTGTGTTGTGTGTGTGTTGTGTGTTGTGTGTGTTGTGTGTTGTGTGTCTTGTGTGTGTTGTTTGTGGTGTGTGTTCTGTGTGTTGTGTGTGTTGTGTGTTTTGTGGGTTTTGTGTGTGTTGTGTGTTTTATGTGTGTTGTGTGTGTTGTGTGTCTTGTGTGTGTTGTTCGTGGTGTGTGTTCTGTGTGTTGTGTGTGTCGTGTATTTTGTGTGTGTTGTGTGTGTTGTGTATTGTGTGTGTTTTGTGTGTTGTGGGTTGTGTGTGTTGTGTGTTGTGTGTGTTGAGTGTGTTGTGTGTGTTGTGTGTGTTGTGTGTGTTGTGTGCGTTGTGTGTGTTGTGTGTGTTGTGTGTGTTGTGTGTGTTGTGTGTTTTGTGTGTGTTGTGTGTGTTGTGTGTTCTGTGTGTTCTGTGTGTTGTGTGTGTTGTGTGTGTTGTGTGTCTTGTGTGTGTTGTTTGTGGTGTGTGTTGTGTGCTGTGTGTTTTGTGTGTGTTGTGTGTGTTGTGTTTGTTGTGTGTTGTGTGTGTTATGTGTTGTGTGTGTTGTGTGTGTTGTGTGTGTTGTGTGGTGTGTGTGGTGTGTTGTGTGTGTTGTGTGTTTTGTGTGTGTTGTGTGTTTTGTGTGTTTTGTGTGTTGTGTGTTCTGTGTGTTGTGTGTTTTGTGTGTCGCGTGTGTTGTGTGTGTTGTGTGTTTTGTGTGTTGTGTGTGTTGTGTGTGTTGTGTGTGTTGTGTGTGTTGTGTGTGTTGTGTGTTCTGTGTGTTGTGTGTGTTGTGTGTGTTGTGAAGCGTGAATTTTGGCATAAGAACGCTTTCCTTTTCATTTCATTATTTTCTGAAAACATAAGAAACTGAATTTTCTCAAATGCTCGTACCATCAGTGAAACTGAAATGATTTAATCAACATTGCTGACGCAGCTACGTAAGCACTCTTCGCAGTTAAAACAAACTAATAACGGATATGTATGAATTGGCAACGAGACATGAACATCGCTCGTGGTTTAACTAAAATTAAATTGAAAAACGTTAGACATTAAGAGTCGTGTGAAATAAAAACGGATGAATTCGAGGTTCTTCAGGAAATGTGTGGTTAAATTGTTTAAATATTTAATTTAATTATTTCTTTATAACTTAATATAATAGCCAACAGACAACGATGACATCTCAAACATAGCCGTCTGATCGACTGTTGCACGGTCAAAAAACGTCGATAATATCACGACTATAAATCGGCGAGTACACGTCGACGAATTGTCGGGCGTTGCACGGATGAGATCAAAATAAGCGTCGCATAGGCGTTTTACGGTCGAAGTGGCCGCCGCGCCTATAATACGTCCATGATCGACTGTCTCGTCCTAAATTCGCCGGCGACACGTCCTTAATTTTCAATTGGGTAAGAGCAACATTAACCTTTCCAATTATCCCTCTACCCACCATATCAAAAACTGCAATGTCTACACTACAAAGAATCCAGAACAAAGCATCAAGATTTATAACAGGAACAGTTTGGCAGGACTTTAAGACATCCGAATCACTTCACAGACAATGCAACATTCCACCCATAAACATCGTATTACACCGCCAGGCCAAGAAAATATGGACACAACTAGAACAGCAAGAACCAGAACTCTACGATTCCCTCACCTTCCAACCAGACACACTACACCGCCATCATCAACAATTCCGAAGCTACAAGCTACAGGCACTAGCACAAGAACCACCTCCAGTCTTTCTATAGAGCAAAACGTCATTATAACATATTCCACACCGTTATTGAAATAAGCCATCTATTTAACACAACAATTCAAGAAACAGTCACATGTTACAGACTTCCAATATATGAATAAAAAGCTATGACAGGTAGTTGATTTATCCAACAACATATGCAACACAATAGACCAATAAAACACAAATAAACAGCTAGTCATGCACAGGAGCTGTGCCTTTACATCCTCCTACTATCCCTTTCATTTTCGCTTCTCTCTATCTTCGGCACACTCTGTGCCAACCTCTTAATTTCACTCTCTTTATCTCCTCTATATCGCCACCACCACCACGGAAAATCGTCGCCACTCCGTGGACTTTGACGAGTGAACATCTCTTATGCTGGAACTCTTTGCTGGGAGAAGTTTCTTGGTGGCCTTGGATGCTGAGTAAGTCCTCTAAACTGTAAAAGAGGTTACCCATTGTAATTGAAGGGGTGGTAAGTGACTAGTTTTGCCGTCACTTAGGGGGCGATTGCCCTATAACTACTATTTTTTCTATTTTCTTTCTCTTCTTTTGTCTAATTTTGCTGGTTTTTTTGGTGATCTTGATTTGTTTATATACTTGTAACTGGTGTATTTGCTGCAATGCCCCCTCCCCCCCTGATAGGGGTAGGGGTGCTGTGGGTGGTCGTGGGGGACAGGGAGGACGACCGCCCCGGGCCCCTTTAATCCAAACTCTTGCTCAAACTTCACGGATTAGGACTTCGTCATTCTCGGATGGGTCTGGCCAGGCTTCTGCGCCACAGACCATTTCGCACCCTCCGGATCAACCATTAACATTTTCAACTTCTCGTCCAACTAAATCCTCCACCTATCGCATTCAACTGAAAACTATAGATAACTCAAAAACAACGGACAGAGCCAAAATATTTGAAATCACCTTCAAGGAACTGAACGCCCCCCTCATTCGTCTAACCTCAACCAAAAAGGGATATTATGCAGTCACAGATGACATCAATTCAATAGACAAGTTAACATCCACCAAAGCCCCACAGGCCTTTCAGAAAATCAACCTTATTCCAGCCATTCCGCCAGACTTGAGAGCCAAACGCACATTTTTTGTAAGACAAATAGATACCGAAATCGGAGCAAGGCCCTCTGAAGAAATAAAAGAAGAAATAGAAAATCAAAACAATTGGTTGAAAGTAACAGAAATCATAAAAATCAAGAACTACACTCATATAATAAAAATAACAACAGACACTCTTACCGCACAAAGGATCCTGCGCGATGGATTCTATATGTTCTACACAAAAATAACTCCATATCAATGCGAACAAGAGCAGTTCACTCACCGACTGACCTGCTATAAGTGTTATAAATACGAGGACCACCCCACTTTCCAATGTAAGCAGGAATCCTTAGTTTGTTCAGAATGCTCATCACAAGAACACAACTACCAAAACTGCCCGAATACTCTGAAGCACTGTATTAACTGTCACGGCCCACACAGGACGCTAGCAGCCGGATGTCCTTACCGAAAAAATATCATCAAACAAAAACGGGAGAATGAACAAGCAAAACAACAACAACTAAATCGAAATAGGTTCGCAGAAATAGCTAAGCAGGCCATACAACAGACATGTCCGCCTCAACACACTCTGACACTCACTAACAAAACACATATCAAGTTCACTGCCCTTATAATAGAAGCTCACATTGCTGCACTGGACAAGACCAAGAAATTTGGAGATATACTATCAAAATCACTAAAGGAGAACTTTGATATCAATACCACGTTTCCCGGCCGAGATTCGACAGCAATATTCAACTTCTATTACGATAACGCCGAACAAACTTCAGAACCAACTCAACCAGCTACGTTAGAACCGCTTTCACTTGAAACTTCAATGGACACGCACACCGAAGAAGCAGACCCAGAAATCGAACTAAGATCAAAAAAGAAGGATCAGTGACGAGATGGAAAACTCAACAATATCAATCGACGGCAAACATAACGTTCCAATAAAACTCTACCGTAACTTCCAAGACAGATCACCCATCCCAGAAGACCCAGACGAAGATTGGTACATAAGAGAACTTAGCAAAGAAAAAGACAAAGGACTGAACTTTTCAGTAAAGGACATCAACTCAGCAAGTTTACTAGAATACATATTTTCCAAAAGAATCAAATTCCTGAGAACTAAAATCAACATAATACCTCCCGATCAATTTATAGTACTTCCAAGACACCAATCACTACTTACCACAACAAAAAACCTAAAAAGGGTGCTCCCTCTAAATGAGTCTACAAAAAATAACCATAGTACAACATAATGTGCAGTCTTGGAATACAAATAAGATTACCCTAGCAAATATCTATAATCAAATCGATCCTGACGTCATCCTCATTAACGGTCATAATGTAACCGGAGACAATCACATGCAAATATTTAACTACAATACCTTCTATACCAATAAGAATGACGAACCACACGCAGGAGCTGTCATTGCTATAAAGAAAACCGTTCCGTTGCTCAGACATGCTGGCAGTCAGGCCTTCCACGCTAGTCAATCTTTGTACCCTAGGCTGGCATGTATTTTACCCTAGAATGCTCTTGATTACCCTAGAAAATATGAATGAGGGCAATATAGTAATTACCGTAGAGTCTTAAATTATGCTATTAGGTTTACTCTTGATTATGTCACATTGAAGCTTTTTAAAAGTTTCTGGGGAGTCATTAATTAATCAACGAATGATTTGAACACCTTTATTATGAAAATGTATATAAAAAACGTCTTTCCATTAAAATTACAAAAGATATATCCAAATGCGGATCGATAAACAACTCAAACACACAAGCACTGTGGTCGACAAATTGAAATCCAGGCTTATTTAACTAGTGTTCACTACAGATAAATCATAAAAACTGCAGAAACCTAACACAAAATTTTGAATGAAAAATGCAGGCCTATATAATATTTTTTCACTAGGTGTTCGGGTCATTTGACCAATCCAAAACGAAAAATGAATGAAATCTACGTGCGTTGTTGGGTAGAGCCTTAGATCAATCAGTTTAAATTAAAAAAACTTTACTCAATACAAATATTTTATAATCTCCTGGAATCTAGACTACTCACATAAATAACATGATATTCTCTGAATGCATGGCACAAAACTACAATTTACATCCTAATAATTTTTTATACGGATGTACTTATTTACAAAACCATTGATATTTGCATTAATTCTCTGTTTTCTGATCCGTCCTCTTCAATCATGGGCTTATGAAATTATTTTAGATCTCTTTTAGAACTATGCGTGCAAAATTCCTTTGTTATTTCCAATGGAGGTATAAATAAACAGATTGAGGGGCTAGGGATGGGTCTCCCATTAGGATCTACCTTTGCCAACATTTTCATGTGCCACAATGAACAGAAATGGTTAGATCAGTGTCCGACTTCATTCAAACCGGCTTCTGTATTGACGATGCTTTCGTCTTTTTTAAAAACAAATTTGATACCCACTTTTTCCTTCAGTGTTTCAATTCTAGACATTCCAATGTAAAATTCACTTTGGATCTAGAGAAAAAACAATTAATTGAATTATCTTTATATCAATGTCCCCCGATCTGGCAATAAGTTCATAACCTCTGGCTACAGGAGACTAACATTCTCCGGGGTAGGTTCAGGTTAAGCTTTTGTTGCAAGCGATTTAAACATAATGTCATTTCAACCCTAATAACTCGCGTCTATAGTATTTTTCAAACTACACTGACATTCATAACAAATTATTTTTTTTCAGTCTTATTTTACAACCAATGGTTATCCCCATTCAATTTTTTTCGTTCAGTTAACCACTTCCTGAATGGTAAATTCATTACGCAATCTTATGTTTAAGCTCTGAACTATAGTTACTGCGTTTTACCATATTTTGGATATCAATCGGTAAAGTTGAAAAAAGATCTTTTAAAGTTTTTAGCTGAATTTTTCCCGGATGCTTCCTTTTGTATTATTTCAGTTAACAAACGTACTTTTGAATCATTTTTTAGATTTAATTCCAACCACCCTCGTTTATAATTGTAGTTGTGCGCATTGTGTATTGTAATATGTGAAATCCACGTACCGAGCCCTTTACGTCAGGGTTGCTGAACAGCAAGTCGAAGTCATCGTACAGGTTGCTTGCTTACTTCTACTCATTCTAGTGTAAGACTACATTGTAGTAATGGTTCCTGTGAACAAATTATTAACATTAGTAGATTTAAAATATTAGATACTTGGACCGCCAACTTAGACTCACGTTTTTTAGTCATTATTTACTTATAAACTAAAACCTTCTCTCGACAGAATGCAAAGAGCTTACCCTATGAAAATAGTTAACCTGTAACTTCGTTTTTTTTTGTGCTTGCATTCTGCGATTCTGTAATCTCGATTGTACGGATATGTCCTTAATTTTGTTTGCAGACTTTTTCTTCTATATTTCTTTTATTGTATATCTGCTTCGCAAATAAGATTTTCCATAATAAAAACGTTATCATGCCTTCTGCATGTTATATATCTACGATATTGGCATTGCTGAAGATTTAGCGTCCGTGGCATTACTTTTCACATTATTAATAGCCTTCACTAGATAGTATCATCTGGGAAATTATATGCAGTAAAGACAGATTCTTTAAGGTAATACACTGAATGCATCAAACCAAGCGCGGTTTCATTCATTCAACTGGTTCTTTGTGAAGTTTTGTTCAAATTTATTCGGCTAAAGAAACGTTCAACGAAAGGATTTGAAACTGGGAGGGAGAAAAACGTTAAAATTATAATTTTAAGATTTGGATAATTTGGTAGCCCACTGGTGTCTTTACTGCTAAACTGTTTCCAAGTAATGAACGGCTGATATTTCTGGTGTCAATTGTTCATCCAAGTAACGTTTTCGCCACCCTTCCTCAAGACGTTTCTTATCGACTAACTTTTCATTTGAAGAAATATACTTTTCATTTGAAGAAATATATTTAGAACATATGATACAGATTTTGGAGTCAATGTTGGAGCATTACGCAGATTTAGCCAACGTACGGGGTCATGTACAGAATCCTCAACGAAAAACTTTTTTGAATTTGTCAAACTCTTTCAACCAAGAAGCATCTACAATTAGTAAAACAAACTTTGTCTTCTGAAATAATACCAGTTATATCTGACATCGTTTCAGTTGCTGTTATCCCAATGTATATATCGCCTACTGCCACATAAGCACAGTGAATGTTGGATAGGATGGATTCAGACAAGAAATGGTCGCATTCTTCACTAGAGCTACACGCATAAAATCTGAACAAAAGATCTTATTTAGGCTATAGATTTCTGATCTAAGCTTGATAATATTTGGAGAGTCAGAATGAAACAACGTTAATTTCCCAAACTTGAAATATAAGAACTCCGAATAATCACAGGCTAGCTTGTTGTTTAAAGCATTGGCTATCTTTTACCTGAGTTCGATTGCTAAACAACTTAACAAAATAAGTACAAGTGCATCCCTCTGCTCCAGCGATCGTCGCACACAGCTTGCAAAGAAACTGCACGTCGCACATTGCGAAACGAACATCAACTTGTTTAGTACTGGTTTGGAGCAAGTTAACTTGTGCTAAATTGACTATTCAAAGGTTTAAACGTTCCATTTTGCGTTAATGTCTTTTGCTCAATTAATTCTTATTTGGGTAACTCAACTATAGTTATTGAGAATCTTCTGTTTTTTCACAATTTTTATAATATAGATTTGAAATATAGATTTTACCCTAGATTTTGTATTTTTTCCCCTTACCCTAGACTGTACCCTAGGAGGGGTCTGATTACCCTAAACTAGGGTAATTACCCTAGGAGTGGAAGCACTGCTGGCAGTAACCATCGAATCACTCCAGGGCCCAATGACAATAGGCACAACATATACCCCACCAAGAATAGACTATCTCCATTTTGCAGACTTTCATACACTATTCAATAGACAAAACCCGGTTTACTTCATAGGAGATATTAATGCTGCACACAGAGCCTTATGACACACGTACACCAACAACAGAGGAAAACATTTGCACTATTTAATCGAAAGACAGAAATGCAACCATATTGGACCCTTTTTTCCCACGGTAATAACTCATAGAAGCTCTACCTCACCGGATATTGCACCACAAAACCAACAGGCCTTTCATAACATACATCTACAACCCGGACCAATCACACCATCTGACCACATTCCAATCATAGCTACCATAACAGCAAACCCAATTCAAATCCCGATTAAACCAAGGCATCAATTCCACAAAGCAGACTGGAAAAAATATAGGCAAGAATTAACTCGCATCATTCCTGACCTACAAGAAAATCCAACCCTGGAAGCAATTGATGAGCATCTGGAAAAATGGACTAAACACATACAGGAAGCCTCAAAAAATGTAATACCAACAATAACCCACAGAACAATTCCTGGCATCAAACCTACCCACGAAACTTTAAGCATTCAAGTACGATATCAACACATATTAAACTACATACGCATCAACGGACCATCTAAAGAATTGCACGATACCCTCTCAAATCTCAGGGAAGAATTGCAAACAATCTATGAAAAGAGCTACACGCAGACTTGGAATTCACTAATACAAAAAATAGACCTACAAGAAGATCCTACAAGATTCTGGAAATCAATCAAAAGAATGATGGGCACAAATGACAAACAAAAAATTTCATACTTACAGCACATTAGACGAGAACTTCATACACCTAAAGAAAAAGAACCAATTTTTAGGCAGCATTGGCAGAACATATTCTCAGAGCAGGATGATGAAGATTTCGACACTGAACACATTAATTCAATGAAAGAACACATGAACCATATAGCGCATCAAATTACACCATTTCACACCGGCAACCTGGACAGAATAGACCCTCTCCATTTTCCATTAAATAACTTTAGATGAACTTACCCAGACCCTAAGACCGTTCAAACAGAAAGCCCCCGGACCAACAGGAATTACTACACTACAATTGAAAAAATTATCGGAAAACATGTTCAAATACCTGTTGTACATATATAACAACTCCATATCTGCAGGATACTCCCTTGACATTCTGAAACATGCTATCATGATCTTTATTCCCAAACCCCTCACATCTCAGAAGCAAGTTCAAAACTATAGACCAATATCCTTATTAGACATACAGGGCAAGCTTCTAGACAAAATTCTAAACAATAGACTCACCAACCATTTAGCCATTCACAACGTAAACAATTGCAGACAACACGGTTTCAAAAAAGACAGAGGCACGAATACAGCACTGGCAACATTCCCAGAAACAACATCCATAAATCTAGCAAACAAACACACAATAGACGTTGTACTTCGTGATGTCACCAAAGCATTCGATAAAGTCTGGCACTCAGGATTAATATACAAACTCACTCAGTCCGGCTTCCATTCACTATTTCTCCGTACACTTGCAGATTATTTGACCGATCGAACAGCATCAATCAGGATAGCCAACTACATAGGCCCTCAATTCACATTAGAATCCGGAGTACCCCAGAGAGCATGCCTATCACCAACATTATACAGCTTCTACACATACGAAATCCCTCCACCGTTACCAAACACTGACTAGATCTATTTTGCCGACGACATAACCCAAATTTCCACAGGCCGATATTCTCCAGCATATGCAGCCCACCAATCCCAGCATGCAATCCAACAAATCAACCAATATGAAAATAAATGGATATTATTAACAAACCACAAAAAAAATTAAAATCATTCCCATAAGTCGACACAACACTGGAGATATTTTCATCAACAACCAACACCTTCCGTATTCAAACAGAGGAAAAGTGTTAGGTCTCAATTTCTCAACTCATGGATTTTCAGCCCAAGTAACACAACGACAAGCAATAGGATATAACAATCTCAGTAAACTATACAGATTTCAGCATTTATCCCTCGACACTAAAAGGAAACTATATTTAGCATTCGTAAGATCAGCCATTACATACCCAACCATTCCACTCCACACAATGTCTCCTACAGCCATTTCAAAACTGCAGAAAGTACAAAATAAAGCTCTAAGATTTATACCCAATACAAGGCTTGTGGACAGAATTTCATCTAAAACACTGCATGAACAAACCGATATTCCTCCAATAAACATCCTGCTACGCAATCACGCACGTAAAATTTGGGAAAATTTACAACTATTAGAACCCGACTTATTCCATCAATTAACGTTTCCATTTGATAGTGCCAATAGCCAAAACTCTCGGTTTAAAAGCTCCAAACTCCTCGTATTAGGACCCTCACCTGAACCCAAATACAAGTAACCAGATCCAACAGCACATGGGGAAGACCGGACCAACTTTACTTATTTACTTTGTTTTTCATTGGGATTCTGACGAGCGGACGGAACGGTCTTCCCCCCACGGTTGGGAAGTCAGAACCCCAAATCTCCACTCATCATTTCAACACAACTCAATAGAAACCCAACCTCTAAATCAGACAACCGATCAGAATAACCCACTACAACCATCTAATTATCAGGACCCACAACCCAGCAACACCCAGATTATTTCCATTATTTCCGTTCAGATTAACTCCAACCCAGATTATCTCCATTCATGATGTCAGATGGAACCCCTCCCCCCTATGGCAGCCTTGCAGTGAGTACACCGGTTCCTTGGATAGTTTGAGGTATATAATGTAAAAAAATATATATATATATGTATATGTGTATGTGAATCTATGTACATAGAAAAAATTGTGTACATACGTGTTCTTTGAAGGAAAAAAAAGGATAAAAAATAATAAAAAAAATAAAAAAAAACACAAATGAAAATAAAATAAAAATAGGTGAACCTATGTACAAAATAATAGTTTATGTACATACGTGTTCTATCAACAAACAAAAAAAAAGAATTAATGAATAAATTAGGGGAAAAAAATAAGATATATATGTGTATGTATATGTGTATGTAATGTAAATATTAATCTCTGTACGTGTATATTAGGCAAGTAGTGTAAATTTTGTACATATAATATTATTATGCCCTCTACGTTATGTAAATAGAATCTAGGTAGTCTTAGGCAGCCGTTAAAATAGCCTAATGTAAATACTGTAAATATAGTAGATTTCATTTCGGCAACTCGAGTGACTAGTAAATTTTCGTATATACATAGCCTTGAAAGGTCTTCCCGTTCTTCACACTCTAAGTAACTAACACATAAGGAAATTAATCAAGATCACCAAATTAGGCGTTTTTGTTCGCCTCTTTTCCCTCCGACTGTCCATCTTCTCTTTCCTATTCTTTTTCTTCCGGCACACCCTGTGCCAAACTCTTGTTTTCCTCTCTTTCCTAATGGGACCATCCCCCCCCCCCAAATCGTCAGTTACTGAGTAACGTTCGAGGTTGTCGTGCGCGATGGCTCCCAAGACTTCTGGAAAGGCTGCTAAGAAGGCCGGTAAGGCCCAGAAATCCATCACCGAAGGTGACAAAAAGAAAAAAAAAGAAACGCCGCGAGAGCTACGCCATCTACATATACAAGATGCTCAAGCAGGTCCATCCCGACACCGGCGTTTCGAGCAAGGCCATATCAATCATGAACTCGTTCGTGAATGACATCTTTGAGCGCATTGCTACTGAAGCGTCGCGCCTGGCACAGGACAACAAGAGGACCACCACCACCTCTCGGGAAATTCAGACTGCCGTCAGGCTTCTGCTTCCCGGCGAGCTTGCCAAGCACGCTGTCTCTGAAGGCACCAAGGCTCTGACCAAGTACACTTCTTCCAAGTAGAGTGAGTGTTTACGGCGGCAGTCGCACTTGCTGCACACCCTCCGGCTCCTCAAGGAGCCACAAATCATTCTTAAATTGAAGATGTTCAAAGTCAATATGCAATAGACCAAATCAAGAGCTTGCTATCTTTCCGTCCGAAACAATGGTCTCTCTGATCATGTGATCGTTATTCGCCCGAATCGTTAGCACGCGAGTCAAAACGGCCTAGGCAATTGCCCGCGTTTCGCAAAACCACCCCGCGCAACTCGTGGTGTGCCGCAAGGCCTGCGGCCAGAGGCACTGGTCGCGCTCGCTCGGTTCCCGGTCGCGCTCATGTCAAAAGCTTGCCTCTGCCCCCCCCCCCCCCCCTTCCACCATGATCACCTGTGCTGCATGCCAGATACTGCCAGATCTTGTAAACACCTGCGATGCATGCCAGATACCGCCAATGACTACCGTATTGTGTTCTCTTATTTCCCTTATACTGTATATTCTATATAAAAAGTGTTAAACGACAGTCGGATATCAGGAAACACGTCTGGCATTTCAGAAATCTCACCAGCAGCCTCTGAAATTTTGGTCACGAGATCTTCCTTACATTTCCATTCAAAACGTTTTTGCTGAAACCTTTTAATCGACCATCACTAAAAGGAAATTTCATCGTAGTACACCCTCGTGCATTAGAAGTTTTTATAACGTAAATTCAAACTAAATATTGGGAGCAATTGTATCGTAAAATTTCATATTTTAAAACAATTAACTGCTAATATCTCGAAAACCGAAAAGTGTTCTGAAAACATCAAAGAAAAAATTGTTCATCTGGCCATATTCTGCTGGTGAAATTGTGTACCTCTTGTCGTAAAACATCTCGCACAAACTAGCATTATCTCCGTACAGTTAGCCAGCAGGTTGTAATTATATTAACTTAATATATCTGAACACGTCAGTGGTTCGCTTTATTCGCAACCTTATCAGAAACTTAAAAACGAGGGAAATTCCGATAAAATTTATGATCTACACTATGAAAGAGTTTCGGAGTCCAGTTCCATCATCAGTTCAAACGAAAAACAAAAAAATTACGTCTGAATTACGAAAAAGAAAGAATTACGAAAACAAAAGAATTACGTCAGATACCGCATGCGATGCATGCGGTATCTGGCATGCATCGCAGGTGTATGCAAGACCGCTGTTTTCTACACATCAATCTCCATCGAAACTACATGTTATTTGGATAAAAAGACAAAAATATTACGATTTTTACACTTATATATTGCTGTCGTAATTTTCGTCATAAGTTTTGAGAATTTCATTAGTATTTCATTCTTTTGCGGGAATATAAATACTTGATATCAACTGAACACGCACGTTTAAAAACTGTTCGTTTTGTCTCACAATAGTTCGTCGTCAAGCAAAGAGAACAATAGTTATATTCAAAAAGCTGTCGTTACTTAGTTATTACATTAATTAGTTAATAATGTAATGTTCCTATATCTTCTATCGGTTTCAAAATTTTAGACTCAGCTTCAACCCCGCATGACCTCAGAATTTTAGAGTCCTTGCATATGTTAAAGCGAAACCCTCATACGAACAAAATGGCCAGTTCGTACCTTTTGCAAATAGTGAATGGATAGATTCCTCGTCAGAACCAGCCTAATTTCATTTCATACTTGTGTCACATGTTTTCTTTTTGTGCTTCTGTATTTTATTCTTTGTTTTTGTCCGTCTCATACTTTGTATTTTTACTTACATGATATATTTGTAGTACCTACAATCCATTTTACTTTGATCTTATATTTCAGACGTAATTCTTTTATCTTTCGTTTGAACTGATGATGGAACTGGACTCCGAAACGTTTTCATAGTGAAGGTGATAAATTTTATCGGAATTTCCTTCGTTTTTCAGTTTCTGATAAGGTTGCGATAAAAGCAAACCACTGACGTGTTCAGATATATTAAGTTAATATAATTACAACCTGCTGTACGGAGATAATGCTAGTTTTTGCAGGATGTTTTAAGACAAGAGGTAGACAATTTTACCAGCAGAATATGGCCAGATGAACAATTTTTTTCTTTGAAATTTTCAGAACACTTATGGGTTTTCGAGATATTATCAGTTAATTGTTTTAAAGTATGAAATTTTACGATACAATTACTCTCAATATTTAGTTTGAATTTACGTCATAAACACTTCTAATGTACGAAGGTGTACTACGATGAAATTTCCTTTTAGTGATGTTCGATTAAAATGTTTCAGCAAAAACGTTTTGAGTGGAAATGTAAGGAAGATCTCGTGGCCAAAATTTCAGAGGCTGCTGTTGAGATTTCTGAAATGCCAGATGTGTTTCCTGATATCCGACTGTCGTTAACACTTTTTAAATAGAATATACAGTATAAGGGAAATAAGCGAACATAATACGGTAGTTATTGGCGGTATCTGGCATGCATCGCAGGTGTTTGAAAGATCTGGCGGTATCTGGCATGCAGCTCAGGTGATCATGATAGAATGGGGGGCAGAGGCAAGCTTTTGACAATAGCGCTTCCCGGTCGGTCGCGACATGCGCTGCTGACCCCAACATGTCCACGATCGTCTCTCTGAGCCCTAGTCTGCCTGACCGCCCGGTAGCACTCACGTTAAAGTTGCTCCACTCTGTGTGCGTCAGCGAGTCTGTGTACGCGTATGGCTAGTCAACGTCACCAAAAACCACGCCCACACAAATTAAAATTAGCCATAGGTTTTTTTCGGCCGAAACCCAATACATCCCAACATCATATGCAAAACTACGGACCTATTCACATCTGGATGTCCATGGCAAAATACTCGATAAAATACTGAACAATAGACTTTACGAAGAACTGCTGCAACAAGACAAACTTCATCCAAAACAACATGGATTTAGAAAGGAGAGAGGAACTCATACCGCACTAGCAATACTACACGAATCAATAGCAATACATCTGGCAACGAAATATAAGATAGATATAGTCATGAGAGACATCTCAAAAGCATTTGACAAAGTTTGGACAGTGGGCCTGATATACAAAATCATGCAACTTGATCTTCCTACAATATTTAAGAAAACACTGAGTGATTTTATCACAGACAAAACAGTCAAAATCCGCATTCGCAATTACATAGGACCTGAATTTGAAATACAAACTTGTGTTCCCCAAGGATCATGTCTGTCTCCAACTCTGTTTGCATTCTACTCTCACGACATCACAGACCCCATTCCAAACAGCGACTTCATTAGCTATGCAGATGATATCACTCAAATTATAGCAGTACCAAATAACAGCAATTATTTGGCTCGCGCCACTGTAAGAGTTATTGAACAAATAAATGATTTTGAAAACAAATGGAAAATCAGAACAAAAGTCCGAAAATTTAATAGTTCCATCAGTAGAAGAAAAATGGAGACGTAGTAGTTGATGAAAGGTATTTTCCATATAGTACCAAAGGAAAGGTCCTAGGGCTGACCATAAGCACCACAGGATACAAACCACACATAGTAACAAGGCAACAAATGGCAAGACGACACCTACAGAAGCTTCCCAGATTCTATCACTTAACCAAAGAAAACAAAGGTAAAGTGTACTTAGCAATAGTAAGAGCAACGTTAACATATCCAATTATCCCTCTACACACCATATCAAAAACTGCAATGTCCACACTACAAAAAATCCAGAACAAAGCATTAAGATTTATAACAGGAACAGTTTGGCACGACTTTAAGACATCCGAATCACATCACAGACAGTGCAACATTCCACCCATAAACATCGTATTACACCGCCAGGCCAAGAAAATATGGACACAACTAGAACAGCAAGAACCAGAACTATACGCTTCCCTCACCTTCCAACTAGAACAACTACACCGCCAACATCCACCTTTCCGAAGCTCCAAATAACAGTTACTTAACATAACATGTCAGGGAACAATCACATACTATAGAATTTCAATAAAAGAATAAAAAGCATTGACAGGTAGTTCATTAATTCAACAATATACGCAAAATAACGGACCAATAAAACATACATGAACAGCTAGTCATGCACATGAGCTGTGCCTTTACATCCTCCTCCCATCCCTTTCATTTTCTTTTCTCTCTATCTTCGGTACACTCTGTGCCAAACTCTTAATTTCACTCTCTTTACCTCCTCTATATCGCCACCACCACCACCACCACCAATACCACCACCCACCTGAAAATCGTCAGTTACTGAGTAACGTTCGAGTTTGTCGTGCACGATGGCTCCCAAGACTTCTGGAATGGCTGCTAAGAAGGCCGGTAAGGCCCAGAAATCCATCACCAAAGGTGACAAGAAGAAAAAGAAGAAGCGCCGCGAGAGCTACGCCATCTACATATACAAGGTGCTCAAGCAGGTCCATCCCGACACCGGCGTTTCGAGCAAGGCCATGTCAATCATGAACTCGTTCGTGAATGACATCTTTGAGCGCATTGCTACTGAAGCGTCGCGTCTGGCACAGTACAACAAGAGGACCACCATCACCTCTCGGGAAATTCAGACAGCCGTCAGGCTTCTGCTTCCCGGCGAGCTTGCCAAGCACGCTGTCTCTGAAGGCACCAAGGCTGTGACCAAGAACACTTCTTCCAAGTAGAGTGGGTGTTCACGGCGGCTGTCGCACTTGCTGCACACCATCCGGCTCCTCAAGGAGCCACAAATCATCCATAAATTGAAGGTGTTCGAAGTCAATATGCAATAGACAAAATTAAGAGCTCGCTATCTTTCCGTCCGAAACAATGGTCTCTCTGATCATGTGATCGTTATTCGCTCGAATCGTTAGCACGCGAGTCAAAACTGCCGAGGCAATTGCCCGAGTTTCGCAAGACCACCCCGTGCAACTCGTGGTGTGCCGCAAGGCCTGCGGCCAGAGGCACTGGTCGCGCTCGCTCGGTTCTTGGTCGGTCGCGACAGGCGCTGCTGACCCCACCATGTCCACGATCGTCGCTCTGAGCCCTAGTCTGCCTGACCGCCCGGTAACCCACGGTTTCATGTGAGAGTTAAACTGCTCCTCGGTCGTACAGGATTCGATCGTTTTTCTCGACGGAACAAGTTGTTGCGGCCGAATATTCTATTGCCCCATGATTTATTCGAGTGATTACATTTAAGCTTTTCATTCAGATTAGTCTTCACAACTATTGCAAGCCTGCGCTCCTGTGAAACAATTCAAGACGATGGGCCGTGCGTCGACGAACGAACACACACGCGCCAGCTGTCTTCAATGTTTTGCAGTTAATTCGTGTGTGTACTCTAATCTGGATCAATAATTAAAAACTGAATTCTAAGCATAATACTCATTGAATGAACCGCATCATGGGAGGCAAAAACTATGCCAAAACCAAGAAATGTCTTCTCAGAAGTGAAAAGCGGTAGCTGGTAACCCTCTCCTCCTCAATCAAAGCGAAATAACCCGTCGATGCAATCACGCGCTAGCGTTGGCTATCGTCAATGTTTGTCAGCTAATTGGTGTAAAAGCACCCAAAGTCTGGGTCAAGAAATAAGAAACTGAATTCTGGGCGTCGTTTTTATCGAATGAACCAAACCATGAGAGGTCAAAACTAGAAACGAGTGAAATGTCTTCTTCGAATTGAAAAAGGGTAGCTGGTAACTCTGTTTACTCAAAACTCACTCTGTCTGTGAAGTCGCGATGGCAGAAGCTGCCGCTACGGTTCATCGTATACTTATTTATCGTTTTTGATTACTTACCTCGTTAGCCGTGAAATAATTTAAATAAGGAATTAGGGAAATAATTTAAATGCATTTCGTTGATACCGGCAGCTTGATAGACAGTTTACAGCGTGACGAACCTAATAAAGTGTGTGTTTATTTTTTTGAAAGGTCAGGCAAGTTACCCTTCATATGGCGAATGATCATTAGGATTTCGAAAACGAACAAAGCACCACGAACTGAAACGATTCACAGAACTGACTTGTCTTCAATTCATACTTCCTGAAATCTTCATTAAATGAGATTTCAATATGTGGTGCTTTCTTCGTTTTTCAAATTCCTAATGTAGCATTTACTAGGTCTTCTTTCTCACTCTCCGAGTGTATAAATATTCCCTCTTGATGCCGCTCTCGACTCGTTGCCCCACTCTAGGAACGAGCCCATGAAGTCTAAAGGTTGCAACATGATCAAAAATATATAGTTGATTGAATGCGACGCACGCGCGCAATAATAAATCAATGCTATTTTGTGTAGTGAAACGCCACGTGTGTCTCCTTAAATTCATCTATGAATTTCTCTTTTGAGCGTAATTTTTCCCATGTTGCTGCAATGGTGTTTCTTTCACGCTCCAAAATGGATACCAAATGCCCTTCCGTATCAAAGATACGAGCTTGACCAGTGCACAACAAGTACATGAATATTTCAATCGCGGGTGCTACTGTTGGGATGCATGTATTTGTCTGTCATCCACATATTGAAACTTATTCAAATGAACTGTCGAATCCCGTCACTTATAGCGGCTCACGTTCACCACATAGTTTGGAATATTGATAGGTTGAAAAACCGCTGAATTCTATGCTACATGATATCATTCCAGACACATAAAAGAACTTTGATACAATTTACAGCAATAGCAGAACGAATGAAAAATGCAAGAAGTGAACTTCTAAAATGTGTGAAAACCTCAATTCGTTATTTTATGTTTCTTGTTTTTTTAAAATTGTCACTAGAATTCAAATTGTGCGTTACTGCGTGAACAGGGCTCATTTTGTAATAAAATTTCGGCATGGACTGTAGCATAACATGGGTCTGACGACATCAAAATTTTGAACTGATTCATGTTCGATTAACGCAGTTACAAGTAATCTAATGCATTCCTCTTTGCTGAGCTGTCCTGTCGTTTTCAACCACCGATTTTCTCACAGATTATTCAATAATAATAACTTATCCATGTATTGAAACTATTATTGAAGTCAAGTGAGCATCATTGAAAACAGTTGACCCATGACGGCGCATAGTTTCGGTTTAATTTTTGCCCAAAACCATGGAAGCACTCATTCATTCATTCAATTATTCTTACGGAATACCTGATGCAAAACTATGCAGGTCTGCACACAGCGAAATCGTCAGAAGCGAAAAAACCTCTTACATAAAAACACGCTATGATTCATGTTAATTCATCTTCACATGACTCTTATGACTTTTCTAAATGTAAACATACCGTAGAACATAGAGAACGGGAAGCTGGTAGCTCTCTCGATCTTCACTTGAATCTAAAAACTGAATGCTGTCATGTGATATCGTCAATGTTCGGCAGTGATTTGGTGTACAGATCCCAATCAGGGTCACTAAATAAGAAACTGAATACTATGCGTAAGATTTATCACAAGAACGACAGTCAATCACGGTGAAATCACCATAACGTAGAAAAATGGTAGCTGGTAACCCTTCTTATTCAAAACTTACCTCTTCTTTCGGCTAGCAATCGAATGGCGAGAGCTGCGATGAGGATTCTTATCACGACAATAATTATTAATGTGATTACATACGTAAGCTCTACTCCACTTTGGAAATTAGTATCGAAATGCATTTCGTTCATACGCTGACGCACCTCTCTCACACGCACACACAAACCCTCTCTTAAATAAGTACATATATATATTATATCTTCATATATGTATATATATATAAGTATTTATACACGGAGATATCACTTATACATATATTTATATATATATATATATATATATATATACAGGGTGTTTTTTTCACTTTGAACAAACTTCGAACTTAGGTACAAAAACTCAAAATAAATCGATTTTCATGAATGACAAAATCTCCAAACCTCTTTAGTTTTCGAGTTATAGTTACTTGAAGAATATTAGAACTTCAAGTAGGATTGCACGCGCGCACCATTTTTAGCGCTATTTTTGATAGTTAAAAAGGTTTTTGGGCATCACTAATGTAGTATTTTTGTAATTTCACAATGAAATTTGCGTGTACACGTTTTACAAATAAGAATAAATTGTCCTAAATGAGTAATTATCAATTATTATCATGTAAGCTAACCATTAATCAGTAAGCATTGCAGGACACAGATAAAAAACATAATCAATACAAACTTTAATGTAAGAACTTTACGCAAGAACAAACTTGAATACAGTTTTATTGCAACAGTTATTCGAAATGGCCTCCGTGAACTTCAACACATTTACGACATCTAACAGCCAGTGAGCGCCTTACAGATTGAAACACGCCAGGCATTTCCGTATTACGGCCAGCTGAGTCCACAATGCGTCTAACCACATCCTGTTCCGATTCAACAGGAGTGGCATACACGAGGTCCTTCATGGTTCCCCACAAGAAGAAATCCAGTGGCGTCAAATCAGGTGACCTAGCTGGCCATGCTACAGGAGCACCTCTGCCAATCCATCGGTTTTGAAATTGGTTATTCAGGAACAGGCGTGTTACACGAAAGTAATGTGCTGGCGCTCCGTCATGCTGGAACCACATTCGCCTGCGTGTCTCCAAGGGCACGTCCTCCAGTAGTCCAGGCAAAACTTCGCGTAGGAAGATGGTGTACGCAGGTCCCGTGAGAGGAGAAGGTAATAGGTACGGACCAATTAAATTATTGCCAATAATGCCTGCCCACACGTTGACACTAAATCTGTGCTGGAGACTATTAGGCTGAATAAGATGAGGGTTATTTACAGCCCAGTAATGATTATTGTGACGGTTGAAAACCCCATCACGACAGAAATAAGGTTCATCTGTGAAGAGAATAAGTTTTGAGAACCCGCGATTCATTCTTTCCTGTTGCATTAACCACTGGCAAAACAGCTTACGAGGTTCAAAATCACCTGGCATGAGCCGTTGCACTCTTTGGAAATGGTACGGATGTAATTGCTGACGATGTAGTGCCCTCCACACAGTAGTATGGTTTCGCAAGACAAGACGTTGAGCAGCTGCACGAGTGCTGGTTCGTGGATGTTGCTCAAAGTATTCCACAATTCTATCCTCCTGTGGATGATGACCGCGCCCAGCATTCCCTCTGTTAACGTTGAAGCTGCCGGTGTCACGCAATCTCATATGCAGAGTTGCAAAATACCGGAAATCAGGCACTTCGCGCCTAGGAAACCTTTCTCTGTACATCCTCAGAGCGAGCCTACCATTTCCGCCTGCAGCTCCATAAATCAAATGCATGTCTGCCTTCTCAGCATTGGTAAATCTTTCCATGGTCACAGTGCAACGGTGTGTCAACAAATGGCGAACTGATGCTGCAACACGTGCGTTCCAGTAATGTAGATTGTTAATGATAAATTTTTTTTCATTATTTCAGTTTCACATTGCATCTTGAAATCTTGTCGTTGATTACATGGAATGGATCCCCCATAATGAAATGGAAAAAAATGTTTTAATTGTATTCGACAATCTCGAAAACTAACAACTTTAAATAACAATTGGTGTGCCGCCCAGTTATAGCATGCACTTCTAAACATGCTTTGCGACGCCATAACTCGAAAACTAAAGAGTTTTGGACATTTTGTCATTCATGAAAATCGATTTATTTTGAGTTTTTGTAACCAAGTTCGAAGTTTGTTAGAAGTAAAAAAAACACCCTGTATAACAACGCCCTCTCAGCGGGTTATTTCCCAAACAAACTGAAACACGCAATAATTTTTTTTTTTACCGAAGCCCTCCACCTCCCAACACGAGGTGCAAAATTACCACCCCATCTCCCTACTCGACGCCCACGCTAAGCTCTTAGACAAGATATTAACCTACAGACTAACAGACCATCTAACCATCCACAACATCTACAACAGCCGCCAACACGGATTCCGCCACGGAATAGGTACACACACCGCACTTGCCACGCTACACGAGACTCTCCACATAAAACAAACACAGAGAAACAGAACAGACATCAATGTACGAGATGTAAGCAAGGCCTTCAACAAAGTGTGGCACACAGGACTCAAATTCAAACTGTCACAGCTACAAATTCACCCCCTATTCACAAAAAACCTGTATGGCTTCAACACTAACCGCACCGCAGCCATACGAATCGCAAATTACACTGGTCCACCCTTCTCCATCAAGTCAGGAGTCCCCCAGGGACTCCCAACTTGATGGAGTCCCAACTACTTCACACACGACCTCCCCCCACCAATGCCCAACCCTGACTACATAGCTTTTGCAGACGACATCACACAAATCATATCCGCAAACCATTCATACAACATGGCAGCTATTCTAACAACACGAGCCATTGCCCAAATCAACGATTACGAACGAAAGTGGAAAATCCAAACAAACTGTAAAAGGTTCAGGGTGACTCAGGTCAGGGGAATAACTATGCACAAGTTTTACAAGTTTTTATTATGAGAACACTTGGCAGGAACGATAGATTACACTTGGCAGGAACGCTAGATAACACTTAGCAGGAACGATAGATAACACTTGGCAGGAACGCTAGATAACACTTGGCAGGAACGATAGATAACACTTGGCAGGACAATAGATAACATTGCCCAAAGCTCGGAACTGGATGGTTGACAGTCAAGGCAGCTCACGGAACAATACGTGAAAATAGAAGTTGAATAATACGTTCTCGAAATACTTTCCTCTGCCAGACGCAGCACTAGACCCTATGGAGTGACGCACGGACTGCCTGAGGTCACATGACAACCGGGTCAGAGAAGGTCGCGCTAGAATGAACACGAGATGAGAATATGATGTACGCTTTTACACAAACACAAACAAATTCAAAATGATTGCTATCAGCCGCCGCAAACACCCAACAGTGCACATCAACAACAACCCCCACCCTTACACAAACTCAGGCAAAGTTCTGGGACCCAGAATCAGCACAACTGCATATGCACCCCGCACCAGACAACGAGCAGCAATAGCCCACCAAAACCTCTCCCGCCTTTACCGATTCAAACACCTGAACCTAGAAGTAAAACGCCAACTCTACATCGCTCTAGTAAGATCCACTCTCATCTACCCAGCCATTCCCCTACACACACTTCCACCAACATCTATCTCAACACTCCAGCGTGTACTAAACCGAGCCACGAGATACATAACAAATTCAGAATCGCAAGATTTCTCCACCTCTGCACAACTACATCGCCGAGTAAACTTACAACCAATCAACATTACACTCCACAAACACGCAAAAAGAATCTGGCAAAATATTCACGACACGCACCCACAACTCTACTTACAATTCACATTCGCGCAAGACACTCAGCAAATACCGAACAAACAATTCCAGAGCTCAAAAATGAAAACACTCGCACCGCAACCGAGACCAAAATACACTTAACACGACACTAACGACGGACGGACGGACGGACTCGACGGACCACAACCGACTCATGCGAATGTTTTGTGTTAGGAGAGATTCAACCACTACGGCAAGCCTACTCACCCACGTCCAGTACTAAAGATGCTTACTAACTGAAGACACAACCATACAAAACCCTGATGGGTAATTAACTTCTACCACCCTTAAACTGCCTGCAAAAAACACCCTCTAACACTAGCATCATATGCGCAAAGCGCATCTCTATCAGTTTCCTATCTATCCTTTTCCGTTTCACTCCTCTTCCCGAAACACTCTACGTCAAACTCTCTTTCCGTTCTTTTCTATAAGCATCGACGACGAACGAGCGCTGACTCTTGCGTCTGACCGCTCGCGCTCGAAACTGTCGCTGAAATGGCTCGCACCAAGCAAACGGCCCGCAAATCTACCGGAGGAAAGGCTCCTCGCAAGCAGCTTGCCACCAAGGCTGCGCGCAAATCTGCCCCCGCCACCGGGGGCGTGAAGAAGCCTCACAAGTACAGGCCCGGTACCGTGGCATTTCGTGAAATCCGTCGTCACCAGAAGAGCACCGAACTGCTCATTCGCAAGCTGCCCTTCCAGCGTCTTGTTCGTGAAATCGCCCAAGATTTCAAGACTGACTTGCGATTCCAGTCCTCGGCTGTCATGGCCCTGCAGGAAGCATCCGAAGCCTACCTCGTCGGTCTCTTCGAAGACACCAACTTGTGCGCAATCCACGCCAAGCGTGTCACCATCATGCCCAAGGATATCCAGCTTGCCCGCCGGATCCGTGGAGAACGCACTCAATTCAATAGCACGTTTTTCCGCGCATCGAGAGCCACAACCTCATCTCGGCTAGTCTCTAATCGGCCCTTTACAGGGCCACTCCACCCCTCCCGAAAAAGACGTTCACTGGTTAATGAGGTTGAAGCGTTCGTTGAAAAATGAGTTACCTGTTATTCAGGACTAATGTAGTGTGGACAAAAAAAAGGGATTCGATAGTTTCCTTGAAATGAGTCGCAATATGCGCACGACAGACAAAGTACATGCATCCCAACAGTATCACCCGCGATTAAAAATATTCATGTACTTGTGTGCACTGGTCAGACTCGTATCACAGATACGGACGGACGGGCATGCTCTTAAGAGAGAGAGAGAGAGAGAGAGAGGGAGCAATCAATTTGATGCGTTCATTCAACGAGATTCCCACTGCAATTACGTGGGAGAAATTACGCTCAAAAAATGAACACATTTATAAATGAAATGAAACGACACCTGGCGTTTTATTTTACGAAATAGTATTCATTGATTGATTATTTCGTGCGTTCAATCAACTCTAGTTGAACTAGGGTCAACCATGAAACTTCATGGGTGCATTCCAAGGGGCACAGAATCGAGAACGGCCTCAGGAGGGAAAATCTAAAAAGTCGGAGAGTGAGTGATAGTGATAGAAGGCAAAGAACATACTTTAATTATTGGGTTCAACACCCTGACTACTTAACCATTGGTGCGGATGTGTACCACTAAGTAAATTGTCCCTTCACCTACAGCTGTGAACGAAATGCATCCCAATTATTTCCATGCCTACTCTTCAGGGTAGATAATGGCGTACGAGATAAGTTATAATAATACGAATAACCGTTGCTGCTCCCGCCATCACGACTTCACCGAAAGAGTTTTTAGTCAACAGGGCTACCAGCTACCCTTTCTCAATTCGAACTTGACACTTCAACGTTTTCGTAGTTTTGACCCCTTATGATTTTGTTCATTTACTAAATATTATGCACAGAATTCAGTTTCTCAATTTTTACCCAGATTGGGGCCTTTACACCAATTAACTGCTAAGCATTGACGATAGTACGTTACAGCATTCCTTGACGATAGATTCAAGGAAGGAGAGGGTTACCAGCTCCGCTTTTTCTACGGTTTAATAATTTTCAACCTCCCAAATGTATACATGTATATATATATACACATTTATATATCTATATATATATGTGTGTGTTTTTATATATATATATATATATATATATATATATATATGCAAATAGATAGAGAGAGAGTCTGTGTGTATGTGTGAGTTCGTTTGCGTGTGAGAGTGGTGCATCTGAGTAGAAACGAAATGAATTTCGACACCAATTCCCAGAATGGAGTATAGCATCCGTGTGTAATAATTTTTATGGTGACGGTAACAATTATGGTAACGATAGGAATACTCCTCGCAGCCCTACGTCATTTGAATGCCTGCCGAAACAGTAAGGTTTAATTCAGAAGAGTTACCAGCTACCCTTGTTGTACGTGTTCGTTATTTTACTGTCATAAGATGTCGTTCGTCTTATAAATGATATGCCTGGAATTCAGTTTCTTATCAATTCGCCCAGATTGGGGCCTTTACGCCAATTAACTGCCGAACACTGACTATGGCACGTGATAGCATGAAAAGTTCAGTTGAGACAGAAAAAAAGGAGTTACCAGCCACCCTTCATCAATTCTGAGAAGACATTTCTTTGCTTCTGTATATTTTTAACCACCTATAATGCTGCTCATTCGATAAATATGATGCATAAACCTCAGTTTCTCAATTATTGATCCAGATTGGGGCCATCACGCGAATTAACTGCCTAACATTGACAATAGCACGCTCGTTCGTTCATTCATGCACAAATGCAGGGCCCATATCGTCTCGAAATGTTTCACGGGAGCGCATGCTTGCAATAGTTATCAAGACTAATCTAGAAGAAAAGTTGAGGAGTAATCACTCAAGTAAATCATAGGTCATTAGAAGACTCGGCCGCGTCACCTCGTTCATTCTTGAAAAACCGTCGAATCCTGAACGACCAACGAGCACTTGAACTCTTTCGCTACTATGAAACGTTTTCTTCGACGGACAATTCAGGATAAGAAAACCATCATTTCCTGCCGAAATTCTGTAATGGGAGGTGTTGATAGCGCAGTTCGAAGCGAAGAAAAATGGAAGGCGACCATTTATGAGCCACCTCCTAAGCATCGTTTGAAATCATAGGAAGACCTTCAACCAGTGAGAGAGAAAGAAAGATAATATGAGAGAGGGAGAATGAGAGAGAGAGCGAAAAAAGGAAACGACTGGGGTGCTTAAGATATATATATATATATATACATATATATATATACATGGTGTTATTTTTACTTTGAACAAACTTCGAACTTAGGTACAAAAACTCAAAATAAATCGATTTTCATGAATGACAAAATGTCCAAAACTCTTTAGTTTTCGAGTTATGGCGTCGCAAAGCATGTTTAGAAGTGCTTGTTATAACTGGGCCGCACACCAATTGTTATTTAAAGTTGTTAGTTTTCGAGATTGTCGAATACAATTAAAGCATTTTTCCTCATTCCATTATGGGTTATCCATTCCATGTAATCAACGACAAGGTTTCAAGATGCAATGTGAAACTGAAATAATGAAATAAAATATATTATTAACAATCTACATTACTGGAACGCACGTGTTGCAGTATCAGTTCGCCATTTGTTGACACGCCGTTGCACAATGACCATGGAAAGATTTACCAATGCCGAGAAGGCAGACATGCATTTGATTTATGGAGCTGCAGGCGGAAATGGTAGGCTCGCTTTGAGGATGTACAGAGAAAGGTTTCCTAGGCGCGAAGTGCCTGATTTCCGGTATTTTGCAACTCTGCATATGAGATTGCGTGACACCGGCAGCTTCAACGATAACAGAGGGAATGCTGGGCGCGGTCATCATCCACAGGAGGATAGAATTGTGGAATACTTTGAGCAACATCCACGAACCAGCACTCGTGCAGCTGCTCAACGTCTTGTCTTGCGAAACCATACTACTGTGTGGAGGGCACTACATCGTCAGCAATTACATCCGTACCATTTCCAAAGAGTGCAACGGCTCATGCCAGGTGATTTTGAACCTCGTATGCTGTTTTGCCAGTGGTTAATGCAACAGGAAAGAATGAATCGCGGGTTCTCAAAACTTATTCTCTTCACAGATGAAGCTTATTTCTGTCGTGATGGGGTTTTCAACCGTCACAATAATCATTACTGGGCTGTAAATAACCCTCATCTTATTCAGCCTAATAGTCACCAGCACAGATTTAGTGTCAACGTGTGGGCAGGCATTATTGGCAATAATTTAATTGGTCCGTACCTATTACCTTCTCCTCTCACGGGACCTGCGTACACCATCTTCCTACGCGAAGTTTTGCCTGGACTACTGGAGGACGTGCCCTTGGAGACACGCAGGCGAATGTTGTTCCAGCATGACGGAGCGCCAGCACATTACTTTCGTGTAACACGCCTGTTCCTGAATAACCAGTTTCAAAACCGATGGATTGGCAGAGCTGCTCCTGTAGCATGGCCAGCTAGGTCGCCTGATTTGACGCCACTGGATTTCTTCTTGTGGGGAACCATGAAGGACCTCGTGTATGCCACTCCTGTTGAATCGGAACAGGATGTGGTTGGACGCATTGTGGACTCAGCTGGCCGTATTACGGAAATGCCTGGCGTGTTTCAATCTGTAAGGCGCTCACTGGCTGTTAGATGTCGTAAATGTGTTGAAGTTCACGGAGGCCATTTCGAGTAACTGTTGCAATAAAACTGTATTCAAGTTTGCTCTTGCGTTAAAGTTCTTACATTAAAGTTTGTATTGATTATGTTTTTTATCGGTGTCCTGCAATGCTTACTGATTAATGGTTAGCTTACATGATAATAATTGATAATTACTCATTTAGGACAATTTATTCTTATTTGTAAAACGTGTACACGCAAATTTCATTGTGAAATTACAAAAATACTACGTTAGTGGGGCCCAAAAACCTTTTTAACTATCAAAAATAGCGCTAAAAATGGTGCGCGCGTGCAATCCTACTTGAAGTTCTAATATTCTTCAAGTAACTATAACTCGAAAACTAAAGAGGTTTGGAGATTTTGTTATTCATGAAAATCGATTTATTTTGAGTTTTTGTACCTAAGTTCGAAGTTTGTTCAAAGTGAAAAAACACCCTGTATATATATATATATATATATATATATATATATATATATATATAAATATATGTATAAGTGATATCTCCGTGTATAAATACATATATATATATATATACATATATGAAGATATAATATATATATATGTACTTATTTAAGAGAGGGTTTGTGTGTGCGTGTGAGAGAGGTGCGTCAGCGTATGAACGAAATGCATTTCGATACTAATTTCCAAAGTGGAGTAGAGCTTACGTATGTAATCACATTAATAATTATTGTCGTGATAAGAATCCTCATCGCAGCTCTCGCCATTCGATTGCTAGCCGAAAGAAGAGGTAAGTTTTGAATAAGAAGGGTTACCAGCTACCATTTTTCTACGTTATGGTGATTTCACCGTGATTGACTGTCGTCCTTGTGATAAATCTTACGCATAGTATTCAGTTTCTTATTTAGTGACCCTGATTGGGATCTGTACACCAAATCACTGCCGAACATTGACGATATCACATGACAGCATTCAGTTTTTAGATTCAAGTGAAGATCGAGAGAGCTACCAGCTTCCCGTTCTCTATGTTCTACGGTATGTTTACATTTAGAAAAGTCATAAGAGTCATGTGAAGATGAATTAACATGAATCATAGCGTGTTTTTATGTAAGAGGTTTTTTCGCTTCTGACGATTTCGCTGTGTGCAGACCTGCATAGTTTTGCATCAGGTATTCCGTAAGAATAATTGAATGAATGAATGAGTGCTCCCACGGTTTTGGGCAAAAATTAAACCGAAACTATGCGGCGTCATGGGTCAACTGTTTTCAATGATGCTCACTTGACTTCAATAATAGTTTTAATATATGGATAAGTTATTATTGTTGAATAATCTGTGAGAAAATCGTTGGTTGAAAACGACAGGACAGCTCAGCAAAGAGGAATGCATTAGATTACTTGTAACTGCGTTAATCGAACATGAATCAGTTCAACATTTTGATGTCGTCAAACCCATGTTATGCTACAGTCCATGCCGAAATTTTATTACAAAATGAGCCCTTTTCACGCAGTAACGCACAATTTGAATTCTAGTGACAATTTAAAAAAAAACAAGAAACATAAAATAACTAATTGAGGTTTTCACACATTTTAGAAGTTCACTTCTTGCATTTTTCATTCGTTCTGCTATTTCTGTAAATTGTATCAAAGTTCTTTTATGTGTCTGGAATGATATCATGTGGCATAGAATTCAGCGGTTTTTCAACCTATCAATATTCCAAACTATGTGGTGAACGTGAGCCGCTATAAGTGACGGGATTCGACAGTTCATTTGAATAAGTCTCAATATGTGGATGACAGACAAATACATGCATCCCAACAGTAGCACCCGCGATTGAAATATTCATGTACTTGTTGTGCACTGGTCAAGCTCGTATCTTTGATACGGAAGGGCATTTGGCATCCATTTTGGAGCGTGAAAGAAACACCATTGCAGCAACATGGGAAAAATTACGCTCAAAAGAGAAATTCATAGATGAATTTAAGGAGACACACGTGGCGTTTCACTACACAAACTAGCATTGATTTATTATTGCGCGCGTGCGTCGCATTCAATCAAATATATATTTTTGATCATGTTGCAACCTTTAGACTTCATGGGCTCGTTCCTAGAGTGGGGCAACGAGTCGAGAGCGGCATCAAGAGGGAATATTTATACACTCGGAGAGTGAGAAAGAAGACCTAGTAAATGCTACATTAGGAATTTGAAAAACGAAGAAAGCACCACATGTTGAAATCTCATTTAACAAAGATTTCAGGATGTATGAATTGAAGACAAGTCAGTTCTATGAATCGTTTCAGTTCGTGGTGCTTTGTTCGTTTTCGAAATCCTAATGATCATTCGCCATATGAAGGGTAACTTGCCTGACCTTTCAAAAAAATAAACACACACTTTATCAGGTTCGTCACGCTGTAAACTGTCTATTAAGCTGCCGGTATCAACGAAATGCATTTAAATTATTTCCCTAATTCCTTATTTAAATTATTCCACGGCTAACGAGGTAAGTAATCAAAAACGATAAATAAGTATACGATGAACCGTAGCGGCAGCTTCTGCCATCGCGACTTCACAGACAGAGTGAGTTTTGAGTAAACAGAGTTACCAGCTACCCTTTTCAAATTCGAAGAAGACATTTCACTCGTTTCTAGTTTTGACCTCTCATGGTTTGGTTCATTCGATAAAAACGACGCCCAGAGTTCAGTTTCTTATTTCTTGACCCAGACTTTGGGTGCTTTTACACCAATTAACTGACAAACATTGACGATAGCCAGCGCTAGCACGTGATTGCATCGACGGGTTATTTCGCTTTGATTGAGGAGGAGAGGGTTACCAGCTACCGCTTTTCACTTCTGAGAAGACATTTCTTGGTTTTGGCATAGTTTTTGCCTCCCATGATGCGGTTCATTCAATGAGTATACTGCTTAGAATTCAGTTTTTAAATATTGATCCAGATTAGAGTACACACACGAATTAACTGCAAAACATTGAAGACAGCTGGCGCGTGTGTGTTCGTTCGTCGACGCACGGCCCATCGTCTTGAATTGTTTCACAGGAGCGCAGGCTTGCAATAGTTGTGAAGACTAATCTGAATGAAAAGCTTAAATGTAATCACTCGAATAAATCATGGAGAAATAGAATATTCGACCGCAACAACTTGTTCCGTCGAGAAAAACGATCGAATCCTGTACGACCGAGGAGCAGTTTAACTCTCACATGAAACCGTGGGTTACCGGGCGGTCAGGCAGACTAGGGCTCAGAGCGACGATCGTGGACATGGTGGGGTCAGCAGCGCCTGTCGCGACCGACCAAGAACCGAGCGAGCGCGACCAGTGCCTCTGGCCGCAGGCCTTGCGGCACACCACGAATTGCACGGGGTGGTCTTGCGAAACTCGGGCAATTGCCTCGGCAGTTTTGACTCGCGTGCTAACGATTCGAGTGAATAACGATCACATGATCAGAGAGACCATTGTTTCGGACGGAAAGATAGCGAGCTCTTAATTTTGTCTATTGCATATTGACTTTGAACACCTTCAATTTATGGATGATTTGTGGCTCCTTGAGGAGCCGGATGGTGTGCAGCAAGTGCGACAGCCGCCGTGAACACCCACTCTACTTGGAAGAAGTGTTCTTGGTCACAGCCTTGGTGCCTTCAGAGACAGCGTGCTCTGCAAGCTCGCCGGGAAGCAGAAGCCTGACGGCTGTCTGAATTTCCCGAGAGGTGATGGTGGTCCTCTTGTTGTACTGTGCCAGACGCGACGCTTCAGTAGCAATGCGCTCAAAGATGTCATTCACGAACGAGTTCATGATTGACATGGCCTTGCTCGAAACGCCGGTGTCGGGATGGACCTGCTTGAGCACCTCGTATATGTAGATGGCGTAGCTCTCGCTGCGCTTCTTCTTTTTCTTCTTGTCACCTTTGGTGATGGATTTCTGGGCCTTACCGGCCTTCTTAGCAGCCATTCCAGAAGTCTTGGGAGCCATCGTGCACGACAAACTCGAACGTTACTCAGTAACTGACGATTTTCAGGTGGGTGGTGGTATTGGTGGTGGTGGTGGTGGCGATATAGAGGAGATAAAGAGAGTGAAATTAAGAGTTTGGCACAGAGTGTACCGAAGATAGAGAGAAAAGAAAATGAAAGGGATAGGAGGAGGATGTAAAGGCACAGCTCATGTGCATGACTAGCTGTTCATGTATGTTTTATTGGTCCGTTATTTTGCGTATATTGTTGAATTAATGAACTACCTGTCAATGCTTTTTATTCTTTTATTGAAATTCTATAGTATGTGATTGTTCCCTGGCATGTTATGTTAAGTAACTGTTATTTGGAGCTTCGGAAAGGTGGATGTTGGCGGTGTAGTTGTTCTAGTTGGAAGGTGAGGGAAGCGTATAGTTCTGGTTCTTGCTGTTCTAGTTGTGTCCATATTTTCTTGGCCTGGCGGTGTAATACGATGTTTATGGGTGGAATGTTGCACTGTCTGTGATGTGATTCGGATGTCTTAAAGTCCTGCCAAACTGTTCCTGTTATAAATCTTAATGCTTTGTTCTGGATTTTTTGTAGTGTGGACATTGCAGTTTTTGATATGGTGTGTAGAGGGATAACTGGATATGTTAACGTTGCTCTTACTATTGCTAAGTACAGTTTACCTTTGTTTTCTTTGGTTAAGTGATAGAATCTGGGAAGCTTCTGTAGGTGTCGTCTTGCCATTTGTTGCCTTGTTACTATGTGTGGTTTGTATCCTGTGGTGCTTATGGTCAGCCCTAGGACCTTTCCTTTGGTACTATATGGAAAATACCTTTCATCAACTACTACGTCTCCATTTTTCTTCTACTGATGGGAACTATTAAATTTTCGGACTTTTGTTCTGATTTTCCATTTGTTTTCAAAATCATTTATTTGTTCAATAACTCTTCCAGTGGCGCGAGCCAAATAATTGCTGTTATTTGGTACTGCTATAATTTGAGTGATATCATCTGCATAGCTAATGAAGTCGCTGTTTGGAATGGGGTCTGTGATGTCGTGAGAGTAGAATGCAAACAGAGTTGGAGACAGACATGATCCTTGGGGAACACAAGTTTGTATTTCAAATTCAGGTCCTATGTAATTGCGAATGCGGATTTTGACTGTTTTGTCTGTGATAAAATCGCTCAGTGTTTTCTTAAATATTGTAGGAAGATCAAGTTGCATGATTTTGTATTTCAGGCCCACTGTCCAAACTTTGTCAAATGCTTTTGAGATGTCTCTCATGACTATATCTATCTTATATTTCGTTGCCAGATGTATTGCTATTGATTCGTGTAGTATTGCTAGTGCGGTATGAGTTCCTCTCTCCTTTCTAAATCCATGTTGTTTTGGATGAAGTTTGTCTTGTTGCAGCAGTTCTTCGTAAAGTCTATTGTTCAGTATTTTATCGAGTATTTTGCCATGGACATCCAGATGTGAATAGGTCCGTGGTTTTGCATATGAAGTTGGGATGTATTGGGTTTCGGCCGAAAAAAACCTATGGCTAATTTTAATTTGTCTGGAAAGTATCCGGCTGATTTTGTTTGGTTGAAAACGTAGATTAGATATTGCTTCATATTGTCTGGATGATTCTTGATCTGTGTGGTGGTTCTTCCTGTGGGTCCAGGGGCTCGCTGTTTGAATCTTCTTAAGGTTCTACTGAATTCGTCTATTGTTATGGGTGGAAATCGCAAGCTGTAAAATCTGGTGATGTCACCTGTATGGTATGGGATTATTTCACTATGGTTATTTGAAACGTGTGATTCTATTTCTTCGATGTGTTCATGGTTGAAATTTTCATTATATTCGTCCGTGAATACCTGTTGTCAATGTTTTCTAAAATGGGGTTCTTTTTCTTCCGGAGTATGCAGCTGTGTACCTTCGTGTATTATGTATGAAATATATTGTTTGGTATTTGATCCGCTCATTCTATTAATAGTTGACCAAAATTTCTTAGGGTCTTTTTCTATATTCAAGTTTCTAATAATTTGTTTCCAGGTTTGGTTGAAGGCAGCTCTGTAACTTTGGGTAATTTGTCTTCGAAGTTGGAGTATGTGAGAGTATAGGATTGGGTTTGGGCCGACTGCTTGAATATACTGAACTGTGTTTTCCAGCTGTATTTGGAGGAGTCGAATTTCATGATTTTGTCTTACGCCGGGTATGGTTCTGTGTTTAATGGTGGGTACAGCGAGATATGTAGCTCTTTGTACTTCTAATGTCCATTGGTCTAGGTAGCTGTCTATTTCTTCTAATGTAGGATTTGGTTCTACAGGAACTGTGATATATGCTAAGCTTTCTTTGTATTGTTGCCAATTTGCAAAGTGGAATGATTTCCTCGGCATAATTGGAATTTGTAACGGGCTGGCGGAAATGGTTGCAATAATAGGTATATGGTCAGAGGGAGTGTTTGGGCCTGGTTTTAATTCTATGTTGTGATATGCGTGGTGATTTATTAGAGAGCTTTATCTGGTGCTTTGCTGGAATTGTGTGAAATGAATGTTGGAAGGTATGGACCTATGTTCATGCATTTGCCCTGAGTCATGGGTCTGTTTAGTGCAATGCCTCTGGTATTTGCATAACTGTGTCAAAGGTTTTCGTGTTTGGCGTTGAGGTCTGCGATCAAATAGACTGGATGATTAAAGTTTAATGTTCTATTGTAATCTATGTAGTTTATGTAATTGGTTCTCGGAGGAATGTATGCTGTTGCTATTGTTATAGGTCCTTGAGTTGTATCTATCGTTATTGCTATCATGTCCGATTCAAAGTTGTCTACAAGTCTGAATGGCTGCTCCCGCATTTGGTTCTGCTTTAACGTTTATTTTAAAAGTGATGTAATTGAATATTTTGAAATTTGTGTCCGTGACTACGTGTTCATTTATTAGAATAATATCTGGATCAATTTTGTTACAGATGTTGGACAGTGCTATTTTATGTGCGTTCCAGTTCCTCACATTGATCTGTGCGATCGTTAGTTTGTTTTGTCTCGCCCTTCTGGTTAGGTTAATCTATCCTCGTTCATGAAACTGTTCCATAGTTACGGTTTTGATTTCTTTGCTGTGCTTGTAGTTGAGTGTTTAGGGAGTCTGGTGAATTTTGCATGACTTAGAGCGTGAATTTTTGTTCCTGTTAACTTTAGTCTGTCATTTTTTATCATTTCCATTATTTTTCTTGAGTCAATGTCTTGTACAGTGAATTTCAGTCCGAATTCTTTTTTGTTAAGCTCGTTAATGAACCACTTCTGGGAAGGGTTCGGAGGGACTGGCAGTCTATCAGCGGCGCTACGGTAAATTTGAATTGGAACGAGTCTCGGTTCTGAATGTTCTCTATCTCTTTCTGGTAGTACTCCTTGGTCATTTATTTTTCTTTTAATCCGAGGGTCTGTTGGTAGTTCTGTATTTGTAGGTCTTGCTCTGTTAAAATTGGCTCTGACGTTGTTTCAGACTGTGGTTAGGGTGGAATTAGGCTCGAAGTCTGTGGTTGAATTTTTGGTCTTATTGTTGGGTCATCTTCAACTTCTGATTCCATTTCTTCTTCCATGTCAGTTGCTGAGTTGGTGTCACTGTTTGATGTTTCTTTGCTTTGTTGGTCCATATGAAATTCCTGATTCGATGTGTGAGAGTAGAAAAAGTTGAAAATTGCGTTTGAATCTCGGTCTTCGAATTTGGCATCTATGTTGTCGTTGAGTTTTAGGTTTCTGGAAAGTAGTGCTGCGAATCCTTCTTTTCCTGCCAGACTTGCAATGTGAGCTTCTAATATCAGGGCTGAAAGTTTGATTTGGATATTGTTTGTCAGGGTGAGGCTGTGTTTAGGTACTGCTGATTCTTTGATGGCTGTTTTGGCAATTTGAGAGTAAGTTTTTTTTTTTTCTTGTTCCTGTTTTGTAATTCTCTCTTCCTTGTCTTTTATGGCTTCTTTTCCGAGCAGGGCATGCAGCTGCGAGGGTTCTATGAGAACCTGAACAGTTTAGACATTTTTGTAGCTACTTTGGCATTGTGTATAGGTGGCCGGAATCTCTACATTCTGAGCAGACTGCGGTGTTACTTTGGCACTGATGGGTTGCGTGGTCTTCCAGTTTATAGCATTTATAACATATGAAAACGTGAGTAAATTTCTCTTCTTGGCATTAGTGAGGTGTTATTTTTGCATTAAATATGAGGAATCCGTCGCGTAGGACATTCTGAGTTATGGTTGTGTCTGTGGTGATTATTTTAATCACGTGTGTGTAATCTTTTATCTTTATGACTTCTGATATTCGGAACCATGGTTGTAGCCTTTGTATTTCCTGTTTGATTTCAGCGGACGGTGTCTCTCCAATGTATTTGTCGATTTGCCGTACAAAGATAGATCTTTTTGCTCTGAGGTCAGGTGGTATTATGGGTTGTGGGTTTATTTTTCTGAGGGCCTCCTGTGCCTTTGTTGATGTCAGTTTGTCTATTGCCACTGAGTCATCGGTGACTGCGTAGAATCCAAGTGTTGTGTCTGTTAGACGAATCAGTGGTGCATCCAGTTCTGAAAAGGCTATTTGGAATACTTTCTGTCTTTCTACCCTTAGTTGTGGATCAATTCTTTTGAGTTGGACCCGGTAGGTGGATGTTTGCGGTTTTTTGTGGTATTGAGTTTCCGGTAATGATTGCAGGGTGGGACCGGTTTGGGAGAGTCCCCTTGGAAATCGGGTGGACCCGCTCGACCAAGGGGGCCTCCCCCGCGCGGCGAGTTGGGCCATACAAACGAGCTGTGCCAATACAAGAGAAAATATAGATAAGAAAAACACGAAATAAAGAAACGCTCTCTTACCTCCAGGGGCTGACGCCCCCAGTCGCACTCAACAAGATCAACCAATTGGGTTGAAACGAAAATATTACCCTCTGTCTCTTTGAGCACCAAAGCTGGCCAAGGCCACCCTCCAAGCCAAGCTAAGTGAATATCCGGAAGTAGTAAAGCTGTTACAATCACGATCATCATGAGCGACGATTTTCGGGGGAGGGGGGGGGGGGGCGATGCCATAGGAAAGAGAGGATAATAAGAGTTTGGCACAGGGTGTGCCGAAAGAAACAGAAAGCGAAAAGAAAGAGGATAGTAGGAGAGGGATGAGACGCGGAAAAAGCGCATAATTTGGTGATCCTGTTGACGTACTTATTATTATCAGGTTTCCCTGGGGTGTGGGATAAAGGAACCTTTCAAGGCTTTGTATGTACAAATTATCAAAGTTCTAAAGTGCCGATGTGGCTATTACCTTAAATTATAGGTAAGGCGTAACTATATTTACACATTAACCTAAATTACAGTTAAAGGCTTAGCTATATTTACAAGGTAATCTCATGTACCCATCCCTAACCGACTAATTCGCAAAATAGTTAGATATATTAGACACATTTATACAGATTTAAGAATATTTTTACATAAAGGTGTGTATGATGATTGCTATGGGTATTTTCAAAATTGATGATTTACATATAACATTATTATTGTTCACATATACATATATACAAACTATTTTTTCTAATATTTTTTTTTGTTTCTTTTTCATTTCATTTTTTTAATACTTTTTGTTTCTTTTAATGCATATGCACAAATTGAGGAACATTTTACATAAAGATATGTATGATGATTACTATGGATATTTACAAATTGATGATTTACATATATTACTACTGTACATACATCATCATACATACAAGTATATACGTATTTTATTTATCGTATATATATATATACATTTTTTTATTGTATTTTTTTTCATTTTTTTTCCTTAATTTTTTTAATAACATACATACAAATTTGGGAATATTTTACAGGAAGATTTGTATGATTGCTATGAGTATTTTCAAAATTGTCAATTTACATATAACAATAATATTATACATACATATATTCATATGATTTTTTTACAATATTTACAACAAAGCCCCTATGTTGCCTTGTCACCGGCGTATCCACCACATGTCCCCTCCGGGACGCTCCACCTCAAAATTGACGTAAGAAACTTGTAAGGTTGGCGTCTGATCTTCTACTGAAGGGTGATGAATATGTGGTGAGTGAGGACGGAATGATGAATGATTATTTGGAGGTTGACTATTTAGTGTTGATTGAAAATTGAGTGTGTGGTTTGGGGTTTTGACTTCCTGTCCGTGGGCTGAAGACCGTTCCGTCCGCTGGTGAAAACCCCAAATAAAAACAAAGTAGATAAGTAATTGAAAATAGTTACGGTCTTCCCCATTGATGGCTGATGAAAAGTTATTATAAGTATCTTGGTTCCGGAGGGGGTCCCAGTGCTGAAAGTTTGGAGCTCTTAAAACGGGAATTTTGGCTTGTGGCTGTATTTTCTGAAAATGTTAACTGTTGAAATAGGTCTTGGTCAAATTGCTGTAAATTATCCCATATTCTGTTGGCATGATTGTGGAGCAGAAGGTTTATAGGAGGTAAGTCGACTTGATGATGCAGTGTTAAAGAAGAAATACGGTCAATGCGGGTTGTATTTGTGATGAACCGGAGTGCTTTGTTTTGGACTCTTTGTAGCTTGAAAATGGCAGTTGGAGACAATGTGTGGAGTGGGATAGCTGGATAAATGAGTGCTTATCTGACGAATGATAGGTATAATTTGCGTTTTGTTGTCTGTGAAAGGTGTATAAATCTGTACATTTTGCTCAAGTTGCTGAATCCTGTTGCCTGTCGAATTGTTATTTGAGGTGAAAATCCGTGTGTTGAAAAGTTGAGACCTAGATTTTTGCCTTTATTTTAAGTATGGAAAATATTGATCATCTGTGAAGATGTCTGAGGTTTTTAGTCTACTGATCGGAATTATCTTGAATTTTTTGACGTCGGGGGAAATTTTCCATTTGGCTTCGAAATTGTTGATTTGTTGTATGGCATGCTGTGTTTGTTGGGCTGCAAAGTTCGGAGTGTAACGGCCAGCAGAAATTTGGGTGATGTCGTCGGCAAAGCAAATGTAGTCAGTATTGGGTATTGGTTCCGGGATGTCATGAGTATAGAAACTATATAATGTCGGCGATAAACAAGCTCCCTGTGGTACCCCTGTTTGCAGTATGAATGATGGACCTATGAAATTCCCGATTCTTATTGATGCGCTCCTGTCTGTTAAGTAGTCGGCCAGTGTTCGTAAAAATAATGGATGAATTCCAGATTGTGAAAGTTTAAATATCAATCGTAAGCGCCATACCTTGTCAAAAGCTTTGGTCACGTCTCTGAGTACTATGTCTATGGTAAATTTATTGGCTAGATTTATTACTAGTGTTTCGGTAAACGTTGCCAAGGCGGTCTGGGTTCCCCTGCATCTCCTAAAGCCATGTTGTCTATTGTTGTATAAGTTGTTAATGGTCAAATGGTCTGTAAGTCTATTGTTGAGTATCTTGTCTAAAAGAGTGCCATGGATGTCTAATAGAGAAATTGGTCGGTAGTTCTGCACCTGTTTTTGAGACGTGAGGGTATGGCGAAAACTGAGGGTTTCACTAAATAAGTCGCCATGAAGAGATCAGGTGCAAATGTCAAAACAGGAAGATTAGCCAATAATTTTATTCAAGAAACAAAACACGCTTATATTTAGCGCTTCTTAAAACGATGTTAAAATAGCCAAGTCTAAGGAAGGCGATCTTAGCATTCAACTCAAAACACAATTTTTGACCTTAATTAAATACTAAGTTTAGGCAATAGGTTTCGTTAAGTTCCTTTATTTTCATAGTTCGCAGAACGTCAACGAGTTTAAATTTTACGATGAACGCAAAAAAACGGTACGTCAGCGGCACACGGCGGGCCCCGTGGCACCTCGTGCCGACTGCGCCGTAAGTTAAGGAAACCATTTAGGGGTCATCTGCAGTCCAAAAGTCGATTCTCCCGATTTTTTTTTATTGCTTTAAATGAGTTTGAGATATGTCCCCCAATGTCTGTAAAAATATCAGGAACGTATCCCAGAGCTAGCGTCCCCCCCGGGAGGGAGAGAGCATCCCCCTTGCGGACCTTTTTTTTATTTTTGAACCCAGAGCAATGAAATTTGGTATACTGATAGGAAATGCAATTTAGAATCATTTATCATTCATGACAAAATGAGATTTTCATGAAAAGAAAATGGGAAATCATTGAAAACGACATTTTTGGGGGGTTTTTCTAAATGCTTCTTCTCCTACAGTTTTTGAGCTACAGTAATGATTTTGGTATCATTGGATGCAGAATAACGTGGACATTCAAAAAAAAAATTCTCAAATTTTCAATTTTATTTAATTTTTTTTTTATACATTTCATCATTCGTATTCCTCAAGGTAAGCATCACCCTTCCGAATATTTTTTTTATTATTGAATTTAGTGCAATGAAATTTGGTATACTGATAGGAAATGCAATTTAGAATCATTTATCATTTATGACAAAATGCGATTTTCTTGAAAAGAAAATGGGAAATCATAGAAAACGACATTTGGGGGGGGGAGTTCTAAATGCTTCTTCACTGATAGTTTTGAGCTACAGTAATGATTTTGGTATCATTGGATGCAGAATAACGTGGACATTCCAAAAACTTGAAGGCTTTTCCTCAAATTTCCAATAGAAAAAAAAAATATTCAAGATAATTCAAATTTATGACGTCATAACTTTGAAACAGGGATGAATTTTGAAAAACTTCCTAAACTTTGTAAAGCCCTTGTTTTTCTGCATCCAATGATACCAAAATCATCACTGTAGCTCAAAAACTGTAGGAGGAGAAGCATTTTTTTTCTGAAATATGTCTTATAAAAAAAGTAAGTTTTCAAGACGTTTGTCATTATAACTCCAAAGTTTACAAAGCTAGAGCAATGCGGTTTGTTGCATTTGAAAGTGAAATGTGTGCTCTATCTAATTCACGAGGGGATTTTCAAAACCTTTTATTTGAAGCTTTCCGTACACTTTTTTACCCTAAAAGTATAAATTTTGCCCTGACCTTACAAAAAAAAAGTTCATATAAATTCTGAATGAAATATATCGAAAAATCCCCTCGTAAATTAGATAGAGCACATGTTGACTTTCTAATGCAACAAACAACATTGCTCTAGCTTTGTAAATTTCGAAGTTATAATGAATAGTATATGTATATATATTTATTTTATTTTTTAATAATTAATTTTCTATGGCCTTATGAAAAAAATTTGTTTAGGATAAGTTGCTACAAATGTGGAGATCTAGTAATCTGCAAATTTTCATAGACGTTCGTCCAATAGAACAAAAGTTGACCAGTTTTTCAAAATGGTTCCCAAGTTGAAACCTGATAGAAGAACTATTAAAAAATAGGTCGCTTGCCAACGGCCATTAACACTTTTAGCGTGAACACCTGCCAGCCCCTCTCCAGGTCCGTAAAAAACGGACAGCCACGGACGGTTAGCGTCTAGCTGACTAGCAGACGCTGTGACCCTTCTCGTCCTGCGACAAATGGACGGACAGTAACGACAGTAACGGACGGTCGTCGGCGTCCTCCTCGCCGTGGTGTAGCCGATTGGAAAACGGCTTGGCACACTTACTCAGCCGGTCCAAGGGAGGCACCGCTCGCAAACAACTGGGCGATCGCTAGAGTAGCTGGAAAAAATTATGAAGGTTTAGGAAAGATCGCATTGACGGTTATAATAGTAATGAGGAATTCAATTATTGGTCGAATAAGAAATAAGCAAAGCTCAAAGATCAGACAATAGTACCTTTCAAATAGCGGCTGCTGCAACCGTAGACCCAGTTGACCAGCAGAGACAGCTCCCAAACGGATACTATGTGAGCAAAGAGAAAAAACGATAAGTATATTGAAAGTGGACGAGCCAGCAGTAAAATGTCAACTAAATAAATGCAATTATGTTCAGTTATTATCTATACGTTAATTATACCCACCTAAGGAAATGGTGCCCTCAGTTTGTTAACTTGCAGAACAAAGTGATGGATGGCGATGCAATTAGTCAAGATGTCAAGTAATTCAACGAGATCAAGTGTCCCAAGGTTGAGGACAGTCAAGTCGTCCCCCAGCAAAACCAAGTGCAAATAACACTCTTAAGGAAGAGAGCTGGGAGAACGAATAGAGAGACAAGCTCAAGTAAAGTACCCTAATTCCCAACCAAGTACCCCAATTACTAATTCTAAACCAATTTCAATAAATAATGACAATATAAACAAACAAACTCCAGCGACTCCGCAATCAAAGCCACAGCGAAGGAACGTACGTTACGAGGACGAGCAACCACCAGCGCCACATACGACCGCCCTTACAAAGAGAAGGCCTGACGAAAAAGGTATAACGAGCAGGAGACCAGAGGCCAGAGGCCAGGAAGCGTCGTTTCTCGGCGATGGCAAGCGAACCGGTCTCTAACCAGGCAAAACACCTCTGAGGAAACACGCACAGAGACAAAAAAAACAAGAATTAAATTTAAAATGTTAACCTCAGGTACACCCTGAGGGGATTTTTCCCACACTCTCCCCGGGGGGGAGGGGGGGGGGGGGGGGGGAACTGCGAGTTTCACTCGCTTGAACGTAACAGTTCGCGACATCTACGAGCCGCGCGCCGCTCAACGCGAGAAGCTCGTGTGGTGTTCGGATCTATGACCGAAGACTCGGTAGCATTTACCGTGTCGCAGGGTGCAACGTAAAGGCCCCGATACATTGGGCAAAAATCGCGGTGATAACCGCCAGCACGCCTCTCAATGTGCCTGCCATCCCTGCACACCAGCCAGTTGGCAGAGTGGCCACCGAGCTTTCAGCGATCCGAGCATGTCTGGATTAGGACGGTCGTCACTGCGACGAGCAGTACCGTTTTGAACGTTGACGGGAGAGGTGCACAACCATGTCTTGCTCCGCAATTGAGTCGACAAAACTCGAACGCTGAATTCTATAGACGCATTTAAAAAATTCGACTGCTTGCAGAATGTGATGAGCAGCGCTTTCAGAAGGCTAATCCACACCGCAACGTGCGCTTTGGCTTAATCCTGCGCTCCATACGGCTGGTCGCAATCGCGCACCTACCCGTACGACACGCTGAGGCAGACTGACGCCTTGCATCGCATTCCGCGGTGCTTCATCTTGCGTGCTGAGTGTATCATGTCGCCAGTTCTCACTTCAACTGGCGGACGGATCCACTACCGCAATTTCTCGAGTCATGAACGTCAGTGTATCGGGGCCTTAAGGTCGAATACCATCGGTATCAATCTCAAGAGGGTAAAGCAATGAAATAGCGTGATCTGCAAGGCTCCTATCAGAGCGCAGCACTTGGGCTGTGCGTGCACGCCCATCAGCACCACGTATCAATTTAGTCACTCTAGCCATCGACAAAAGAGGCCGGGCCTTTACAGGGGAAAAAATAAGAACAATATCATTAATCCTAAGTCTATCCTCCCAGTCCGGTTGGTATGTATTCAATTTCCTATCACGCAAGGACAATAAATATTCAGAATAGTATAAATCACGAAATTTAGCGAACAATTCATCTCGCAACGTCAAAGATTTTAAAAAATCAGCATGGGAAGGTTTGGCTAAATCAGGAACTGTAAGTGAGGCAAACATTAAATTCTTAGCCGGCGTCAACTTAAGAAAAGAGTTAGGAGAGATTATTTCCGGTATGTCGTCGTCACCGCTTCTAAAGGTCAGCGGTCTTCCGTTCACCGCTTCCTGAATGTCAGAAATTATGGTTAGGAATGAAAAGTAATCAAGGCGGGATCGACCTACAACTTTATAAAGACACTTTTTAACCACGCCTATCAGGCGCTCCCAAACTGCCCCATGCCATGCGCTATACAGCGGGATTTTAAGGTGTTTCACGTTATTTTTAATTAAATGGTCAGAGAGAAAATCATCTGAAAACGAGGAGTCAATTATGCGAGCAGACTGCATAAAAGTAGGAGCATTGTCACTATATATCGTTTGAGGCACACCATATCGATTGGCGAATCTCACAAATGCGGCGACGAACGACTTCGTCGACACGTCCGGCAGCACCTCCAGATGTACCGCTCTGACACTGAAACAGGTAAAGATTAATAGATACATTTTTACAAATTTATCGCCTAACATGATATTGAAATGCGCCGTAAAATCCACCTCTACATCCTGGAAAGGGCGAACCAGGTTTACCCGGGACGCAGGACAGTCTGTCATCTTTGGGCATTTAAAGGATAGAGCATTGAGTTTTTTACATGTAACGCAGTCTCTTAGGACTGCACGAATTAATAATGGCTTCCCTTTAGCTAACCAGTATCCCTGATTGCGAAGGGTATTCAATGTCGAGTGCAATCCCATATGTTTGCAGTTCAGGTGACAATCTGTGATGATTAGCGTAGTTAAGAAACTGGACTTTGGCAACAACACGGGATTGGCTACGTCATAATGAACGTAATCACATTTCGCCAAGCGCCCACGGGATCTTATTAAGCCATTGTCATCTAGAAACAAATTCAAGTCCTGGACAAGTGGCGGCACCGGAACACCAACTCGTGTCGCACCGTTCTGAAGGAAAGAGTACTCTGTACTTAATTTATTCATCTGCTCAGACTTGAGCCAATACTGCTTAGCACGACTATAGCAATCTAATCGTGTGTATGGTAATTTCTTGGCCTTATATTAAACCTCGAAAATCTTAGCGTTACGCCTAATAATTTACTTAGTTTAGAGAACCTGTTAACAGGCATTACAGTTTCAACAGGGTCAACTTTAGACACATTGGTGACGTGAACTCTTTTCTCCTTCGATAAACACTGGAGCGAACTCTCCGGCCAGTCAGCATTGGTTCTCAAAAATTCAGGGCCACTAAGCCAAAAATCTAATTTCTTATTAAACTCTCTCAAGAAGAGGCCGCGAGTCAAAAGATCGGCAGGGTTTAAGTCTGAAGGCACGTATTTAAAGTTGCATTCTAGGTTATGAGAGGTCTTCAAGTCCGAAATGTACTGAGTTATTTCTGAAACTCTATTCCGGGCAAAATATTCTTAGTTTTAACATGGTTATTCAAAATCCAAGATAATACAATTTGAGAATCTACTGCACAAATCAGGCGACAGACAGTGACTCTGTCCAAAGCTTTAAGCAATTTAAATGTACATTAAAGGGCGAGATAAACAGCCAAGAGCTCTAATGTTGGCAAGCTCTTTTGTTTTAACCGAGCTACTTTACATTTACTGAACAACAAAGAAACAGGGAAATTTGAAGATTTGACATAAGCACAGAAACCATAGTTTAATTTTGATGCATCTGTAAAAAGAATAAGGGTTACGTCCTTCCCAGCTTCGAAAGCTTGACGAGGAATGTTAACGGAGTCAAGATTATTCAAGTCGTTTAATAAATTGGTCCATTGGACCTTCAAGTCATCATTTACTTCGTGATCCCACCCAATGCGCTGCTTCCAAATCTGCCTCAGCAAACCCTTTCCTCTGACAGTCACGGGAGAGAACAATCCAAGCGGGTCAAAAAATTTTGCTAACTATCCTAAAATCTTTCGCTTTGTTACCGCATCATCTTCAGTTTTTTCCATGACCTTGCTCAGCTTGTCCGTCTTGCGGTCAAATTTATACCCAAGAATTTTATCGTGTTGTTCCGTGTGGTCAATACTTACACCATCCTGTTGAAACAACTCCTGCAATTCCCGATTATTTGAGCACCAGGACCTAAGGTCGAAACCTGCATCATTCATTCTGGCAATGGCAGTGCGATACAACAATTTCAATTGATCAAGATCAGCACCTGTCATGTACAAATTGTCTACGTACATATGCTTGCACAAAAAATAGGAACAATGATCATTAGGATAATTCTGAACATGGCGACGAATAACATAATTTAGTATAAATGGGCTGGCTACAAATCCGAACACAATTGTAGTGTATCGATAAGCGACAAGCTCACCACGCCTCTTCCACAAAACACAAAATTTATCACGATCAGTCTCGGCGTTCAATTTTATTTGCAGGAAAGCTTTTCTAATATCTGACATTACTAAATACTTATCTTGTCTAATTCCTACCAGCATGTTTAACAGACCGCCCATCAAATCAACACCAGGATAGGCTGCTTCATTCAAAGACGGAAAATTTCCTCTTTTGAGGCTACAATTAAGCACAGGCCTAACCTATGTGGTACATACAGGGTCAGTTTTGACAACTTCACGATGCGGTATGAAAACTTTAGTATTAATGTCTCTCAGCGGAACTTCTTCAATTATGCCATCAGCCAATTGCTGCGTAAATACTGCATCATACTCGGCAAGTAAACCTTTAGAATTCAACCTATCAATCACTTTCTCTAAAACAGCTCTAGCAATTGCAAAATTATTTTGTACCTTATTAATTTTTCTAACCACACAAGATTTACATGGTATTTACCATCTCTGAAAATTATACCCTCGTCAAATTTATCGATCATTTTCTGATCTGTGTCAGTCACCGAATCGTCTGAAACGCCAATCGACTCTAAAGCGAAAATCTTCTCAAGATGACCATCTACATGGCTGTCTGAAACCACACTACTGATCGGGTCTAGACAGATCGGCTGAGGATCAACCACATAGTTCACTACAGACTCTTTGATGGCTTCATTAGCGTACAACTTAGCATACAATTCCCTCACAGTCCCTTTGCTTAAAAAATTATCTACTTTACCCACAGGTAACAACTTCCCATGGGAAGAGAAAGCAACACCATCTAGGCAAGGTACAACGCTGAAACTACTGAAACATTGAATGACATCTATTCCAAGAATACCCTCAACTGTTACAATATCAGTGCTATTATCATTAAATGAAAGATCTGCCAACGAATGGCTCGTGAAAACGTTAGCTATAGCTTTCTGTAAGTAAGGCACTTCGAATGACATCTGCAACTCTGTATCTACAAGAATAGGAGTCTGCTAGAGCTTTGTGCCGTCAAGTAGATCTATACCTAGGCTAACTGTTGAGAAGTTTTTAATACCTCTCGCAAGGAAAGACTTTACAAAAAACCGAGGAGGTTCCAAGTCTGTCAACTGATGAATACGCTCGAAAGTAGAACCGGCTATATAAGACCGTTGACTGCCAGAATCTACAAAAAATCTGACGTTAGTACATTTGTGGCCTTTATGCACAGGTAAGGTTAACGTGGGTAAAATGTAACCTGACTGGGAATCTACGGACGAATTCAAACAAAAATTCGCCTGGGTACTCATTGGTTTGAATTTCGGAAAAAGAGCTGTGATGTGAGTTTTACTTCTACAAATATTACATTCAAAATCTAACCTACCGGGACAAAATATTATCCGCGGTATGCTTCGTGCTACTACACTTTTGGCACATGAGCAACTCTGCGCAGCTGGCTTGCCTACCTTGATAATTAGGATAAGCTGTACAATTACGCCTGCTATGGTTCTGAGCAAAACAGAACTTGCATGAACGCCGATCGTTAGGCAGCACAACAGCATTGGCGAACACGGTATTGCCGGCACCAAGAGTTGGTGCAACACTTGCTTTAGAGCAAGGTTTAGGTTCGGGTGGAGAACTATCCAACCTAGGCTTTAAGTTCAAGGTAGCAATGACGTCTACGTAATTATCAAATATTTGCTCTAAGGAAGGATATCTTTCATTAATTTTACGAACTAATTCCTGCTTGAAAGCAACAGGTAACTCGGAAAAGATGACATGACTAAATATAGTCTTACTAGCGTTCTCTTCTGCAACATCACACTCAAAATACTTCAAATCCGACAGAATACTCCTAATTTCGCTCAAGTAAATTCGGGTCTCGGAATAATCCTTGTCTACCTTACATGTGAGAGAAACAAGCTTCAGGCTTTACTGCTGCACTAAGGCTTTCTTATCGAGAAATTCTCTTGCTAGCAAATCAAGAGCTACATCGTAATTAGCGTCTATGATACTTAAATACTCTACTAATTTCAGAGCGTAACCAGTCAATGAACTTCTCAGATAGGTCAGCTTGGCTGACTGAGCTAATTCTCTACAGTTACCAACTGCATTCATAAATTGAGTCAAAAACCCATGATACTTTAGAGCGTCGCTAGTACTCCCACTAAACTTCTCAATCTGAAGCTGCGGTAACTTCAAATCCCGTACAAGTCTAGTTTCTTTGGGGCTAGAAATTGCTTCTTTTGACTCTTCAATTTCACACAAACGTACTTCTATATCAGAGCAATACTCAAACAGCGAATCCACTTCACTGTCTACTTAGGCAGGCGTCTTACCATTTTTATCCATGGAAGCGATGATATCCTGGTCCAACGTCTGGACACCGGCCAGGCTGCTACGGATCAAATCCGACAAAGCACGAATCTCTGTCTTTTTCTCGCTTGCCAGGGCATCGTCAACCTTTTTGAAAGCTAGGGTAATTTAACGTTTAAACACGCCACGCCTTCTGACCAAAGCAGTATAATCCATCGTGGCAAAACCAGTGAAGGCAAGCTGAGAACAATAAGCGCCACTCAGGAACCACGAAGCTGTAAAATATTAATTAAACACCTAGAATCAAAAGGTGTTAGAAGATTAATTAAGTTAATTATGCCAATATACACCGGACCTGGGAGGAATAGTCATAGGAAACATTAATAACATTTCCTTAGTATAGTATGGCGAAAACTGAGGGTTTCACTAAATAAGTCGCCATGAAGAGATCAGGTGTAAATGTCAAAACAGGAAGATTAGCCATAATTTTATTCAAGAAACAAAACACGCTTATATTTAGCGCTTCTTAAAACAATGTTAAAATAGCCAAGTCGAAGGAAGGCGATCTTGGCATTCAACACAAAACACAATTTTCGACCTTAATTAAATACTAAGTTTAGGCAATAGGTTTCGTTAAGTTTCTTTAGTTTCATAGTTCGCAGAAAGTCGACAAGTTTAAATTTTATGATGAACGCACAAAAACCGGTACGTCGGCGGCACACGGCGGGCCCCGTAGCACCTCGTGCCGACTGCGCCGTAAGTTAAAACCTGATAGAAGAACTATTCAAAAATAGGTCGCTTGCCAACGGCCTTTAACACTTTTAGCTTGAACACCTGCCAGCCCCTCTCCAGGTCCGTACAAAACGGACAGCCACGGACGGTTAGCGTCTAGCTGACTAGAAGACGCTGTGACCTCTCTCGTCTTGCGACGAATGAACGGACAGTAACGACAGTAATGGACGGTCGTCGTCGTCCTCCTCGCCGTGGTGTAGCCGATTGGAAAACGGCTTGGCACACTTACTCAGCCGGTCCAAGGGAGGCACCGCTAGCAAACAACTGGGCGATCGCTAGAGTAGCTGGAAAAAATTATGAAGGTTTAGGAAAGATTGCAATGACGGTAATAATAGTAATGAGGAATTCAATTATTGGTCGAATAAGAAATAAGCAAAGTTCAAAGATCAGACATAAGTACCTTTCAAATAGCGGCTGCTGCAACCGTAGACCCAGTTAACCAGCAGAGACAGCTCCCAAACGGATAATATGCAAGCAAAGAGAAAAACGATAAGTATATTGAAAGTGGACGAGCCAGCAGTAAAATGTCAACTAAATAAATGCAATTATGTTCAGTTATTATCTATACGTTAATTATACCCACCTAAGGAAATGGTACACTCAGTGTGTTAACTTGCAGAACAAAGTGATGGATGACGATGCAATTAGTCAAGAGGTCAGGAAGTCAAGATGTCAAGTAATTCAACGAGTTCAAGTGTCCCAAGGTTGAGGACAGTCAAGTCGTCCCCCAGCAAAACCAAGTGCAAATAACACTCATAAGCAAGAGAGCTGGGAGAACGAATAGAGAGACAAGCTACATGATAATTTACCGAGGAGGTAAACTCCTTAGGAGATGTTAATTTGTCCACGGAATTGGTAACATCTGTCACAGCTTAAAATCCATTTTTGGTGCTTGTTAACTGGATGAGAGGGGCATTTAGTTCTTTGAAAGTGCTTCGAAGATTTTTGCCTTGTCTGTCGGTTTAGAGGTGTCAATGGTTTTAAGTTGAACACGGTATGTTTGTGTTTTAACTGGTCGAGGCTTCGGAAAGGAGGCTGCCAGCAGTTCCGGAGGGTGTAAAATAGTCGGTGGAGTAGAAGCCGGCCCGAGCTTCCCAGAAAAAGAATTAGATCTACAACGTGAGGTGGAACGGCCCGGAGGCTGGAGAAAAGGGGCACGGGGTGGACAGCTTCCATGACCTCCACGACCACCCCCAGCCCCCCTCCCCCGCTCAGAGGGGGGGACATATCACCGAACACACCGGTTAAAAGTAATACAAATAAACAAGATCACCAAAAAAGCACAAAAAAGAAGAAAAAAATAGAAATAGTCACAAGAAATAATAGTCACGAGGCAATCACCCCCTATATGGCTACAATAATAGCAGCTTACCACTCGCTCCCAAGACAACAGCATGGCTATTCAAAATACTGTGCAATTCCAAGGAGACCAAAACTTCCACCAAACAAAGAGTACACTGCGATGCACACGACCACTCGGCACGGTAACCGGAATGACGACGATTTTCCGGTGGTGGTGGTGGCGATACCGTGGAGATAAAGAGAGTGAAATTAAGAGTTTGGCACAGAGTGTGCCGAAGATAGAAAGAAGCGAAAATGAAAGGGATAGTAGGAGGATGTAAAGGCACAGCTCCTGTGCATGACTAGCTGTTTATGTGTATTTTATTGGTCTATTGAGTTGCTTATATTGTTGAGTAAATCAACTACCTGTCAAGGCTTTTTATTCATTTATTGAAAGTCTGTAACATGTGACTGTTTCATGAGTTGTTGTGGTAAATAGATGGCTTACGTCAGTAACGGTGTGAAATATGTTATAATGAAGTTTTGCTCCATAGAAAGATTGGAGGTGGTTCGTGTGATAGTGCCTGTAGTTTGGAGCTTCGGAACTGTGGATGTTGGCGGTGTAGTGTGTCTGGTTGGAAGGTGAGGGAATCGTAGAGTTCTGGTTCTTGCTGTTCTAGTTGTGTACATATTTTCTTTGCCTCTCGGTGTAATACGATGTTTATGGATGGAATGTTGCATTGTCGGTGAAGTGATTCGGATGTCTTAAAGTCCTGCCAAACTGTTCCTTTTATAAATCTTAATGCTTTGTTGTGGATTCTTTGTCGTGTAGACATTGCAGTTTTTGATATGGTGTGTAAAGGGATAATTGGATATGTTAATGTTGCTCTTACTATTGATAGGTACAGTTTACCTTTGTTTTCTTCGGTTAAGTGATAGAATCTCTGAAGCTTCTGTAGGTGTCGTCTTGCCATTTGTTGCCTTGTTTCTGTGCGCACGGCGGACCTTTCTGCGAAAATCCGGTGAAAAAACCAAGACACATACGCGCACAGATTCGAAGAAGAATGAACACCACTTACCCTAGCCGCCGCGTGGCGTTCATTTCTGTGCGCACGGCGGACCTTTCTGCGAAAATTTGGTGAAAAAACCAAGACACATACGCGCACAGATTCGAAGAAGAATGAACACCACTTACCCTAGCCGCCGCGTGGCGTTCACCGAAGGAGTGTAGCTTACTTTGATGTCGTCTATTTATAGGGGAGCAGGCAAACACGTGGTCGGAGCGCGCTCAACTTTGGCAGGCACATAAAACTCCCTCTCGACATGAACCTAAGCTTTTTTCTTCTAGATCGTGCGAGAACTTTTCCTTCAATGGCGGTTCGAAGGTCGCAAATTTACCAAAATGGGTTGTTTTCAAACTCGAAAAATGACAACTTTCCAGGCACCTGCGATGCCCATCTCTCGATATGTCACGGACAAAATGTTCGACTTTATTTCCGGATGTGATGTTTTTAAAAAGTTGATAAAAAGTCCACTTATGGCGCGTCAAAGATGAGTAATTTTTTTTCCCCCATTTTGGTCAAAATTTTGACTTTTTTTTTGGACAAACCACGAAAGTTGGCACGCTCAAACTTTGATAGGTGTTAGATTTCTAAAAGTTCTACGCGTCATAAAATCAAGGGCTCTCGAAACGATCAAGCTTCGACACAACTTTGGGTCGAAATTTCCTTCAAAATTTTCGAAAATTTTGTGTGAGGTTTGAGTTTGTCCTGAGTTTCGACGGCAATACCTGGGGTTCTTAAACCTTGGTGTCTTCTTCCAAAAGCTTTGTAGTATAACCAGCGAATATTACAGAGCGCCAGCTATGAAAACTTGAACTGTGCGCAACTTTAAAGTTTACGTAAAAAAACGCGTTTTTTCGAAGGTCGTTTTTTGCCGCCAGTTGTGACATTGTTTGATCGAGTTGGGACTTCAAAATTTGATACGTCCTAGTTTTAATCTTTTTCTCAAAGTTATAAAGTTTAGAGATCACGATTAGCGATGGTTTTCTCCAAAAATTCTCTCAAACGAAACCTAAAAAATCCCGAAAAAACGCCTAAACCATTTTTGACGAAAATGGGTGCGACCCACGAAAAACTTTAATTAACACTTTCTGGTCGTTTTTTCTTCGTACATACCAAAAGAGTTTTGTTTGTCGAAATTCGGCTTCGTTTGAGCGTGGGACATTATTTTCACTTTCCAGGCTATTTTTGACTTTCCTTCACCCCTGAAGCCCACTTTCTCACCTTCGAGTGAGTTGAAAAACACTTGAAAGATGCGTCTTGAGGAGATCTTTCGATTGATACCTTTCTCAAAGTTCTAGGTCTTCAACTTTTTGTTTAAAGTTGAAAAAACATCCAACTTGAGGGTAAAATTGGGTCAAATGGCCCGATTTACCGCAAAAATTGGATACCGATCCCGCTCTAGTTGAAGTCTCCGGAATCAGAATTTTTTTGAAAGACTAAATTTCGGACTGAAATGAAACTTTCTCGAGTTTAAAGGTTATATATGGATGAGGATCATCATGAACTTGGTGTTGTGATGTTTTCGAGTGCGAAGAAATATATTTTAACGAATTGTTCAAGTTGAAAGTTTTTCCTGATTTTTTTCCATTCGAGGCGGTTTTGCGTATTTTTAAGAGTTGTACTGTGTTGTTAGAGTTGATATAAATTTATTAGGACTCGCAAGTCAACTTTCTAAGTGGCTTATTTCACCTTGAAATACTTATAACTTTTTTATATGACGCGTAATTCATTAATTTCAAGTGTTTAAATTCGTTTCACAGGAAATTGTATGGAGAACAAATGTGTTTAAAATAGGCGATTTACCTTATGGTAGTATTCTTTTACTTCCAACAAGTTTTAGTAGAGAAAAAAAAATTTTGGTCGACAAAATTGGATCCATTTCGATTTCTAATTGCAATATCTCAATGAGGTACAGAATTTGAGGCTCAAATCTTCTGCTGCTTGTAAAAGTTGTAATGTAAAAGATGTTCACAAAGTTTCACCTCCTGGTATGGCCTAAAGTGTCCCCATAATCGTAAAACGTAAGTCAATTGACGTCAAATAGAACTGATTTTTGTAATGAATTTGTTAACCCTCGAAAAAATTGTCTTTCGAATTGGTAGAAAATTATTTAAATGGTATACTCGTTGATTCAATTTCATCGTTAGGAGAAATTGTCTTTTTGTCACACTGCAGTCATTCCGCACAGTAAACTGTTGCATCAGTTTTTCATGAAAAGAGATACAAAATCAACCCATAAGTTGTTGAAAGTGAAAAGTGTCAGCTTTCTTCGATGAAGCGAAACTTCACAAGAAGTTTTTCACATTGTCTAATGAAGATGAACTTCATACGCATATTGACAAGGATTCAAACTCGCCAAATTTCCTCATAGAAACAGAAATTATTAATTTCCTAGATTTATTACTTTCAACTGTAGTCGCTGTTCGATGGTCGAATTGCGCCTGAAAGACGCGGCCTGCCGTGTGGCCTTGATGACATGGATAACAAGCAAGATGGATACTAAAGAGTTATTATTTGTTCATATAACTCCTTTCTATTCATGTATAACTCATTTATGTATGTCAGGCTTCGTTGTTACTTGAATCTTTGCCTTGTATACCTAGATATTGAGTGAAGTAAAGACAACATTTTTTACTTGAGTTACCCCTCGAAGCTCTGCTCTAGCTATGAATATGTTCGGTAATTTTGAGATACACTCTGTGTAACTTTTCAGGAGAAACGTGCATAAAATAACGACAAATTTGTTTAGGCTTCTCTATGTACGTGAGTTATTGACAAATTTTTGTGGTAACACACGGATAAAGAATCCACTTATGAATCATGAAATACCCTGTATTGAGGATTTAAGATTTTAAATATCTCGCCTTCGAACATGGATAATGATGCAAAGTTCTTTGGGCGGTGTAAACCAGTCCAGCTAATGTATTTGATGGGAGGATCGATTTAATGATGTTTTTCTGGAGGTCAATTGAACATTTATGGGTTGAAATCGCGAACATGAATTCATTTAGAAATTCGAGAAATCGCTCATTTCACTTATTTCAATGCCGAAATTTGCATGAAACTGTAATGAGAAGTGACTTTATGTATGTCGAGCTTCGTTGTTACTTTAATGTTTGCTTTAAGAATTTCAATATTGAGTAAATGCGTAACAGCATTTTTTACTTCAGTTACCCCTCAAAGCTCTGCTTCAGCAGCGGATATCTTCAGTTATTTGAAGATACACCATGAAAGTTCCCCGATAGCGAAGTTAATGTTCAAATTAAGTGAGTAACTAATGTCTCTTAGTTCCGTGTCGAAATTTGCATGAAACCTGCGTCCTTATGTTGAGATGAAATTGCTGATGCATTGGTGAACTCGGTGGGCAATTGAGTGTAGTTTTAATTAGGCATATCATTATTTGCATTGGAGGTAGATGTTCGTCATTTCGTACAATGTACAAATTTATGAGGTTTGTTTATTCTGACATTTTGAGAAGGGACCTATCGCTATATTGGGGAAAATGAGTTATTTTCGACAATTCCATACACGTTTAAATGGACGATTAAGGGTACTTCTAAATTACCCGGAGAATTGATTTTGGGCTCAAATGAAGCGGAATCGAAAGCAAGGTGTGAATGTTGGTGAGGAAATTATTTTCATTCATAATTGCTTGATATATTGGGAAATGAGTTTTGTAAAATGTTTTCGCCGTTATTTCGTCATTGGAACGTGTTTTGAAGCGTTTTTGGAGTAATTTTGGACATTTCGATCTGTGTTATGATCACGGATTTGGAAAATTAGGGGAAAAGTTCGATAAAAGTGTACGGATATTAAAATGTTATTATCAATGCAAAATGAGATGCATATGAGATTTTCTGCAAATGAAAATGTCATTACCATGCGGACAGGTATTTTTGAGGCCGTTAGTGAACTGTACGGGGTAAGTACGGTGAAAATGGGTAAAAATGAGGCAGAAATGGCATTTTTTAGAGTTTGAAAGTGTTGCTAAGGTAAATGCAGTGCCACTCGAGTATGACTAATATAAAAGCTGCAATTATGCCGCTCTGCGAGGTGCGTAGCACCCGTAGAGCGGCGCAAGAAGTCAGATTTAATTTTGTGAACAGAACCTTCGAATTTGACCGCGCGACTGCGCGTCCCATCATTAGTAACCCAATGAAGATGAACAGGTGGCGATGTATATTGTATGAAATGAGAATTATCTTCCGTTTTGATGTGGTATTGCGATGGTATTTTGATTTTGTGAGGATCTTGATTTGATTGAGAATGAATGATTGTTTTAGATTGAACCAGGATTTGATGATTTAAGGGCTCTGCGTGAATAACTGAGACGTCATCTGATGTAAGTAAATTTAACGCTCATTGGCATCCTTTATTCGTGGACACAAATATATACAGTTTTGGGTTTTTGGGGTTCATTTGAGAAATTATGGATGGTAATTGGATGTGTCATGAATTTGGTGAATGTTTTGCGTTTTCTGTTGAAGGTTTTAAATGAATTTTAAGAACGAAAGGATATTTCTCTCATACGAAAGTGAGTAATTTATTTTGGTATGATAAGTGGCAATTTTTGTGTGTTACGGGTAGCCTAATTTGTGTGCGTCTGGCTTTGGCGGAATTTTAAATAGCTATGATAGAATTGCATTTATTTTTGTAACCGCATAAATAAGTAAAATTGTGAATGAGGCTCATGTAACTGAAATTGGTTATAGGTAAAATTTAATGTATTCTGGAGGAATGAACGATCATATTCATAGGGTTTTAATCATGTTCGACCTTAGGTGAATTCGGGATTTAATATTAAAATTTCATTCTGTCATGACTCTGTTTAGAGTATTGTTAAGAAACTTGCAGTCGCGCTTCATATTAGGGATTTAGGCAATTTTAAGATTTGATTCAGGTGAAGGTATGTTCTTGTGTGTAGGATAGGTGAAATTACGTTATGTAAATATGTAAGAAACGGAGGTTGGACGTTAATTTGGTAGGAATTAAAGAAGAGGGGTCGAAAGTGAAACATTAAAATAGGATTGATTGGGTATAAAATCAAGTTATGATATAATAGGTTTTTTTCGATTAGATTAGGCTAGGTTGGGTTAGATTTTTTTGGGTTAAGTTACGTCCATGTGTAATAGTGAAACTCGTTTCTTCTTGGATGAATTCTCACTTGTGTAGTCATTATTAAATGAAGTTACCAGCAGGTTCGTTTGGTTAGAATGTGGTAAAGAAAAAATAGGTTAATGTAGTGATATTGAATCTTATGTTATGTGGTTAAGTTTAGTTTTTGTGGGTTTAAGTTTTCACTAGGTGTTCATAAATGTTCACTTATGAGTTGTTTTTTTTAGATGTCATTGGTAAACGAAATGTTGTTGGTGTTTGAAAGTTAAACATAGATCTTCTAGTGGAATATATTGTACATATCGGTTTGTGATTTGAGACGATGGTGTATCTGATTGTGTTGACTAATTGTGGTTATTTTTAGAAGTGTGCTTGGCATGTTTTTGTATATATGTGTGTCTGTGTGTGTGTGTGTGTGTAGGAGTGTGAGCGTCTGGGGTTTGATGTGTTTGTGTGTGTGTTTGTGTGTGTGTGTGATCCGCCCCGGTCTATGCTGGTTACTATGTGTGGTTTGTATCCTGTGGTGCTTATGGTCAGCCCCAGGACCTTTCCTTTGGTTCTATATGAAAAATACCTTTCATCAAATATTACGTCTCCCATTTTCCTTCTACTGATGGGAACTATTGTAAATTTTCTGACACTTGTTCTGATTTTCCATTTGTTTTCAAAATCGTTTATTTGTTAAATAGCTCTTCCAGTTGCGTGAGCTAAATAATTGCTGTTATTTGTCACTGCTATAATTTGAGTGATATCATCTGCATAGCTAATGAAGTCGCTGTTTGGAATGGGGTTTGTGGTATCATGAGTGTAGAATGCAAACAGAGTTGGAGACAGACATGATCCCTGGGGAACACCAGTTTGTATTTCAAATTCAGGTCCTATGTAATTGCCAATGCGGATTTTTACTGTTCTGTCTGTGATAAATCGCTCAGTGTTTTCTTAAGGGGAAAGTCCGTTATTTATGGATGGATTTCTCTGAAATTTTCACAGTAGGTGTGAAATGATGCAACGATCATTTGTTATTTCGACAAAATTTTTGTATCTGCACTAGATTTTTTATATTTTCAAAAAATATGTTAAAATAGGGGTTTTTTTAAAATCTATCTTCTTCTACAATTTTGAAGTTACAGACCCAGTACTTCGTTTTTAGATTGCTTATATGTCTATATAACCACGCGCAATAGGGAATTTTGATAACTTCTTTTTGTGGATTTTGGGAATTAAAAATAAATGACCTTTTTTTATTTTTTTTCTTGTCGTGTAATTTCCATAATAATAAATGTATCAGAAAAAGCTATTGCGCGTTGATACAACTTGCTAAGCCCTATCGAATGGTATATAAACCATTCCTGTAGATCTAAAATTGTGGAACAAGATGCATTTGAGAAACAAATATCAAGTTTCCAGAAAAACGTGCTTTTTCACAAAATTTTATTTTTTATTTTTTGAACTGCAGGGAAAATTATTTTACAATGAACTCTTGAGCGTTTGTAGCGCTTTTCAAGCCCTATCGATTGATATAATTTATATTGCTGTAGCTCTGTAACTCTGGGAAAAAATATACAACAAAAGAGAATAGGTGTTATTCTTGAAATCAATCAATTTTTTCAATTTTTCATTTTACTTGACCAAAACACGTTTTTTTGTCAAGTCAAATCCTTCGTTTTATAGCTCTTTTCAAGCCCTTTGGATTGGTGTGCTCGCCATAGCTGTAGCTATGATACTGCAGCTGTCATCGAGCTATGAATGAAAGCTGCGGTATCATAGATACGACCGAACAGCTAAATTCTGAAATTGTCAAAAATTATAAAAAAATATTTACTCAGCGTTAGAATGTTTCGTTTGAATAATGGAAGCACTTTGAGTAGCCCATTAACGAACTATAATGCCATTCCCGCAGAGAAACACTCTCAATTGACCCCCAATAATGAGGGGGGAGGGTTCAAGGTCACTCCACCCCCATCGCTTTCCCCCCTCTGGTGGGCGCACTATTTGGAGTAGACGTAAACGGAAAGTACCAATGGAAGCGCAAGAAAACCCTCTATAAGATGCATATACAAGCAGAAAATCAACACATACCCTGATTTCTACGTAGACGGTGTCCTTAAATATTGTAGGAAGATCAAGTTGCATGATTTTGTATTTCAGGCCCACTGTCCAAACTTTGTCAAATGCTTTTGAGATGTCTCTCATGACTATATCTTATATTTGTTTGCCAGATGTATTGCTATTGATTCGTGTAGTAGTGCTAGTGCGGTATGAATTCCTCTCTCTTTTCCAAATCCATGTTGTTTTGGGTGAAGTTTGTCTTGATGCAGCAGTTCTTCGTATAGTTTATTGTTCAATATTTTATCGAGTATTTTGCCATGGACATCCAGAAGTGAAATAGGTCTATAGTTTTATACATGATGTTGGGATGTGTTGGATTTTGGCAGGAAAATAATTATAGCTAATTTTAATTTTTCTTGAAAGTATCCAGCTGATATTGCTTGGTTGAAAATGTAAATTAGATATTGTTTCATATTTTCTGGAAGATTCTTGATCTGTATGGTGGTTATTCCTGTGGGTCCTGGGGCTCGCTGTTTGAATGTTCTTATGGTTCTATTGAATTCGTCTATTGATATTGGGGAAATCGTAAGTTTTGGAATCTGCTAATGTCGCCTGTATGGTATGGAATTATTTCATAGTGGTTATTTGCAACATATGATTCTATTTCTCCGATGTGTTCATGGTTGAAATTTTCAGTATCTTCATCCGTGAATACCTGTTGCCAATGTTGTCTAAAATGGGTTCGTTTTCTTTTCCGCGTATGCAGTTGTGTACCTTTGTGTATTATGTATGGAATATATTGTTTGGTGTTTGATCCGCTCATCCTCTTAATAGATGGCCAAAATTTCTTAGGGTCTTCTTCCATATTCAAGTTTCTAATAATTTGGTTCCATGTTTGGTTGAAGGCAGCTCTGTAACTTTGTTAATTTGTCTTCGAAGTTGGAGCATGCGAGAGTATAGGATTGGGTTTGGGCCTACTGCTTGAATATATTGAACTGTGTTTTCCAGCTGTATTTGGACGAGTCGAATTTTGTGATTTTGTCATATGCCGGGTATGGTTCTGTATTTGATGGTGGGTACAGCGAGATTTGTAGCTCTTTGTACTTCTGATGTCCATTGGTCTAGATAGCTGTCTATTTCTTCTAATGTAGGATTTGGTTCTACAGGTACTGTGATATTTGCTAAGCTTTCTTTGTGTTGCTGCCAATTTGCAAAGTGGAATGATATCCTCGGCCAAATTGGAATTTGTAGCGGGCTGGCGGAAATGGTTGCAATAATTTGTATATTGTCAGAGGGAGTGTTTGGGCCTGGTCTTAATTCTATGTTGTGATATGCTTGGCGATTTATCAGAGCTATACCTGGTGCTGTGCTGGAATTGTGTGAAATGAATGTTGGAAAATATGGACCTATGTGCATGCATTTGCCCTGAGTCATGAGTCGGTTTAGAGCAATGCCTCTGGTATTTGCATAACTATATCCAAGGTTTGCGTGTTCGGCGTTGAGATCTGCGATCAAATAGGCTGGATGATTAAAGTTTAATGTTCTATTGTAATCTATGTAGTTTATGTAATTCGTTCTAGGAGGAATGTATGCTGTTGATATTTTTATAGGTCCTTGAGCTGTATCTATCGTTATTGCTATCAAATCCGATTCAAAGTTGTCTACAAGTCTGAATGTTTTGTTTTTCTTGATTGCGATGGCTGCTCCCGCATTTGGTTCTGCTTTAACGTTTATTTTAAAAGTGTTATAATTCAATATTTTGATATTTGTGTCCGTGACTGAGTGTTCATTTATTAGAATAATATATGGGTCAATTTTGTTTTAGATGTTTGATAGTGCTATTTTATGTGCGTTCCAGTTCCTCACACTTTGCTGTACAATCGTTAGTTTGCTTTGTCTCGCCCCTCTGGTTAGGTTTATCCATCCTCGTTCTTGAAACTGTTTCATGGCTACGGTTTTGATTTCTTTGCTGTGCTTGTAGTTGAGTGTTAAGGGAGTCTGGTGAATTTTTCATGATTTAGAGCGTGAATTTTTGTTACTGTTAACTTTAGTCCGTCATTTTTATCATTTCCATAATTTTTCTCGAGTCAGTGTCTTGTATAGTAAATTTCAGTCCGAATTCTTTTTTGTTCAGCTCGTTAATGAACCACCTTTGGGAAGGGTTCGGAGGGACTGACAGTCTATCAGCGGCGCTACGGTATTTTTGAATTGGAATGGGTCTCTGTTCTGAATGTTCTCTCTCTCTTTCTGGTAGTACTCCTTGGTCGCTTATTTTTCTTTTAATCCGAGGATCTATTGTTGGTTCTATTTCTTGTAGGTCTTGCTCTGTTAAAAATGGCTCTGATGTTATTTCGGACTGTGGTTGGGGTTGAATTTGGCTCCTAGTCTGTGGTTGAATTTTTGGTCTTGTTGATGGTTCATCTTCAACGTCTGATTCCATTTCCTCTTCCATGTCGGTTTCCGAATTAGTGTCATTGTTTGGTGATTCTTCGCTTTGTTGGTCCATGTGATATTCTTGATTCGGTGAGTGGGAGTAGAAAAAAGTGAAAATTGCGTTGGAATCTCGGTCTTCGAACGTTGCATCTATATTATAGTTGAGTTTTTGGTTTCTGGAAAGTAATGCTGCGGATCCTTTTTTCCCTGCCAGGCTTGCAATATGTGCCTCTAATATAAAGGCTAACAGTATGATTTGGATATCGTTTGTCAGGGTGAGGCTATGTTTCGGAACTGCTGATTCTTTGATTGCTGTTTTTTTTGCGATTTGAGAGGAGGTTTGTTGTGTTGTTTCCTGTCCTTGCTTTGTGATTCTCTCTTCCTTTTCTTTTATGACTTTCTTCCTTACAGGACATGCAGCTGCGAGGGTTCTGTGAGGGCCTGAACAGTTTAAGCATTTTTGTAGCTATTTTGGCATTGAGTGTATGGGTGGCCGGAATCTCCACATTCTGTCAAGAGACTTAACCCCCAAATCCATAGAGGGTACGTCCTTGTCTCTTGAGGGCGTAGACAACGTCCATAGCAGTGATGGTCTTCCTCTTGGCGCGCTCGGTGTAGGTGACGGCGTCACGGATGACATTCTCTAGGAATACCTTGAGCACTCCTCGAGTCTCTTCATAGATGAGACCAGAGACACGCTTGCCACCTTCACGGCGAGCCAGACGACGAATTGCGGGCTTGGTGATACCCTGGATGTCATCACGCAAAACCTTGCGATGACGCTTGGCTCCCCCATTTTTGAGGCCCTTGCCACCCTTTCCATGTCCGGTCGTGATGTCGATGGAGCTCGAGCTGGTTGCGATAGATAACGAAGAAGCGCGGTACCTATAGTACGAATGGAAATTTTCGCCAAGAACGCAGGGTTTCCATGCGAGGCGACTCTAATTACCCTAGCTGGAGGGTGTTGATTACCCCAGATTACCCTAAAACAGCTAATCCTAACCTATGATCTACAAATAAATTAAAAGGTAAATGGACTGGTTTCCAGAGCTCCGTCAGTATGAATTAGCACGGTGTTACATACTGCATGAGCGCCAGGAGACCAGTTGAACGACGTTAGAATGCTGGTTTGGTATCTCAGGCGATACCATGTACAAGATGTTTTCCAAATACATGTCGAATTATGTTAGATGCCCGCTGTTTTCCAAGGCGCACCTTTTTCATCGACTCCTGATCTGGGAACATTGTTTTCATCAAGCTAAAAAAGGCTCACACCATGAGATAGGTAGGTGGTGCTTATCTAGAAATGCACAAATTTGCAGTTCCACTTTACGAGCACGATTTTCGAGAGGATCATTGGACAGCACGTAGCTGGCAATTGATGGGGTTTTCTTTGCCACCATGGATTGTTGCTTGAGTCTTTCTGAGAGCATGTGGCACTTGATCTCCGATTTCCCACAAGTAATATCGGTTCAACAAAACTTACAATATGCCACATCCTTTTGATCTATTGATTTTGAGGACTTGGCTAACCATCCCTCATACTCGGGTTCCGATGTGCCCAAATCTTTAAATTTCTGCTGGTAATTTTTAGCTTTCACGTGGAGCTTTCTTTTTTTTAGCTTTGGTGTCGCTGGCTCTTCCTCACTCGGTGCGCGATCATCTGCCATGCTGCAAGAAATGTAATAAGATGTGTACCTATCCCTAGTATAATTATCTATTTTCTCATTTCATTTCCCATCCATTCACGCGCTTCAGTCATTCTTTCCACATGCTCAATCTAACCTAACACTTTGATCCTCTCTCTCTGACGACTTTCTGGCTATCCTCACACATGACCTTCGACATAACTTTTCATTACGGATTGTCTCCAATCTTGTTACATCACATATGCTTCTCAGAGACTTCGTTGCAATCACATTTACTGATCAACTCATAAAGTTGATCGTAAAGAAATCAAATTTATTCATTTCCTAAAGGGAGAGTGAGGAAATTCAGAGGTTTTTGGAAAAAAACTACCTTGCCTTGATTAATATGTATAAACTTTCCTCAACACTCAGTTGCCAGAAGCCCTAGTGCTACAATTTCGGTAGACGAAATTCTAGGCATGGTCGCATCTATATCAAATTCTACGTCCATGTTACAGCGCCTGAGAAAGTCAGTGAGAATACAAACATATCTTGGAAGTTTTAAGTCAATAACTATCCTCTTTAGTTTATACAAATTTTTGTAACCAATTTTATAGCTTGTTCCTTTCACCTTTAGCACGTTTTGTAACTCGAAGTGTCAAATAACCCTGTCTATTTTTTTGTTTGCATCGCCACAATAATATGCTTCGTTGGCGTGCAACATGGCTTAGAAATAGGACGCCTTCTATCTAATTAGCTGGCAAAATACCGGCGTTGTTAGATAACTCTGCTATTAATTCAATGACTATCACAGAAATGAACCTATTTATAATTTTTACGACGAAATATATTAACTGTGGTATTTAAGAATACAACAAACATACCTGTCAATATTCTGTTGAAGCTTATGAGCACGCGCGCAATCAGAAAAGGACAGTGACTTTCGTCGACTGGCTATTGCTGACACCGATCGAGTTTTTTATTTGCGAAATGCAACTCAGAATCATTTGTCAAAACGGAGTGGACAAGAGATATTTTGTCTTCGTATCTTGACGCCGTCTTTCGTGAGCGATACATGATGACGTTCAAATGTGAGACATTAATCACTGCAGCAGGGCAGTTTTGTTAACACTAAGTTCTGACTCGTTTCATTGCATTTCGTTCAAGTGGTGACCAGTAGGGTGCTTACATATTGGCGCACAATTTTCTATGTTTCGTAGATTTGGCGGGCACTTCCTTCACGGAGCTCTGATTACCCTAGATTTGCCCATATTTTCCAAAACCCTAGACATTACCCTAAGGTACCCCCGAATACCCTAAACTAGGGTAATTACCCTGCTCGTGGAAGCACTTCAAGAACGACGCACCTAAAGCACGGTATGCTTGCGCGCCACCGCTAACTTTGCCCAGTTTGCGTAGCATTTGTGCAGCTCCGAGCGCCACCCCAGTTCCAGCAATGCGCTAGCGAGCGAGCTGCGTGCGGGCCAGCGACGGGTTCCCTTGGTCGGGCGCTTTCGCGTCGCACTGACTAATGCTGGGTTCACATTGACACTCGCATTGGAAGCTCACAACCATGGGGCGCGGGCAAGTGCGCTTAGCGAAAGGGAAGCGATCGTTCACATTGGTACAAATCTATCCAGGTAGTACAGGCGTCATGGTCGGGGTGCAGATAAAGCTGGGTTTACACGGAGGGTGACTTCCCCAGGGTGACGCCCCCACCCTACCCCTCTCACCCGCTCAAGCTTCCCCACTTGCGTTTAGACGGAGGGTAAGATGCCCAGGGCTGCCGAAATTGGTGCGTTCAGCAAATGTACAAGTTCCCCTTACAAAAATGAATTTTAATTTCTCTAGAGTGAGAATTTTGTTATGGGCAACTTCATAAAAAGGGATCTATTGATTTCGAATGACAATAATTGCAAAATATATGTAGGCAACCCCACAAACTATGTCAATATAAATGAGATTTATTTTGGTGCTGCTGCAGAAAGCATTCTCCTGGGAAATGTCTACAAAATATGTACCAAAAAACTAGAAGAGTTTGAATTGAAAGATCTTAATAAATGTAATTCAATAACACCATATTCAATGCATTTCTCCAATTTCGTGAAAGACGAGCAGCATGAAAAGATAAAGGTGAAGTGGCGAAAACTGTTTGTTCAAGATGCTCTTTTCAAGACAGAAATCGTGTCTGAAAAATTCTGGTACGCAGCTTTGTTACTCCCTGCTTCCCGAGTTCATGAAACAGCTTTTGTCAATACCGCATTATTTTGCTGCAGCTAGAGAATTTTTTGACCTTAACTACATAAAAGCAAAAAACAGGATTTCGTTAAAATGAGCATGACTAAATGCACGAATGCGATCAAAATTTACGTTATAGAACATAGATTGCACAAATTGGAACCACCTAGGTAGCTTAGTCAACAAATTAAATAAAAAAAGTTGGCAGATGATGGAAGAAGAAGAGGAAAAAGTTTTATCCAAACAGGAAAAGTAGGTAAAACCTTAAAATTTTCGTTTTATTGCTAGTTAAATAGATTTGGTACACTTTAACAATTTTTGGTACGTTTTCATGGAGGTTTTATACAATCAGAAAAAAAATCGACAACCCTAGAGATAACAGTGACTGAGTGAGGATGTCGAAATGTAATTCAAGGTACGTGCAAAAAAGAAGATGCTATTTTTAACCTGTAAACTATTTCACGGAGGCCGGTATAAGATATCAACGTATTCGTGGAGAATTCAAGAATTATTTCTTAAACGAAGGCCAAGTGTCTTGGCAGAAACGAATGTGTCAATTGGTTTAATAAGGAATGGAGGCAAATCCATAAAACTTCGATCAGACATAGCGTCTTTTATGACGTTATTGTTAATGCCCAAACTAAGGAATAAAGAAATATAACTTGTCAAGCAGATGTATATAGAGACCAAAATAAATGAAATATGCGCGATAGAGTCTGATAACAGGAAATAGAAATAAGTAACAAAAATTATATCAGCCTCAGTTCAGTTTGTGTTAATAATAGCATGACAGCGAACAATTTGTGTTACTATTGTTAGAGGTAATTACTTCTGAATTAGATCGAAAATCATTTCAGCTACAGATCATTTCAGCGATAGTTCTTGATAAAAAAATTATATTTACAGCCGTAATAAATACAATCAGACTGACGCTTTGCTTTCAATTATTCTATCAATGTGAAAACTTTAGCCTTCAGCCACTTTTCCAGATCAGGAGAGACTTTTTGGATTGAGATTACGCATGAGAACATGACGACAGAGCAGCTAAGACATACATCCTACCCTCAAGACTGTCTAGAGCGCACTGTCCATGGTCCCTCCACGGCACTGTCTCTCCGTCGTTCCCCAGGCAGTCCCAGCATGTAGGGCAGCAGCGTCGACACGCATGGGGGAGTAGTGGGAGGCGTTAGACCAGGGGATTGGGGGTTTTTTGAAGAGGCGGGGAGGGAGAGAGGGCGTTGCCCCGGGGAAGTCACCCTCCGTGTAAACCCAGCTTAAGCGCTCAGTTGCCATCAAGACACCATGCGGGGTGATGCAGTGCTCCGCGCTCTAGTTCTTCTCGCCAGGAAGCGACAGATGATTGTTAGTACAGCGCTAATAATTTATTTCATATGTCATTGATGTGTTTCAATACCTGGGCGTCTCCAAACGTATTCTGATGACTATGGATGTGACAATAAGCAGCGTAAAATATGCTGCACATTTGCTGATTTTTGTAGCGCATATGCAGCATAAAATATGAAGGCTTCGGCAAGAATTATGCTAGTAAAACCATAAGATAAGTAGAAACACTCGATGCATATATGGGACACTCTATGCATAATTGTGGAAGCGCATATTACATGCTAAGCAGAAATATGTATCCATATAAATGCTTCACTTGAATAGCTCCAAATTTATATTTTTTGTGAGAAAAACTGTACAGAAACAATGATACAGGATACAGTGTACTTCTTCATACACGGAAAAAATGATTTCTTTCATAATTTTCTATTAATAATTAAGTGTATACAATTCTCAACTAAGTTTTATAACTCATCTGAACATAAATATTTTGAAACAGTAATAATTCTAATCTGAACGAGTCAAGGACGATGATAACGAACGAAAAAAAAGTAATCTAATCCAAGGTTGGTTCTGAACTATATATGTTTTTCATGAATGCAAGGACCATTTCTTAATCCTTCTTCTATACGAGGAATATATTTTAGCATCAAATTCGAGGGTTGCACTTGATAATTGCGTGGTAGTTGAGATTTTTAAAAAAACAAATCTTCTACGATTATCTGCCAGCAAAGTTTTATATTGCGAAAACTTCCACTCGACATCGCAAGAAACAAGTGGAGCAAAAGTGAAGAAAGTTAGTTCGGAAGGTGAATATTCCTTAATGGATTCAGCCATTGCGTCAGAGATCTCACGAGTCAAAATTGAGTTGATTGTTTTTATCTTTTCAAAACCTTTGTTTATCACCAAAATGCATTTTAACTCCTGATAATACCTTTCATCATATCTGTTCTTCAATGTTTCCTCTACGATATCCATTAATTTTATTGCTCTCGAAGTTAGAAGTCCCTGTGTTGTTATGCAAGAGCAATAATAATTATTCATATCCTTCGATAACAATAATTTGATAAAGTGTGCACTAAGCACAACATGGTTCTACGTGACAATATTTAGAAACTAAAACCTTGTACCACGCAAAACTTCTCTAACGTGTTCTGAGTGAAAAAAAGTTTTATATTTCACCTGTTTCTCGCAATAAATGCAATAGAGAAATTCTTCCTCGGCTTGAAAATCTTCAAATTCCTTGAAGTATTCTAAAAATGATGCTCCTTTTTCACCTTCGGCATGATAGTAGATCACTACTAGCCGTACTAATCTCAAATATACTTCATAAGGTAACTATATCCAAAAAAACTTGAGCTAATTCCCGCAAAATTAATGTAAACTTTTGAAGTGGCTGTAGCAACTTACAATTATTATTGATTTATGAAAAATTTCAATTTACAAAACTGATCCAGTTATACAAAAAGAATTACATAAAACTGGATGAAAAAAATAAATAAATATAAAAGTAACGGGAAGGTTTTGCTAGGTTTCAGTTTACTGCCACTCACAGTTAATCATGCATGTTCGTCATATTTTATGCTGTTCCGAGGAAAATATGCGATATGCTCACACTGCAAATATACTTGCGGGCATATTTTATGCTATCTAAAATATACTCAAAAGCATATATATGCAATATGTTCAATGTCACATCCCTACTGATGACATGCTGCAGGCTACGGCTCATCTGTAGATGGAGTGATTGACGGGCAGGCGGCGGCAAAGAATGGCTAGGGAGAATGTCCAAGTGAACCTCACTTTGCCCGCCTGCTAGCCCGGCAACAGTGTATGTGCCCGTCGAAGTGACACTCAGAGTGTTGAAAAGAGTGTCTATGTGAAGCCACCATAATGCGTCTCACCGTACGCGCTCGAAACTGTCGATGAAATGGCTCGCACCAAGCAAACTGCCCACATATCTACAGGAGGACAGGCTCCTCGCAAGCAGCTTGCCACCAAGGCTGCACGCAAATCTGCTCCCGCCACCGGGGGCGTGAAGAAGCCTCACAGGTACAGGCCCGGTACAGAGGCTCTTCGTGAAATCCGTCGTTACCAGAAGGGCACCGAACTGCTCATCCACAAGCTGCCCTTCCAGCGTCTTGTTCGTGAAATCGCCCAAGATTTCAAGACTGACTTGCGATTACAGTCCTCGGCTGGCATAACCCTGCAGGAAGCATCCGAAGCCTACCTCGTCGGTCTCTTCGAAGACACCAACTTGTGCGCAATCCACGCCAAGCGTGTCACCATCATGCCCAAGGATATCCAGCTTGCCCGCCGGATCCGTGGAGAACGCGCTTAATTCAATAGCACGTTTTTCCGCGTATGGAGAGCCACAACCTCCTCTCGGCTAGTCTCTAACCGGCCCTTTACAGGGCCACAACACCCCTCCCGAAAAAGACGTTCACTGGTCAATGAGATTGAAGCGTTCGTTGAAAAATGAGTTACCTGTTATTAAGGACTAATGTAGTGTGGCCAAAAAAAAAGGGGATTCGATCGTTTCCTTGAAATGAGTCGCAACATGCGCACAACAGACAAGTACATGCATCCTATTGTTGGCACTCGCGATTAAAAATATTGATGTGCTTATGTTCACTGGTCAGACTCGTATCACAGATACGGACGGACGGGCATGCTCTTAAAGAGAGAGAGAGAGAGACGGAGCAACCAATTTGATGCGTTCATTCAACGAGACTCCCACTGCAATTAAGTGGGAGAAACTACGCTCAAAAAATGGACTCATTTATAAATGAAATGAAACGACACCTTGCGTTTTATTTTACGAAATGGTCTGCATTGATTGATTATTTCGTGCGTTCAATCAACTCTAGTTGAACTAGGGTCAACCTTGAAACTTCATGGGCGCATTCCAAGGGGCTCAGAATCGAGAACGGCCTCAAGAGGGAAAATCTAAAAAGTCGGAGAGTGAGTGATAGCGATAGAAGGCATAGTACATACTTTAATTATTGGGTTCAACACGCTGACTACTTACCCACCGGTGCGGATGTGTACCACTAAGTAAATTGCCCATTCACCTACAGCTGATGAACGAAAAGCATCCCAATTATTTCCCTGCCTACTCTTCAGGGTAGATAATGGCGTACGAGATAAGTTATAATAATGTGAATAACCGTTGCTGCTCCCGCCATCACGACTTCACCGAAAGAGTTTTGAGTCAACAGGGTTACCAGCTACCCTTTCTCAATTCGAACGTGACACTTCAACGTTTTCGTAATTTCGACCTCTTATGATTTATGTTCATTTACTAAATATTATGCACAGAATTCAGTTTCTCAATTTTTACCCAGATTGGGTCCCTTTACACCAATTAACTGCCAAGCATTGACGATAGTACGTTACAGCATTCAGGCTTTAGATTCAAGGGAGGAGAGGGTTACCAGCTCCTCTTTATCTACGGTTTAATAATAACAACCTCCCAAATGTATACATACATACATATATATATACACACATTTATATATTTTTATATATACATGTGTGTGTTTGTATATATATATGCAAATAGATAGAGAGTCTGTGTGTATGTGTGTGTTCGTTTGCGTGTGAGAGTGGTGCATCTGAGTAGAAACGAAATGAATTTCGACACCAATTCTCAGAATGGAGTATAGCATACGTGTGTAATAATTTTTATGGACGCAGTAACAATTATTGTAACGATAGGAATACTCCTCGCAGCCCTACGTCATTTGAATGCCTGCTGAAACAGTAAGTTTTAATTCAGGAGAGTTACCAGCTATCCTTGTTCTACGTGTTCGTTATTTTACTGTCATAGGATGTCGGTCGTCTTATAAATGATATGCCTGGAATTCAGTTTCTTATCAATTCGCCCAGATTGGGGCCTTTACACCAATTAACTGCCGAACACTGACGATGGCACGTGATAGCATGAAAAGTTCAGTTGAGACAGAGAAAAAGGAGTTACCAGCCACCCTTCATCAATTCTGAGAAGACATTTCTTTGCTTTTGTATAATTTTAACCTCCTATGATGCTGCTCATTCGATAAATATCATTCATAGAACTCAGTTTCTCAATTATTGATCCAGATTGGGGCCTTCACTCGAATCAACTGCCAAACATTGACAATAGCACGCTCGTTCGTTCATTCATGCACTAATGCACGGCCCATATCGTCTCAAAATGTTTCACGGGAGCGCAGGCTTGCAATAGTTATCAAGACTTATCTGGAAGAAAAGTTGAGGAGTAATCACTCAAGTAAATCATGGGTCATTAGAAGACTCGGCCGCGACACCTCGTTCATTCTTGAAAAACCGTCGAATCCTGAACGACCAATTAGCACTTGAACTCTTTCGTTACTATGAAACGTTTTCTTCGACGGACAATTCAGGATAAGAAAACCATCCATTCCTGCTGAAATTCTGTAATGGGAGGTGTTGATAGCGCAGTTCGAAGCGAAGAAAAATGGAAGGCGACCATTTATGAGCCACCTCCTCAGCATCGTTTGAAATCATAGGAAGACCTTCACCAAGTGAGGGAGAAAGAAAGATAATATGAGAGAGGGAGAATGAGAGAGAGAGAGCAAAAAAGGGAGCGACTGGGTATGCTTAAGTTATATATATGTATATATATGTATAAATATATGTATAAGTGATATCTCTATGCATAAATACTCTTATATATATATATAAATATATATATGTACATATATGAAGAAATAATGTATATATATTTAAATATATACTTATATAAGAGAGGGTTTGTGTGTGCGTGTGAGAGAGGTGCGTCAGCGTATGAACGAAACGCATTTCGATCCTAATTTCCCAAGTGGATTACAGCGCACGTGTGTAATCACATTAATAATTATTGTCATGATAAGAATACTCGTCGCAGTTCCCGCCATTCGATTGCTATCCGAAAGAAGAGGTAAGTTTTGAATAAGAAGGGTTACCAGCTACTTTTTTTCTGCGTTATGGTGATTTCACCGTGATGGGAGGTCGTCCTTATGATAAATCTTATGCACAGTATTCAGTTTCTTATTTATTGACCCAGATTGGGACCTTTACACCAAATAACTGCCGAACATTGACGATATCACTTGAGAGCATCCAGTTTTTAGATTCAAGTGAGGATCGAGAGAGCTACCAGCTTCCCGTTTTCTATGTTCCACGGTATGTTTACATTTAGAAAAGCCATAAGAGTCATGTGAAGATGAATTAACATGAATTATTGCGTGTTTGTATATAAAATGTTTTTTCGCTTCTGACGATTTCGCTGTGTGCAGACCTGCATAGTTTTGAATCAGGTATTCCGTAAGAATAATTGAATGAATGAATGAGTGCTCCCACGGTTTGGGCAAAAATTATACCGAAATTATGCGGCGTCATGGATCAACTGTTTTCAATGATGCTCATTTGACTTCAATAATAGTTTCAATACATGGATAAGTTATTATTATCGAATAATCTGTGAAAAAATCGGTTATTGAAAACGACAGGACAGCTCAGCAAAGAGGAATGCATAAGATTACTTGTAACTGCGTTAAGGGGGTCCTCCGAGGCCCCTTTTCTCTCCGATGGTCATTTTTCATGTATTTGTTAGAAAAGGAGCCTTAGGTGGTGGACTATTCGGTCCTAAAATTTTATGGCGCTGCGGACAATAGATCCCCCCAAGGGGGGGGGGGGGTAAGGGGACCAAAATCCTAAATTTTCGACCCCATTTCGACCCCATATAAAACGAAGAAAAAAGAAGAAATGGAAAATTTGCGAATTTACATTTGTTAGATATGTTTCAAGGATTCTAAAACTGTCTTTGTTTTGTTTCTAGCTTAAAAACTCAATGAGTTCTATTCTTTTGAAATATCAGAACCAGTGGACTAAAAACCAATAAGTCAAATTTTTCAAAAAATAAGGCCTGAATAAAAAAAATGTATTGATGAAATTGTGTTTCTTTTCAAATGTTACATATCATAGTCAAATTGCATAAGAATCAGACTGAAAACAAAAAATTCATAATTTTATGAAATAAGTAAAAATTTTTTTAATTTTTCTTTTTTTTGTAATTTACAATTCACCGTGTGAATATGATGTTATGTATGGAGATTATCGAAATAAAAATGAAAACAGCATTCAATTACATATATTTTCCATTATATAACACTTCAACAAAAATTTTGTTTTTGGCCTATACTGTAAAGTCACTAATTTTCAAAATTCAAAAGAATAGAAGTCATTGAGTTTTTATGCTAGGAAGAAAACAAAGACAGTTTTAGAATCCTTGGAACAATTCTAACAAACTGATAGCTTTTGATTTTCCAATATGTATGTTGTCTTTTTTTTCTGCTAGTTCAAAACCTAAAAGTTCGGTTTCTTTTAGGTATTGATGAAATATCGCATATATAAAAAAATAAAATTTCAAAAAGAAAATTCAGACCTATCAGTTTGTTTGCAATGTTACGAGGATTCCAAAACTGTCTTTGTATTTGTTCTAGCATAAAAATTCATTGACTTCTATTCTTTTGAAAACATCCCAAAAATGAACCAAAAAACGAGTTTTTAAAAAAATAGAAAAAAACTAAGGCCTAAATAAAAAAAAATCTCGAATAAAATATGTTTTTCTTTCAAAAATACATATTGTGGCAAAATTTCAGACCAATCGGATCAACATTCAATTTTTACGGGAGGACCCCCTAAATCGAACATGAATCAGTTCAACATTTTGATGTCGTAAAACCCATGTTATGTTACATCCCATGCCAAAATTTTATTACAAAATGAGCCCTTTTCACGCAGTAACGTACAATTGTAATTCTAGTGACAATTTTAAAAATCCAAGAAACATGAAATAACGAATTAAAGTTTTCACACATTTTGAAGTTCACTTCCTGCATTTTTCATTCGTGCTGCGATTTCCGTAAATTGTATCAAAGTTCTATGTGTCTGGATTGATATCATGTAGCATAGAATTCAGCGGTTTTTCAACGTATCAATATTCCAAACTATGTGGCCAACGTGAGCCGCTATAAGTGACGGGATTCGACAGTTCATTTGAATGTCTCAATATGTGGATGACAGACAAATACATGCATCCCAACAGTAGCACCCGCGATTGAAATTTTCATGTACTTGTTGTGCACTGGTCAAGCTCGTATCACAGATACGGAAGGGCACTTGGTATCCTTTTCGGAGCGTGAAAGAGAGACCATTGCAGCAGCGTAGGAAAAATTATGCTCAAAAGAGAAATTCATAAATGAATTTAAGGATATCATCCGGGGCTCATGCGATGTCATGGTCATTTTGCATGTTTTTGTTGTAGAAGGACCCTTAGTTGGTGGACTATTCGTTCCTAAAATTTTATGGCGCTACGAAAATAATTCCCCCCCTACCGAGGGGGGTGAAGGGACCAAAATATTTCAATTTTCCCGATTTTGACCCCATATAAAAAGAGAACAAATGGGAAATGGAAAAAAAGCCGAATGTGAGTGTGTTAAAAATGTTCCAAGGGTTCTAAAACAGCATTTGTTTTTGTTCTAGCATCAAAACTGAAGGGGGAGTTCCATTTTGAAATATCGATATCAATGAAAAGCACCCAATTTTTTTTAACTTTTTCCTGATTTTGACCCCATATATAAAGAGAAAAAATGGGAAATGGAAAATAAGCCGAATGTGAGTGTGTTAGAAATGTTCCAAGAATTCTAAAACTGCATTTGTTTTTGTTCTAGCATCAAAACTGAAGGAGAAGTCCCATTTTGAAATTTCATTATTAGTGAAATATCAATACCTAAAAACTAATATGTCAAATTTTTGCAAAATCTAAGGCCTGAATCAAAAAAATGAATCGAATCAATTGTTTTTCTTTTCAAAGGTTACATATCATAGTCAAATTTCATAAGAATCAGACTGAAAAAAACTATTATTCTTCTGATAAAAAGGAAAAATTTTTTAATTTTTTTTTTAAATCACAATTCACAGTTTGAATGTGAAGTTATGTATGGAAAGTATCGAAATAAAAATTAAAACTGCATTCAATTACATCAATTGTTCATTATATTACACTTCAACACAGAATTTTTTTTGCTTATACCCAACACTTCGAATTTTCAACATTCATCCTGGGACTAGTTCTCGAGTTTTGATGCTAGAACAAATCCAAAGACAGTTTTAGAATCCTTGGAACATTTCTAACAAACCCACATTCGGCTTTTTTTCAAATTCGAATTCTTTGAAGAAATATATAGCTCTAAACCCAAAAATTTGTTGCTGATTTTTGAAATTTCCCAAAATTTTGAAAAAATGGAAAAAAATTTGAATTTGAAAAAAAAACTGAATGTGCGTTTGTTAGAAAAGTTCCAAGGGTTCTAAAACTGTATTTTTTTGTTCTAGCATCAAAACTGAAGGAGGAGTTCCAATTTGAAAAATATACCATAAACACATTTTTCGTCAAAAAAAACTAAGGCCTAAATCGAAAAAATTACTGGAGTAAAAAAGGTTTACTTTCACAAAAGACATATACTGGCCAATTTTCAAACGAATCGGACAAAGAAAGGTCTCAAACCCGGATGATCTCCTCAAGGAGACAAACGTGGCGTTTCACTACACAAAATAGCATTGATTGATTATTGCGCTTGCGTCGCGTTCAATCAACTATATATGGTTGACCATGCATGTTGCAACGTTGAGACTTACTTCATGGGCTCGTTCGCGGGGTGGGGCAACGATTCGAGAGCGGCCTCAGGAGGGAATATTCAGACACTAACAGAGTGAGAAAGAAGGCCTAGTATGTGGTACATTAGGAATTCAAAAACGAAGAAAGCACCACATATTGAAATCTCATTTAATAAAGATTTCACGACATATGAATTGAAGACAAGTCAGTTCTATGAAACGTTTCAGTTCGTGGTGCTTTGTTCGTTTTCGAATTCCTAAGGATCATTCGCTTTACGAAGGGTAACTTGCCTGACCTTTTAAAAAAATAAACACTCACTTTATCAGGTTCGTCACGCTGTAAACTGTCCATTAAGCTGACGGTATCAACGAAATGCACTTAAATCATTTCCCTTATTCCTCATTTGAATGATTTCACGGCTAACGATATAAGTCATCAAAAACGATAAATAATTATACGATGAACCGTAGCGGCAGCTTCTGCCATCGCGACTTCACAGAAAGAGTGAGTTTTGAGTAAACAGAGTTACCAGCTACCCTTTTTCAATTCGAAGAAGACATTTCAGCGTTTTTCTAGTTTTAACCTCTCATGGTTTGGTTCATTCGATAAAAAAGACCCCCAGAATTCAGTTTCTTATTTCTTGACCCAGACTTTGGGTACTTTTACACCAATTAACTGACAAACATTGACGATAGCGAGCGCTAGCGCGTTATAGCAAAGACGGGTTGTTTCGCTTTGATTCAGGAGAAGAGGGTTATCAGCTACCGCTTTTCACTTCTGAGAGGACACTTCTTGGTTTTGGCATAGTTTTTGCCTCCCATGATGCTGTTCATTCAATGAGTATTATGCTTAGAATTCAGTTTTTTTAATTATTGATCCAGATTAGAGCACACACACGAATTAACCGCAAAACATTGACGACAGCGAGCGCGTGTGTGTTCGTTCGTCGACGCACGGCTCATTGTCTTGAATTGTTTCACAGGCGCGCAGGCTTGCAGTAGTTGTGAAGACTAATCTGACAGATAGTAGCGACTCAGTACGAGACGCAGTACAATAGAGAAACCTTTGTAGCCGAAATTGTCGAGTCAGAAGACAATATTAATGAGCAAGATTCCCCTCAGAGAAGTGAAGTTTTATACGGAAATTACCGTAGAGGGCGTTACGGGGGTCGGAGGTCAATTCCTCGACCCTGGTTGAGGAATCCTAGAGTTGGAAGGAATGTTAGTGGCTATGTAGGTGATAGAAGAATAAGTTCCCTCGAATGTAATACTTTGCGGGCAGATAGCTCAAATCCTGCTCCAGTGAACTCTGCAGCTAGAACGAGAGGCTCTTCTTTCTGCAGTATATGCAACGTTTCAGGACATGTTGAAGCCAATTGTCGAACTCAAAGCGATCTGAGCAAGCCTAGTGTCCTTGGCCCCTGCTTTGCATGCGGTTCGAAAGAGCACCTCTTCCGATACTATAGAGCGTCAGAAAATGATATCAGGCAGTATAAATCATACTTGCGTAGGTATAATGCCTACAGAGACAATAACCGTGGCAGACACGAGGTGCACTATGGTGAGGAGTACGAAAGAGACAACAGAGATTTTTAGAGAGAGAGTATTTAAAGGTGGAGGTAAAAAAGGTGGAGAAAAAATGAGACGAAGCCCGAGGGTCACCGCACGATTCTCGTTAATCCTAACGCTGTGGTCGAAACGAATCCAGATACTGAGATGACAAAGTGTATTCATGATGAGAGTGAATCATACATTGGTCAATTATTTAAATGTAGAAATAGGTGTGCCAAGCTGGAAGATGAAGAACTAGCTCATGAGATATCACAGAAGAAAGCAGTTGAAGTCTATTTTACCACTACAGTTGTGGGTGGAGAAAGACGTGAAAATGGAGCCGATCTTGTTACGTTTAGAACTAACCGGCCGTCCATTATACTGTCTAATGAAGACAAGTACTTAAGCGCGCTGCTTGACAGCGGTAGTGAAAAATGCCTTTAGTTACAGTAGCTTCAAATACCCCAAAGAAAAACTAAAACCAAGTTTTTTGAGCATTAGAGGCAAAAACGCGAAAAGTAATGTAAGAGGTGAGGTTAACTTAAATATCTCTATACCTGGTACTGACAAAGTACTTAAGACTAGTGCTTTAGTAATTAAAGATGCTAAATTCAAATTTGATTTAATTTTAGGAAGAGATGTGTTAACCAACGCAGTAATTAATTTGAATGATGGTTCACTCTTGTAGGAGGGAACCCGAGTACATTTCAATGAAATAGAGAGTAAGCCAACAATAAGTAGAGAAGCAATATTAATGGATATAATAAACAGTGATTGCTTACTGTCAGAAGTAGTTGCCTGTGCTAAGAAGAGCACCAGATGCCGGGCGTAATGAATGGCCGCGAGAGAAAAAAAGATACTGTAAGAACAGGCAAGAAATAAGAGGCTGAACTCGAGTGTGTAGCAGAGCTGTCAAATCCAGTGGTAAGAGAGAAGAAGAATAAACCTCTGTTGGTTCACTGTGACGCAATAGAAGTGCCTGCTAATTGCATCAAGCTCATAAATGCCTTTGCAAAAAAGCTAAACAAGGTAATTATATCGTGTTGAAACGAGGATTTGATAATGGAGTACTAATAGCAGAATCAATAGTTTTAGTCAATGAAGATGGAAATGTACCCTTACTAATACTGAACCCGACAGATGAGGCCATTCATTTTAGTGAAAACACAATGTTGTGTAACATGGAAGCATTGCCTGAAGAGGAAGTTGAGGCCGAACTTAACCTCACAAACATAGAGGAAGCGCTTAATGAGGCGAATAATGTTGAGATAAACTCTGAGGTTACATCGGATTCAAATAAAGTCATCTCAGAACTTGGTGAAATAAAGACCATGGCCACGGAGAGACCTGATTCGAAGGTCGATGTTCGCGGAAATTTTTGTGAGTGTGGTGCACAAGTCGAACGTGTGTCTAATGTTCAGAAGGACGTACGCCGTCCGTTAACATATAATGATGTAACATGCGATGAAGTTGACTTAAAACTAAAATTACCGGAATTATTGATGAACAATTTCCGTGACGTGATCACGTTACAAGGCGAAACTATAGGTGTCACGAATGTGACAAAACTTTAGATTGTACTTAAATCTGATGCACCAGTTGTAAAGACACCGCCATATCGCATACCTCATAAATATCAGGAGTAGTTGGCCAAAGTCAATAGAGAAATGCTCTCACAGGGCATTATTGAAAGGTCAACATCGGATTACAATTTTCCGTTGATTGTGGTAAAAAAAGACTGGTGAAATTAGACCCGTGATAGATTTCAGAGCCTTAAACAAAATTGTGATCAAGGGGTCGTATCCTATACCAAGAGTAGATGAAATATTGTCTACTCGTGGTTGCAATACCGTATTTTCCTCTCTGGATTTGAAATCCGCCTTTCATCCGGTGGAATTAGATCAGGAAAGTCGGAAATTTACAGCATTTAGTATAAATTATCAAAAATTTCAATTCACGCGCATTCCGTTCTGACTCACTTCGAGTCCGAGCGTTTTTCAAAGTGTGATGTCCTCTGTTCTAGCGCCTATTTTAGGACGATTGTGCTTTGTGTTCATTGATGATATATTAATTCACTCAAAAACTAATGAGCAACATTTGTGCGATATTAAAACTGTCCTCTCGACGCTCCGTTCCGGCAAACTATCTATCAAACTCGAAAAATGTCAATTTTTCAAGAAAAAAATAGAGTACTTAGGTCATATTATTTCGGCAGATGGTATACATTGCATATACTCCAAGAAATTGAAAAATTGTCCAGCACCAACAAACGCAAAAGAATTGCAGAAATTCCTTGGCGTAGCCAACCATTTCCGCAACTTCATAGCTCAATTTGCAGTGATTGCAAATCCCCTGTACAGATTGTTGAAAAATGTGTTAATTTCGACTGGACAAACGACTGTCAAAAAATTTTTGACTATATAAGAGCAGCTCTGACTTCTGACACTGTTTTACGACACCCTGATTTTACGCAGACATTTCACATATTTACTGACGCATCAAATTTTGGCATAAGATCTGTCTTGATGCAGCCCGAAGATTCAGGCGATAAATTAATGCGTCCAGTTGCATATATCAGCATAAGTTTAAATTCTAGTCAAAACGTTATAGCACCACGAAAAAAGAATTCTTTGCAATTTATAGTGCTCTTAAAGCATTCCAATACCTAATTATTGGGTATCCCATCCATGTATACACGGATCACCGTCCATTAGCGCCTCTATTCACCAGGAAATTGCCAGAGGACACAGCAATGGCAAGGTGGTGTATTAACATACATTCTTACGACCCTGTCGTTCATTATTTACCAGGTAGACAAAACGTCGGAGCTGACTACCTGAGTAGGCTACCAAACAACAATGATCAGCTAACTATTTAAGAATTAGAAAGCTGTAATGTGTCACAGCTTGAATCTGAGACATGTTCAGCGCAGACGCGAGCCAAGACGCGAGCAAAGCAAGACATTCTCACTGACCAGACGATGCAATCACACGATAACGACGTGTTGGCACCAAAATTAATTGACTATGTCACGACAGAAAAAAAGATCTCCTGGACTTTTAATGAGTTCATTGACGAGCAAAAGCAAGACCTCTTTTGTATTGAAGTTCTAGAAGCGTTACTCCATAAAAGTACGTCTGGAATTCTTGACTTACCGTGTTATCTAATTGTAAATGACATATTGTATCGACGACGACGCATTGACTCCCGAACTACAACAATATTAACAGCGGTCATGCCAGCTTCGTTGTTGAATAAAGCAATCTTAAGTATACACTATATGTACCATACAGATGCGTTGCACACGCTATTCAAATTTAGACTTAAATACTTTATTATTTTAGAGAAAACGGTGGTAAGAAAATTTGTTCAAGATTGTGAAGTTTGCAAACTTCTTAAAGCAAATCCTTCCGTACCTATTAAAATATTAACAGCACCGATAGCAAAGGAACCTTTTGAAGTAGTTTCAATGGATTATCTTGGTCCCCTTAAAACTACCGATAGTGGGAATAAATACATACTAGTTGTGATTGATCTTTTTTCACGCTTCTGTAAATTGTACGCGACCTCTAACCGTCGAACAGACACAGTAATATCATGTTTAGGAAGTTGTTTTAGATCATTTGGGTATCCGAAAACCCTGTTAAGTGACGATGCGCTTGAGTTTAAATCGGTTGCAGTGAAATAATTTGCCAAAATTCATGCTATTGCTAAAAAAGAAGTTCTAGCTTTTAGTCCCCATTCAAATGCAATTGTTGAACGAAATAACAAGAAAATGAGCAATTTACTAAAATCGTACATTAATTCCCTAGCCCATACCGAGTGGGACCATTGCTTGGAAATGGTAGAGAACGCCATCAACAATAATTTAATTCTACCCTAGGTGATACATCTAGTTATGTAGTATTCAATAGAGACACGAGCCCATTTTTCCGCGGGAAGATCTCCCCATTTCATACAGTTACGATGACGAAATTGACTTAGTGAATTTAGAAACCTTATTTTAAATAATACTGCTGAACGTAAAATGTACCAGAACCTAAAAAGGAGGGACAAAAATTTCAAAATTGGTGACCGGGCTATGTTAAAAAAACCATTTAAAAACAAATAAGCTTGATCTGACGGGGCGAGGTCCTGGAATTGTTACGAAAATCAAAGGACATTGGATCTAAAACAAAATAGGGGATAAAATTCACAATCGTAACATGAACCATGTATTGCCCCTAAGTAAACGGAAATGACAACGTTACAACGTACTGTTTCACCTATAACTATTTTTGCGACTATAACGTTTCAGACGTGACAAATTACTATTTTGCTAAAAATGCGACTGTGTAACTCTATGTATTATGTGAATTAAATATTAAGTATCTACCTTGCGTTATTTGCTTCGCATCATAATAATCTCATATATGCTTGTGCTCTATTATTAGTGAATTTTCATTTCTAACAGCAAATAAATTAACCTTCCAAACAGGTTACCCTAAGTTAAAGCGTAAGTTTTGTACGCTAAAATTCAAGAGTAACGAATATCACAGAAAACATCCTTCAACGAATGTTCTCACGATCTGTGTAATTGCAATGTTTCATAACAGTCAATATTTACGTTCAAATTTTGATGCTGAAAGCCAATTAAAAATGATGGGCGAGTTCCGCATTTGCTAAATGCATCACATCAACAGAGCACCAATGTTGATGAAAAACTCAACCTCGCGACTTGAGGACATTAATAAATTATTCAAAATACATCGTGAATACATCGTGAGAAACTTCCTGGTTGAAACTGGATACTGTTGTTAACTTATTTGATTGACAATCAGTTTAATAGTTTTTCACTTCAATTGTTTTCACTTTCAGTTAACTGCTTCAGAAATAGTTAGTATTTCATTTAGTATTTAATAATTTCAGTTAATGGTTAGTCTTTCACTGTTAACTTTCAAATTTAAACGACGAATACATTTATATTTTAATTGCATATATAATTTTGTTTGGGATTATATGTTTCATTGGTGGTGAATGACATTATAAATTTTGTGGCCATGCTAATAGTCTTGTTTTCGTTTTAATTGCAGATCCTGGTGGCTGAGACACAAGTAAAACAATCACTTCAAATACTAAATACTGGAAACACTACATTATGGGAAACAAGATAAGTTCCATTAGTGTCGACACGCTAACTGCGGCTCTAGTTGACACTAGGGGCCAAATAACCAACGACTGGATAGCAGCCAACAGTACTACAGACTGGATACCCGACAGAGTAAGTGATGTCCTTCTGATGATCCTAACAGTCGTTATGATATCCATAACAGTCCTAGTCTATTACCTACGAAAGCAAATGGAGGTTATGGCCGAGCGCATAAAACAAGAGGATTTTCAGCTACGTCGGAACGTGCTCAAAATAAAGCAGACATTGTCAGAAATGTAACCACTGTAACTGTAAGGGGACACTTAGTAATTAGTGTGCAACCCATCTTGAAATTTCCTAGGCACCCAAAACGACCGGCGCGGGCTAACATGCCAAAGCTGGCAGCGACCTTCGGAATGCTGTCAACGGAAGTATAACCAAATTAAATATTCGGTTCTTTGTTAAGGTGTCAAACCCCTTTTAATAGAGTGCAGCTCCGCTGAAAAATGTTTCACAAAAAATATTTCATATAACCAAAGGTCTACTCGATGCCTAATCGATATTTTTATAATCGTAAACTAGCCCTACACATAGTTTAAGTTCTTATGAGTTCCACAATCTACAATTACCTCTGCGTTCACACCGTCGTTTGTTATAATAAAGAATTGATATTCTAATAGTCATTCAAAGTTTTGAAAGCTTCCAACTTGTTCTATAATACTTAAAAACATAAAACCTCCAACTCCGGTGCGATTTCTGGCTGTGAGCGTATGACGCCGAGCGACTATCAACAAACATAGATTGCCTAGGCTGCAATTAACCTTCGCACGTAATCAAGAATTTTGACTTAAATTAACCTTGAAAGCAGTTCTCCGTTTTCTCTGTGTGAGACAGGGAACGATGCCAAACTTGCAACTATTCAAGTACACGGACGTGTACACCCATTTTTCATATCCATGTTAAATCGATCGAGGTTAAATGCGAAATGTTATTTAAAATGGTTGAATTTATGCGTATCGATATTAAGTTTCTTTTAAATGTGTTTTTATAACTTTGTACCTGGCGTTTTTATTTTTATTCCCTTAAACTAAAATACTGACGGTTTTTATTTTTTCCATAGTAGTAGTGTAGGAACTCGTGTTATAGTTTATACTGTTGAAGAAGATGGCATTATTATTTTTAACCAGTCGCTGCCTCCTTTCTTCATTCTTGCGTTAGTGCGTTTCTATATACTACTGTTAGTGAGTTATAGTTTATACTGTTGAAGAAGATGGCATTATTATTGTTAACCAGTCTCTGCCTCCTTTCTTCCTGCGTGCGTTAGTGCGTTTCTTTATTCTGTTGTTATTGTTAAAATAAAACAAGGTGTATTATGGATAAATTATACGTTGCTTATATTTAAAATAATTTTGTCAATATTTTCGGTTTTTGAGATGTTTAATTTTCAACAATCTCCCGCTGAGGGGCAAACAGTTTGCTATGTTAGTTAGTAGTGATTAATTTTACCAAGGAAATTTTTTTTTCATTTAATCACTTGTTAAAAATAAAAATTTTTATTTACGATAAATACCTCAATTTAAAAGAGGGAGTGTGAGATATGTACGCGAAACCCCAACCCCCATGCCCGTCGGAGTCTTTATAAGCAGTAGGCGTCTTACCCCTGCTGCTATCGTTCTCGTCACCTCCTCGAAGTAAACACCTAAGAAAACGTCTCCGGAGATTCTTTAACACCAAGCCGCACCTCCAGCGGCATAGTATCCGCATTCTTTCGATTCGATTGTATTCGTATTCTTCGATTCTTCTCAATTCTATTCGAATGAATTCGATTCGTTACGGCTCGAATAAATTCGATTCGTTTCGATTCAAATAAATTCGATTCGTTGCGATTCGAAAAAGTTCGATTCGTTTCGATACGAATAAATTCGTTCGATTCGATTCGAATTCCTTAGATTCTATTTTATTCGAGTTCATCCGATTCGATTTGATTCGAATACATTCGATTCGATTCAAATTCATTCGATTCGATTCGAATACATTCGATTCGATTAGAATTCATTAGATTCGATTCAAATTCATTCGATTTGATTCGAATTCATTCAATTCGATCCGAATTCCTTCAGTTCGATTCGAATTCATACGAACCGATTCGATTCAAATTCATTCGATTCGATTCGATTCAATTCATTCGATTCGATTCAATTCGAATTCATTCGATTCGATTCAAATCGAATTCATTCGATTCGATTCAATTCGAATTCATTCGATTCGATTTCATCCAAATTCATTTGATTCGATTTAATTCGAATTCATTCCATGCGATTTGATTTGAATTCATTCGATTCGGTTGGATTCGAATCCATTCGATTCGATTCGAATTCATTCGATACGATTTGATTCGAATAATTCCGATTAGATTTGATTGGAATTCATTCGATTCGATTCGTATGCCTTCGATTCGATTCGGATTCATTCGATTCGATTTGAATTTATTCGATTCGATTCGAATTCATTCGATTCCTACGAGTTCATTCAATTCGATTCGAATTCATTCGATTTGATTCGAATTCAATCGATCCAATCCGAATTCGTTCGATTCGATTCGAACGAATTCGATTAGATTCTAATTCTTTCGATTCGATTCGAATTCACTCGATTCTAATTTATTCGAATTCATCCGATTCGATTTGATTCGAATACATTCGATTCGATTCAAAATCATTCGATTCGATTCGAATTCAGTCGATTCGATTAGAATTCATTAGATTCGATTCAAATTCATTCGATTCGATTCGAATTCCTTCAATTCGATCCGAATTCCTTCAGTTCGATTCGAATTCATACGAACCGATTCGATTCAAATTCATTCGATTCGATTAGATTCAATTCATTAGATTCGATTCAATTCGAATTCATTCGATTCGATTCAATTCGAATTTATTCGATTCGATTCAATTCGAATTCATTCGATTCGATTTCGTCCAAATTCATTTGATTCGATTTAATTCGAATTCATTCCATGCGATTTGATTTGAATTCATTCGATTCGGTTGGATTCGAATCCCTTCGATTCGATTCGAATTCATTCGATACGATTTGATTCGAATAATTTCGATTAGATTTGATTGGAATTCATTCGATTCGATTCGTATGCATTTGATTCGATTCGAATTCATTCGATTCCTACGAGTTCATTCAATTCGATTCGAATTCATTCGATTTGATTCGAATTCAATCGATCCAATCCGAATTCGTTCGATTCGATTCGAACTCATTCGATTAGATTCCAGTTCTTTCGATTCGATTCGAATTCACTCGATTCAGTTCGAATTCATTCGATTCGGTTCGAATTCATTTGATTTGATTCGAATTCATTCGTTTTGATTCGAATTCATTCGATTCGATTTGAATTCATTTGGTTCAGTTGAATTCATTCGATTCGATTGGATTCGAATTCAGTCGATTCGATTGGATTCGAATTCAGTCGATTCGATTCGAATTCATTTGGTTCATTTGAATTCGAACTCATTTAATTCGATTCGATTTGAATTCATTCGATTCGATTTGAATTCATTCCATTCGTTTGGATTCGAATTCAGTCGATTCGATTGGATTCGAATTCAGTCGATTCGATTCGAATTCATTAAGTTCAGTTGAATTCGAATTCATTCAATTCGATTCGATTTGAATTCGTTCCATTCGATTCGATTCAAATTCATTCCATTCGATTATATTCGAATTCTTTTGATTCGATTGGCACTCATTCGATTTGATAAGAATTCATTCGATTCGGTTCGAATTCATTTGATTCGATTCGAATTCATTCGATTCGATTCGAATTCATACGATTCAAATTCCTTCTATTCGTTTCGAATTCATTCGATTCGATATGAATTCATTCGATTCTATTCGAATTCATTCAATTCTATTCGAATTCATTCGATTCTATTAGAATACATTCGATTCCATTCGAATTCATTCGAATCGATTGGATTCGTTTTCATTCGATTCGAATTCATTCGATTTGATTGTATTTGCATTTTTTCGATTCAATTGTATTCGTATTCTTTCGATTCTTCTAGATTCGATTCCAATAAATTCGATTCGATTTTATTCGAATTCATTCGATTCGATTGCATTCGTATACTTTTGATTCGACTAAATTCGTATTCATTCGATTCTTCCCAATTCGATTCGAATAAATTCGATTCGTTACGACTCGAATAAATTCGATTCGTTTCGATTCGAATGAATTCGATTCGTTTCCACTCGAATAAATTCGATTCGTTTCGATACGAATGAATTCGTGTTGAGAATTTCCGTGTGCGCCTCTCAGGTACTTTTCTGTTTGAACTTTAGAGGCTTTCAGCTGAACGGGGGTGGAGGAAGAAACGATGTCGGTGAGACCTTTTTATGTATATATTAGAGGCTTTACATTCGTTACTACTACTACGCGACGCTCTACTGGACTCGCTACTCGTCCTGTGTTACTTAACGGTGTAACGTGAAACTACTGAGTGCTGCACATCGCCTGTGCAATTGTCAACCTTCTCGCAATCTTGGTTCTTTTCTTTGACCGTACTCCTGATTCGTTTTGTGTGAATGTGTGTGTTTCATGTTTATTTTGTTTAACTAGCCATTTAGAGCGGTATTACTAATTACTAGGCTTTCTAGCCGCCTCTTCCATTACTTACTTATCGGTTCTGTCGAGCCGTACTTACTTACCTACCGGTTCTGTCGAGCCGTACTTACCAGTTCTGTCGACCCGTACTTACTTACTTTCCGGTTCTGTCGAGCCGTACTTACTAACCCACCGGTTCTGTCGAGCCGTACTTACTTACTTACCGGTTCTGTCGAGCCGTACTTACTTACTTACCGGTTCTGTCGAGCCGTACTTACTTACTTACCGGTTCTGTCGAGCCGTACTTACTTACCGGTTCTGTCGAGCCGTACTTACTTACCGGTTCTGTCGAGCCGTACTTACTTACTTACCGGTTCTGTCGAGCCGTACTTACTTACTTACCGGTTCTGTCGAGCCGTACTTACTTACTTACCGGTTCTGTCGAGCCGTACTTACTTACTTACCGGTTCTGTCGAGCCGTACTTACTTACTTACCGGTTCTGTCGAGCCGTACTTACTTACCGGTTCTGTCGAGCCGTACTTACTTACTTACCGGTTCTGTCGAGCCGTACTTACCTACTTACCGGTTCTGTCGAGCCGTACTTACTTACCGGTTCTGTCGAGCCGTACTTACTTACTTTCCGGTTCTGTCGAGCCGTACTTACTAACTTTCCGGTTCTGTCGAGCCGTACTTACTTCCTTTCCGGTTCTGTCGAGCCGTACTTACTTACTATCCGGTTCTGTCGAGCCGTACTTACTTACTTTCCGGTTCTGTCGAGCCGTACTTACTTATCTGTCAAGCTACCCTAAGGAATTAAGAGCCCGTTTGGCCATCCTTAAACGTTAACTCTTATTGATACTTGCTCTGAATGGCATTCTTCCACTATCGTCTTTTCGTTATTTTTCCATCTCTCACTTAACCTCTTTCTAAAAGAAGCTCCAATGGCTTCACTCGGGAAGTAATTCCTTAGGTGAGGGTCATTAGGACTTAACTCGTATTCAATTTAAATTTGTGCTCTACGTTGAACTCTTATTGTAATAACTGAAAGAAGCTTGCTAGTTTTGTTTTTCGCAAGCTTACCATTTTCTTTATGCGCAGTATACCGCAATTACGGCCGGGTCCGGTCTGCTTCCAACCCGACTGCAGATGAGGGCGTCATTTCGGCCCCGCTAAATTCTTGTTGTGCGCCCATCTAACTCCTAATTTTTGTTTGATGTTCCTACCCTTCTGGAGGTACTACTGAAATACTAAATTACGTTCCCATTCAATCATTTGTTTTGTCAATGAATTGATTCTTAATGTTTTATTGATAAATTCCAATCTCTTGTTTGCTTTAGTTTGTCTATATCACCTCCATAATCTCCATAGTCGCTTTGATGTAGTCTCAACCAATTTTTTCCTATTCTTTGTAGGCTGCGCTGTTTCCTGTGTGCCCCAGCTGACCACCCACAAACTAGGAGGAAGCGAGGGCTTGCCAACCGATTTCTGAACGGAATAAAATTCCGTTCTTGCCTCAGCCTTTGTTAAACTTCAACGTTTTTTTTGCTATCTGTTGCGTTGCCAAATTAAAAACTTCGAAAACCTTGCAGTGGGTGATTTCCTTACATTTGATTCGCTGCGATTCGAATTCATTAGATTCGATTCAATTCAAATTCATTCGCTACCGTTCGAATGCGTTCGATTCGATTCGAATTCATTCAATTCGGTTCGAATTCATTCGAATCGATTCAAATTACTTCGATTCGAAATAATTCGATTCAATTCGAATTCATTCGATTCGAATTTATCTGATTCGAATTTATTCGATTCGATTCGAATACATTCGATTCGAATTCATTCGATTCGAATTCATTCGATTCGATTCGAATTCGTTTAGTTCGATTCGAATTCATACGAACCGATTTGATTCGATTTGATTTAATTCATTCGATTCGATTTCATTCGAATTCATTTGATTCGATTTAATTCTAATTCATTCTGTAGGATTTCATTTGAATTCATCCGATTGAATTTGATTCGAATCTATTCGATTCGAATTCATTCAATTCGGTTTGATTCGAATTATTTCGATTGGATTTGATCGAATTCTTTCTATTCGATTTGATTCGATATCATTCGATTCGATTTGATACGAATTCCATCGATTCGAATTGATTCGAATTTATTCGATACGAATTCTTTTGATTCGATTGGATTCCAATTCATTCGTTTCGATTGGATTCGAATTCATTCAATTCAATTCGGATTCATTAGATTCGATAACAATTCATTCGATTCGAATTTATTCGATTTTATTCGAATTCATTCGATTCGAATTCATTCGATTCGAATTCATTCGATTCGATTCGAATTCATTCGATTGGATTGCAACTCATTCGATTGGATTCCAATTCATTCGATTCGATTCCATTTCATTCGATTTGAATTCATTCGATTCGATTCGAATTCATTCTGTTCGATTCGAATTCATTCGATTTGATTTGATTCGAATTCATTCGATTCGATTTGATTCGAATTCATTCGATTCGTTTGAGTCAAATTCATTCGATTTGATTTGATTCGAATTCATATGATTCCATTTGTTTTAATTCATTCGATTCAATTTTATCCGAATTTATTCGATTGAATTGGATTCGAATTTATTAGATTGGATTGGATTCGAATTCATTCAATTTGATTGGATTCAAATTCGTTCGATTCGATTGGATTCGAATTCACGCGATTTGATTGGATTCGAATTCACGCGATTCGATTTGATTCTAAATCATTCGATTCAATTCAAATTCATTCGATTCGATTTGATTTGTATTCATTCAACTCGTGTAGTTTCGAATTCATTCAACTCGTGTAATTTCGAATTCATTCAATTCGATTTGATTCCAATTAATTCGATTTGATACGAATTCATTCGATTTGATTCGAATTCATTCGATTCTATTTGATTCGAATTCATTCGATTCGATTGGCTTCAAATTTCTTCGATTCGATTTAATTCGAATTAGTTCGATTCGATTTGATTTTTCAATTCATTCGGTTCGATTTGATTCGAATTCATTCGATTCGATTGGATTAGAATTCATCGACGCGATTGGATTCGAATTCATTCAATTCGATTCGATTTGATTCGAATTCATTCGATTCGAATTCATTTGGAATCATTTGATTCGATTTGATTCGTGTTCTTTCTATTCAATTTGGTTCGAATTCATTCGATCTGATTTTCATCGAATTCATTCGATTCGATTTGATTCGAATTCATTCGATTCGATTTGATTCGAATCCATTCGATTCGTATTGATTCGAATCCATTCGATTCGTATTGATTCGAATCCATTCGATTCGTATTGATTCGAATCCATTCGATTGGATTCCAACTCATTCGATTGGATTCCAATTCATTCGATTCGATTCCATTTCATTCGATTTGAATTAATTCGATTCGATTCGAATTCATTCTGTTCGATTCGAATTCATTCGATTTGATTTGATTCGAATTCATTCGATTCGATTTGATTCGAATTCATTCGATTCGTTTGAGTCAAATTCATTCGATTTGATTCGATTCGAATTCATATGATTCCATTTGTTTCAATTCATTCGATTCAATTTTATCCGAATTTATTCGATTGAATTGGAGTCGAATTTATTCGATTGGATTGGATTCGAATTCATTCAATTTGATTGGATTCAAATTCGTTCGATTCGATTGGATTCGAATTCACGCGATTTGATTGGATTCGAATTCACGCGATTCGATTTGATTCTAAATCATTCGATTCGATTCAAATTCATTCGATTCGATTTGATTTGTATTCATTCAACTCGTGTAGTTTCGAATTCATTCAACTCGTGTAATTTCGAATTCATTCAATTCGATTTGATTCCAATTAATTCGATTTGATACGAATTCATTCGATTTGATTCGAATTCATTCGATTCTATTTGATTCGAATTCATTCGATTCGATTGGCTTCAAATTTCTTCGATTCGATTTAATTCGAATTCGTTCGATTCGATTTGATTTTTCAATTCATTCGGTTCGATTTGATTCGAATTCATTCAATTCGATTGGATTAGAATTCATCGACGCGATTGGATTGGAATTCATTCAATTCGATTCGATTTGATTCGAATTCATTCGATTCGAATTCATTTGGAATCATTTGATTCGATTTGATTCGTGTTCTTTCTATTCAATTTGGTTCGAATTCATTCGATCTGATTTTCATCGAATTCATTCGATTCGATTTGATTCGAATTCATTCGATTCGATTTGATTCGAATTCATTCGATTCGATTTGATTCGAATCCATTCGATTCGTATTGATTCGAATCCATTCGATTCGTATTGATTCTAATCCATTCGATTCGTATTGATTCGAATCCATTCGATTCGTACTGATTCGAATCCATTCGATTCGTACTGATTCGAATCCATTCGATTCGTACTGATTCGAATTAATTCGATTCGATTGGATTCTAACTCATGTGGGAAAAATTTCCCAACTACGATCTGGGTGTCTCCGAGGTGGCTTTTTTCTTTCAACCTTTCCGCTTAGGTGTCGGGGTGCCGTTCGCTGGTCGTTGCTCAGATGTTTCGGTAGGGTCGCAGGTGAGGTCGTAGGTACGGAATTTTCATTTAGCAGCCTTGATTAGACTTGATTAGACTTGATTTTGATTCCTCTAAGAGCTGATGTTAGTTCAACTCTCTAATGACGTTATGTCGTCGAATTAAGCAGTGGTTAACTTAGTGTTTATGCTGCCATTTTTATCCGTCCGTTTATGCCTTTACAAAGGCGTGTTGCATCGTCGGCCTACGCTTCGGTGATTCTGTTCGCGGCTAGTTCCGTGGCATCCAGTTCAGGCTAAGACCCTCTACCCTCTTCCTGACTGCTTTTTCTCTGTTTTTTATTTTGTGTGCTTGTGCTATTATTTCATTACTTTTATTTTGTAGACTATCGTGTCAATTTTCCTATGGTGCTTCAAGCAAGTAAAATTAACTAAAATTAGCATTGAAACTTTAATGAATTAACTCTTAACTCGTCCTTGTGGCGTTAATTACTCCTACTATTATTATTAATAATAATAATAATAATAATATTTATCGAAATCAACCTAACACAACGGTGTTATACAATATTGAGACATTCAAATACAGGAACAGTTATAAATAAACAAGATTCCAAGCCCATAGTTAGTCTAGTAGACTATTCGGGCACAAATAGCAAGAGGAAAAAAAAAACCATTTAAGAATTATCTACTGAATTTCCTAGAAATTGATAACTTAATACAAATAGAACCACATAGTAAACCACTAGCGTGAAAAAATTTTATATTGTTCAAATTTAGTTACAGATCACGCTGAAACAGGTCAATTGGCTTCAGCGAATGAGACAAACGGGCGCTATTACACTACCGTGACAAAACAACAAAGTGAACCATGAACACACGCGCTACGGGCCGAGCTGATCAAAGCCAAACTGAAACGTTCCAGAAAGCCGCAGAGACAAACACTGGGTAAGTGACAATGCGAGCAATACAAGTAATGAAATTTTAATTTCTAGCCACCAAACAATCTCGACTTCAGACCACGCTTGAACTCGTACAAACTATTCAAAGATTTGAGACAGAAAGGCAGTCTATTCCAATATTTAACCGACTGATACAAAAAAGATTTTGAGCATACATTGAGAGAGAATTTGGGAATATTCAAGTTAAGGTCACCTTTAAATCGCGTGTAATGACAGTGACTCAATTCCAGCTCAGAAAGTTTTCCCGCAAGGTAGCTCGCTCTATCATCCCTGTAGTACTTGAAGAAGTGTGCCGCCCTCGGATAATTAGCGGCTGAAGGATTGAACAAAGAGACGAGTAGACTTTTAACGTGTACTTGGCGTGGTGAGACAGGAGATCCAAATGCGCCCCAAGGGGCTCCGCACTAGCTTTATATACTCAATAATTGCTGATGTCAGCATACGCATTGCGGTACCCAACACAGGGCGCCGACCTGAATACGTACGGACAGATGTACAGAGAGAGTACGCACTTGTGACGGCACACACCTCCCCCCATGCCCTGGTTATTTACCAATATAAGAATCAAACAATTGAAGTTTTTAAGAATCGTAACTTACAATTTTAACACAGGAAGCTAAAAACATCATAGGTAAAATATCCCCAAAAGAAAATTACTGTGTAGCAAAACAACTATTATATTATGAAAAGAAACAACGCATCGAATTAAAATTGACTGGACATCGTAAAATGAAATCATCCACACCCCCACCGCCAAGAAACCGGAAGAGCCGCTGCTCAAATACACATTTCGAACGCAAAAATCCTAAGGTAAGAACAGAGTACACGTCTCGAAACACAGGCGTGAACAACGCAACACAATAAGTCCGTTAACCAAAAACTATAATCGGCCTCCAAAAACGGTAAAAGAACTCCACGGATTTCGGAACCTGGATTCAACTAACTTTCTAGTGTAGGAACACGTCAGCAACCTATCGAAAACAAAACGCTAAACCACAACGTTGAACATGAAAAAATAAACCTTCCAAGAAAAATTGGTTAAGGAAAAGGCAATAAGGCAAAAGCTAAAAAAAATTTTCGTCTCGTACGTATGAGAAGTTACTAAACAAATGGCAAACGTTACACATAAAAATTAAACGCCGCATAAATGTGCTACCGACAACTTCGTTGACAACCATATAATTTGCTTATTAGGAAAACATTATCACTATCAGAAAAAAATATATATACGCATGGAAATTTGTATCGAAACTGCTATCAATTCAAAATATCATCATTGTCGTAGAAATAAATCTAATTTAACGAAATTGAAAGAATACATACAGTATACTTGAACATCGTATATTCTTGAACGTCGATCCGAACAAGAGAAAAAATCAATACCAAACTCATCAATCTAGAAAATTAACTGACTATAATAAGAATACTTCCTGAGTAAATGTTAAAAGTAAATAATACTACATCCGTTTACAATGCATGGGAGCTAATAGCGCCTGAAAGGCGACACGCAAAAATTCAAGTTCCACACATGCTTCACTGACACCTAAACTTCGCTATTTGCTTGCAGGTGACGCAGCGGTTGGTCTGCATTGCACGACCTGAGCTGCTGGCGTCGGAGTAACGCATCCTCAGCGCGAAGGCGATCCGCCAATAAGTTAATTTCACGACGAAGATAGAAGAAGGAAACTCCTAATCCCAAAGTTAAAGGAAAGAGAAGAAGAATACCTAAATCAGCTACCCTATCCGGGAGGATGTCGACGAGTGCATTGGCTTTCACCCAATCGTTTGACACCCTTCCCTGATGTTGCTCCAGGGCATTTGTTAGTGCCTCCACCGACACATGGGTCATCCTGTTTCCCATTGTGGAAGACGGGAACGGTAGCGTCCTCGGTCTGAAATTGAAACAAATACAGTTCAATTAGCATGGCCACATAATTTAAAAAATTTTAATCAGTATTTATTTCGTCAAATTAAGAAAGAAACCAATGGTGATAGCTGGTGACAGCTGCAAGGAAAGGAGCAAACAGCATATCGGCACGCTGCAGATCCCACACGGTCTCGACAGCTGCACACCTAATTCCAAAACAAATCGGGCGACGGCACTCCAAAACAACTCGGAAGCTAGCACTTCGCTCCCACAGCAGTTAGGTGCCTCGTTTGTAAACACCGGAGGTTATTGAACCGTGCAAGGCTCTCGGACAGATGCAAACCTTGGTGGTAAAATGAAATGCGTACATTCTCAATCACGCACGTAAAAACTACGGTACACCAAAAACGAAGAATAAAAATATAAGGCAAATACATATGGTTAATATAAGGAAATTTCCAATTAATATTATACGTAAAATTAACATCGAAGCAAGAATCACACAATAGTATTATGTGAACATAGTAACATAGTCAGTCGTAAGTCGCATAGTTTTCATTCAACACTTATTACGTAAAGGTAGTACATGATTTTTATTACTCCTGAATGTTTTATTACCAATTTTGATTTCTACGTAATTTCGGTTAATTTTTGTGATAATTCCCGGCCCATTCCAGGCCAGATCAAGCTTATGCTTCCGCAAATGATTTCGCAATAATACTCTGTCGTTGAGTTCAAAATTTTTATTTTTTCGACGAAGGTTTCGGTACATCGTTCTTTCACTGGTGTTGTTAATTATTATAGCTCTAACGTTTTCAACAGTACGGGCTGCTTCTTGAGCTCGAAATTTTATTATATCCACGTTCGTGTCGTGACTGTAATTAGGTTCGAAAGTTACGGCGCTAAAGCTCGGACACGTATCGCGATTGAAAACAATGAACGAGGGTGTATCCCCCAGTGTGGTATTTAAACTATTGTTTATCGCGTTCTCTGTGCTGTTGAGACACTGATCCCATTCGGTATGCGCTAAAGAGTTAATATATAATTTTAATAAATTCGTAATCTTGCGATTATTTCGTTCAACAATAGCGTTACTGTGAGGACTCCAAGGGAGGACTTCTTTTTTCGCAATACAATGAATTTGGGAGAATTTTTTAACTGCCGCAGATTTAAATTCAAGAGCTTGGTCACTGAGAAGAGTTTTAGGATAGCCAAAGGTTGAGAAGCAGCTGTCTAGACAAAAGACAACTGTATCTGCTAATCGATCTGCCGTCGCGTAAAGCTTACAGTAACGCGAGAATAAGTCAATGATGATTAGAATATATTTATTCTGCTGACCTGTGATAGGCAGAGGCCCAAGAAAATCCATTGAAACTACCTCGAAAGGTTCTTTAGCAATAGGTGCATCCAATATCTTAATGGGTACAGTGCTACCAGCTTTAAGAATTTTACAAACATCACACATTTTGACAAATTTACGTATGATACTCTTCTCTAATAAATGAAAATAACGCAACTTAAATTTAAACAATGTATGCGTGGCATCAGTATGGTACAAGGAGTGTATACTGAGCACCGCCTTGTCCATTAGCGATGTCGGTATAACCGAAGTCAGGAGAGTGCTTTCCCTAGAGTCAATTTGTCGTCGTCTATAAAGTATGTCGTTCAGAATTAAATATTTTTGTAAGTCAGGGATCGTAGATATACTACTATTTAGTAATGCGTCTTTCACCTCAGAACAGAAAGGGTCTAGCTGTTGCTCATTTCGAAATTCGTCTAAAGTCCATGATACGTCTTTTAACTGAGGAACGTAGTCAGTCAGTCGGGGTTTTGCAGTCGCCTCTGGCGCCACTAGATTAGAGTGCGTCGCGTCTGTTTTGTCTACGTCTGAGTGCAGTGCTCCACTTCGTGTAGTCACTGCGAAAGCGTCGACCTCATTGAACTCAGAACACTCTTCAAGATCAGAAATAGTTAAATGCTCGGGTAATCTACTGAGACAATCTGCGATGATATTTTGCTTCCCGGGGAAATATTTTACTACCGGTTCGAAAGATTGAACTGTTAGACACCATCTAGCCATCGCCGTGTCGTCAGGAAGCTTCTTGAAAAACAAAGGCTGTAACGGTTTATGATCCGTGTACAGATAGATCGGATATCCAAGAATGAGATATTTAAATGCTTAAAGCGCGCTCACAATGGCTAAGAACTCTTTTTTCGTCGTCGAATAGCGCTTTTGTGTGGAATTTAAACTTTTACTGTAGTGGGCGATAGCCTTCATCGATTTATTTGAATCATTTTCGTGTTGCAAAAGTACCGCACCTATACCAAAATTTGAAGCATCTGTAAAAACGTGGAAAGGCTTAGTAAAATCAGGATGCCGTAAAACGGTATCTGATGTCAAAACAGATTTAATTTTTTCAAAAGCTTTCTGACATTCAGGCGTCCAGATAAAGTCAACGTTTTTTCGTAATAACTGATAGAGGGGAAATGAGATCGATCCAAACATCGGTATGTGATTGCGGAAATAGTTCGCCACACCTAGAAAACTTTGCAGTTCTTTTACATTTTTTGGAATTGGAAAGTTTTGAAGCTTCTCTGATTCTTTGCATCGAATTCCGTCTGCCGACACGATGTGTCCAAGATATTCAATTGAGCTTTTCAGAAAATGACATTTTTCAAGTTTAAGTGATAGATTTCCACCACGTAGTTTCTCAAAAACACTATGTAAATCTGTCAGATGTTGGTTCACGGATTTTGAAAATACTAGGATATCATCGAGAAATACAAAACATAGTTTACCGATGATATTTGCAAGAACAGAAGAAATGATTCTTTGGAAAACTGATGGACTCGAGGACAACCCGAATGGCAGCCTCTTGAACTGAAATTTCTCGTAACCGATACTGAACGCGGTGAATTTACGGCATTTTTCTTCCAACTCGACCTGATGGAAGGCAGAGCGGAGGTCGAGACTTGAAAAAATGCTGTTCCCTCCAAGGGAGTAAAGGACTTCGTCGATGCGTGGAATCGGGTAACATTCTTTAATCACTATTTTATTGAGTTCTCGGAAGTCAATCACCGGGCGAATCTCGCCTGACTTCTTTTTAACAACAATTAAAGGAAAATTGAATTCTGAGCTGGAAGGTTCAATAATGCCTTGATCCAACATCTTTTTATTAGCTTGCATCAATTCGTTTTGATATTTATGAGGAATTCGATAAGGTGGAATATTAAGTACTCGTGCATTAGGCTTCAATTCGATGTTATGCTTCATAACATTTGTAACGGCAATGGTTTCGCCTTCTAGGGTGATGACGTCTCTAAATTCGTTTAATAAATTAGCAGTAATGGTTTAGCATCATCATCGTCACAATTTACGTCGTTACCAGTCAAAAGGCGTCTTTCGTTACAACCTCCATCTGGTACATCATTTTTATGTGCATTAATTCCTACTTTATCAACACCAATATCGTTACAACAATGTTCCGATTCTACAGATACTACCCCAACGTCTTTACCAGAGATGGCATTGAAAGTTCCACCATTAACACTGTCGACTTTGGGCAGATCCGAATTACCGTGGGCATCGCATAAATTCGCATCTCGCACAGCTTCGTGCACGGTAGACATGTAAATCTCATGTTCGATTTCCATGTCGTCAATTTCCTCAATCGTACTTATCATCGTATTGTCGCTTATATATACCACGTCTTCAGAGACGTTCAAAAGCATTACAGGGACAAAACCATTTGACTTGATATTCACTACCGCTTCGGCGACATAAATTCCATTAGCGAGAATAGTCTTATTCATAATATACTTCCCGGGCTTAGCCTTCTTGACATACCCATTAATAACACGTAGACAATTACTTGGCATTTCCACTGCTCCACAATGAACAACTATTTCTCGTCTTTTACTTTTCTTCAAACTTCTCGCTTGTTCCTCAGTTTCTCTTATTTTGTTCGCATGCTGTTTAGTCATTCTCACATTATTCGCTGTATTCTCATTTTTTCTCACCCTTATTCCTGGGCCTGGGAATTTAGTTACCTTCCCATTTTTTTCTCGCCCTGTATTTGGGCCTGGGGTACCCCTTTGTTCTGCAGTATTTATCTCTAAGCCACCTTTATCGCCACTTTCTTGGCTCGCAATTTTTGATTCTCTCTGCTTCAGCTGATATTTTCTTATATTCCTCCTACCGGCAAGCATGTCAGCCATCAGACATTCTGGGTTATTTATAGTCTTTAAAAATATTTCCTTCCTACTTTGCTCGTGCAATTCCTGCACATCATGAAACGGGACTTTTACTCCGTCGAGAACTATGAATCCTTCTTTAAAATTAATCACGGCATCTTGTAGAATATCTCTACCAAGGATTACATCATATTTAAATTCGCTATCTTTCAAAATCAAAGCGCTAGTATTGATTTCTTTATTATTAGGCAGCGTAATACAAAGATCAAGTTCGCCTGATACCTGGCTTTTAGAATTTACACCCCTGATACTCAAGGCACTAGGCTTAATTTGCTCGTTTATGCCTTTTAAATTCCGGTAACTCACCAGACACCGGTCACTACCGCTGTCGATGAGAGCGCTCATCAATTTGTTATCATTACGTAATATAATTGTAGGCTTCTTAGAACGCCGTAATGAAAATAAACCGTCGCTTTCCTTCCTTAAACGACCTTCCTTCATAATCGTCGCTGACAAACAAACTTCTACAGGTAGTTCAGAATTTGCACCTACATCAAGTTCTTGTTCACCTAGTAATTCGAACTTATTTTTACAGAGGAATAGCGGATCCACCTCTTCCGTCGACTTAGTTATAGTATCTGGTTTCAACGCCACATGTTTGGTAACGGGGATTGTAGCTGTATCCTCGGGCACTGGCAACTACTTCTCTACTCCAAGATTCTTTGGTTCTTTTGATTGTTCTCTATCTACTCTAAAAAATCGTCACCCTCGGAAGATGCAGCGTAAAACGCTTCACCACGACCTCGACCGCGACCACGCGAATGACATTCACGTGCATAATGGCCTACCTTCCCACATTTGTAGCAAGCATGACCACGGAAATTTGATTTGCTTTGGCCTCTCTTAGTCGTGCACATACTTTGAACATGACCTCTGGTATTGCACAATGAACAGAACGATTTGGATCTATCATCACTAGTCTGTTGTGGGAGTACCACCTGAGCCTCGTTGCACTCCAAAGAACCTAAAGGTCGATCTCCAAAATATGAATACTGTCTTCCCCTTTGAAATCTAGCAGGTCTCCAATTGCTTCGGAAAAATGGTCTCCGACCTTGAAAACGTCGGTTGTTGTTTTGAGATGCATAGTAAACCTCGGAAAACGATTCCTTCTCGTCCCACTCACTCTCTTCAGGCACAACCGCAAGGTAAGTCTCTCTGGTTTGATACGTGGACTGGGTATTGTTTTTGCGCGCAAGTATTTCTCTACCCTCAGGATTATTACGCACAGCGGAAACTAGACGAGCTAACAACTCTTCAGAGGTATGAAACTGCCTCGAGAAGATTTTTTTACAAAAGTTCTCCTCTAAAAGAGGTCCGAGAACTGCTATAGCTAGACTAAAAACTACTAAGTCACCAGAGAATTTCTTCAAATCGTTAGCGTTCGTACTAGCAATTACAAATGGATGTCTTTGTAATGCTACTTCTGTACTATTCAGAATGTGATCACTCAAATTTCTTATTTTCGATATTGCCGTAACCAATTGGGCTGCCAACCCTTCATTACGTAACAACCGTAACTGATTTAAATCGCACGCTAAAGCATGAACTGAACGCTCACCCTTAGACACGTAGATGTCATCCAAAATGTCGATAACCTGATCGAAGGAATAGTGAACATCAGGGCTTACTAATTTTGTAACTACTCCATTAAAATCGCCAACACTTTTGTGTGCGCTATGCACAAGTAACTCTTTTTTGGCGTCATCGGAAGTTAGGTCGGGTAACAAGCACATATATGATTTTAGGTTAGCGACATGCGTCCGAAAAGTCTTTGTTTCACAAAAGATAGGGTCACTGAGGCGTTGTCGGCCTCTGAACAACGGTAGCTCTGCACTGGACAGTATAGTACTACCCCTTTGTAAAGTTGTGGTTACACTACCACCCGTCATCGGTCCACTAGAGGACGTCATTGTAGTCACACTTGGCGTACTGAACGTCACAGTCTGTGTACTAACAGTGGTCGTCACTACCGTCGTGGTCTGTGGTCCAGACATACAGAATGTTCCAGGTAACGTACCACTAAATGCCGGAACAGATACCCCACCACTACTTGTCGTTGTTTCGTGCGAACGAATAAATTCAGGTTCGGAATCAGAATCTCCCATAATGAATCACAGCAACCAACCAATATTTCTCACAATGCTAAAAACGTAACTCACAATTATAATATTCCCACAGCCCAACGCAAAAATCCTACGCCACAAAAAAATAACACCGCAGAACCCTAAAAATCTAACCTCTCAAAAAATAACCACATAACAGAACGCTAAAAACTCACGTTCTTAAAATGGATGAAGCACACGGTTAAATCCTCATTAAAAATCACTAAAAATTTAAATACTAAAAACTGTTTCTGCGACTTTCAAACGAACTTAATCCAATTACTAAACAGGAAAACTCTTTACACGAATTCAATGGTATCGATCCCAACAATTTTTTAAACTACACAAGCAACAAAAATAAAAAATCGACGATGTCACAGAAATTATCTAATTATCCCATACAATAATGTTAAAGTATACAGAATACTCAACTTGGAATCAGCACACGGCAGGCAGTGCAGGTACGGCCAGTCAGGCGTCGCGGCTGGTGTCAAGGACGAACGTCGAGACTGCTCGGCAACCGCAGAGCAGGTTGCTAGCAGCTGTTCCGAAGGTCGTCTGCGATGCTCAGCTACAGCACAGGCAGACGTCTAGACTGCCGGTCCCAAGGTCATACACCCAGCGCTGCCAGACAGCGGAGTAGCAATGTTAGCACGAGCACGTCTTGGTAGTGTTCACGTATGATCACGGTTCCACACTGCGCGTAATCGCACAGCTCACTGTTTATGTATACGTATTAATTACGTTAACACAGCTTGTGTAGAAATTTGAAACAACACTGTTCGGTATGTAATTTCCTATCACATACACTGTACACAATTGTTCTCGTAGAATTAGAAACACCGCAACCGTTCGTAGAAATGTTCTGAACACATCCACTATTGCATACAAATGTAAACCGACCACGTCACTATTGGCGATGGAAATTTACGCACAACTTCATGACGCAATGGTCACCATCCTGTTCCAGATCAACACGAGCTGTGTAAGGTACTCCCAGAGGCACGTTAAGTTCTAAACCATAAGGAGAGTTCATCAGATTTTCTTCAGGAATACGCTTAACGATGAAACGGAAAACGTTGTTATATACTTTCGGTGCTTCTTCAATCTCTCTTCCCGTTGCTGTAGAGTTCTCCATAGCAGTATTGTCGATATAACCAAAAATATTCTCTGCTCACGAAGCGAAGCGTAGACCACCACACGTAGAAACTTCACGAATTTTCGTAGACACTTGATCCACAAATATCACCGTCGAAAATCCAAACTTAATCCCGATATCTTCAAGCACATAAGTCGGTGAAATCACATCACAGCACAAGGATGAAGCACAAATTCACGTCGTGGGAACGAACTTACTGCGCCACCAGATGTGCCGCCCTCGGATAATTGGCGGCTGAAGGATTGAACAAAGAGACGAGTAGACTTTTAACGTGTACTTGGCGTGGTGAGACAGGAGATCCAAATGCGCCCCAAGGGGCTCCGCACTAGCTTTATATACTCAATAATTGCTGATGTCAGCATACGCATTGCGGTACCCAACACAGGGCGTCGACCTGAATACGTACGGACAGATGTACAGAGAGAGTACGCACTTGTGACGGCACAGAAGGTTACGAGCACAAAATACTCATGAATTTGTTCAACGGTGAGAACTCTGGCCCTGCTGTACAACTCATTGTTATCACTACTATAACCAGGTGACAAAACCTTAATCGCTCGATCCTGCAACCGTCGAAGCTTAGACAACTGAGTCCGACTAGAACAACCCCACACCACAATGCCGTATAACAAGTGTGGATACACCAAAGAAAAATATAACATTCTCAGAACACGAGGCAAGATAATGTGCGATAGCTTGCGTAGAATGCCCACAGATCTGCCTATCTTATTACAAACCCCTCCAATATGGTTAACAAAACTGAGTCTGTCATCAAGAATTACTCCTAAGAATTTACATTCACTGGACAGTGCTATTGGTACATCACGGATACAGATCCGTCGAACCATGGACTTATCTCTGTTAGAAAATACCAGATATGAAGTTTTATCAATATTCAACGACAATCTATTACAGCACAACCATTTATCAATCGCTATTAGTTGACTATCTACAAATCCACACAATGGTTCAGGTTCCGGACCCGCTGCATACACAGTTGTGTCATCCGCAAAGTGAATCAAGTTAAGATTTTCTCCAGAATTACGCATATCATTGATATAAATCAGGAAAAGCAGAGGTCCCAGAATGGAGCCCTGAGGAACCCCACAACAGATCTTCCGGAGACTAGATGAACAACCAGAAACACTAACATACTGCTGGCGGCCACTTAGATAGGACTGCAACCAGTGAAGAATATTAGAGCGGGATCCCAGGGCTTCAAGTTTTTTCACTAGTATATCATGATTAATGGTATCAAACGCTTTCGAGAAGTCAAGGAACACCGAAATAACGTATTCCTTATCGCTCAAAGAAGAATAAATTGAATCGCAGAACATGTTAAGCGCGTCAGACGTTGAGCAATTTCTCCGAAAACCGAACTGATGAGGGGATAACACACGAAAAGTAGATAGAAATTTAGACATTCTGGAGTACATTGCGCGCTCAAAGAATTTACTCAAAATGCACATTGTTGAGATTGGTCTATAATTGGAAATAGAATCTTTCGATCATTTCTTATGGATTGGAATAACTCGAGCTATTTTTCAGGCAGTTCGGAAAAACACCCCTAGTAACAGAAAAATTAATAAGATCGGATATCACAGCAGAAATACCCCTAGCCATGGTTTTGTAAGCACAGATTGGGATGGATGTGATATTACTTGATTTAGTTTTAAATGAGTTAATTATGTCAATAATTTCACTTTCATCAGTTGGGAGGTAACTAAAGGAATTACGCAGACGGTGCAAGTAGGACGTAGGATCAATATCAGACCTAGGAATATCCGTCTTAAGCCTAGCAGCCACAGTCACAAAGTATTCATTAAATTTGTCCGCTACCTCCGACGGTGAATCGATTAATGTACCGTTGACATCTCTCAAAACAGTATCCCCCGACGATCTGTCACCACCACGCAGTATGCTATTAATGCACTTCCACGTAAGTTTAGCATTCGAGACACATGAATTAAATCGATGATGAAAGTACAATTTTTTGGCTCTTTTGGTTTGGTTTGATACCCTATTTCGGCAACTTTTATACGTGTTTAGGTGACACAGGCCTCGCATATATAACCTGTGTAATTCATGCTTTCTGTTGATGCTTCGGATAATATCAGTAGTCAGCCATGGGCTTTTAATGCGTTTACGGGACAATATTTTTGTCCTAATTGAACATGCTTTATCATACAAGTCAAACAGACACTGATGAAATCGGCTACACTCATCATTGACATCGCCATTGAGATCTAAATTGTACGCATTGAAGAAAGTAGTGGCAGTAGAACGCAATCGAGTTAGATTGCGAACAGAAAGATCCCTAAACTGGACTGTTACATCAGAGAGGTTAGGCAAGGTTGTCTGCAATAATATAAAAATAGGATAATGGTCCGAAATATCAACCGTAAAAACCCCGGCAGCGTGTGAAGTCATGACATTAGTCCATATATGGTCAAGTAAGGTAGCAGTGCCAGCTGTGACTCGAGTAGGCAGGGAAATCACAGGAAAATACGACAGAGATCGCATTGAGGCAGTAAAAAAATCTACGCTGTTTCCCACCGTAGCGCATAAATCTAAATTGAAATCTCCCAGTATGAAAGTAGGGGTCTGAGCTTCAATGAAAATTATAAAATCGAAGAATACATCATTGAAATCAGCTACCGAATTCAACGGGGGTCTGTAGATTCCAATCACCTTGTGAGTTTTTCCTTGGAGGTCAATACTCACCGCACAAGATTCAAAATCATTCGAACATCGTGTTAAGGCGACAAGCGAGCTACTTTTGTAGGATGAGTTTACCAGGATACTGACCCCACCACCAGCACGGCCGACTCTGATCGAGTGGTAGGCTAGATAGCCAGGCACTTCACACCAGAGAGTAACGTCATTCAGCCAGGTCTCGGTCAACACTATTACATCAAAAATTACTGATAGCTGGTCTAAAAAAATTTTAAATTCATCGAAATTTCTGTAGCATGATCTTATGTTTACATGAATTAATTTCAATCTCAGAAGTTGAGTCTCAAATTTACTGTTGAAGGATTCTACATCATAATATTCAGATAGATCAGGAAGAGAGGAGAGCTAAGAGTCAGCAACAATCTCACCTAACTGCTCATCCATTTACTTTATTTTTTGAATGATTTCTCAGAACTCGGGACTGAGATTTTTTGAGTTTCTCAAAATCAGCAGATTTCAATTCAACTATCTTGCTCTCAACTAAGTTGGCTGAAAGCTTACACAGATCGAGAATATCAAGTTCATTCGCTAAGCAATCCTTCTGGTCAACAATCATGACACTTCCCTGTTTGGCTGCCATGAGCAAATTCTCACCAGCCATTGAAGCAGTTCCTTTCTTTTTATAAATTCGTAAATCTGGTACAGAAACAGGCGTTTCTTGAGGTGCATCAGTATTGTTTCCAGCGTTCAGACTGTCACTTTACAAATTAGAGCAGTTTGGGTCTTCAACTTTACTTTGGCCGGTGCCTGATGTATCGCTCTTAATGAATGTAGTAAGATTCGGAGGTTCATAACCGGTCAGGACAATCCTAGGTAGTCCGTTCTGAGAAAGCAACTCATTCAAAACTTTTGAGAAGCAGCCAGGATTTTCATCATTTTTTGCCATTGCGAGTACGACGCAACACGCAGACACGGCTACTGATTGACCAGCAGGAGGGGGAGTTGACGCTGGCATAGCCGGGGCAGCTACGGCAGCAAAAGTTTTAATCTTCCCAGCCTCCTTAAGCTTTTCCATCAGTATCACTTTCCTCTTCTCACACAGGGCTGGATGATTACCACCACAGTTCACACATTTCCTCATCGATGAAGTACAATTCTACCAGATGTGATCACTCGATGCACACAATGAGCATACCATAAACTTAGTATCACATGGACACTGCGAGGTAACATGTTGACCGAGAGCGTAACAGCGGTAACAAGTGGTTATTGGAATAAACTCATCCCGAACAATACTCTCACCAGGGACGAATAAGTTAAAGAACAAGATTCCGTCAGACTTGCACCTATTAGCCATCGCCGCCTGGGAAAGCACAAGCTTCACGGTATTAGAGTTAGGGAACTTGAAAACTTCGTCCAAGGCAATCCACAAGTTTTTTCTTTCAATTTCCGTCTTTATATCTTCACTGCTGTTATCGTAAATGAGTAGGTCTAATCGCCTGAGCATTAGACTTCTACTACATTTCAACTCAGGCGGCATAACCGGTTCAAATTCGTTAGCTTTAAGGGCAGCCATGTTGGCCTAGCTGAACATCCCTTCAGCCTCGGTAATAGAGTCACAAATTAACAGGAATCCATCAGATGTCTCCAAAATTTTCAAGATTTTACTTTTATTTTCAGCACAAATACTGAGCAAGGATTTTTTTGCAGTTATCCATAAGACGCGACTTTACTTTGATCTTTACCCCCATTTTGGCACGAGCAAAATTCAGACGTGCGTCATCGCCGAAGTCGAGAGAAGGAGCAATGGAGCAATGGAGAGAAGGAGCAATTACTATTGAAGTCGTTCGTCTTTTTGATGGGCTAATTAGCCTGGATCAGAGCGATCTTCTAGCTTTAACTTCCTTCTCAAGTATCTTAAATCTCTTAACTATTCTTACTGTCTTTCCGCTTGAAGCACTTAATCTCTTACTGATTTCTTCTAAATTTCCTTAATTAAACCTTCTGTCTGAACGTATCGTCACTGAGTGCATTAAAAACTCAGGTTAGTTGCTTTACTTGTATTGTGTTGTCATTTTCATTGTCATTGGTGATGTTGCTTCTTAAGTGATATATTGTCCTTATTAATTTCGTGGTTTATTCGGGGTTTAAGGTTTAACGTTTTTTTTATAGTATACTCCGGAGGAGGCTTCTGCTGGTGCTGACTTTGTCGCAGCCAGGTTTCAGCTGTTCCAGCTAACTTCTAACAGGCTAGCCTCTCCGTTGTTTTAAGGTATATATCTAGTCGGACTTTAATGATTAGGCTGCATTTGCGTAATACTTGAAATTAACTGATTAGTTGCGTTGTTTCGCCTTGACTTTCGCTAGTATTTCTGTTTCCTAGCAGTTGAGGGTGGAGCGTGTGCCAGAGGTGTCGACGCGGTGTTCTATCTAACATTCCAGCCCTTTTCTTGAGTCGCGGCGTTACTCGCCCTCTGCCTACCTCTGCTTGTGGTGTCACCTCTGTTCGGAACTAAGGGTCTACGTGTTCTTAGAATTCTGCCCTTCGCGTGGAGCCGACGTTCCTCGCCTCCTATTGCTGCCTGCGCCCGTTGTCTCGAGCTCGCCACGACAGCACCCTGGACTGTGGTCCTTGACAGCGCCTGCTAACTTTTTTAACGCCCACGGCATAAGCGGACTTTTAACTCGCCCTAACTTTTAATCAACTTAATAAAGTGTTTTTTTTAAAGGGAATTATCTAGTAAGCGAATGCTAGCCGTAAAACTTGAATTGTTCTTAAAATTAAATATTAAGAGTTGCGTTTGCGTTCATTGTGTTCGTTACGTTCATGTCGTTAAATCACTCGATATAAGGGTGGATCTAATAAAAACTTTGACTAAATTAAACCTTACTTCTATTTTTCTATTCCCTCGCTGAAAACGATTGTATGGGAATTATTTCCCACACTCATTCGATTATATTCGATTCGAATTCATTCGATTCGATTGGATTCGAATTCATTTGATTCGATTGGATTCGAGTTCATTCGATTCGATTGCAATTCATTCAATACGGTTGGAATTTATTCGATTCTGTCCCGACCGAGGATATTGAAAGTCCAGGAGAGCTTCGTAGTATACTTGGGTAGAGGGGTATCACTCGACCAAATGCGACTCTACATGTCGCGCACGTCAATTTATATTTTCTCGATTCTGCTGACCACGCATCCGCAATGCGGCACCCCGCACTAGGGCGTTGCACTGGCATACGTACTAACGCATGTACGGACAAAGTGCGCACTGACACCTTCCCCCATCGTTGGAGTGAGCACCAAGCACGAAAATAAATGAAGCAAAGGGTAAGAATTTAAAACCAAAAATCAATACAGCAAGGTAAAGCCACCGAGCACATGAAAACCAAAAATAAAAATAACCCTTTCGTGGCAAAACAACTGCCATTAACAGTACAAACAAACGTGTCCAGTTAAACTCGACAAAAAGCATCGCAAAGAAAAACACGAACGCCCCTTACATCAAAACAAACATGGAACGAGCCGCTGCTCAACACACGTATATAATGCAAAAAAAAATTTTGGGGCACACGAATAGTGTAACACCCAATAAAAATTGGGATACAGAAAACCCTAAAATAATGCACATCGGCAAGCGTCGTACCAGAAAAACAAAAACCGCCAACAGGAACACCAGCCATGAAAATCACAATTAACTCAAACATTTTTTGCGAAAAACAGTTGAAATGATAACGCAGTAAAAATGAAAAAATAAATCGCATCGTTGAAACAACAACTAAAGCAGTTTTCATTCAAACATATATATGAAACACGGCACGCAGCAACCTTGTACATTGACATCGACACACGCCATAAAATGTAAAAAAATAAACACACTCGTTAAGGATAATAATAAACACGCATGAAACAAATAATTAAACAATATCTCTAAAATTTAAATCATCAAAATATTCGCATGAAATGTGTTATCAAAAAACAAAATGAAACAAATCATACCTATACACCCGAACATTGCATCGACTCGAGCATCTTCGCGAACATGGGTAAAATGAAATACTTAAAACACAAGGGTTGAAAACCAACTTAATAATAATTCCTGAGTAAATATTAAAGCATCCGCTTACACCTCTGGTGAAAGAGTAACACCCTTTAGGCGACACCAAACCGTGTAACACTATCGCATCTAACACTCGCGGCACGCCCTTCCTTATTGTTCGTTATGTGCTGGCATTGGGCGCAGCTGCTGATCGGCAGGGGTTGACCGCAGCTGCTGTCGGCGGAAAATGAAATCCTCCGACCGCATTCGCTCCGACAACAAATTCAATTCTCGGCGAATGTAGAACATAGACAATCCCAGCGCCAAGGAAAAAGGGTCCAGAAAAATAAGCGCTGGGTCCGAAACCCTGTCTGGAAGGATATCAACAAAGGCGTTCGCTCGCACCCAATCGTCCGACACCCTGCCTTGGTGTTCCAAGGCGTTAGTAAGCGCCTCCACGCTGATTGTCGTCATGCGATTCCCCATCGTGGATGTCAGGGACGTTAGCTTGTTTCGTCCTGAAATCGAAACAGAGACAGTCCGATAAGCATGGCCTCAAATGAAACCAAAAGAAATCAATAGTAATAACGGCACAATTTTGAAGATGACAACTGTAAATGAAAGAAACCAAATAGCATGTCAACGCGGCTCATGTCCCGAGCAGACACGCCCGCTACTGAGCAACCGCATAAACAACCCCCGCGCCAGCACTCTGCTCGCAGAGCGTGCAGGTACCGCGCCATGTAAGCACAAGGTGGACCTTTAATCTTGCATATTAGTTAGCAGATGCAAACCTTTTTTTGTAAAAAAATGCGAGTGACACCCTCATTGGCGGACTTAGATCCTACGATATTACAGACACCTAAAAGGTTAAGGAAAAATACACACAAGATTATAAGAAAAATCCAAGTAAAAAGCTGATATATATATGTAAACATCGGAACAGTAAACTGAAAACAGAAATACTTGAACTCACAAAAAAAAAAAAATGCCAAACTTTGTAACGCAGTCAGTTGTAAGTCGTACACTCGTTCAATCCGTTTTACGTAAAGGCAATACGTGATTCTTATTACTTTTGTAAGTCCTATTTCCAATTTTCAACTCTACGTAATTGCGGTTAATTTTTGTAATGATTCCTGGCCCCAACCAAGAAAGTTCCAATTTATTCTTTTCCAAATGATTTCTTAACAAGACACGATCTCCAGGGGCAAAATTTTTTTCTTTACGGCGAAGGTTTTGGTACATTGTCCTTTCACTGGTGTTATTAATAATCACTGATCTAACATTTTCGACAATACGAGCCGCTTCCTTAGCTCGAAATTTCACCAGACCAACATCGGTATCGTAACTGTAAATGGTTTCGAATGTTTGAGCTTGAAAATTTGGACAAGTGTCTCTTCCAAAAATGATGTAACTGGGTGTGTCACCCAACGTAGTATTAAGGGAATTGTTAATTGCGTTCTCCGTGATGTTGAGACACTGATCCCATTCTGTGTGAACTATGGAATTTACGTACAATTTTAGTGAATTTATTATTTTTCTATTATTCCTCTCTACAATAGCGTTACTATGAGGAATCCACGGTAGAACCTCTCTTCATCGCAATGGCGTGAATTTTAGTAAACTTCTGAACTGCCGCTAATTTGAATTCTAAAGCTTGGTCACTGAGAAGTGTTTTCGGATAACCGAAAGTTGAAAAACAGTTGTCTAGACACGAAACAACTGTGTCTGCCAACCGGTCTGATGTGGCATAAAGCTTACAATACAGAGAAAATAAATCTATAACTACCAAAATGTATCTATTCTGCTGCCCCGTAGCTGGTAAAGGACCTAGGAAATCCATGGAAACCACCTCGAATGGTTTTTTTGCGTTGGCGCGTCTAAAATTTTAATGGGTACAGTACTATTGGCTTTAAGAATTTTACAGACATCACACATTTTCACAAATTTACGAATGATAGTTTTCTCTAATAAATGATTATAACGTAATTTAAATTTGAACAGTGTATGTAAGGCATCTGAATGATACAAAAAATGAATACTGAGCACTGCCTTGTTCATTGCCGATGTCGGCATAACCGAAGTTAAAATAGTGCTTTTCCTAGAATCAATCTGTCTCCGTCTGTAAAGTACGTCGTTTAAAATTAAATACTTTTGCAAATCAGGAATCGTGGATTTACTTCCATTTAGTAATGCGTCCCTAACTTCAGAACAAAATGGATCTTGCTGTTGCTCATTTCGAAATTCGTCAAGGTCCCAAGATACATCTGTCAATTTAGGAATTTAGTCTGTCAGCTGCGGTGAGGCAGCCGCTGCCGGCGCCAGTCGGTCTGGTTGCGTCTGAGTGTCTGCAGCGTCTACGCTAGGGTTCAGGCTGGTGACAGAGAAACTGACTGAAACTCCGCACAGTCATTAAGGTCCGAAACAGTCAATTGTTCAGGCAGTCTGCTTAAACAATCGGCAACAATGTTTTGTTTACCGGGGAAATATTTTACAATGGGATCAAAAGAATGAACTGTTAAACACCAGCGTGCCATTGCTGAGTCATCGGGAAGCGTTTTGAAGAACAAGGGCTGCAACGGTTTGTGATCCGTGTACAGATAGATTGGATATCCAAGAATAAGATATTTGAAAGCTTTTAGCGCGCTCACGATGGCGAAGAATTTCTTTTTGGTCGTACTATAACGCTTTTGCGTGGAATTCAAACTCATACTGAAATATGCTATTGGCTGCATTGATTTAGTCGAATCGTTTCCGTGCTGTAAAAGCACTGCTCCTATACCAAAATTAAAAGCATCTGTAAATACGTGGAAAGGCTTATTAAAGTTAGGATGCCGTAAAACGGTATCGGATGTCAAAACAGATTTAATTTTCTTAAAAGCTTCCTGACATTCAGGCTTCAGATAAACTCAACGTTCTTTCGTAGCAATTGATAAAGTGGACATGAAAGCGACCCAAACAGAGGAATATGACTTCTAAAGTAATTTGCGACTCCCAGAAAACTTTGCAATTCTTTCACGTTTGGGGAACGGGAAAATTTTGTAGCTTCTCCGACTCTTTGCAACGAATGCCGTCTGCCGACACTATGTGACCTAGATACTCTATCGAACTCTTTAAGAATTGACATTTCTCAAGCTTAAGGGAAAGATTCCCACCACGTAATCTCTCAAAAACACTATTTAAATCTTTTAAATGCTGGTTCATTGATTTGGAAAACACCAAAATGTCATCGAGAAACTTAAACGCGAGTTTCCCGATAACATTTGCAAGTACGGAAGACATTACTCGCTGAAACACGCTAGGAGAAAAACTGAGTCCAAAGGGGACTCTTCGGAACTGAAATTTCTCGTAACCAATACTGAAAGCAGTGTATTTCCGACTACTTTCTTCTAATTCGACCTGGTGGAATGCGAAGCTCAGATCCAAACTGGAAAATACACTATTTCCACCAAGAGTGTGAAGAATTTCGTCTATCCTAGGAATTCGGTAAGAATCTTTTACAATGATTTTGTTTAAAGCCCGAAAGTCAATGACTGGGCGTATCTCTACAGTTTTCTTTTTTACGCAAATTATAGCAAAGTTTAATTCAGGCAAGGACGGTTCGATTATTCCCTGGGCGATCATTTGCTTGTTTGCTTGTACCAACTCCTCTCGATATCTATGCGGGATTCTATAGGGGGGAATGTTAAGTACTGGAGCATTTGGTTTCAATTCAATTTTATGTCGCATTACATTCGTAACGCCAATAGTTTCGCCTTCTAACGTAATTACGTCTCTAAAATCATTCAATAATTTTATCAGTAAGGGTTTCGCATCACCGTCGTCACAAACCACGTCGTCAATCGTCAGTGGGCGTTGTTCGCTCCTACTTCCCTCCGGTACATCGTCTTGTTGTGCATTAATTCCTACTTCGTCAACACGAGTATTGTTGCAACAATGCCCCGCTTGATCGGACCCCAACCCAACGTCTTTACCAGTGATGGTTTTAAAGATTCCACCATAACAACTGTCGACCTTGGGTAGATCCCCCGTACCGTAGACCTCACATAAATTAGCTTCTGGCACAGCTTATTGCACCGTAGACATATATAGTTATTGATCTACTTCCAGATCGTCTACTGCCTCAATATTACCCAGCATGCTATTTTCACTCAGATATACCACGTCATCCGAGACGTTTAAAAGCATGACAGGGACAAAACCCTCCGAACCTATTTTCAATACTGATTCGGCCACATAAATGCCATTTCCTAGAATTCTATTATGCATTATATACTTCCCGGGCTTAACCCTCTTGACATATCCATTAATTACTCGTAAGGAATTACTCGGAATCTCCACTGACCCACAGTGAACAACGATCGCTCGTCTTTTAGTTTTTTCACTTCTCTCTTTGGGTTTCTTCGCTGCCCCGCAGCATTTATCTCTAGATTATTTAGTTGCCTTTCGCAATTTTCTAGGCCCTCTCTAACGCCATTCACTAGGCTTCTTTTACTAGGTTCCCTCTGCTTCAGCAGATATTTCTCTTTACGACTCCTCTGGGCAATCACGTCTGCCATCAGACACTCTGCATTATTTACGGTATTGAAAAATACTTTTCTCTTACTTTGACCGTGCAATCCTTGCACATCATGAAACGGCACTTTTAATCCGTCAAGAACAATGAATCCTTCTTTAAAATCAAGCACGGCATCTTTCAGCACATCCCTACCGAGGATTACATGATTATTAAATTCACCGTCTCTCAAAATCAAAGCGCTAGTATTTATTTCTTTATTATCAGGCAGGGTAATACAAAGATCAACTTCACCTGTCACTTGGCTTTTCGAATTGATTCCCCTGATACTCAAAGCACTAGGCTTAATTCGCTCGTTAAGGCGTTTTATATTGCGGTAACTGATTAGACACTTATCGCTACCACTATCAATCAGAGCGCTCATTAAACGTCTATCATTCTTTAAGATTATCGCAGGCTTTTTTGATCTTCTTAACGAAAACAAACCATCGTTTTCTTTTATCAAACGACCTTCTTTCATTATCGTCGCTAACAAACAAACTTCTACGGGTAATTCTGAATTTGCACCTACATTAAGTTCTTGCTCACCTAGTAATTCGAACTTATTTTCACACTTAAACAACGGATCCACAACTTCGGTCGCCTTAATTATAGAATCTGGCTTCAAAACCACCACATGATTGGTAACGGGAGCTGTGGGTTGACCCCCGGGCACTGTCAAATACTCCCTCTCTACACCAACTCTCTCCATTACGTCTAATTTTATTCTAAAAAATCATCACTCTCCGGAACTGCAGCGTAATACGCTTCTCCCCTTCCGCGGCCCCTACCGCGTGAATGACATTCACTAGCAACGTGCCCTAACTTACCACACTTATAGCAAGTAGCACCTCGGAAACTCGGTTTACCCTGACCTCGCTGTTTCACATACATCTTTTGTACGTGACCAGGGCTATTAGAGTGACCAGAAGGGTTGTTATTGTTTTGTTCGTTCACGATTATTCTGTTGTGAATTCTCCACGAACGCCTCGTTACATTCCATTGAACCAAGAGCTCTATCGCCGATATAGGCATGCGGTCTTCCTCGCGAAAACCTCTCAGGTCTCCAACCTGGTCGTAAAAATGGTCTCCGTCCCTGAAAACGTCGGTTTGTGTGTTGTGAGTTATAGAAAACGTCGGAAAACGATTCCTGCTCGTCACACACGGGCTCTTCAGGCACGGCCACTAGGTAAGTGTCTCTAGTCGGGTACGAGTACTGTGCACTAGGCTTGTGCGCAATTATTGGTTTACTCTCAGGATGATTCAGCACAGCGGAGACTAGACGAGCTAATAGCTCTTCAGATGTTAAAAATGGCCGCGAAAATATTTTTTTGGAAAAATCTTCCTCCAACAATGGAGCTAAAATTGCTGTAGCTAAACTAAAAACAACCAAATCTCCTGCGAACTTGTTTGATTCATTTGCATTCGCACTAGCAACGACAAAAGGATGTCTTTGTATTGCTACATCTGGACTAGTTAAAATATGGTCGCTCAATTTCCGAATCTTAGCCAGCGCAGTCACTAATTGAGCAGCTAACCCTTCATTTCGCAAGAGCCGGAGCTGATTTAAATCACATGCTAGCTCATGTACGGATCGCTCGCCCTTTGAGATATAAATATCTCCCAGAATCTCCACAACCTGGTCGAAAGAATAGTTAACATAAGGTTGCACTAATTTAGTAACGACACCGTTGAAATCACCTACACTTCTGTGGGCGCTTCCTACGAGCAGTTCTTTTTTAGCTGCGTCGGACGTAACATCGGGAAGTAAGGACATGTACGCCGTCAGGTTAGCTACGTGGGTACGAAATGTTTTTATCTCAAAAAAATCTGGATCTTCCTGGCGCCTTCTTCCTCGAAACAACGGAAGTTCGGCACTGGACAGTATCGTACTGCCCCTTTGCAACGTCTTGGTTACGCCACCACTAGCAGTATGACCACTAGCAGTAGTCGTTGTAGCGACACTCGGTGTACTGAACGTTACAGTTTGAGTTGTCATGACGATAGACCCAACTGTCGAAGGCACCGGTAATGACATAATTGTCGTAATAGGAATCGGAGTACTGTATCTCGGCACTGACACACGCCCACTACAAGTCGTAGATGCAACAGAACGAATAAATTCACTCTCGGATTCAGAGTCTGACATCGCATGTCACAACAAGGATTAGTGTTACACCGCCAAAATTATACCTCACAAAAATAAAAACAATGACACGTCAGAAATCAAAATAAAAAATTTGGTATTAAATTAAATACTAATACCTTCCTACTGACACAGAAATTAACACTAGCCAAATCGATCAACAAATTAAAGAAACTGCTATTAAATTACTACATGAATAAAACTATACCCATCACAAACATTTGAAAATGACTCAGAGCACTGCTGCAGATCATCCGACCTTGAGACATAAAAAAAAACAACCAAATTCTGAAAATGTTCTGTACTCAACTCGGGTCTTAGCTGCACAGCCACCGCCGCCCAGCTGACGCCACAGCTGACGCCAAGGTCACGCGCTTTTGCGCTTGGAGTCGGTCGAGCAGAAACGCTTGCACTTGATTGAGCTCGCAGTGTCTATGTTCGTTCGAAGTCCCACTCTTCACGTTATCAGCACCGCTCACTGTTCAATAATTCCTTTATACTAACACTGTTCAATAATCACTGTTCAGTATGCAACACGGTACCACATACACCTCGCACTTCGTCGCCGTACATGTTGAATCACTGGCGTCGTTTGTAGAAATTCCAACCACATTGGCACTGATGAAGCAAACCTTGCAGACTGTCACGGCACTCCTACTGCCGATCTCGGTGGAAGTTGACGTAAAGCATCACGTTGAAAATTTCGCCTTCTTTGCACAAAGACAGATTGACTTTGTAGGCCTCATCAAGTGGGACGTAGAACTCCAGTTCATACGGGTACCGCAACCTTTCTTCGGAAACCCGTCGCAGGACAAAGCGGATCACGTTCGGATATGCCTCGCGGACTTCCCTGCCAGTGATGGACCCTTTGTCCATATTATATCGTCGTTATTGCAAAACTGATCCTCTTGTCTTCAAGCCAAGAGCAGACCTTCTTTCTTCATAGATCTTCTACCGCAATCACTTTCACTGTCTTGAATCGCCAAGTCAACTGTTGACGGTCGCGATTAACTTTTTCAATGTCGGGGAATTCGAACACATACTGGCCACCAGTGTCCCGACCGAGGATATTGAAAGTCCAGGAGAGCTTTGTAGTATATTTGGGTAGAGGGGTATCACACGACCAAATGCGACTCTACTAGTCGCGCACGTCAATTTATACTTTCTCGATTCTGCTGACAACGCATCAGCAATGCGGTACCCCGCACCAGGGCGTTGCACTGGCATACGTACTAACGCATGTACGGACAAAGTGCGCACACAATTCGATTCGAATTCATTCGATTCGATTCGAATTCATTCAACTCGATTGGATTCGAATTCATTCGATTCGATCGGATTCGAATTCAGTCGATTCGATTGGATTCGAATTCATTCGATCTGATTCGAATTCATTCGATTCAATTTGAATTCATTCGATTCGATTATATTCGTATTCTTTCGATTCGGTTATATTCGTTCGATTCTTCTCGATTCGATTCGAATTCATTAGATTCGATTTGATTCGAAATTATTCGATTCGATTCGAATTCATTCAAACAGATTTGATTAGAGTTCATTCGATTCGATTTGATTCATTTCATTCGATTCATATTCATTCGATTCGAATTCATTCGATTCGAATTCATTCGGTTCGATTCGAATTCATTCGATTCGTACTTATTCATTCGATCCGATTCGAAATCATTCGATTCGAATTCGTTCGATTCGATTCGAATTCGTTCGATTCGATTGGAATTCATTCGATTGGATTCGAATTCATTCGATTCGATTCGAAACCATTCGATTCGGTTCGAGTTCATTCGGTTCTGTTCGAATTCATTCGATTTGATTCAAATTAATTTGATTTGATTCGAATTGATTCGATTTGATTCAAATTCATTCGATTCGAATGGATTCGAATTCATTCGAATCGACTGGATTCGAATTCATTCGATTCGATTCGACTTCATTTGATTCAACTCGATTTTATTTGATTCGATTCGAATTCTTTCGATTGGATTCGAATTCATTCGATTCGATTCGAATTCATTCGATTCGATCCGAATTCGTTCGATTCGATTCGATTCGAATTCATTCGATTCGATTCGATTCGAATACATTCGATTCGATTCGAATTCATTCGATTCGATTTGAATTCATTCGATTCGATCCGAATTAATTCGATTGGATTCGAATTCATTCGACTCGATTGGATTCGAATTCATTCGATTTGATTAAGTTCGAAATCACCCGATCCGATTCGAATTCATTCGACTCGAGTTTCATTCTTTCGATTCGATTACATCCGTATTATTTTGATTCGGTTGTATTCGTTCGATTTTCTCGATTCGATTTGAATTTAGTAGATTCGATTCGATTTTCATTCGATTCGATTCGAATTCATTCGATTCGATTGATTCGGAATCTTTCGATTTGATTGGATTCGGATTCATTCGATTCGACAAGATACGAATTCATTCGATTGGATTCGAATTCATACGTTTGGATTCGAATTCATTTGATTGGACCTGAATTCATTCGATTTGATCCGAAATCATTCGATTCGATTGGATTCGAACTCACTTGATTGGATTTGAATCGAATTCTCACGATTAAATATGATTCTGAATCATTCGATTCGATTGGATACGAATTCATTCGATTAGAATTCATTCGCTTCGATTCGTTTGGAATTCATTCGATCTGATTTCATTCGAATTCATTCGATTCGATCTGATTCGAATTGATTCGACTCGATTTGATTTGAATTAATTCGATTCGATTAGAATCGAATTCATTCGATTCGATTGGATTCGAATTCATTCGATTCGATTGGATTCGAATTCATTCGATTCGATTGGATTCGAATGCAAGCGAATCGAACCCATTTGATAATATTTGATTCGAATTCGTTCGATTCGATTGGTTTCAAATATCTTCAATTCGATTTAATTCAAATTCGTTCGATTCGATTTGATTTTTCGATTCATTCTATTCGATTTGATTTGAATGCACTCGATTAGATTTGATTCGAATTCATTCGATTCGATTTGATTCGAATTCATTCGATTCGGTTTGACTCGAACCAATTCAATTCAATTTGTTTCAAATTTATTCGATTCGATTTGATTCGAATTCATTCGATTCGTTTGAGTCGAATTCATTCGATTCGATTTGATTCGAATTCATTCGATTGGATTAGAATTCATCGATTCGAATGGATTCGAATTCATTCATTTCGAATCGATCTGATTCGAATTCATTCGTTTCGAATTCATTCGATTCGAAATCATTCGATTCGAATTCATTCGATTCGAATTCATTCGATTCGAATTCATTCGATTCGAATTCATTCGATTCGAATTCATTCGATTCGAATTCATTCGATTCGAATTTATTCGATTCGAATTCATTCGATTCGAATTCATTCGATTCGAATTCATTCGATTCGAATTCATTCGATTCGAAAATATTCGATTCGAATTCATTCGTTTCGAATTCATAAGATTCGAATTCATTCAATTCGAATTCATTCGATTCGAATTCATTCGATTCGAATTCATTCGATTCGAATTCATTCGATTCGAATTCATTCGATTCGAATTCATTCGATTCGAATTCATTCGATTCGAATTCATTCGATTCGAATTTATTCGATTCGAATTCATTCGATTCGAATTCATTCGATTCGAATTCATTCGATTTGAATTCATTCGATTCGAATTCATTCGATTCGATTTGATTCGGAATCATTCGATTCATATTGATTCGAATTCGTTCGATTCGATTGAGTAGAATTCAATCGATTTGATATGATTCGAATTCATTCGATTCGATTGGATTCGAATGTAAGCGAATAGAACTCATTGGATTATATTCGATTTCAATTCATTCGATTTGATATTATTCGAATTCATTCGATTCGATTGGATTCGAATGCAAGCGAATCGAACTCATTCGATTATATTCGATTCCAATTCATTCGATTCGATTGGATTCAAATTTATTCGATTCGATTGGATTCAAATGCAAGCGAATCGAACTCAATCGAATATATTCGATTCGATTTCATTCGATTCGATTGTGTTCAATTCATTCGATTCGATTTAATTCGAATTCGTTCGATTCGATTTGAAATCATTCTATTCGATTTGATTCGAATTCATCGATTCGATTGGATTCGAATTCAATCGATTCAATTTGTTTCAAATTCAATCGATTCGATTTATTTCGAATTCATATGATTGGATTCGAATTCATTCGATTGTATTAGAATTCTTTCGATTTGGTTGGATTCGGATTCATTCGATTCGATTCCAATTCATTTAATTCGGATCGAGTTCATCCGATTCGTTTCGAATTCATTCGATTCGTACGAATTCATTCGATTCATTTCAAATTCAACCGATTCGATTCGAATTCGGTCGATTCGATTCAAATTCGTTCCTTTCGATTTGAAATCATTCGATTCGAATTCATTCGATTTGATTCGAATTCATTCGATCTGATTTTATTCGAATGCATTCGATTCGATTTGATTCGAATTCATTCGATTCGTTTTGATTCAAATTCATTCGATTCGATTTGATTCGAATCCATTGGATTCGATTTGATTCGAATTTTCTCGATTCAATTTAATTCGAACTCATTCGGTTCGATTGAGTCGAATTTTTGAATTTGATTTGATTCGAATTCATTCGATTCGATTTGATTCGATTCATTCGAATCGATTCGATTCGAATTCATTCGAATCAATTTGATTCGAATTCATTCTATTCGATTTGATTAGAATTCATTCGAATCGATCTGATTCGAATTCGTCGATTCGTTTGGATTAGAATTCATTCGATTCGATTGGACTCAAATTCATTGAATTAGAATATTTTCAATTCGAGTCATACCATTCGATTGTCGAATCCATTCGATTCGATTGTATTCGAATTCATACAATTCGATTGCATTAGTATTATTTAAATTCGATTGGATTCTAATTACTTCGATTCGATTGGATACGATTTCATTCAACGCGATTGGATTCGAATTCATTCGATTCCATTTGAGTCGAATTCATTCAACGCGATTGGATTTGAATTCACTCGATTCGATTGGAGGCGAATTCATCCGATTCGATTAGATTCGAATTCATTCGATTCGATTGTATTCGTACTCTTTCGATTCTTCTCGATTCGATTCGAATTCATTCGATTCGTTTCGATTTGAATTTATTCGATTGGAATTCATAATGTTCGATTCAAATTCATTCGATTCGAATTCATTCGATTCGACTCGAATTCATTCGATCAGATTTGTTTTGAATTTATTCGATTCGATTTGATTCAAATTCGTTCGATTCAATTTGTTTCGACTTCATTCGAACCGATTCGATTCGATTTCATTCTATTTAATTCAATTCGAATTCATTTATGCAGAATATCTGCAGCTTAGATTAAGTTGTTCTAATTTAAATGAAATCTAAAATGTACATGATGCATAATTAAAGGAAATAAATAATTTTTCAGTAAATATTAGTACTATTATAAATAAATCATTCAATCAATGAGGAGACAAAGTATATTCAAATTTCGCATCCCCCATAAGACTAAATTACTTCTGAACTTTTATAAGCCACCAAAACTGATGTCGTTGGAAGTTCTCATTTTCCACGCAGTCCCGTACCAGAACCGATTGAGCTGCTGTTCAACGCAACTGCTGTCTATTGAACCGAGTGTCATTCCGGTCAAGCGTCAGAGCTGCTATTTGGTCCGTCCATTATCAGTTGGGTTTCGGTACTCTTCAGCAGCACTTCAGGACTCGCCTCGAGATACTCTTCGTTATCAGCGGCAGGAGGCTCAACGGTTCGGAAACTTACTACGGTTTTTCAACTCGGCAACCTGGACCCCAAATTTCTCTGGGGAAATTTTAAACCTGAAGAAACCTACAACAAGATGAGCTTGTAAACCAAAAGCAGCGAGGGGACGGCAACAGGCTACTGGCGTCGCATGGGCGGAAGACACATGAGGCATTCGGAGGTTCGTCCTTCTTTAGTGAAATAAGGTCTTTTCGGGGGCTAGTGTGAGATTTGGGTGCTTTGCTCCTCATTATATTTTATCCGCAAATGAAATTTTTACTTTACTTAAAAACTCTTGAATACTTAAAAACTTTCTTGAATACTTAAAAACTTTCTTGAATACTTGAACTTTCTTGCATACTTAAACTTTCTTGAATACTTAAACTTTCTTGAATACATAAACTTTCTTGAATACTTAAACTTTCTTGAATACTTAAACTTTCTTGAATACTTCAACTTTCTTGAATACTTCAACTTTCTTGAATACTTCAACTTTATTGAATACTTCAACTTCCTTGAATACTTGAACTTTCTTGAATACCTAAACTTTCGTGAATACCTAAACTTTCTTGAATACTTAAACTTTCTTGAATACTTAAACTTTATTGAATACTTAAACTTTATTGAATACTTAAACTTTCTTGAATACTTAAACTCTCTTGAATACTTAAAAACTTTCTTGAAATACTAAAAACTCTTTAAAACTTTGAAACTACTTGTTGAAAGTCTCGAAGACTTTCATAAACCTTGACCTTTAGGTTTACCCCAAAGGTTCCAGTCGTCTACAAACTTCGAGTACATACGTATAATTTGTTGCCACACAGGTTGTTCATGTCTGTGCCAGCTGGGGCGAATCTGGTGCCTGCATGGTGTTCGCTCGCTCTTCTGCACCGACCTATGTCGGACTTTCACCCTTGCAGCAGATTTTGGAGCACCTTATTTTAAATTGGTGTAAAACCCATTAATAAGCATAATAAATTACGGAAGCTGGAGCAAATTTTTTATACCTTATTCATCTGTTCCAGCATTTTGTACATGGTGGCCAGTATGGGGAGCAGCAAACCGTACGTGCGACGCCTGGTGTTTGGAGCCCGTCCTGCTGCTCATTAATATTTCATAAACTATATTTTCCAGGGTTGTCGAAAACTTATAACTTTTATTACAGCCGTGGCCGGTGGAAAATCAACTGTGGAGGTTCGGGACTCGGAGCAACGGATTTTAATAAAAACGCGTCAGTATGTTCGCCAGCGCATTACTAAAGCTTGTTCTGTTATTAATCATGATTATGCTACATTTAGTGAGCAGCAAATACAAGTACAAAAGTCGCGACTACAGTCTCTCGGTTCTGAGGTCAGAGATCTGGATAAGCAGATCTTCGAGGCGATGGTGAGAGATGGAGGCGAGGACGAGCTGATTCAAACCACGGTCGAGGAGCAGGAGGATTACGAGGACCAGATTCTAACCGCATTGTCTCTACTGCAACCAGTGAGTATTGAGCCTGCCAGAGATTTGTCCAGAGATTCCCTTGATTTGAATGTGTCGGGTCGTGTCAGCGCAAAACAAAAACTTAACTACCATGAGGTTCCTTTTACCTAAATTTTCGAACGAAAAGCACGAAAGCCTCGAAAAGTTCTTTCACGCTCTTGAGAGCATCGTACACAAGCATAACTTGAGTACCTATGAAAGATTTGTTTAATTGAAAAACCAGCTTTCTGACGCTCCTAAAATTCTGGTGAATTCTTTGGATATTGCGCAGCAAACCTATGAAACTGCCAAAGATCTTCTATCGCAGGCCTTTGCTTCTGCTGTTGTTCAGAAATATTCTGCTATTAGGAAATTGGCCGATATTAAGTTGTCTTCCTCGGGTGATCCGTGCGCTTTCATTGGAGAAATGCGAACCATCATAAATTCATTCAAGTCGCTTAGCATTGATCTCGATACGGGTTTAGCGTATTTCCTCTGGAACGGATTGAATGAGCGGTTTCAATCTCATATCATTCAAATCACGAATACCAATAAACCTTCACTTCAGTAAATTGAAGGGAACATTTTTGAAGCAACAGAACGGCACTTGAGACAAAACGAAAAATTTAAAGAAACCAAAACGAAAAACGAAAAGTTCGCAGCCAAGGAAGATGGGTTTTTTGAGTCGAAGGGTGTACGCGTAACTTCTTTGGCGCTAAATGTGCGTCAGCGTGAGCAGAGAGGTTACACTCCGACTTGTGATCTTTGCGAGCACGATGGTAAGGCCAACAATCATTCTATTGCCCGTTGTGTGATATATGATAATGCTAACAAAAAATTGGAAAAGTTGAAAGCTATTAACGCATGTCTCAAATTTTCCTACAAAAATCTTACTGCTTCTAACTGCCTACTTATATTTAATTCAAAGTGCCATCACTGCAATGGCGAGCATATGTCGTATCTGTGCCGAAAATCTGGTCAAGGTGCTCAAAGCTCTAGAAGACCAAACCTTTCCCTCAGTCAGGAACACGGTGTCTCGACGACTGGTGCAGTTGTGTGGAACGAGTTGCTGCACAACAAAACTAGTGATTGTAGTAATATTTTGCCTACTTTTACATCAGAAATAAGTAAGGGTAATAAAACATCCGTTGTACGCATGTTGAAAGATGGGGGATGTCAGAGGAATTTTATTTTGTAATCTTTGGCCGACTTTCACAACTTGACCGTGATTGATCCTGGGATTACTCTCACTATTCACGGCTTTAATGCAACAAAAACTTTAAAAACCAAAATTGTGGACGTTCCATTAAGGATCGGAAAGGAACTCCATCATGTGAACGCAGTGTGCATCCCAGAAATTAACATTTCATTGTCTTTAGTTGGTCTAACTAAGATTATTGACGGCTTCAAGAGCAAAGGCTTCATTTTAGCAGACACATTGCTCAAAGCTGAACAAAACGACCAGATTGATGAAATTGGGATGATAGTCGGCACCGAGTCGGATCACTTGTTGGAAATGACTTACGTTAAGTTCGGTAAATCTGTTCACTCCTGTTATATTGATTCGCAAATCGAGATTTTCCTTACCGGTAATATTCCTCGTCTAATAACAAATTTTCAGTTTCTTCCACGCAAAATTTCAGAAGCTTCACCTGTTGTTGCTGGTTGCCGTACGGTTGTAGATGTTGCGGCAGCTGCGCGAGAGACGGGTCAACGTTTGCAGACCCTGCCTTCGGAGGAGGACTTGGAATTGGAGTGCACAGAGGTAAATAACGAGAATTTAAATTTTTGAACATTAGCGGGAGTTTCTTGTGAGAAAGTCAATGAAATAGAAGAGTCTGAGATTATTCGTGCTACTGGTGAAGTCTTAGACAAAGAGTGTATTAAACTACTTGGTAGCGAATCCTTTGCTGACGAAAGACAAACTGAACTTAATGAAAAACTTGTTGATTACGTTCTCCAGAATACAGAGAGACAAACGAATGGTCGCTTGGTAATGCCTTTGATGTGGAACCACAAAATTTCCCATCGGTTATCTAAAAATTACGCGCTGTCCCATCAAATTTTAAAAACGAACTACAATCGACTTTCCAAAACCAGAGATAGATTGATAATGTATGATAACGTTTTTAAAGAACAGGAGAAAAATGGCATCATCGAAAAAATTGATAACCTAGACAATTTCGTTACCGATCACCCGGAATGTAGCTTTCTGCCTCACATGGGTGTATTTAGAATGGCACGAGACACTACGAAATGCAGAGTGGTGTTTTTGGCTAATCTTTGTGAGAAATCTAATTCTGTCGTTAGCCACAACCAAGCAATGCAACCCGGTCCCAATTTGAATCACAAACCATTTACTTCACTTTTGTTTCATACTTTTGATAAATTTTTAGTAACCTTTGATTTGAAGCAGGCGTTCCTGACCATTGCATCACGAAAAATTGACCAAAACCGGCTTATGTTTCTCTGGTATAAGAATGTAGAGAGAGGGGATTTTACGGTTGTCGGTTACAGAAATTTGAGATTGAGCTTTGGCCTTCGACCGAGTCCTAGCATCTTGATGATTGCACTTTATAAAATTCCTATGCTAGATGTTGATAATGACCCTCCAGAAATCGTAAATCTGAAAAAATCTATCTACAACATAATTTATATGGATAATGGTGGCTATTCTACTAATGACATTGACGACTTGCACAAATCTTTCCGCAGGTTAATAGACATCTTCTCTCCGTATAAATTTGAACTGCAACAATTTGTGACGAATGAGCCGGATTTACAGAGTAAAATAGATTCAGTCGCTGCGGCTGAGACTTCTGATGAGGTGAAGTTACTGGGGATGATATGGAACAGGCGGGACGATACCCTCAAGCCCTGCTCTGTAAAACTTGAACCAAATGCTAATACCAAGAGATTAGTGTTGAAGTCTCTTCATGAAATTTATGACGTTTTTAATATTTGTGGGCCTATCCTAAACAGATCTCGTTTGTTTGTGCACAAGTGGCAACTTGACAAGAGTCTGGACTGGGACACAAAATTTTTCCCCGAGTTACAAAAAAAATGGCATAATTTAACTAAACAGGTGAACAAGTCCAAATTGGTAAGCGTTGATAGATTTGTTGGCCAGCGCAGTGACAGCTATACTCTTGTAGTGTTTACAGACGCAGCCAGGGTTTTGTATGGTTGTGTATTGTATATGCTTAATGACGTTACTAACAAGGTTAGCTTCCTGTCGGCAAAAAGCAAAATAGTAGACAACCAGTTATCGTCGAAAACCATTCCTGTCCTCGAGCTAGTGGCTGTGCTCTAGGGGTTCAAACCTTGATAGATTGCTGGAACGACTTGAGCGGGCATTCAGCTGTTATCCCTGTGAACATATCTCGTCTTAAATTGTTTTCCGACAGCATGGTTGCGTTGCACTGGTTACAATCTCATTCCCTGAAATTTGAAAAGATGCAGAAGAGAAGCGTGTTCACTATGAATAAACTGCAAAAGATTGAAAACCTGTGCTCTTCGCACCCTGTCTATTTCCATTTTACCGCTGGACAAGAGAATCCGGCAGATTTTGTTAGCCGCCCAGTTAGTGCCAAACAATTGCAACGCTCTAACTCTTACGCTGGTCCTAAAATCTTGACTAACCCAGACTCTCTCACCACAGATGACGAGTTCGCTATAACTCTGCCTCACCCCCCCCCCCCCCCCCCGTTGACTTGCTCTGACGAGATGTCCTTCTTGTGCTCCTCCGTTTGCGAGGGTGGTGAGTCGGGAGCTCCTTGTTCCGTTGATCCCTGTCACAGTGCTTGTGTTCAGGTATGTGCTGAGGAATTGACCGGCGCTTCTACGTAGCTTACTCATTTGGTACCGGTTAACAAATTTTCCAGTCTTCCGAAGCTGGTAAATGTGACAAGAAACGTGCTATTATTCGCGAAAAATTTGAAGCTAAAACTGGGTGCCCTTGCTGGTTCGGAGGGTGACGCTGACGAAAATCTATACGCAAAGTCGCTGAATAGAATTATTTCTGTTGAGCAGAGTCTTAATTTTCCAGAGGTGTTTGCATACTTAAACTCAGTGGATAAAGCCTTGAGAGAATTTCCGCCCCTGATGTCAAAACTGAACATATTCAGAGACGCTAATGGCTTGCTTAGAGTTAAATGCAAACTGCCAAAGTCGAAAGGCTCCTCCTATCCAATTTTTTTTGCCTAAGCAAAATGAGCTGACGAATTTGATTAGAAATGATGCTCATGTAAAAAGTGCGCATTCTGGGGTGTATTCTGTACTGAATGAGCTATGCAATAAATACTTTTTCCAGCATCCCTTCTCAGTAGTGCGCAGAGTTCTGAGACAGTGTACTCTTTGCCGCCGTGTAAATGAAAGAGCGGTTAGGTTAAACCAGAGTGCCCACAGAGAGTGGAGAGTGGATCCTCCGAGGCACCCAGTCCGCATTTGTCGATGGCTGTTCAAAGGGTCGTTACAGAGCACAGAGAAGGAGAACCAGCATTCACCCAGTAAGCTCATTACTGGACTTTTCACGGAATTTCCAAGCTGTCCGGTATTGGATTGACGAAGGCAGCCCATTTCTTACCGCCGGACCAGTAACGGAAGACCATCCTGAGGCACGGGCAAAATATTATATCCCATTACCGTAAGACTGGCTTGCCTGCAGTATTCCGTCTCTAGCGCTGGGAAGCCTGCCCTGACCCGTTCACAATTGTGGGATTCCTATCTTTTCCTAGCACTGGCTTGCCAGCAGTATTCCGTTTCTAACGCTGGGAATCCTGCCCTGACCCGTTCAGAATTGTGGGATTCCTATCTTATCCTAGCACTGGTTTGCCTGCACTACTTGTCCTGACGTAAGACCGAAGCTCCTTGCGTCAAGACTGAGTAGTGCAGGCAAGCCTGCATCTTGATTAGTTAACATCTACAGATATAAGTAACAATTCACTCCCATGAACAAATAAAAAAACTATAAGATATTCAGGATAAGGAATCTGATTTAAAAAATGCACATATATTTAAAGAAATCAACGTATAAAGTTCTTTTAATGGAGCGACAGTAAAGATCGCGTTCAAGCATAAAATAATGATAATAATAAACCAGAATCAGGCACACGCACAGACTCACCCAAAACCAAGAGCCCACCAGGCGCGCGAAGTGGCTTAACAATAAGGCATATAGCTACTGCACTGGAGCAAATTACCTCAATTGGACGAAATTTATTTGCGAAAATGGCTAAATTACATGATACATTGATTGGATGATACATTATGAACAGTAATAACAGGGTGTCTACTATGATTCCATTTTTAAATTCTACTACTTTTTACAACGTTCCAGAGCAAAAAATTACAACCTAAATCCTTGATATAAATAGTTATTGCTTTACAAGTTCCCAGATATATCAGCCTACAGCTAATGTCTAGTTCGAGTCAATATATAACGCCATAGCAACGGTGAAGCAGCATGTCAGAAAGAAGAAAGAAACAAAGAGAAATACTTTATACTACATAACACATAACATAAGATAGTCTATTAACCACCATGAAAAAAGTGCCTTTGGTACCATTAATCGAGATCAATTGCTGTCATACACATCTAAATAAGATTAGATTATTAATTAGTTTAAGCTTCCCTATCCGATACAACGACGATTTAAAGAGAGGAATAATGAAGGGATCATCTAGTATAGGCCCGTGCACGGGGAATCTATGAGCTCGGTGTGTTTTTCCATCATAGGACACCAAGTGCATAGAAACAGTAAGTCAAGAAAGAAGTTCGAACAAGAAAAAGTTCAAGAAGAAAGTAGGAGGTGACGAAGAAAGTAGGAGGTACTGAAGAAAAGGATAGCAGTGAACCGGAAAAGCTGGTCCTCAACTAAACAAAACTCTATTCTATTTCAACAAAAAGAAGGCCTACCTAACCACATCGGGACAATCCCTCTGGACGTGTAAATGCCCATAGATACAATAGTTATATCCCCCTGAGGGGTCTAAATCCGACTATTTCCATGAAATACATATCAACAGAGGGCCACTTTGAACAAAAACAAGTTAAATAAACTTCCACTTTCTATAAGCGTGCAAACAAATCATAGAACAGAAAACATAATCAGATTTCAATAGTTTTTGAGTTAGTTACATACGTTAGTTTAAGCCTCCCTAACCACAACAAAGGTGTTCTAAGAGAGGGAATAATGAAGGAGACCATCCAGTATGGCCACGTACAGGGGATTCTACGCACGAGGGGTGCCCCGCACATTACATCCTTGAATGGAAATTGGAAGAAGAAAGTCACAACAACTGAAGAAAAGACAGCAAGCAGTAAACCCATAACGACAGTCCGGAGCAAAACAGAAAGCTCAATCTATTTCAATTAAATGGCATGCCAAATAAAAACTCAAATGAACAAACACTTAACTAAATAAAACAGTGTCAAGTCTTATTGAAATGCTGTTCGTATCATCATGAGGGGCTTATTAAAAAACGAATCAAGAATACAGAATAATAAGATGGATGCGTTTCCTTGAGTAAAAATAATGCACAAAGCTACTGAGAAGCTACTCTTGTTCAAATAATATCCGCTCACTTTCTGTAAAGCAAAGTAATGAATTCTAATCACTGACTTCTCTCATTTTTATGAAAGAAAAAAATGTTCTACGAAATCAACTTTTAAAGCGATAGCGATGTCTCGAGGGCTCCCCCGAGGACGGAGCACTGTTCTTCTCGATTGGGGCACTCATGTTCCACCCTAAATACTTGCTCAGAGGGCGCACCAACAAACGTACTGGCTGAGCATCCCGCCGCACAATACTCTTGCTCCACCACAAATGCTTGCTCACAGGGCGCACCAACCGACGTACCAGCTGAGCATCCCACTGCACTATCTGAAACAATACAATTTCGCTTAGGAAAAATCATCGTAACAGTAATGATTTTGACAACTTCCATTTACCGGGGTAGGAATATTAAACGTTCCGGATTTGCAACACTTTATAAGAAAGTAAGGGCCGGAGCTATGAGTTAGGTAAAAGTTGAACAGCATCTCAACAAGCTAATTATGTTTTCGAAGATTTTTTTCATAACTGTTTACATTTTCCCATTTACTGCTCTTTCGTTCTTCTAGCAGTTTTTACTCCCAACTTTCTAGTTTTTTCCAATCTCAATATTGCAATGTAGCAGGTGAACGACACAAATTTCGTGCAAAGATTCCCACATCCCAAAGAACGTGCTATCGTTTTCCCTCTCACAGAATCACTCGCAAACCCCTTAAATATATAGAATTACATTGTTTTAACTTAGTCTGACGAGACAAACAATCGAAGTACAGCTTTTAATTGAATATTTGTGCCTCAGAATGCAGTACAAAAATACACGTTTTGCGCCTAAACATCTGCAACATGGCAGATTGGGCTACCACTATTCGTCATTTTCTGTTTCGACACCGAATGATATTGAACATATCTCAAAATTCATCTGTTCTAACAGCTTCCCTATACACATGTCATACGTATACAGCAATACCTCAAAAAAAATACATACGCTGACAAGGTCATTTAGAAATTCCTCGTAATTTCTATGTTCAAATGCTGAAATTTTATAACAGTAAGAACATCTACCATACCTCGAAATTGAATCAATTCATTTTAATATGCTCTGGTATTTGCTCCTTTTGCACGGCTGGGCATAGTCTCCCGTGATCTACCGTGCACCGGAAATTATTATTATATTAGTGGTTTAAGACTCCGTTTTCAGTAACAAAGACGATATCACAGAGGAATAATGAAGGAGACCATCTAGTATGGACACGTACAAGGGGATTCTATGCACGAGGTGTGCCCCGCACAGGATACCAAGCGCATAGTAACAGCAAGTTACGAAGGAAGTTCAAACAAGAAAAAAAGTTCAAGAAAAAAGTAGACGGTGCTCAATAAAAGGATAGCAGTGAACCGAAAAAAGTTGGCCCTTAACTAAACAAAAGACACAATATTTCAACAAAAAGAAGGCCTACCTAACCAGTGATTCGGGCACTGACATTATCCCCCTGGGAGCGTCACTTCCCATAGATACAAGAGTTGTATCCCCCTGAGGGACAGTGCACCGGAAAAAATTTAATATAGCAGGTGTTGTTTCCTGAATTGAGGCTGAAATCACTTGTTTCAGGTGTTCAACAGTGTTGATTTTTACCTGGCACACTTGAGGCAAGATATGTCTTCATGTAAACTACACTCAACTACAACCGTAGCCTCGAGCTCACCATTATTTTCGTAAATTTACTTCTCATTTAAATCAAACCTATGCAGTTTTATTTAAATTCATTCATAATTATTGTTATTTAAATAACTTAGTAAATATAAGGTGATTTAATGTATATTCTCAGCATCTTTGTACATCATCAAATAAAATTCTGCATTTTTCATACTTATAAATATTGCAATGTATAACTTCACTGAGTCAAACCTTAATTCAATCAAACGCCCAATTCGGTTATGAAATTCAAATTGATAGAGAAAAATCTTGAATACTCTACACATTCTAATTTTATCTCTAAATCCAGATGGATTACAAATGGTTTCTAAATTCAAAAAGAAGGTACTTACTACGTTTACGCTTGCGAGTACTTCCGGACCAGTCCACAGCCTGCCTCAGGAGCAACGCAGTTCGTTTCTCTATGTCGGTGAGGGACACGTCTCTAAATCTTGTCCACCGTAGAGCGCCTGGAAAAAACGAACACATAATAGCTAGTAGCTAAATCACATTGGTCACGTATGTTCCCTCTCCATTAATTATAGGAAACAAGTACAGAAAGATCGTACGAAGCTTTCACTGATAGCTAATTTACAATTAATATGTAACTAATTTTCAACACGCTTATATTATGACATGCTTGAAACATTAAAAACTTACAAACAAGCAGGTAGGAAGAATATAACAGTGCAACATTTTCATGACAAAAATCATACCGCTCCTATATAGAAGTAGCTACAGTGAATTCAATTCACCATGAAATATAACTTACTTAAGAGAAGCTGATATGCCTTATGAGAAGAAAATTTATTCTTCGTAGGCTGCCGATTGAGACCAAGCCCAGTGAATGAATACGTCTGGGCCAGTGTTCTCGTCATCATTCGCTGCAGCATTCGACGCAAAGTATCTTGAAGACTCGGGGTTTCCAATGCTGCCAAGCTCATGACCTGACGAAAACAATGATAACGTTCTAGTTCCCCTAAATTACTTTATAATAATTGTTAGTTAAAAATAAAACGTAAACGTGCATCGGGGGTTTACTCGTTATGTAAATCTAGGACAAGTAAAGGTAGTGAACCTGAGCATTAGCTAGCTGCATAAACATAATTGGTTCCGTACGTTTATTCATATATTTGTATTACTGTAGTACATATATATACATATATACATATATACATATATATATACATATATATATATATATATATATATATATATATATAATAGTTTTGGCTTCCCCTAGCCACTACAAGGCGTTCCCAAGATCAGAAAAGGAAGGAACAAAAGGAAATGTGTAATCTACGCACAGGACACTTATATTAGCGCATAGGAACAGCACATTAAGAAAAAGGAGGAAGAATAAAGTATAGAAATTAAAGGCAATAAAGTGGCCAAGAAATAAAAGAGGTAAGTGCTGTCTAAGTTGAAGTAACCTAATATCTGTTTATTCCCATAGAACAGTATGGACAAACCTAACCTTGTTGCTCTTCTCTATGCTCACTGATGGGTTAAATATTTGTGTCGTGTTACTCGTGTATAATCCTCAAGGATACGCAAGAAGAAATTAGCACTCGCGTTAATGGTTGGAGGTCTCTGCTTAACTAGAAGTTACATTCATCTTCACTCTGCAACCGCATTATAATAAGTTACTGTCAAAAATTACTAGGCCTAGGAAGATCTAGAGCGTTATATACACGCAAGTCGATACCGTGTACAAGCAAGTCGTACAAGCTCGTAGTACAGTATCTTCAAATAATGCTGAATTTCTCTATCTAGGGTAAAGCACAAACAGTTATAAGTAGGTACTTCTCTTGCAGCATAAAAATGCTGTATTCCAGAAAAAGAATCAGGTATTTAAGAGGAAATAATGATGAAAGAAATGCTAAATCGCCACACTCGCATTGGCACAGATAGGTAAGTGATAAATGAGTCTATATAAAACACTTGGCAGCTCATCATATATTAAAGTCATTAAGGTATACGCCATGGAAGCTGCGCCAATAACCGTATGGACTTGAATGTATATTGACCTTGTTACATTGAAATGAGCGAGACTTCGAACTTGGTACCTCCGTTGAGGGTTTACCGAAACATTTCGGTAGCAAGTTAAGTAGAATCTACACAATTAGCAGGTAGAAACGACAGCAGTCTGAACTTTTAAGCTCTAACAATAGTGACTTACAAAATGGTTCGATGAAATGAGTGCAGACAACTCATCATCATTGTTGGCAGGGGGACCAGCAATAAGATCTTCCTTGGAAAGCTTTGCGGCCAAACCCCTCAAATCCTCAAGTGCTAGGTCCAGCTTCTCTTCTATCATGTCCATCTTCACTTGCATATTTGCTGCAACTTTGCTGACCTTCGCTGAAAGTGCAGCTGTCAAGTCCTGGCAGCAACAGCGCGCTTGAGGTGCGTCTGAACTACTGGAGGCATCCACAGTAGATCTGATCGTTAAGGCTGACATTAGCTAATTGTACAATAGCATTGCTACTGCTTAATGAAAGGTCTTAAATGGATGAGTTGTAAGTATATTACATACCTACATAGTTATGCTAACTTTCTCATACTGTGCTATATCACAAACTAAAAAAATTAATTGATTATTTTATGTGATACACAATATGGACCACGTAATCAATATCGACTGAATAAATGACGTGGTCCACAACCGGCAAGCCAGGTTTAGTTTAATGATCGTGTTCCAAGAAATTGTTTCAATTAACTGGCAAAAAGATTGCCAAGTGGATTTTTTTCTTGCAATGATAATTTTAACAATTTGCCAGAAAATTTAGTTTCACAAAAGCAACTACGTCTGTGCTTTGGGGCAAAATGGGGTTCCACAGTATAGGTCAACGTCATGAACACAATGCTAAGTTATAGCTTGACATATAGAGAAATTATTAAAAGAAAGCTACAAGTTGAGGGTCGAACTGGAGTAAGTTTATGGGTTAGGGCTTCAACTCATTTGTGAAAATTAATTTAATGAATTTCATTTCTGTCAAGAGAGACGCGAGCCTTATAAAGAGTTAAATATTACCTCATCAAATGTTAGTATTCGAAACCCACCCACCCCAACACCCCTTCGACGTGATTTGGAGGGAGTAAAAACAGGTATGGCGGATTGGATCGAGGTAGAATCAGAGAACATGTCTAGGAGTCGTTGAAATACCTGTCTTTGAAAAAAATCTTCATTTTAAAAACCCTGGTCACAGCAGAAGTGCTGAGTACTTTACTACTCCATACTTCAGAATCATGAACTTGGACTCTTCGGCAGAGAAGATTCTTTACTGAAAGTTAAACTTGGTTTGAAACTCAAGCTGAACTAGGAGTTAACTTTATTATTAGGTGAACATTTTGTTCAGCTTCATGTAAGATTCACCCTTTGCTGCTAAAGAATCCAAGTTCATTATCTGCTAGGATGGATAAGACAAGTAGCAACACGGCAGCCGTGAAGAAAGGTTTTGAAACCAAGTTCCACCCGAAAAATACTCAAAAGGTTTCAACCACTATTGCAGTGCAATAGGCATCAACCAGTTCCAGGATTATGCCGCAGTTCAACCCTCTGCTCAATCTCAGGATGATTAAACTGGTGGAAATTGCCAGCACCTGATGAGATAGGTAATAATTTACCCTGTATGTAGTCCAGCTATTCCTCATCAGCATAGACTGCTATTGAATATACTTTTAATAATGTTGTACAGAATATAAAATTGTCACTATTGCTTGTTGAGCCTAAACCTAACTTTGAATCTTCATATAATACCTAGGTATGTAGCTACCAATTAGAACAGAAATAAGATGTTCTTAGTAGTGCACACACCATGAAGCAACATTATCAGCTGAGTTCATTTCATATTTTTGAATTGCTATAGCAACAATTGTGAAAATATGTAACTATTTACATAAAATACATACATATACAGTATATTCTACATAGTGGCAGCTAAAGACACTAGTTCTGTGTACCCATGTTGCACAATACCTGAAATGATATTGGTCACTGGTACGTACACCTTATTACCAATGACATTATTATTGCTTACATTTACCCTTTTTTATAGCACTGTGACATTAGAAATAGCTGCTAATGATGCCCAGTTGAAAAAACTGCTATTACTGGCTATTTTCTAAGAAATTTTACCTTGAAGATTGTAGGCCACCAGCATCACTCCACTCCACAGATGACATACCGCTGTCCGTGTCAAAACCATCCAGCAGCCGGTAGCACTTCTTGTAGGAATCTACAAATAAGAAACATTTTAGACCCAGAGAACCTAGTAAAAATTTGCCCAACATAATAAACACAACACTTCAGCACTACACACAACACTGGAGAACTGTATATGACACTGCAGCACTGAACACCACTGCAGCATGCTCTGTAGAACTGTACACAACACTGCAGCACTGCACACAACACTGCAACACTGTAGACAATACTGCCGCACACTATGCAGCACAGCAGCACTGTACACAATACTGCAGCACTCTACACAATATTGCAGCACTGAATGAACTAAACAATCATCCACTAGATAAAAACTTCTAAAGACAGTTTTTGCTGTTTCTCATACAAAAATGGCTGCAGATAGGCACAATAGATTAAATAAAATTTCAGCCATCATTATTATTGCTGCCTCAAATAGTTCCTTTAAATGAGAAATTATTTCACTGACTTACAGGGTCACAGTTCATCAGTGACCCTGAATCACAGGGTCAATCCCACTTTATGAGTAATTAATCACTGTATAATTGGTGAATTTTAATGGGATGTATCACTAAAATTATGCCTTGGCAATCAAAATGTTACTAACATATAAAACTTTTATCATTACCATTAACATGTGTGTATGCATGCTCTAAATATTGAAAATTCAGATGTAGAAATGAACATAATTCGACCAAAATTTATGACACGTAGCTACAAAAATTACTTACTGGCAGATGTAATGATATGGCAGCTGTAGAAAGACCAAGAATCTTCTGGTGGTTCCAACTGCTTTGCAAGGGCTACTGGATCACCATGTGAAGGCCAAGAACTTTTGTGTGAACCATTTTTTCTAGTTTTTACCCACGATGAGGGTACCACTGCTTTATCATTAGATTTTTCAAAATACACTCCTACATATTTTTTTATAGATGAAGACATCTTCTCACCTGTAGAAGTCTGTATGAAGAAGCTCAATTACAACAAATTTTCTTTTGTAGGGGAGAATCATACACTTTTTCTTCACATCTTTCACTTTCCCTTCTTTTTCCATGCCTAAATATTGGAGCAAGTGTATGCCAACATCAGATGAAGAAATTGGATAATGGAATAAATTTTCCTTGGATTCAAACACTCTGAGTTTCAGTGTTTCATGAGATGCACTTGTAACAATTGCAACAGACTTGTCATTAAGCATTACACAGTTGTCTTTGCTTAGGTTTTGACTTGGTTTAACCCTTTAACGCCCCAGAGGACACCAGTGTCCTCTTTCAAAATTCCCCTTCAATATATTTTATTTCTTATTCAATTAGTTCCCTAATGGGTTCTTTGAAGTTCTCTGCCGAGTGGCAGTTCTTATCCCATCCTGATATCGGTGACTGCCTGATGCCAGCGCCAGTTTAGTGACGGTGGTTGTGTTAACGGTAATATGAGTACAAAAATTCGGACGTTAAAGGGTTAATAAGACTATTATTAATAATTACTCCTTTTTTAGAAAATTTCAATTCAGGTTGCTCTCTTTTTGAATGGAGGTGACTTAATGTAGAAATTTGTTCATTTTTTACTGTAGCAAATTTTTCAATTTGTTTGAGTGGTTTATTACCTGACCTGATGCAGCTTTTTAGCTCACCTAGAAAACTTTCATATGGGAAGCAGCTAATGTTTTCTAAGTTTCCATACCTTGCATAATCATCTGGTAAGTGAATAAGATTATGCACGTTATATGTAATAAATTCAGTGCCATAATGTTGCTGACACTCTTCAACAAATTCAAGTAAGAGGGATTTAATGAAATTGAGCTTCTCTTGCTGCTCATCACTTAAGAGAAGTCGCATGCTGACACTAAATTTAAGAAAAGTTTTGTAATGATCATGTGACATTATAGCTTTGTTTCTTAAAACAACAGGTCCAACATATAGCAACATTAGTCTAAACTCAGTGGCTTTCCAGAACCGATGTTTAGAAAGTCGAACCTGAAAATGCCTAACAAATTCACGGCAAATGAATGGTTCAGCACCTTTTATTGAAAGCTCAAGTGTTGCAACAGCAATGCGAGAAAATTGAGCTTTTCGGTTGGCTGCAGGTGACTTGAGCCATCTTTGCAGCAGGCGTTTCATAACACCTAAGCAGCAGAGATGCATATAATCAAGAACCATGGAACCGACTAAATCAATACCAATCGATTCTAAAATTAATGTTGAAGAATCATGATGATGCCTAGTGTCTTCACGTGACAAAAATGATTCTTTAGTTCGCAAGGGAGCATCGGTCTTATTTAATGTTACATGCCCACCATGATAAGAACCATGAACATAACACCTCTCACAAGAATTATACCCTGAATGGTATACAATGTTTTTTAGCTGAGCTCGACAAGGGGCATCACATATTATTGGTCCAGATATATCAAATTTTACTCTGCCATTCTGAGTTGGAATGCTTTCAGCCAATAAGTTTTTCAAATCATTTACTAACATTTGTAAAAAACGATTGCAATCAACTAACTTTTGATTTTCACTTCTATTAGTACAAAATAATCCTGCTGTGAAAATTTTAGTTGGACACTCTTGACATTTTATAAGAATAGGATACAGATGAAAGTTAGGAGATTTGTCAAAAAGAGGAATTCCGTCAATGTTGATGGCCAAGGTAAAATTACTCCCAAGATCAGTTGACCAGTTGACTTTCAAGTGTTCTTTCAGACATTTGATCCAGTTGTTAACATGAACATATTCAGCTCCGCCTTCAAACAAGTCACTTTCATTGCCCTTAGTTATGCTATTGTGGTGAACCAAAGTTCGCACATCTATCGGAAACCCTGGAAAGACATTGGCTTCCACTAATTTTAGTAATCGATCAACTGCATCGTAAGGCACACTTTTTTCCTTTTGAAACCATTCTGCAATGGTAAATTTCAAAGAATTTTCTTTTTGAAATAAAGTACTACTTTTAGGGTTTAATGAATAATTTTGACTAAAATTTTCTGTTTGAGAAGAACTTGTAAGCCTGGAAGAAAAAGAACCAGAGGATGATTCCAGTAGAGTTTCATCATCATGATTAACTACTACTCCTGATGAGCAAGGCATAGAGTCCAACAGTGAATCACTCTCGACGTCGCTAGCTTCGCTGGTGCTCACTGGTGAACCTGGATCAATGCTTGACACACGAGCTTCTACATTCAAAGTGTCATATACTCTTCGTTTTTTCTGTTTTTTTGCCAGCACGTGGAGAGGTTTTTTCAAACGTTTTCTATCCATTTCTTTCAAATTAGTACAACTGCACTGACACACTCCAAAAACAGGGGCTTCTAAATAAACACTATGAACACAGACCTGAGGCAGCAGGCAAGGCTGACAATCAGATGTTAAGATTTCTGCAAAGGTAGGTAGCTATTATTTTTTCTTACTAGGCTATTATTATTCATATTAGCTATTAACACATTTTGAGACATCTGTGCTGAATTTCCAACAATTTCAGTTTTCTTTGTGATTGTCCCATATTCTCATAGTCAGGTACAAGTTTGGTCAGCTACAAGTAGCTACTTCCAATAAAGAAATGTCGCCTGCAGCTTGTCCAATAGGTGTCATACTATATGTAGTACATTGCACATTTTGGTCAATTTTTTGAAGTGGACAGTAGTAGTAGTAGCTAATAGATTTTTACGCAAATTATCACCGTTTGGCAGGGTAGAATTATTGAATCATCGTAAGACAGTCGTACCCATTGCTTAACTGTCGCAAACGCAGTTGTCAGATTAGCCTACGATGCTATTAATTTCCCGTAACAAAAATATTGTTCAATCAACTTAACAATGAAAAATGGACTACACAACTACAAAAAAGTGCTTAAAAACCTACCTTAGTATAATTAAATTCTTTTTGTAACACTTTTTAATCTCAATATGTACAAGCAGAAACAAGACAGGGCCGAGCACTCCTGCATCTACCCTACTGGGGAGGATAACAGCTTTTTTGAAAAATACGGTTTAAATATTTACAGTTGCACATAGGTACACTTCTTAATTCATGAACAATTAACAGAGTGCATAGGCTAACCCACTCTATGTACAAGTACAGTTACTACTGAAATCTTATTTAATACACAAAAAATGTAACAGAAATTCCTATCACAACTCAAAAAATATTAGATTCTACCAATGAATTTCTACTTTACAAGAAAGAAGGTGGTAACAAGGTTTGTAGGGACAATTTTATTAAACTACTGTATAAATAATATATTTTTGCTTGGGGAAAACACTTTGTTGCTGACTAGTTAGGCCTATCCATAGAAGGATATGTATGATGGAAACTTCTTGAAACCTCTGAGAAAAAGATTAATATCTAGCCTGGTTTCAGCAATAAAATGCAAACACAAGTGTTGCCACGGAACAAATTTAATACAGCCTTTTGTGAGCGATTAAAACTTAAATGTAACTCATGTGCTGCATTCACATTTATTTACTGATTATGGGCAGCAATGTTTTTGGTAATACTTTAGCAGATGACCATATAAATATAAATTTATTTCTTTTTGTCAAATTTTAAATCTGCTGCTTTTCTAGAAAACAGACTTAGGGAGAAACATTGATAAAATTCACTTTAATATCTGTTCCTTATCAAAAATTTGAGGGAGGAGAGCAAAAAAATTGATTTTTCTTTCACTAAAATTATTGAAAACAGTAAAATAGACACACACAGACCAAGAATAGGTTAAAACAAGAAAGGTCAAGTTCTATTCCTCTAATTTTTGTAAAATAAAAGGTCAAAAAAAGTGAAAAAAAAATCCATTTTCACCCTCATATTTGTGAGAAGGAATAAATAGTATTGTGATTTCAATATTATATCAATATTTTGCCTCAACTCTATTTTCTAGTTAGAGAAGTGGCAGTCACAAAAATTGCCCCAAAAGACTATAGCCTATTAAAAGGAGTTAGACACAGCTTAGGCTAGTTCTAACTAGGCCTAGATAGTTCAACACTGCTTAGCCGTATGTAGGCTAACTAGGTATAGTTAACTAGGCCTAACTTAGGTAGTTAGGGTAAAGGCAGGAACGACCGGCCCTGCAGTAATAACTGGCCTCCTTAACAAAAAGCAATTGGAGTAAAGAGCCTGCTCCTTTTCTCCATTGCTTTTTGTTAAGGAGGAGAGTTAGCTTATTAGTGCAGGGCCGGTCAGTCCTGCCTTTACCCTAGCTAGGTAGCCCTACTTTACACTGCCTGGGTCATACTTCAACACTGACTAGGCATAGCCTAATCTAACTAAGCCTAGCTACTTCTCATTTTATGAGCACAAAAGAACAGAAATAGCTGCATGGTAAACTTAAACACCCTAATATTAAGTTATGAATATCCTAAAACAATGCACAATGCCTATACAGTTGATAACACGCTAAATACGCGCGAATTTTTTGCGCGCACACACACACAAACACCGGTCTGACAGGTTTAGGTTATTGCTTGTTTAAAAAAGCTGCGTAGTAATACCAACATTAACTTTATCAACACTTTTCCGCAAGTAATTCTGTAATCTATACGTTTATTAAATAAAAATATCGAACATAGCATAATTATTTACGAAAATTTCTACATTTTTTTATTTAGAATAATTCTATTCTAAATTCCTGCGCTGAAGAGTATAGTTCTACGCAAGAGTCTCTTCATTTTTCTTAACACGACCGCTTGTGCAGCTACATAAAACATGTAAGCCCGATGTGATAGATAAAAACTTATCACCAATAAAGTTGATACATGCAATGAAATATGGCCAATATTGGCTTCTACTAAACTATAATATTAGAGTCCTCAATTGGTATACGTGTCTTTATAGTGCATAATACCCGCTAGATATTAAAGGGGGCTAATTGGTGACAAAGCATGACATTTCAACAGACTTAAACCCTGTATACAGATTTAAAATGCCCTGAAAACCAGAAAACGTACAAGCATTTGTTCTGAAATGCACTAACTTGATACTTTAAAATTTTCAAGTCTATTACTTCCCAATCGATATACGTATAGGCCTAGTGGAAGCGCAAATAAAAGAGTTTTCCTTATTAAGAAATGTCTGTTCTGCCCATAATCTTAAAACATTTAACTTAGGTAGTTATTCAAGTTTTCCATACATTTATGCACTTATTATCAACTGCTTATATGTTAGTTCTTGTTAGTTACCAAAGTCCAAAATTTAAATGAACTTTGTTAATATATGTGTATTTTCTGTCAACGAAACTTAACGGCAAACTCAACATGCCATTTTTCCCGGCAAAGTACTATAGGCTCCTACACTTCATACAGGCTATAGATAAAAGTTGCTCTTTTGAAAGGACAACTTGCTGTAACCTATAAGCTACATATGCAAGTTTGTCTTAACACCTATTCACAGCGATATTTTACTCGAACCAATGATTCAATTATTTATATAAGCCAAAAAGCCAAACTTATTATTCATACAAGCCAAAATTAATTCAACTAAAATCCATCAAGCAAAGAGTTAAGAACTTCATTGATGAATAATTACTATTCGAGGTGATATAGGGCCTGTAACTTGTAAAAAGTTTTTTTATGTATGGACAGGAACAGTTTCATTAATTTATTACGACCATGGTGTATTGTCAATATTTTATTACCTTACTTTCTTCATATTAACTGATGTCAAATGTTTTTTTTCTTCGACCTATGTGTTCAACAGAGTTTGATGTATTATAGGTACTGTTCTGACTGCGTCATTAGAATTAGTATTTGCGTTCATAAATTATTAAGACCTTATTGTATTGTAAATGTTTTATTTTTTTTCTAATTTCATTGCCGCGAAATGGTTCTTGAATGTATGTGTTTAATCGAGTTTTCTCAAATTTGATACATTAGAGTTACTATTTTGATGGCTATTGTTCGTAACAAACATAAATCGTCGTTTCCTATCTCTCTTTCCCCTTTTTCGATTGATGTCGAGTACGATACACCGTGACCGGTTTTGAGATACATGATGAATAGACAATTTCTCTCAGTGAAGGATGCGCCTTGTAAGAAAAATCAATCAGTATGGGTGATTCGGTTCCCATAATTGGTGACTCTGTACCATGGTACCTAGCCTAATTTTATTTTTTTAGCAAATAACTATTGAACAATTTCGTATCTACAAAATCCTTATGTTAATAGTAGTTTGTAAGGATTTAGTAATCAGGTATGGTTGCTGTAATGAATGATTCTTAGGTACTTAAACGTTTATTTAAATTTCTTGGCGTTACAAATTCATGAAACATACACTAACGCACAACTTTTTTGCTCGTTGTATTTTTTTATATTTCACGATTAAATTCTTTCCCTTGTAGCGTAACACCAGGTGTTTATATAATTTAATTTAATTTAATTTATAACTACACAATATGCATTTTTAAGCATATTCTTACGCTTGGTTTCCAGTAATGTATTTGGTATAGTATTTTTCTTGGAGTGCCAGTACGGGCTTACAATCGGTTTTCCTTTTCAACTGAAATGAATATACCGGAACGAAACAGGCTTCCCACAATACTCTCGTTGAGAATGGGAACCCATTACTGACCCAACTCGCCCGAGACATAAATTTACTCTTTAAAGAGAAGCCAGAGTTAATCCCGTACTGAAATTACACTTTCCACGGGAATCCAGTACTGACCCTTCGTTTCCTACGTCACCCCATTGAACAGCCATTAATAAATGCTGACTGGGCAGCCTTACTCATCAGTATTTATTGATTACATGGGACCTTTCACCGTAACTGTTGGGGAGACTCGACAGAAAGTTTGGGTCTTGGTGATCACGTGCGTTTGGAGCCGTGCTAATAATTTAAAGGTCTGTTTGCAGGCGGACGTGAACGAGTTCTTGAGAGCTCTGCAACTTCACGTCTTTGAGTATGGCATCTTCCAGACCTGCACTGCTGACCTTGGCAGTCAAATATCAGCAGGATTTAAACTCTTGCGAAGCTTTCTTGACGATTTTGAAACCGTCAAATACTTGGAAGAGCACAGCATTATAAGGCTGAATTTTGATCAATTCTGAAAAGGCAATAGTGCCCTAGGTTCATTAGTAGAGGTATGTGTTAAAGCCTCAAAACGTTTGATATACAAGTGTATTAGAAATTCCATTTTAAACATTTTTGACTTTCAATTTATCATTGCCCAGGTTGTTCATCTTGCTAATAGGAGACCTGTGGCTTTCAAGGAACAGCTGCGAACGAACGTGGAGAGTGGAATTGCGCCCATAACGCCTGAAATAATTCTTCACGGGTATGAGATGCCGTCAGTAAATGTAATTCCTCAATGGCAGGTGGAGAATGATCATGGTGATCCTGATTATGATGCGGCAGGTTCACCGGACGAAATAAAGACGGCGTTCAATAAGCTAGCAGCTGTGAGATCGCGCGCTGTGAACCTGTATCATTCCGAATTTCTTCGAACTTTAATTCATCAGGCCACAGATCGAAAAGGTCGTTATGACCCAGTTAATCATAGACCTCTTAAAGTTGGAGACGTAGTTTTACTTTCAGAAAAATATAAAAAGGGAGCTTCATTTCCTCTGGGCATTGTCGTTAAAACTGAAATAAATTCATTAGGTGAAACGACGGCAGCCGTGGTTAAAAAAGGTTCAACAGGTGAGAAAGTATATCGTCATTCCTCTTCACTAATTCTCCTTATCCCTGCTGACCAGGACGAGACTGCGGAGGAAGTGCCTGATTCACCTCAGAATAGCTTTGCTCCCGAGCGCTCGCCTCTTCCTCGGCGCAAGGCGGAAATTGCCGCAGCCGAGCGCACCCGTGTTCTCTTGGAGGACGGGCTTGCTTAATGTACATAAGTGTTTGTTCGTGTTACTAATGATAAATATTCTTTACATTTTAATTCCTTGTTACTAATAATTAATTCTTGTGTTCGTGTTACTGATAATTTACCTTCTTTTAAATTGTCTTCAGCTCGTTTCTTTTCGCTGAAGACAATTCCCGCTGGGGGAGTATGCAGAATATCTGCAGCTTAATTTAAGTTGCTCTAATTTAAATGAAATCTAAAATGTACATGGTGCATAATTAAGGGAAATAAATAATTTATCAGTAAATATTAGTACTATTATAAATAAATCCTTCAATCAATGAGGAGACAAAGTATATTCAAATTTCGCATCCCCCATATGACTAAATTACTTTCGAACTTTTATAAGCCACCAAAACTGATGTCGTTGGAAGTTCTCATTTTCCACGCAGTCCCGTACCAGAACCGATTGAGCTGCTGTTCAACGCAACTGCTGTCTATTGAACCGAGTGTCAGTCCGGTCAAGCGTCAGAGCTGCTATTTGGTCCGGCCATTATCAGTTGGGCTTCGGTACTCTTCAGCAGCACTTCAGGACTCGCCTCGAGATACTCTTCGTTGTCAGCGGCATAAGGCTCAACGGTTCGGAAACTTACTACGGTTTTTCAACTCTGCAACCTGGACCCCAAATTTCTCTGGGGAAATTCTAAACCTGAAGAAACCTACAACAAGATGAGCTTGCAAACCATAAGCAGCGAGGGGACGGCAACAGGCTACTGGCGTCGCATGGGCGGAAGACACCCGAGGCCCGCGGAGGTTCGTCCTTTTCTAGTGAAATAAGGTCTTTTTCGGGCGCTAGTGTGAGATTTGGGTGCTTTGCTCCTCATAATATTTTATCCGCAAAAGAAATTAATACTTTACTTAGAAACTCTTGAATACCTAAAAACTTTCTTGAATACTTAAAAACTTTCTTGAATACTTAAAAACTTTCTTGAATACTTAAAAACTTTCTTGAATACTTAAAAACTTTCTTGAATACTTGAACTTTCTTAAATACTCAAACTTTCTTGAATACTTAAACTTTCTTGACTACTTAAACTTTCTTGAATACTTAAACTTTCTTGAATACTTAAACTTTCTTGAATACTTAAACTTTCTTTATTACTTAAACTTTCTTGAATAATTAAACTTTCTTGAATACTTAAAAACTTTCTTGAAATACTAAAAACTCTTTAAAACTTTGAAACTACTTGTTGAAAGTCTCGAAGACTTTCGTAAACCTTGACCTTTAGGTTTACCCCAAAGGTTCCAGTCGTCTACAAACTTCGACTACATACGTATAATTTGTTGCCACACAGGTTGTTCGGGTCTGTGCCAGCTGCGGCACAGACCTTCTGTGTTCGCTCGCTCTTCTGCACCGACCTATGTCGGACTTTCAACCTTGCAGCAGATTTTTGAGCACCTAATTTTAAATTGGTGTAAAACCCATTAATAAGCATAATAAATTACGGAAGCTGGAGCAGATTTTTTATACCTTATTCAACTGTTGCAGCATTTTGTACATTGAAAGTCCGGTTGAAAGTCCGACATTTGGATTTGATTAAATTCATTCGATTCGATTATGTTTCGAATTCATTCGATTCGATTAGATTGGAATTCATTCGATTCGATTTGAATCGAATTCATCGATTCGATTGGATTGGAATTCATTCGGTTCGATTTGATTCGAATCCACTCGATTAGATTTGATTCGAATTCATTCGATTTGATTCAAATTCATTCGATTCGGTTTGATTCGAATGTATTCAATTCGACTTTTTTCATATATATTCGATTCTATTCGAATTCAATCGATTCGATTGAGTCGAATTCATTCGATTTGATTTGATTCGAATTCATTCGATTCGATTGGATAAGAATTCATCGATGCGATTGGATTCGAATTAATTCAATTCGATTCGATTTGATTCGATTTCATTTGATTCGAATTCATTCGATTCGATTTGATTCGGAATCATTTGATTCGATTTGATTGGAATTATTTCGATTCGATTTGATTCGTATTTTTTCTATTCAATTTGGTTCGAATTCCTTCGATCTAATTTTCATCAAATTCATTCGAACCGATTTGATTCAGAGTCATTCGATTCGATTTGTTTCGAATCCATTCGATTCGTTTTGATTCAAATCTTGAAAAAACTTCCATGGGGGCAAGGAAAGAAATGCTGAACACTCTGGACGTATACTGAAAGTCGTCAGTACATTTTTGAATGACAGTTTGAAGAGAGATGAAATATCCAGAGCCCCAGCAAGTATCCATGCATCGCAGAGGTGACCGACGAAGTGTCGTCGGCAGCGCGGCTCCACGACTAGCCCATGGGCGTTCACAAGGAGGAAGATCACGGGCTGTGAACAAATACTTAAGTTAGGTTTGTTCGGTGCGGTAAAACAAAGTTTACGGAAGAACACTAAGAGCAAATAGTAATCTTTCCCTTGAGCTTCTTCGGAATTAGATACACGGAGATAGCAATGGCTAAATAGCTCATAGGATAATAGCAATGGCTAAATAGCTCATAGGATAATAGCAATGGCTAAAATAGCTCATAGGATAATAGCAATGGCTAAAATAGCTCATAGGATAATAGCAATGGCTAAATAGCTCAAAGGATAATAGCAATGGCTAAATAGCTCAAAGGATAATAGCAATGGCTAAATAGCTCAAAGGATAATAGCAATGGCTAAATAGCTCAAAGGATAATAGCAATGGCTAAATAGCTCAAAGGATAATAGCAATGGCTAAATAGCTCAAATGATAATAGCAATGGCTAAATAGCTCAAAGGATAATAACAATGGCTAAATAGCTCAAAGGATAATAGCAATGGCTAAATAGCTCAAAGGATAATAGCAATGGCTAAATAGCTCAAAGGGTAATAGCAATGGCTAAATAGCTCAAAGGGTAATAGCAATGGCTAAATAGCTCAAAGGATAATAGCAATGGCTAAATAGCTCAAAGGATAATAGCAATGGCTAAATAGCTCAAAGGATAATAGCAATGGCTAAATAGCTCGAAGGATAATAGCATTGGCTAAATAGCTCGAAGGATAATAGCATTGGCTAAATAGCTCATAGTGTGCTTAAGTGGGCGAGAACCGTTCGTGATCTTCTCATTTATTTCTTAGACCAGAGTGATGGACCTTCTACTTGGTTAAGTAGTTAAGAATTACTGAACAGGTTGACTGGACATAGCGCTATCAATCACTGCAACCCACCATAACAGTAATCCGGTCCTTGGGTCCCCGTAGTGACGAGAAGGTAGTCCTGTGCGTGCCAGGTCTTCACCACTTGCGGGAAACGACCGCTCCCCCGAAGCGTCGCCGTCCGCCCCCATCCCCCCACGAGCCGGCTGCTCTTTTAGCAGACCATCTTCATGTTGAATAGCTTCACTGTCGAACACATGCTCTCACCAGGCACGCTGAGGTTAACGAACGTGACACACTGCGAAAAACGAGCTGAACGGCGGGAAATTTAATTGCTGAGGTGATTGATTGGTGCCAGACTGCTGTTTTTGCAAAAAGCAGGTCTGGAGTTAAGAATGGTTTTGTTCTTACGGGGCCAGCGAAAGAATAGCGCTATGAGTGAATGAAACTGCGTAATTCTTTGAAACAAAAGAAAAGTCACGAATGGGTCTCTTTTTGAGCACATATTCGCCTTCAAGAAGATTTTTTATTCTGAATAGCGGAACTTTCTGTACAGTCCGCCAAACAGGATTCAGTTTCGAAAATAAAGATTGAAACTGAATCAATTTTCTCAATAAACGACAAATTAATTTAACGCTAACAAACACGAAGATTTAGCTTTCACATGCGGGTTCGGCTGAATCAATTTTGAACGAAGTTATTTTAACACTACAAACATCACCATTTGAAGCCTAACTCAAATATACAATGGGCGTCTCAAAGAAGATGCCCTGAACATATGCACGAGCTCTCAGAAGGACCTACTTTCTGTTTTTTGCAAGAGAATTCAGCTCTGGAAGCACGTTAACTTAACTTAAAGACAAATTGCATATAATAGGGAACTCAAGAAACGAACACTTTAAGCATACAAAACTTATTTACACAAGGTATCTTAATAAAGGCACCCTTAAACAGATCCAGACTCGTACGAGGACCTGGTTTTAGACCGGGCTGCAGCTGCAGCCTTCCTAGGCGGATTAGAGCGAGGAGCGCCAGCCGGCGCACGAGCGTCGGGAGTTGCATCGCCAGGCACTGGCGCACGAGCCTCAAGAAGAGGTATCAGGGACGTGACGTGGCGGCGCACCGTACCGCCGTTACCCTTCAGTAAATCGACCTCGGTGACCTCACCCAAGTGATTCACCATTTGCCCCACCACTTTTCCCAAGGCAAAATTTGTACGTTTTTGATTGTGCTCCTTAAGAAGCACAATATCGCCCTCTGCAAGGTTGGCGTGCCGTACCGGCAAATATCGGTCTTTCTTGTTCACGGCTTGTGCCACGAGGTTAGGTATGAACTGTTCGGTGTACTTGTCCAGCAATCTCTTCCGAACCTCGCACAACTTGGAGAAGTTCTCTCGAATACGATCTACGGGTTCAGTTGAAGGTGCCCAAGTTTCGTCTACATTATCGTCTGACTGGGGAATAATGAACACCGTATTCAACTCGTACCCTCTTAGAAGCATCTTCGGCGTTATGTGCGTCGGTAAGTCATGTCGCACGTCCGAGTCTCTAAGAGACTCTTTCAGAGCCGCAGGGCGCTTGTTTATCAAGTTTACGGTTTGAGCCACAATGAAGTCGAACTCAAGTCTATCGAGAACGTTATTTATAATCGCCCCAAACAAGAGCCGTTTTGTTAGCTTTACGCAACTTTCAACTAATGAGCCGAGGGCCGGTGAACCCTTGGCGTATTGCTCGAACGCAATTACTCTGATGGCCATTTCCTCACGAAACTGTAATGTATCAGGAACACTCAACAAGTTTGATATAATTTTCGAGGCCGCAACAAGCTGGGAGCCGGAATCTGACAAAACGAAAGTCGGGCAGCCAAATTCAAAAATGTGGAGCTGAAAGTTTCTCAGGAATTCTTTCACTGTGAGATCCATACATAACTTTAAATTTACTGCCCGACTCCACATGCACGTGATGCACAAGACTCAAACTTTCACCTTTTTCCCGGCGTACTTGACATAGAATGGCCCGAGATGGTCCAAAAGCAAATGTCTGAAGGGTATCGCGGGAGGGTCGACTCTGAAGTCCCTATAGGACGACTGATTGAGCGTTACGGCCCGCGCGTTGCAACGTTTGCACACAACACAATTTCTAAGCACTTCCTTCACGACCGAAAAGTGGTTAGAGACATAAAATCTCTCTCTAAATTCAGAAAGGACGGAATAAACTCCCGCGTGGGAAAGTTTTTCATGAATATCCGTAAGGATCAATCGCGTTAGTAGGCTACGCTTGGGTAGGAGAAGAGGAAACCTATACATGCACTGATCATTCCATCGTTCAAATTTGCTATGCACCGTAAGCAGTCCCTGAGAATTTCTAGCCACGTTCAATTGTCGGATTAAATTAGGCATTTCCTTAAGCGCTTTTGGGCTAGAATTCAAGTACGCAACGCAATCTGCGAAATGAATTTTTTGGTCTGTCGAGATAATATGGTTACATGCAATCTCGTACAGGTTCTCCTTCTCACGATCGTAAAATCGCAAGTGTCCAAACTTAGAGGGATTTTTCTCTTTTAGTTTCAGTTTCAGCTTGTTCACATATTGTAGAACCAATTTTAGCACATTGGCCATTTTACGAAAACTGGAGTACCTATCCAAGGGAACGACGTGATCTGAAGTCTCGCCTGCAACAGCAACGGACGCAAAAGCCTCTACGGACTTGCCCGACCCCCCGCTGAGACCTGCGTGCTCCTCACACGGCACCCGAAAAGACAACGTGTCGAGCTCCTGGCTTTCGTCTTGCTGAAAGTGAGAGAGAAAGTTAGGACCCGAATGATAGTTGCTCTCCCGAAGTTGCTTCCAACTCAACGCTCGAGTTATGCAATCGGCCGGATTGTGATTACCTGCAACGAAGGCAAAGGTTATGGGGAATCTTTCACAGCTCCGATAAATGTTAGCCAAACGATTTTTAACGAAGGTGCTCAAGTTTTGCATTTTGTCCAATTTGGTTGCGTAAGAGTTAAGCCAATTTAGAGCTACTAGACTGTCTGAATGCAAGCTCAATTTCGTGATTCTGACCGGGGCTGGAACATCTGTGCCGGCCAGCTCAGCCCTCGTTTCACTGAGCGCCTCTACACCCAAAGCAATTGCATGTAGCTCCAAAGAAGGAACGCTCTTTGCTTCTAGCCGCGTGTTCACCAGACGATTTTTTGCGTAAAGAAAGTTTACCTTACCGGAATCTGTGTCACGAATGAAAACTACTACCCCGTAGATCAACTTGCTGGAGTCTGTAAATGCTACGAGTTCGTAATTTCCGTCTCTAGGACCAATGAATCGGGCGATTTTTATTTCGCCTCCCTTGTTCACCTGCTTAGCGATTTTTGCCCATTCCCGTTGAAGCTGATGGGGCAAAATATCATCCCAGCCCATAGTTTTGTTGGTTTGCAACTGGTGAGCAAATATTCTTGCGCGATTTAATATCGGGCCGCCGATTTGAAGTAAATCATAGTTTGAAGCTATGGCGGACATGATTTTCCTCTTTGTGTTGGCCGAAGCATCTAACTTTAGTTGGGGTGCAGCAATTTTGTCCTCTGACCGATCCCACTTCATTCCAAAGAACTTTACTTCCTTTGGAGTTTGGGTGTTATTCTCAGCGTCTACACGAGCCTGCAATTTAGGAGAGTTAGTGTAAAATTGCTGAAGAGCAAATTTGTTTGGCTCGAAGATTTCTGGGAGCTTTTCATATGCCCATTCCAAATAGGCGCAGTCACTCGCAGACACTGAAGAATTGTCCATGTAGGCTAAGGAGTAAATGAGAGTTTTTAGTCTAGTTTCCGCCGTAGAGCCAACGAGGTCATCAGACTGCAGCATGATATGCAACGCCAGCATTAATATTGCCGGGGAACATCGGAGTCCAAAGGCCAAGCGCAGATGTTTGTACGCTACCAACCTAAAGTCTCCCGAAGCCACGTCGCTATACCATAGGAAAATTAGTTTAATTTGGTCATGCTCGGGAAGAGCAATGTTTAGGAAGGCTTTCTTAATATCGAACGTGAGTAAGTACTCGTCAAAACGCAGCAAGGAGAGAGCAGTGGAGAGCTTTTTATTCAAGTTTGGACCACTCAGCATTGCCTGATTATGGGACAGCACACATTGGTGTGAAGAGTCTTTTTCACAAAGGTTGGACAAGTAGACAATTCTGCACTTTGTGGTTTCCCGCTCCAGCTTGAAAACCCCCATATGAGGTATAAAACTGCAAGACGGATTTGCTTCCATGAATTCGGGAATGTTGTCAATTCTTTCAATGATGCCCTCCGTCACCTGTTCCCTGATAACGTCGTCGTAAATCCTCAAATGCGTGGGATTCCGCTTCAACTTCACAAGATTTGATCGAAGAATTTGCTTTGCAAGGTTGAAATTTTTCGCCAACAAATGCGACACTTTCGAATTCCACAAGAGTGGCATGATCAACCGTCCATCATCGCTGCGCGTAGTATTGGACAGAACAAACTTTATTAAATCTTTATTCTGTTCTACGCTATCTTCCTCGTACACGACATTTTCATAGTTCAAAGTATTAGTATTCTGCTCCCGGAGGACATTGCCTAAAACAGACTCCAAAATGGAATCGCTTGTGACATTTACCGGCGCGAGAGCAGAGGTGCCTTACCTTCCGTCCCGACGAAGGCTCCGCCCTCCCCAGCTACAAGCTCAGGTGCACTGGGATGAGAAGGAGCATCGCCGGAGGTTTCTGGAACACAAGCGGCACCCGTGCTCTGAGCCATTCGAGCAGAAAACGCGTTGCAGGTCTGAGAAGCTGGCAAAAGATGTAAATTTTGTGAAATTCGCTCAGCACTTCCGGCAAGGACGACACCCAAAGGAGTCTCTGAAAACAACGATTGAGGAGAAGTCCCGAACAAGCGATCCTGCTGAGGCAAAATCTGAGCGTCCAAATTACCCAACACGAAATCTAAATTACCAATAGCATTAGAGTCGTCGAGCAAGGCGTTATCCGCCAGTTCATAGCCCTGCGAAGAAAAATGATTAGCAATTCGCTGTAGTCCGGGTACTTTTATACTGGTCATTATTTCAGGTACGCAGATAGCTGTTACAGCGGGATGATTAGGACTCAGCTTCACTTCTACTAGAGAAGTATTATACTCTTGAGTGCTGTTAAACCCATTTATCGTTAGAACAAAATTCGAATCTAGGACAGGCAAGTTTAATCTGCGGGCACACGAGTTTGTGATGAAATTAGGTTGACACCCGGTGTCTCTCATTCCGCCGAGCGAGCCTCCCTCAAGTTGCACAGAGAACGTGGGAATAATGGAATCATTCCCATAGTTCGTAGGGATCGCAAGGACGACTTGATTCACGGAGACCGCCCCGGTTGACAATTTCTTTTTATCTCCCTTTGTAATTTCTGAGGGACCTGCCTTGAGAGAGGTTGCTTGTCCCTTCTGCTGAGCAGCAACCCCATCTGGCATACAAAGAAAAGAATAATGAAATTTAGAGCAGTGCGAACAGCGCTTTTTGAAGCGGAAGCGACAAGAACCTGTGTGGTGTGACAAATTTTCACATCGCAGGCAGCCATTAAGAGCTGTTAACCTATCCCGCTTCGCCGCAGGTGTTGGATAAAGAGGACAGTTGAATGTGGAGTGGGAAGTTTCTCTAGAACTCCCAGTAGAGCAAAGGCTGCAAAACTGAGCCTTTAACTCTTTTGGCTTCTCCACATTCACCGCAAAATTCATACTGTATTTCTTGGTTGCGGATTTACCCGTCTCCCGACCACAAAGATGCCGATCAGTAGCCTCGTAGACGTTCTCCATTAGGTCCTTCAAGGACGGCTTACTATTATTAGTAATGTGAACAAACTGCCATTGAAATTCGTCGTTCATACCGCTCCAAAAGAAATACTGAAGTACGGTTTTAACGTCTATCTCCAGTGTGTCGAAACTCTGGAAAATTGACCTCATTTGGCCAATATAGGCATAAGGATCATCATTATTGGAGAGTTTAATCTCCGACAGCCTCCTAATGACTTCATATTTTTGAGTCAAGGGAGAAGCGAAGGCTCTCTGCAACAAGTCTTTGGCATCTTCGTACGTTTGTTTACCGACCTCTAACGATTGAACAAGCACACGAGGAGCATTTTTCAACTGCTTATGCAGAAACAAGAATTTCTCATAGTTCGTTAAATTGTACTCTGACATTATAATCTCGAACTGAAGAAGAAATTTATTAAGATCCTCACCTTTGTCATGTCCGTACTCTGGAAGGGGTATTTGGGGAAGCTTAAGCTGACTTCGGTGTAAGTCACCAACCCCAACTCCAGCACTAGCCTGAGGAGCCGGAACCTCCTTCAACGAAGTCTCCAACGTACTGATCACTGCAATCAATTTGAGGGAGTAATCAGAACACGTGTCATACTCCGCTTTCAGCTCCGCCTCCGTTGCCTTTTCTGCAAAGAGACCTTCAGCAATCTTCTGATCAGACGCTTTCAGGTCAGTCTGTAAAGACAGTAACCTAATTAAGGTCTGGCGTTTCTCATCATTAGAGAAATTAGCAAGATTAGAATCAATAGCATTACGAGTCCGAGTGACCTCGGCTCGCATATATTTGTGATTATGCGTCAAGAATTTCACGTCCATCGCAGCTCTGAAAATAGTAATAACACACAATAATATTTAGTCGACACCAGTCACCTGAAGAGCAATGTGAAAGAAATTATAGTCAACAATGAAGAGACGGCCCGCGGGGGAAGACGGGCAGGACTCGACGAACACACCAAGGGCGGAGACCCCACTCTGAATCCTGTCTACAGCGCCATCTTGAAAAAACTTCCATGGGGGCAAGGAAAGAAATGCAGAACACTCTGGACGTATACTGAAAGTCGTCAGTACATTTTTGAATGACAGTTTTAAGAGAGATTAAATATCCAGAGCCCCAGCAAGTATCCATGCATCGCAGAGGTGACCGACGAAGTGTCGTCGGCAGCGCGGCTCCACGACTAGCCCATGGGCGTTCACAAGGAGGAAGATCACGGGCTGTGAACAAATACTTAAGTTAGGTTTGTTCGGTGCGGTAAAACAAAGTTTACGGAAGAACACTAAGAGCAAATAGTAATCTTTCCCTTGAGCTTCTTCGGAATTAGATACACGGAGATAGCAATGGCTAAATAGCTCATAGGACAATAGCAATGGCTAAATAGCTCATAGGATAATAGCAATGGCTAAAATAGCTCATAGGATAATAGCAATGGCTAAATAGCTCAAAGGATAATAGCAATGACTAAATAGCTCAAAGGATAATAGCAATGGCTAAATAGCTCAAAGGATAATAGCAATGGCTAAATAGCTCAGAGGATAATAGCAATGGCTAAAATAGCTCAAAGGATAATAGCAATGGCTAAATAGCTCAAAGGATAATAGCAATGGCTAAAATAGCTCAAAGGATAATAGCAATGGCTAAATAGCTCAAAGGATAATAGCAATGGCTAAATAGCTCAAAGGATAATAGCAATGGCTAAATAGCTCATAGGATAATAGCAATGGCTAAATAGCTCAAAGGATAATAGCAATGGCTAAATAGCTCAAAGGATAATAGCAATGGCTAAATTGCTCAAAGGATAATAGCAATGGCTAAATAGCTCAAAGGATAATAACAATGGCTAAATAGCTCAAAGGATAATAGCAATGGCTAAAAAGCTCGAAGGATAATAGCATTGGCTAAATAGCTCGAAGGATAATAGCATTGGCTAAATAGCTCGAAGGATAATAGCATTGGCTAAATAGCTCATAGTGTGCTTAAGTGGGCGAGAACCCTTCGTGATCTTCTCATTTATTTCTTAGGCCAGAGTGATGGACCTTCTACTTGGTTAAGTAGTTAAGAATTACTGAACAGGTTGACTGGACATAGCGCTATCAATCACTGCAACCCACCATAACAGTAATCCGGTCCTTGGGTCCCCGTAGTGACGAGAAGGTAGTCTTGTGCGTGCCAGGTCTTCACCACTTGCGGGAAACGACCGCTCCCCCGAAGCGTCGCCGTCCGCCCCCATCCCTCCACGAGCCGGCTGCTCTTTTAGCAGACCATCTTCACGTTGAATAGCTTCACTGTCAAACACATGCTCTCACCAGGCACGCTGAGGTTAACGAACGTGACACACTGCGAAAAACGAGCTGAACGGCGGGAAATTTAATTACAGAGGTGATTGATTGGTGCCAGACTGCTGTTTTTGCAAAAAGCAGGTCTGGAGTTAAGAATGGTTTTGTTCTTTCGGGGCCAGCGAAAGAATAGCGCTATGAGTGAATAAAATTGCGTAATTCTTTGAAACAAAAGAAAAGTCACGAATGGGTCTCTTTTTGAGCACATATTCGCCTTCAAGAAGATTTTTTATTCTGAATAGCGGAACTTTCTGAACAGGTTCACTGCAATCCTGTTTTCCTGCACCTACTATTTTCTACTTCAACTTTATCTTGTCACATATACTTTTTTCTTAACTTACTGTTTTTATGCCCCTCCTGCACAAATTCCTCGTTCCCTTATCTCCATACTAAATGGTGCCTTCCCCCTTTCTCTCTTCGGAACGCTTCTCTTAGGGGTTAAGAATGCCTAGGCCAACATTTAATTCAAGCTAATCTAGTGTAGGTAGGCCTGCGGAACCCCTGCCTTCAGTGTTCAGTTCGCTTTTCACGTTTTCATGCATTCTACGGTATCTCTCATCCTTTTCTCAATTTGCAGTCACCACACCTGAGGTATGAGTCGGAACACTACGTGCGTAGATATCCATTCCATGCCGAGTAGTCGCTTCTGTTCGCTCACTTGAGATCGCTTCTAACGTGGCTGGCGAGTTTTATTATAACATAATGATCCCGTGAGCTGATGCGTACTCTGGTTGTGTCCCCTCTCCTGCTGGTGTCGGAACAGCTCGTGGTGACGTAGGGATAGCATGTCTCGCATCCTCACTCTGGACAATTTTCATCTTCAAATCCGTCCCCTCAGGGGATACAACTGTTGTATCTGTGGGAATTAGCGCTCCCAGGGGGACTAAGTGAGGGCCCGAGCTGAGAGTTAGGAGTGCTTTCTTTCTTTAATAGAATAGGTTTTTGTTTTGTTACAAGCCATTTTTTTTCGGTTCACTGCTGTCGTGTTTTTCAGCACCTACTACTTCTTCTTCTTCAACTTTGTCTTGTTTCTTGAACTTCTTTCTTAGCTTACTGTTTTAATTCACCTTGTGCATAGATTCCGCGTTCCCTCACTAAATGGTGCCTTCATCCTTTCTCTCTTTGAACATCTTTGTCGTGGTAAAGGGAGGGTGGAACTTTCTTACATAATAATAGTCTTCAAATCCGTCATCCGAATACCTTGTAATACATTTCATGGTATTAAAATGAACGTAGGTTCCTGAACTGAGATTCCTGAACTTAGGAACATAAAGCACTAACAATTAAATTTTAATGTGAGTATTTTGTTCACGAGTAGCATTGGGAGAACCATGCCCCAGCTACCGTCAACTCGAGATGTCGCGAGTCGCTGGGAACCCCCAGACGCGACGGAAGGAGTTCCAAGGAAATGCGAGAATGGTGATCAATTTTCTTAATGGCTTTTCTGCGTGGACCACTCTGGAGGATAAAACTAGGTTAGGTATAGAAATAACCGCTCCCTGGGGGAAAATGTGAGGTTCCGAGCTGAGAGGTAGCCTTCGCTTGTTGAAATAATTTGTTTATAATGACGCTCCGATCTCGATTCACTGCCGTCCTGTTCTTCAGAAACCTCTAAGTTTCTTTTTCTGTCTTCATCTTGTTTCATAGCATTCATTCTTGACCGTGCCTATGCGCAGGGGCTCTTGTATGTCCCCACACTTTGTGCATAGGTTACGTGTTCCCTCACCTCCTTACCAAACGTTCCTTTGCTTTTCCTTTCGTTGGAACGCCATTTTTGCTGTAAGGGAGGTTGATCTAATATCCAATCAAATATTTAGAACCGTAACGCCCCATCTGGTCCATTTCTCCACATTTTGATTCGTTGGCATCAGCCTCGAGAAAACTTGGCGTCTAACTAACACCTCTGCGCAGATTACGGAGCACACTTCAAGTTTTCGCTGCTCGTCTCATGCTTTCCTTCATTGAGTTGAGGGAAATTTGTCAGGTAATTCTTGACTTAATTTACCTCGGATATAACTCTCAATAAATTGTGTACTGAGTTTCTATTTCAACTTCAATTTTATGTGCATGCGATGTTTCACGAGACATTTCACATACATTCGTAGTTAGCAAACATTGAAGTTTACGAGCTGCACTTGTCAGGTTACCCTTGATTGTCTCTAGCCATTTTGATATTTCGTTGTCGTGAATGCCCGAACATCTTGTATACATAGAGGACGCCAGGATATATTTAGGGTAATGGTAAATATTTAGGGTAATGGGGAATATTTAGGGTAATGGGCAATGTTCAGGGTAATGGGGAATGTTTAGGGTAATGGGAAATATTCTTCAGCTTTGGCATTGCCTCGATATGGTCAAAGCGATGGCCAACATTGCTCGTAGCTCAGCGGACGTCGAGGTGGTCCTCACAAATGAAACTAAGCCCTGCTCGTTTGAGTTCCAAAAATAATTATTCGGTTTATGTAAATTACTGCGAAATTTCGATAAACTCTTGTTTCCTAAATGAAGTGCGCCCTCGCATGGGACCCGCTGCCTACCAATGTAGTCGTGTCTCAGTGGGCGACCTTAAGTTATATTGTACCTTGATACTCGAGAGGGGCGAACCGCGTTCTGTGAATTTGTAGAAAAGTGTACTTATTTATTCTCTTCTAGGTTTAAAAAACTTGTTCCGTAGGGGGGATAAAGCTATTATATTAACGGGATGTGGGTCTGGGGGAATAAGCGAGGCCCTGAGCTGACTGTTAGAGACGCATTTCGTTTGCAAAATCGAAATGGCATAACATTTTAGTTACCAACCGGTTCGTTTCTTGCCCCACTGCTGTCATTGCTTTTCCCTATATCTTTTTCAATATCAGCCATCCTATTACAATAGCATCTTTCAATTTCATTCGGTGCAGGAGTGGTAACTCCTAGTTCATAGTTCCCGTTTCCTCCTTCCTCTTTTGGAACATCTGTGCTGATAGAGAACGTAGAACTCGCCCCATTGTGTGAGTCCATCTCATTTGAAGCATTGGTAAGCCAGCAGTATTGGTCGAATAAATATCTAACCTTTTAGGTAGCGTTACGATACAATTATAGTAGTGCGCTACTATCTTGAATCTCTTTTCTTATTGTTAGTGTTGTGCTATGCTATAAGTTGCTTAAGTAGAGATTCCTGGGTATCCTGGAGAGTAACATTCACGATCGACCTGTTACGCGCAATAGCGAGATCAGGTGGAAGGCTTCAGAAGATAGGCTGGGGGTTGAGGATTGGAGCCCATAGAAGTCGGAGTAACTGTCTCTGTACTGATCTGTGTATACTTTCCATCTGTGACTACTTCGTGCGTGATATGGTGGGTCTGAGCGTGGACAGGTTAATTAATAAAAGGCTAACATCCTGTGCTAGATGACCCCGCCGTAAGATAGTTTGCCAATACACAGAGTAGGATCGTATAGTTTCGCGTAGCATTGCAATGCCAACCTGTTTTATTGTAAGTAGTACATTCTAAGGGTGCAATATCCCGTTCGTTGGACGTTAATAAACGTAAGTTTTACATGTGAGTTGTTTTCCAAGAAAGCCTGCCTTGAATTGCGCCACAGATGCTAGTAGTCCTAATGGGTCGGGAAAATTAACAGGAACTGTTCAGGCTGCGGGTGAACAGTTCGGTCGTAACTCGTGCTTAGGTGTGATTCGGGAAACCTGTAAACCTGTTGGACTGTGACTGTACCGAAGCCTGGGACGTTGCTGGAACCTGTTGGCTGAGTCGAGTCCTGGATGCTTCAGAGATAGGTTGGAATAGCGAGACGGAACATTGAGTGAACTGAAAATAGGGAAACAGCCCTTCACCCGTGCATTTACGTTGGCTAGGTTGGTTAGAAGTGGGAGTCGCGCAGCCTAGGTCATAAGAATTCCACGACCCCGACTGCCAGACCTACCACATTGGTGGCCAGTATGGGGAATTGAGACAAAGTTCTGGAGCTTTAAGGGGGCTGATACGAAGCTCGGAACAGTCTCAAATTGGAGAACTATCAGGTGTTAAAAGCGGGTTGTGACCTGTCTGCGGGTTTCGCTGGTGTGCCAGTAAATTTGGATTGTGAAGTATGGCATCAGCAGCGGATATGTCAGACGTAATGCTGCAGCTGGTGCAAGCTATAGGGAAACTTGGGAAATAAGTACCTGAGCCCAGTGTCTTCAAAGGGGGAATTGGTAATGGGAAAGAGTTAGATACGTGGCTACGGGGTTTTGAAAAATACTGTATGGTGCAATATGGGGATGACACGGAATCGTGGCTGGCTAGATTACTCAAATATTTACAGGGAGAGGCTAAGGAGATGATGGAAGCCTGTGGCCCAGGTGCGAAGTATGAATTTGTGAAGAAAAGATTGGTGGAAGAGTTCAGTGCAAAATTATCATTAACGGATACGGAGTTTAGGGCGTTCTTTTCCGCAGAACGTAGGACAAGCGAAAGCTTATTGTGCTATTCCATTCGGCTGCTGGAGAGACTGGCACGGGGAAAATGCAGGAAGGTGACGAAGTCAAACGGGAAGGGATAGTTAAGAGCAAATTAATTAGTTCACTGCGAAAGGAGCTTGTGAATCGATTACGGGTGCAGCTGGGGTATTTGGATGGTGTGACCTTAAGGCAAGTGATTAGTCTTGCTACCGTGTTGGAGGAGCAGGAGGACGAATGGTTAAGGAAAGAATTTGTGTGTGTGAGTGAGGAGAGACGGGTGCGAGAGGAGGTGCGAAAGGATGTGAATGAACAGTGGCGAACGAAGAGCGCGTGTTTCTATTGCCATGAGAGCGGGCATTTTGCGAGAGCTTGCCCTCGGAAAATGGAGGAGAGAGGTGCTCGCGCAAAAGCGGAAGTATGTGCGTATTGTGGACGAATGGGGCATTTAATGTCAGCATGTGTTCGGTTTAAGAGTGAAGTGAGTGCATGTGTATGGTGTGGGGAGAGTAGCCATAATAGTTTTCAGTGTCGAGAGAAGCCGGGAAACTAGAAAGGACTGGTGCAGATGGGGGCGCGCCAGCGGAAGAAAATTCCCCAGGGGCTCGAGTGACCAAATTAGGAAGGAATGTCAGGAACGTGCTGGCTTATGAACTTAGCTTGTGTGCAAGTGGGTTGCCGCTGTGTACATTGTTGGACACGGGAGCCTCGGTATCAATTCTATCGGACACCTATTTAGAAGGGTTCCTTGAGCTGAAGTCAAATTTGCGACCGGCGGAGACTATGGTGACTGGTGTGACTGGAACACAGCTCGGCGTCATAGGAGAATTACAGTTGCGGCTTAGCCTTAACGGACAGGAGGTGGGTAGCCAGAAGTTTCTAATCGCTAGGAATTTGTCAGCATCGACTAAAGTTATTTTGGGATTGGATTTTTGCCAACATTTTGTGGAGTTCCTCTATTTGCGGACCGGTACAGTTAGTTTGGGGCTAGAAAACGGGCAGGAGGTTACGGTAACACTAATGAGAGTAGTACCGGAGGATTTACAGTTCCCAGTTCGTAGTCAGGAAGTAATGACTTTGCCAGCGAGGACGATAACTAGAGTAAAAGCTATAGTTCCGGGAGCCAGCGAGGGGAGCGAAGGCTATCTGTTGCCCGTTAAAGATACAGGGATGGTGAGGATAGCTTCATCGGTGAATCGAATATGTGGGGGTGAGATAGTGGTCGAGCTGGCTAATGTATCAGATGAGGAAGTTAGAGTACGGAAAGACCTCGCTTGGGGGACGTTTGTGAATATGCCGGAATAAGCACTGCAAATTATGGGTAATGAAAACGCGTCCTCTGAGAAAGCGCAAGCGAAGGCGTTAGAATTCGATTTGGACGAGACTAATTTGACATTGGAAGAGAAACGGAAAGCACGGGATTTACTGGAAGCCTACAGTGACCTGTTCGCAGGTACGGATGCTGAATTAGGCCATACTAACGTGCTGCAGCATAAAATTGACGTACAGGGAGCACGGCCGATCAAGCAGAGGAATAGGCGCTATCCTGGTAAACTGGCAACGGAAATTGAGACTGGGGTGGCTGAGTTAGAACGGAAAGGCATAATTGAGAAATCTGAGTCGACCTGGTCGTCACCTTTAGTGCCAGTGCGCAAGCGAAATGGACGACTGAGGTTGTGTGTGGATTTCAGGGCCTTGAATGGCGTAACCAAAATGGATAGTTTTCCTTTACCACATATGGGCGAGACTCTGGACAGACTGCGGGGACATGTGTTTTTCTCGACGTTGGACCTTGAATCCGGATATTACCAGGTGCCTTTGACTCCGGAATCGCGCGAATTAACCGCGTTTCTACGGGAACCGCGTTGTACCAATTTACGCGCTTGCCGTTCGGGGTTTCCAATTTCCCGGCCACCTTTTCGGAGTTGATGAGGATAGTGTTGGCTGGTTTGCCGGGTGATAGTGTTCAGGCGTACCGGACGATATCATGGTGGCGGGCCGGGATTTCGCTGAGCATTTGAACAATTTAGACGCAGTATTTCGGAGATTACGTGTAAATGGCCTCAAGATTGCCATCGCGAAATGTAGTTTCTTTCGCTCAGAAGTAGAGTATCTGGGTCACGGAGTTGGTAGGGAAGAAATAAGACCTTTGGGGCGCAATGTGCAAGCAATTCAGGATTTTCCAATACCCACGACTGTCCGGCAGCTCAAGTCCTTCCTTGGGATGGTGAATTTCTATAGGAAATTTCTGGCACTACCAACTGAGGTATTTGCCCCTTTGAATGCGCGAACGGCGAACCGGATTTTAAAGTGGGATGAGGAAGCTACGCAGAGTTTTCTGGCTATTAAGAAATCCCTGGCTGATGCCCCTGTTTTGGCATTTCCCAACTTTGATTCGGACGAGCCTTTCGTCCTGACCACGGATGCTAGTGCGACGAGTGCCGGAGCTGTGTTGTCCCAGTGGCCGGAGGGTCAGGAGAGAGTGCATGGGTTCGCGGGGGCTAACTTCAGCAAGGCCCAACGGAAGTATAGCGCGACAGAACGGGAGTTGGCAGCTATTCGTTTTGCAGTACGCCATTTTAAACCTTATTTATCTGGTCGAAGATATGTAATAAGGACTGACCATCAACCCCTGCTGTATTTGCATAGAATGAAAGACGTGGATGATCGATTGATGCGTACCCTGTTAGATTTGGCCATAGGGTCCTATACCATTGAGTATGTCCCCGGGAAGAATAATGTTGTCGCAGACTGCTTGTCTCGGGTGAACTATCCGTGGAGTATGCCTGAAGTACCCGAGGAGAGCGTTAGTGCTGCCGAGTATGACGTCCTAACCAATATGCAGGGTGGTCCAGACTCCCTGTTTCAGGCTTTGTGTGTGTTGCTGGGTCGGAGTGACGCTGAGACCATTCGGAAACGCTGCTGTGATGTCGTTCTGCAGAAGCCGGAGAGGTATGGCTTGGGGAAGGCGGCTGCACATAGGAAGTGGGCCACCACCTGGAGTAGTCCGGGGGTATTACCGCCATGGGAGGCAGTTCAGGCGTTCTCTGATGTGTATGGACTCAAAGTCGTAGTGTGTTTCCGGCCGGGGAGTCTTGTGGAGGTTGTTCCTGAGGGAGGGGCACAGGCGGTTGTCGCACTGGGATGTTTGGGTGGGGTACATTTTAACCCTATCAAGCTGTCTCAGGATTATGGGAAGCAATCTGTCAATGTGGCTATTGCCTCGGGAACTAAAAAGTGTAGTATGTTGGGAGCTAGTTACCGACTATTGCTGCAGGCCAGGACGCTGACCCAATTCTGGTTAATGTGAAGGAAAGTTTACGGACAGGACAGGCTAATTTGCATTTGGGAGCCTATAAGAAATTGTTCAAGCGACTATGCTTGCGGGATGGAGCAGTGTGCATAAGGGAAGGGAACCCTCGGGGAAAGCCTGTTCCGGTTGTTCCAGAGAGAGAGACTTGCCAGCATTAGTGAAGGAGTATCATCAACGTCTAGCTCATGTGGGAAAAGATAAACTCTTGAATGCTTTCAGGAGAAGTTATTTCGGGCTTGGCCTGGGAGTTGTGGTGCAAAAAACGGTGCGGGAATGCGTAGTTTGTCACCAGCATAAGGGAGATGTTGTTAAGGATTTTCCGTTGCATCGGTTGGACAAGAACTTGACGCGGCCGTATGAGGTGTATGCAGTGGATCTGTTGGAACTTCCCCGGAGTAAGAGAGGTTATGTGGGAGTCTGGGTCGGCATTGATCTGTATAGCAAGTTTGGTCATGCAGTACCGATACGCTCAAAGCAGGCCAGGGCTGTAGTGGGAGCCCTGGAGCGGAGCATTTTCACGAGCCTACCAAGGACGCCAGTAACAATCAAATCTGATAATGGGCCAGAATTCACCTCACGGGCATTTCAGTCGCTGTTGAGTAGTTACGGAATCCAACATCAAACCATCGTACCTTATGCTGCCCACATGAATGGAGCTGTGGAAAGATTGAACAGGACCATTAGGGACAGGTTAGCAGCCACCTGTGCGAAAGTTCCAAGAGATTGGGATTTGGTCCTGTCAAGGGTCATGATGCAGTACAATTGGCTAATTCATAGAGAAACTGGAAAAGCGCCTGGGGAGTTCTTTGTGTCTGAGGAGGTTACGCCAGATTTGCCCAACGTAACTGAGAAGGAGAAATTCTGGCGACCTTGAGGTTCCCGCTTCCGGCATTTTGACGTGGGCGATTACGTCTGGCGGAGGATCGTGCATTTGCCCGTGGCTGAACGCCACAAGCTCGCGCCCCGTTTCGAAGGGCCCTACCAAGTAGTGCGATGTTACCCGGATGGGGTGAGCTAACAGCTGAAGATAGAAGGGCCTCGAGCTCGGTACTTGCGGGCTCATGTAGGGCAGTTGAAGCAGTTCCATGGGGAACCGGAGGTTGGTCCGAATGTGGCCGTGCCAGCAAAGGCGCCGTCCTGGCCGGATGCGGCGCCGGCGCGGGGACGCCGGCCGCAGGAGAAGGGCCGACATCTTGTCCTCGGGATCGACTGGGAGCTCTTACGAGGAATCAGGGCAGGGGCAGTAAGGACCTCTAATTCAAAGATGTAGGATGACGCCCCCTCCTCGGACGGGGTGCGCCCCGAGGTTTCGGGCGGTACGGGGTACCACATGGAACAAAACAGCCCTGACAGCGTGACGAGTGGGCCTGGGGAGATAAGTTACCCCGCGTCCGGTTCGGGCTTTTCGAGGATTTCGGATTTCTTACAGCAATATGACGAGGCGCTGGTCCCGAGGACGTCAACACCAAGTTGGGAAAGTAACAAGGTTAAGCCGGACAGAGTTGGTAAGAAATATCCGCTCCGGGTGAGACCTAAGATAAACTACAAAGTGTGAGTGTGTGAGAAAATGGTTTGTTTGGGTGCCGAGTTGCTGCGTTCCGGATCATGCTGGTTTGTGCTGTATAGCTAACGGATGTGTGCTTGTTTTAATGGAAGTTCTGCTTGTTAGTGCAATAATATTCTATGTTACGGGCAAGAAATTGTCCTTCTTTTAAAGTTTGATAGCCATTACGGAAAATTCTTAACAAAGACAGTGGGCAGTAGATAGAAGCCTTGTTTTAAAACTAGTAGAGGATAGGAAAGTCCATCGTCAATGATCGATGTTTTAATAGCCCATTGTCCTCAGAATCGGGTTCTGCTGCTGGTTGGTGATTCCCGAGCCAGGGATGCGACCTTGGCCGCACCTCCCGGTTGGAGGCTCCGCCTGCGCGTGTGCCCGGGAGCTACGTTGTCCCGGTTGACAGAAACAGCGCAGGACGAGCTGCGCGCTGGGGAACGGCCGGATCTGCTGGTCATGGTGGGTCTCCACTGTGACCTGTCGTATCTGGCCACCTACGGCGTGTCTGCGGCTCGGGGCCTCCTAAGGTTGGCGGAGCCGGCCCCGTTACCCGAGGTCCGCTTGGCCGTGACTTTGGCGGACCATGTTGTCCGACATTATTATGGGGTCCCAGTCGTGTGGTGCCTGCCGGCTACCCCGATTTCGCCCGTTTTAACACTCTACAGGGCGTACGGGAGCGGCGGTGGTACGAGCTCCCCGAGTTCCTCAGCCAGGAAGCAGAGTGGTCGGCCAGCCAATATAGGTCGACGGTGCGGGAGTTGGAAGATTATTTCCAACGACAGGGGGTCCACACCATCCTGATGGATCGATATTTGGGGCTGCACCGGTATTCGGATAGCCAAGACGGGGTGCACCCTATACCAGGAGTGGGAGTTAACGTCTGGAGTAGAGTGCTGGAAGAAGCTGTGGCCCGCCGTCCCGCGATTGGTCCATCGAGAGTCCGCGGACGAGTATTGTCGCTGGCGGAGCGATTCCGACGCAGAGAGCGGCGCAGGTGGCAGAGCTGGTCGCGACGGATGAGAGCCACGCTGCGGGCGGTCGGTCTCGATACCATAGACCTGTGGCCGGGCTACCCCTTTTTGCGGCGGTCGATGCATGGAGGGCGTCGCCAGTAATGTGTCTGATTTATGTTCGTTTTGTTGGGGTTTTTCCCGTTGGGAGCCCCGAGTAGGTATTTAAGGAGGGAGGGGTATAGTAGTGCGCTACTATCTTGAAGCTCTTTTATTATTGTTAGTTGTGCTATGCTATAAGTTGCTTAAGTAGAGATTCCTGTGTATCCTGGAGAGTAACATCCACGATCGACCTGTTACGCGCAATAGCGAGATCACGTGGAAGGCTTCAGAAGATAGGCTAGGGGTTGAGGATTGGAGCCCATAGAAGTCGGAGTAACTGTCTCTGTACTAATCTGTGTATACTTTCCATCTGTGACTACTTCGTGCGTGATATGGTGGGTCTGAGCGTGGACAGATTAATTAATTAAAGGCTAACGTCCTGTGCTAGATGACCCCGCCGTAAGATAGTTTGCCAATACACAGAGTAGGATCGTATAGTTTCGCGTAGCATTGCAATGCCAACCTCTTTTATTGTAAGTAGTACGTTCTAAGGGTGCAATATCCCGTTCGTTGGACGTCAATAAACGTAAGTTTTACATGTGAGTTGTTTTCCAAGAAAGCCTGCCTTGAATTGCGCCCCAGATGCTAGTAGTCCTAATGGGTCGGGAAAATTAACAGGAACTGTTCAGGCTGCGGGTGAACAGTTCGGTCGTAACTCGTGCTTAGGTGTGATTCGGGAAACCTGTAAACCTGTTGGACTGTGACTGTACCGAAACCTGGGAAGTTGCTGGAATCTGTTGGCTGAGTCGAGTCCTGGATGCTCCAGAGATAGGTTGGAATAGCGAGACGGAACATTGAGTGAACTGAAAATAGGGAAACAGCCCTTCACCCGTGCTTTTACGTTGGCTAGGTTGGTGAGAAGTGGGAGTCGCGCAGCCCAGGTCATAAGAATTCCGCGACCCCGACTGCCTGACCTACCACACAATTGTGCGGTAATGTGCGACCTTTCGCGTTAAATTCATTTCAAAAAATATAGTACGATAGTTGAGATGCGTGTCGCACATACCGGAAAGCATAAGAGTAAATTATCATCTGGAACACATGTGAACCAATACGTAGTCAACGTGGTAAGCAATGTTCCTCGTGACAAACTTCCTCTATGTCAGATGGCTTCAATCTCTAGTGGTACTCGCGTGGGGAGCACAGGGGAGCTAGAGTTGGTGTAAGGTGGGAGTGGGGCGGTCACTTATGGTGGTCAATAGGGCGGGGCTAGAGTTGGTCACTGGCACGCCACACCGCAGCCAAACTGATCATAACATCTGAACCAGTGACCTCTATTGCCTGTCATTAGCGCCAAGTTAGGCTGTAGGCCGAGCGGTAGGGTAGGACAGACAAGATGGATCTTTCTCGCAATGGGAAGGAATTGTTTCCAATGAAAACTCGCGTCCACTTTTGCTTGGCCGTCGTATGTTAAATAAGAACGGATGTGACGCCGATGACGTATAATTTATTGCTTATTTTAACAACATGAATAGTAAAGTACTTCATCTGACAGTATACCTAGGATGCCTCCATTTGCAGGTGAGGACGACGTTGGCGCAGGAAGGCAACTACAGCTGGTGAGAGGTGAGTGCCCTTCCGTGGAAGGACGCTGCCCCACCCAAGGCGAAAGGGAGGGCTCGGTTGAGGTCCCAGGGTTCGTTAATTGCCCAGGGGCCGTCGACTGGACCTGTGTATCTTCTTCTTGGGTGGTGTGTGCTGCTTGGTCTGGGCCTCACGTGGGGCCAGCCCCTCGGGCCCCCACGTGGGTGTCCTCACCGGGCCCCCGCACGGGTGGCCCGGCAATGTCGACGTGGGACCCGGACGAAATTTTTTCAACACGGAACAAGCTCTCCGGTTCCCCGTTCGAGGGAGGGAGCGTCCTCGTGGGGACCGGCCCCACACGACCGCTGCGTGGGGCTAGCCTCCACGAGGCCCCCTCCCGGGAACCCCCATATGAGGGCCTCCTCACGCCCCCAGCGTGAAGCCAGCCCCCACGAGGAGGCTCCCCCTGGGAGCTCCACAGTAAGGGTCCCCCCACGCAGGCATCCGTGGACTTCCCCACAGGCTTCCACGTGGGGTTGCCCCCACCAGGGCAGCCCCCCTACCTCCCCAACCCATAACCTCCACCTACCCATAACCTAATTCCGATAGGTACAATTAATAGTAATACTTCCCCTGAAGGGGCAGGGAGAGGAACGGCTTCACTTTCTTCCCCTATTAAGATGCGTGAAAAAAGTTCTTACGAAGCTTTCTCATCAAGCTTTCAATCCCTCTTTCTATTGGGGCATTAATTATATAAAGTAATCAAAGCAAATCATTTGCGCTACATGACACAGTTGAATCGATTAATTTGCCATAACTAGTAACATAAATGTAGAGTTTCCTATGAATCAAGTATGTTCTAAAAAATACCGTTTTTCATCTTGCCCATTCAAACTATTATTATAAAATTAAGCATCGAACCTTGAGTGAACCATTTCATATAACAGTCATGCGCGCTACTAGGTTAAGGGAATTAGGTTGTACACAACTGTACATCAGTCACTAAACTTATTCGGTGCCACAAGTAGCTATACTCAAATGTGTCCATTGTACTAGACTTAAGAAACGATCAACTACCGTATCGCTTGTGGTAAATAAGTTGTTAAAATTGATCAACTGTTTTTCTTACCTCTTTGCGGTGAGGGGACGGCGAGGTGCGCAGACGTGGAATGAAGAAACATTCTGTAGGGAGGGGAACAAGACTGAAAAAAACTAAAAAGAGAATGACTAGCTAACCCCTCCCTCACGTAGAAGATGTTGAATGAGAGGACTGTAGTAGGTCGAGGAAAACTTGTCCACAACAAAAAACGAACCGATTATACATCAACAGAAGGAAGGTCTACCTACTCATACGTTCTGGTTTGGTCTTCCTTCTGGCAGCGGCATTGCGTACAGATATTACATCCCCTCAGGGGAGGCTGCTGCATTAATGAAGCCATTGCTTCAATACTGCCAGGTCTCCTACAACAGCAAGAGCATTGCTGTAGTACTGAATGTATTGCGACTAGAAATGAAGTATTTCTAGATTAGATTATTATTTTAAGCCTCCCAACCCGCAAAAAATGTGATTCAAAGAGAGGGAGAAGACAGGCACCAATTAGTATGGAGTCGAGGGAACGAGGAATCTATGAAGAAAAGGCATAAAAAGAGTTAGTCGAGAAAGAAGTTCATAAAACAAGATCAAAGTTGAAGAAAAAAGTAGTAGGTGCTAAAACACAGGACAGCAGTGAACCTAAAAATAGATGGTCCTTAACATAGAAACATTTTTATTCCAGCAAAAAGAAAGCCTACCTAACTCTCAGCTCGAGTTAGGTAGGCCTTAATTCCCTTAATTGCGAGCGCTAATTCCCGTAGATACAACAGTTGTATTCCCCTGAGGGGGAAGCATTACTAGAAAAGCAGAAGCATTTCAACAATAAGACTGATGCAGTAATATAAGGATGGCTACAGACGCTGTCCACAGGGCGCCACCAGTGCAGACGCTACGCTGGTGTGCGTCATTGCGCCTCCTCCACAATTTTTTCAAGGGCTCAAATGAAGCAATGGAGCAATGCTGAAGCGCCTCTTATCGCACAGCCCGCTACGGTAAAATAATGCAAGTATAAAATGGAGCTACGCGTGCAGGAGGTCGGTTGTGCACCGGCCTCCTTCACGAGAAGGTGAAGAAAAAATCACGCCTGTCTAATTACCAAACCAAATCCATTACAGATTCCCACAGCACGCGTTGCTCAACTTGTGAAGGGTGGCCAGTATGGCATGCGAGAGGCACTTCGTCTCCAAGGACGAGGAAAGACACAGTGAACTTGGCTCCCTCAATGTAGCTTAGGAATCGTACTTAACCATGATTGGTGAGACAGATGTTAGGTCTGATCTCAACCTTTCCAAGAAAAAACTGTTCACATTTAGCCCATTTAAACTATTATTGCAAAATTAGGCATAGAATATTGAATGAACAAATCCATTAATCAGTCTAGTGCGCAACTAGGTTGAGTGAATTAGGTTAAACATAATTGCATACCTTAAATAGCGTTTATAGGTTGCTCAAGAAGTCGCTGAACTCGAAGCGTCCACCTGGCGAGGTGCACTGCTGGACAATTGCCCCCAGCACACCGCCTGACAGATGTGACGGCCATTAATGCACTGTTGCAGGCATGGGAGGCTTGCAGTGATAATCGGGAATTGTCTCATCGGTGATAAATTGCTACAACCTGGAATTAATAGTTGCCATGAGTTATTTCTAAGACTACCCAGCCTTGCAAGATGACTTCTCTCTCATCTATCGAGTCATGCTGCAATCCTAGCAAGAACGCCCTTCTATCATTCATGAGCGATGGCAGCGAATTAATCGTTTAAATTTCTTAGGCGGCTGAAAAACGAAAAACATGCATGCAGGCGGCGAAAAAGTTGGACTGGGTAGTATGAGCTGTAAAATACGGGAATTTCAGAACAAGGCATGTTCCCACTCAAGATGCTCCATACGCTCTAAACAGCATGCTAGCAATGAAGGAAATGAAAGACCGGCAGATAACGCAAATACCATGAAACTGAAAGGTGCAAATTATTACTATTATCATTATTATAAAAGAAAGTTTTAGCCTTCCTTAACCACGACAAAGATGTTCCAAGAGAGGAAGGAGGAAGGCACCATTTAGTATGGAGTTGATGGAACGCGGAATTTATGCACAAGGTGCACAGAAACAGTAAGCTAAAACAGAAATTCATGAAACAAGGAAAAGTTGAAGAAGAGAGTAGTAGGTGCTGAAAAACACGACAGCAGTGAACCAACAAAAAAAAATGCCGTAGCCAAACAAAAACACATTCTATTTCAACAAAGAGAAAGCCTACCCAACCTTTAGCTCGGGCCCTCACAGTCCCCCTGGGAGCGCTAATTCCCATAGATACAATAGTTGTGTCCCTCAGAGGGGCTGAAAGGTGCGAAGTGAGCCCTGAAAGCCTCTCTATAACAGCCGAGGTAACCTAAAAGTCTCCTCTTAGAAGGCTACAAACTAACTTAAGGGGGTCAACCCAGGCCTCTGTCGGTCCGATAAGTAATTTTTGTTGTTGTTGAAAAAGGACCCTTAGTTGGTGGACTACTCGGTCCTAAAATTTTATGGAGCTATGGAGCATAGAACCCCCAAGGGAGTGTGAGGAGACCAAAAATCTTGAATTGTCAAGCCCTTATAAAAAGAAAACAAAACGGAAAATTGAAAATTTGAGAGCGTAACTTTGTTTCCAATGATTCAAGAATTCTAAAACTGTCTTTGGTTTTATTCTAGCATAAACTCAATGACTTCTATTTATTTGAAATATCTATAAAAAATGACCGAAAAAACTAATATGTCCAATTTAAAAAAAACTTAAGGCCTCAATAGAAAAAATTAATTGACGAAATTGTGTTCCTTATTAAAAATTACATTTAATAGTCAAATTTCATAAGAATCGGACTAAAAATGAAGAAGCTCATAATTTTATCAAAAATAATTTTCTTGTAAATTACAATTCACAGGGTGAATATGAAATTATGCATGGAGATCATCGAAATAAAAAAGAAAACAGCATTCAATTACATAAATTCTAAAACTGTCTTAGATTTTGCTCTAGCATGAAAACTCAATGACTTCTATTATTTTGAAATATTAATTAACATGTACCAAAAAACTAATATTTCGTATTTTCAAAAAAATGAAGCCTAAATAATTGAAAAAGTTACACGAGTATAATAGGGTCATTTTCAACAAATACGTACACTGGCCAAGTTTCAAACGAATCAGATCGAAATTTAAAATCGCTGGGTTGACCCCCTTTAAACCTGTCGCCTCTCCTAGGCTCCTTCAAGATTATATAATTTTCAAAGATCAGTGTTTAATATTGAACGAATTGGTACCAGCGGGAAGATTTAGGGAGTGAATAAAAAATTCATATTAAAGGACAGGAAGAGACCTGTCAATTTGACAGATTTGCTAGGCACCCGATAGACCCGGCACACCCCGATAGACCCGGCACACCCCGATAGACCCGGCACACCCCGATAGACCCGGCACACCCCGATAGACCCGGCACACCCCGATAGACACGGCACACCCCCAAAGACCTGTCACACCCCCATAGACCTGGCACACTTCCACAGACCTTGCACACCCGATAGACCTGGCACACCTCGATAGACCTGGCACACCCCGATAGACCTGGCACACTCCGATAGACCCGGCACACCCCGATAGACACAGCACACCCATATAGATCTGGCACATCCCGATAGCCCTGCCACACCTTGATAGACCTGTCACACCCCCATAGACCTGGCACACCTCCATAGACCCGGCACACCCCGATAGACCCGGCACACCCCGATAGACACGGCACACCCCCATAGACCTGGCCCACCTTCACAGACCTGGCACACCACCATAGACCTGGCACACCTCCATAGACCTGACACACTCCGATAGACCTGGCACACCCCGATAGACCTGGCACAACCCGATAGACCTGGCACACCCCGATAGACCTGGCACACCCCGATAGACCTGGCACACACCAATAGGTCTGGCACACTCCCATAGACCTGGCACACCCCCGTTGACCTGGCACACCATGATAGACCTGTCACATCCCCATAGACCTGGCAAACCCCGATAGACCTGGCCCACCCCGAGAGACCTGGCACACCCCGATAGACCCGGCACACCCCGTTAGACACAGCACACCCCCATAGACCTGGCACACCCTGATAGACCTGGCGCGCCTTTATAGACCTGTCACACCCCCATGGACCTGGCAAACTTCCATAGACCTTGCACACCCCGATAGACCTGGCACACCCTGATAGACCTGGCACACCCCGATAGACCTGGCACACCCCGATTGACCTGACACACCCCCATAGACCTGGCACACCTTCACAGACCTGGCACACCACCATAGACCTGGCACACCTCCATAGACCTGACACACTCCGATAGACCTGGCACACCCCGATAGACCTGGCACAACCCGATAGACCTGGCACACCCCGATAGACCTGGCACACCCCGATAGACCTGACACACGCCAATAGGTCTGGCACACCCCTATAGACCTGGCACACCTCCGTTGACCTGGCACACCATGATAGACCTGTCACATCCCCATAGACCTGGCAAACCCCGATAGACCTGGCCCACCCCGAGAGACCTGGCACACCCCGATAGACCCGGCACACCCCGTTAGACACAGCACACCCCCATAGACCTGGCACACCCTGATAGACCTGGCGCACCTTGATAGGCCTGTCACACCCCCATAGACCTGGCACACTTCCATAGACCTTGCACACCCAGATAGACCTGGCACACCCTGATAGACCTGGCACATCCCGATAGACCTGGCACACCCCGATTGACCTGACACACCCCCATAGACCTGGCACACCCCGATAGACCTGGCACACCCCGATCAACCTGACACACCCCCATAGACCTGGCACACCCCGATAGACCTGGCACACCCCCATAGACCTAGCACACCCCCATAGACCTGGCACACCACGATAGACCTGGGAAACCCCGATAGACCTGGCACATCCCGATAGACCTAGCACGCCCCGAGAGACCTGGCACACCCCGATAGACCCGGCACACCCCGTTAGACACAGCACACCCCCATAGACCTGGCACACCCTGATAGACCTTGCGCACCTTGATAGACCTGTCACACCCCCATAGACCTGGCACACTTCCATAGACCTTGCACACCCCGATAGACCTGGCACACCCTGATTGACCTAGCACACCCCGATAGACCTGGCACACCCCGATTGACCTGACACACCCCCATAGACCTGGCGCACCTTGATAGACCTGTCACACCCCCATAGACCTGGCACACTTCCATAGACCTTGCACACCCCGATAGACCTGGCACACCCTGATAGACCTGGCACACCCCGATAGACCTGGCACACCCCGATTGACCTGACACACCCCCATAGACCTGGCACACCTTCACAGACCTGGCACACCACCATAGACCTGGCACACCTCCATAGACCTGACACACTCCGATAGACCTGGCACACCCCGATAGACCTGGCACAACCCGATAGACCTGGCACACCCCGATAGACCTGGCACACCCCGATAGACCTGGCACACACCAATAGGTCTGGCACACCCCCATAGACCTGGCACACCCCCGTTGACCTGGCACACCATGATAGACCTGTCACATCCCCATAGACCTGGCAAACCCCGATAGACCTGGCCCACCCCGAGAGACCTGGCACACCACGATAGACCCGGCACACCCCGTTAGACACAGCACACCCCCATAGACCTGGCACACCCTGATAGACCTGGCGCACCTTGATAGACCTGTCACACCCCCCTAGACCTGGCACACTTCCATAGACCTTGCACATTCAGATAGACCTGGCACACCCTGATAGACCTGGCACACCCCGATAGACCTGGCACACCCCGATTGACCTGACCCACCCCCATAGACCTGGCACACCCCGATAGACCTGGCACACCCCGATCAACCTGACACACCCCCATAGACCTGGCACACCCCGATAGACCTGGCACACCCCCATAGACCTAGCACACCCCCATAGACCTGGCACACCCCGATAGACCTGGGAAACCCCGATAGACCTGGCACATCCCGATAGACCTAGCACGCCCCGAGAGACCTGGCACACCCCGATAGACCAGGCACACTCCGTTAGACACAGCACACCCCCATAGACCTGGCACACCCTGATAGACCTGGCGCACCTTGATAGACCTGTCACACCCCCATAGACCTGGCACACTTCCATAGACCTTGCACACCCCGATAGACCTGGCACACCCTGATAGACCTGGCACACCCCGATAGACCTGGCACACCCCGATTGACCTGACACACCCCCATAGACCTGGCGCACCTTGATAGACCTGTCACACCCCCATAGACCTGGCACACTTCCATAGACCTTGCACACCCCGATAGACCTGGCACACCCTGATAGACCTGGCACACCCCGATAGACCTGGCACACCCCGATTGACCTGACACACCCCCATAGACCTGGCACACCTTCACAGACCTGGCACACCACCATAGACCTGGCACACCTCCATAGACCTGACACACTCCGATAGGCCTGGCACACCCCGATAGACCTGGCACAACCCGATAGACCTGGCACACCCCGATAGACCTGGCATACCCCGATAGACCTGGCACACACCAATAGGTCTGGCACACCCCCATAGACCTGGCACACCCCCGTTGACCTGGCACACCATGATAGACCTGTCACTTCCCCATAGACCTGGCAAACCCCGATAGACCTGGCCCACCCCGAGAGACCTGGCACACCACGATAGACCCGGCACACCCCGTTAGACACAGCACACCCCCATAGACCTGGCACACCCTGATAGACCTGGCGCACCTTGATAGACCTTTCAAACCCCCATAGACCTGGCACACTTCCATAGACCTTGCACACCCCGATAGACCTGGCACACCCTGATAGACCTGGCACACCCCGATAGACCTGGCACACCCCGATTGACCTGACACACCCCCATAGACCTGGCACACCCCGATAGACCTGGCGCACCTTGATAGACCTGTCACACCCCCATAGACCTGGCACACTTCCATAGACCTTGCACACCCCGATAGACCTGGCACACCCTGATAGACCTGGCACACCCCGATAGACCTGGCACACCCCGATTGACCTGACACACCCCCATAGACCTGGCACACCCCGATGGACCTGGCACAACTTCATAGCCGGGCACACCCCCATAGAAGTGGCACACCCCTATACACCCGGAACACCCCGATAGACTCGGCACACCCCGAATTACCTAGCCCACTTAGAGAATAATCGGGTACGTTGGTAAGTTATTACTATTATTACCTAGTTATTACTATACTATACTTCACAACTCAGTATCCTTTACACTGGAGCCAAGAGCTGGAATGCGATCCCTGCTGAGATCCATGGAAAATGTTCTTACAAAGCTTTCAGAACGAATCTTGAATTCCTGTTCTTATCGAAATATCATCAGATAAGGTGATCAAGTTAGTTTTTTCTGCCCTAGGACTTACCTTGGTAAGGTAATCCGCCATGATTAATGCATAAATCGGAAGTATATAACTAACCATTTTCTAAAATACATTGTTTCCCCCCATCCCACGTTAACTATTTTTGTGAAAATTAGACACCGAATCATGAGCACCAATAAATCAGTCAAGTATGACCCCAGGTTGAGTAAATTAGGCTGAACATAACTGCACACCTCAGAATGGCGTTGGTGGAAGGATGCTGGAATAGCGTTGGTGGCAAGATGCCCAGAAGTCGCTGAACACATTCGGGCCCACAGGTAGCTATACTCAAATGTGTCCATTGTACTGGACTTGAGATACAATCCACGTCTGAATCGCTTGTGATAAAGAGCTTGTTAAAGTAGATAGCGTCACAACTGAGCGGCAAACACCAAACTAGATGAGCTAGTTTAAGTCCTCTACCTTCAACAAAGACGATTCTAAAAGAGGAAAGAGGAAGGTACCATTTAGTATGGAGTTAGGGTACCCGCACACGAGCAACTTTCTATTGTCAGTTGTCACAACTAAAAAATTATCCAAAATAGAAAGCATGCATTTCTATGGCTGCCTGCACACTGGCAACTTTTCGTGAGGCGACAACAAAAAGTTGTGAGGTGGTTGCGACCGGATCAATTTCTCTGACAACACAATAGTTGTCGGCAACTGTTGCAGGCGATAGAGAACGTTATTTCGAATGAGAGCTCGCACACGGACAACTTTTAGTTGCCGCCACCCAGCGCCCAGCCGGTCGCAGGTTGGCTTCGCTAACTCCAAATTTTTGCAAATGTGACTTGTTCTAGGTCAGCTTGGTACGTAAATAAATTGTTTGGCTGTGAAGCTATTCTAAAATAACTCGGCGAAACAACCTTTTCACACCTTGATAATGAATACATTAGATTAAAGAAAAAATGAATTCCTATGTTCGGCATTTTTATGTTGATTAATATAATCAAGAGTGGTACAGAATATTTTTTGTTATCTGACAAATCCAACCCTGCCATGTCTGCTCAGCGTCTTTCAGACTGGAGTGTGACTAGTTTTGGGGCAGTATGGTGCATAAATGAACTGTTATGCGTTTGAGCTATTCCAAAATGTCTCGGCGAAACAACCAATTTCACATCTGCATGAAAAATTCATTTTTTGAAAGGCATTTTATGACATTTATGGTTCAGCATTTTTCCTCAATAATGGGATGGCATATTTTCTTTTGTGGTTTTCCAGTGTCTTCCAGACTAGAGTGGTCCGACACTGCCACATCCACAGCTTCCGTGGTGACACTAGACGATAGTTGCCGCCATCCGGTGGCTCGTGTGCGGGTGTGTCTTACTGACAACTTTTCGTTGCGAAAATTTTATTATTGGGACAATATTTTGTTGTCAGAACTGACAATAAAAAGCAGCTCGTGTGGAACACACGGACGCAACACAAGTGTTGCCTCCGATCGTACCCGCTAGAGTGAGGGTAGCTGGTTTCGATTCCAGGAACCCAGACGTACGACGACGTGCGGGCAGTCCAGGTGCGTATCTCCTGCGTGTCGGCATCTTTCCGCCTGCTTGGTGGCATACGATTGTTGATCGCCGGCGAGTCAAGATTATAAGCTACAACGTTCAACTGCCCAGCATAAGCTGGTTTTGGTGCCCTATCGCACTTGGGCGACGACTTGCGTCTCGGCTGAGTTTGCCCTAATGAAAAGGGAATTTACGCACAAGGACAACTTTTAACCTTTTAAAACTAAAAAAATTAAGTGTTGCCGCAGTTCTTAATTTTGACTTAGGTTAAGAAGTAGGATACCTGTGTCCGTGATAGGCCCGGATTATTTGATCGTGTGTTTTTGCCGGTGTGACTCGTAATAATTGTGCCTACATTTTGTGATTATTCTATAGGTTTATTCACTGTTATATTTGATTTGAACCGTAACTTTGAATATTATATAATGAATTTTCATTAGGTTTTTACTGGTATAGGAACAATGTTAATGCTTAGTTTACTCATATATATTTCCTTTATTTGCAGAACGAGACTCATATTATTTTCATCCTGAAGCCTAGCCGTTCGCTCTAGCCATTCTGTAGCCGTACGCTCTAGCCATTCTGTAGCCGTACGCTCTAGCCATTCTGTAGCCGTACGCTCTAGCCATTCTGTAGCTGTTCGCTCTAGCCATTCTGTAGCCGTTCGCTCTAGCCATTCTGTAGCCGTTCGCTCTAGCCATTCTGTAGCCGTTCGCTCTAGCCATTCTGTAGCCGTTCGCTCTAGCCATTCTGTAGCCGTTCGCTCTAGCCATTCTGTAGCCGTTCGCTCTAGCCATTCTGTAGCCGTTCGCTCTAGCCATTCTGTAGCCGTTCGCTCTAGCCATTCTGTAGCCGTTCGCTCTAGCCATTCTGTAGCCGTTCGCTCTAGCCATTCTGTAGCCGTTCGCTCTAGCCATTCTGTAGCCGTTCGCTCTAGCCATTCTGTAGCCGTTCGCTCTAGCCATTCTGTAGCCGTTCGCTCTAGCCATTCTGTAGCCGTTCGCTCTAGCCATTCTGTAGCCGTTCGCTCTAGCCATTCTGTAGCCGTTCGCTCTAGCCATTCTGTAGCCGTTCGCTCTAGCCATTCTGTAGCCGTTCGCTCTAGCCATTCTGTAGCCGTTCGCTCTAGCCATTCTGTAGCCGTTCGCTCTAGCCATTCTGTAGCCGTTCGCTCTAGCCATTCTGTAGCCGTTCGCTCTAGCCATTCTGTAGCCGTTCGCTCTAGCCATTCTGTAGCCGTTCGCTCTAGCCATTCTGTAGCCGTTCGCTCTAGCCATTCTGTAGCCGTTCGCTCTAGCCATTCTGTAGCCGTTCGCTCTAGCCATTCTGTAGCCGTTCGCTCTAGCCATTCTGTAGCCGTTCGCTCTAGCCATTCTGTAGCCGTTCGCTCTAGCCATTCTGTAGCCGTTCGCTCTAGCCATTCTGTAGCCGTTCGCTCTAGCCATTCTGTAGCCGTTCGCTCTAGCCATTCTGTAGCCGTTCGCTCTAGCCATTCTGTAGCCGTTCGCTCTAGCCATTCTGTAGCCGTTCGCTCTAGCCATTCTGTAGCCGTTCGCTCTAGCCATTCTGTAGCCGTTCGCTCTAGCCATTCTGTAGCCGTTCGTTGTAGCCGCTATAGCTACTGTAGCCATTCTCTCACTGTGCTGCCATTGGCCACCAATTACTGTTCCATGTAATGTTGATCAGCAGAAAACAAACTGTGAATTTAAAGATTATATTTTCCACCTGAATGCGCTCTTGTTGATTTTGTGTTCGGTAAAACCAGTGGTAAATGAATAACTTAAGCCTGTGATGCCAAACGAAGGTGTGTGGCGCCTTCATTTAGTTGAAAATAATGAAGTCACATGCTCCTAATGAAGTGCCTATTTTAAGTGGTAAATAACATTGGTGCAGTGCTCTACAATGCCTCTCTGTAGATCGCCAGACAGGAACAGCCTTCCTGACAAATCCAGCAGACCGCCTAGTGGAAGGCTCGCTGCTGTTACCAAGAAGAAACAAGAAATTGAAGCCCTGTTGGTTGACGTGCCTACTAATTTGGAATTAATCAAGAAGTTGTATACTTCGTTCTTGGTGAAGGTGTATAATCTTCTTCGTGAATGTGGTGAGTCATTTTCTGACTAGTTGAAACCTCACGCAAATGAGATTGAAAGATTTCGATCGAAAGTTGATGCCATGTTGCACCCATTCAGAGTAATACGTGGAGCCGAGGCTAGGTCGTCAACATCTGCTTCTACGTCTTCAGGATCAAATTTAAAGTCTTCTAAAGCTAACTCGGCAGCACTTGTCGATATAGCTGAGCGAAAAGCTTTTGCTGAAGCCAATAGATTTTCTTTGTCTCGACAATTTGAATTGGAAAAAATGGAGCTCAATCTGAAGATGCAACACGAAAAGGACCTCGTGGAATTGAAGCAACAATATTTATTGTCCGAGTCTCTCGAAGATGTTCTTCGTTTGAATATCTTAGAAAGCGAGTTAGGTAAGCTTCAGGCTACTTCTACTTGACAGTCTTAAGGACACAGTCTAGGTCAAAAAAAAGTCCCGTTATTTATAGATGGATTTCTCTGAAATTTTTACAGTAGATGTGAAATGATGCAAATATCATTTGTTAATTCGACAAAATTTTTGTATCTGCACTGGATTTTTTTTTTATTTTCGAAAAATGATAAAATGAGGGTTTTTTGAAAATCCTACTACTTCTACAATTTTTAAGTTACAGAACCAGTACTTCGTTATTAGATTGCTTAGATGTCGATATAACCACTCGCAATAGGGAATTTCGATAACTTTTTTTGTGGATTTTGGGAATTAAAAAAAAATGAACTTTTTTTCATTTTTTTTTTCATGTCGTGTAATTTTCAAATAATAAATTTATCAGAAAATGCTATTGCGCGAGGATACACCTTGCTGAGCCCTATCGAATGGTATATAAACCATTCTCCTAGCTCTAAAATTGTGGAAGAAGTAGCATTTGAGAAACCAATTATCAAGTTTCCAGAAAAATGTGTTTTTTCACAAAAAAAATTCTCTTTATCTTTTGAACTACAGGGTTTTCTATAATGAACTCTTGAGCGTTTGTAGCTCTTTTCAAGCCCTTTCGACTAATACAATTTACATTGCTGTAGCTCTGTAACTCTGGGAAAAAAATATACAACAAAAGAGAATAGGTGTAATTCATGAGAGGAACCAATTTTTTAATTTTTCATTTTTTTTGACCAAAATACGTTTTTTTGTCAAGTCAACTCCTTTGTTTTATAGCTCTTTTCAAGCCCTTTGGATTGGTGTGCTCGCCATAGTTGTAGCTATGAAACTGCAGCTGTCATTGAGCTATGAATGAAAGCTGCGGTATCATAGATACGGCAAAACAGCTAAATTCTGAAATTGTCAAAAATTATAAAAAAATATTTATTCAGCGTTAGAATGTTTCGTTTGAATAATGGAAGCACTTTGAGTAGCCCATTAACGAACTATAATGCCATTGCCGCAGAGAAACACGCTCATTTGCCCCTAAATAATGAGGGGGGTGAGGGGTCAAGGTCACGCCACCCCCATCGCTTTCCAACTCCTCCGGTGGGCGCACTATTCGGAGTAGACGTAAATGGAAAGTACCAATGGAAGCGCAAGAAAATCCTCTATAAGATGCATATAAAAGCAGAAAATCAACACATATCCTGATCTCTACCTAGACGGTGTCCTTAACCTTTGCTATCAACTCCAGCCGTGACATCTCACCAGTTCACACCAGCGAGAGACTAGACTTTCTCCTATAACGTCCGCGGCCTTCCCGACGATGGCGTCCACGGCCTTCTCGACGATGGCGTTCACGGCCTACCCGACGATGGCGTCTACGGCCTACCCGACGATGGCGTTCACGGCCTACCCGACGATGGCGACCACGGCCTACCCGACGATGGCGACCACGGCCTACCCGACGATGGCGTCCACGGCCTACCCGACGATGGCGTCCACGGCCTACCCGACGATGGCGTCCACGGCCTACCCGACGATGGCGTCCACGGCCTACCCGACGATGGCGTCCACGGCCTACCCGACGATGGCGTCCACGGCCTACCCGACGATGGCGTCCACGGCCTGCCCGACGATGGCGTCCACGGCCTACCCGACGATGGCGTTCACGGCCTACCCGACGATGGCGTTCACGGCCTACCCGACGATGGCGTTCACAGCCTACCCGACGATGGCGTCCACGGCCTACCCGACGATGGCGTCCACGGCCTACTCGACGATGGCGTCCACGGCCTGCCCGACGATGGCGTCCATGGCCTACCCGACGATGGCGTCCATGGCCTACCCGACGATGGCGTCCATGGCCTACCCGACGATGGCATCCATGGCCTACCCGACGATGGCATCCATGGCCTACCCGACGATGGCGTCCATGGCCTACCCGACGATGGCGTCCATGGCCTACCCGACGATGGCGTCCATGGCCTACCCGACGATGGCGTCCATGGCCTACCCGACGATGGCGTCCACGGCCTACCCGACGACGGCGTCCACCAATGCTGTTGCTCTTCCTGTGCAGCAAATGTTGAGTGAGAATGTAAACTCTCGCCTTCTCGATATTTTACAGGCTCAAAATTCCATCTCAGCGTCGATGGTCCAATGTCAAGAAAAATCTATTCTTCCGAAGAAAGAAATTCAGCCGTATGACGGTAAGGATTTAGCGAAATATAAATCTTTTATTCAGAGCTCTGAGAGAGTGATCGAAAACAAATGCAGCGACGATGCTGACAAGCTTATATTTATCTAGAACAATGTACTAGAGATAAACCTTTGAAGTTGCCATGGTGAAGTCGTGTAGCCACTACAATGCATCGACCGCTTTCAAGAAGGCTAAAGAATTGCTCCAACGTAAGTACGGGAACGAGTTCAAGGTTACAAATGTCTACATTCAGAAACTCGATTCCTGGAACGCTATTGATAACGAAGACGCTGAAGCCTTGCACGAACTTCACATTTTTCTACTTGATTGTCTCCACTCGCTCGCGAACTGCGATACAAGTCACCCACTTCAAAGTCCTAAACAAATGAAAAACATTGTCGCCAAACTACCCTACAAGTTGCGAGACCGTTGGCGTCGCCATACCAGTCATATTCTGGATAACGATGAATCAATTGAATTTGGGGATCTCGTCAACTTCGTGGGAAAGGAAGACTCTGTTCTCAAGCAGCCTTTATTTGGCGATACAACAAATGTCTCTAATTCTTCCCAGGAAAAACCCCCTAAAAGTAAAATTTTATTGACATCGGATGGAAAGTCCAGTACCAAACATTGTAGTTACTGCAAGAAAACGAACCATTACGTATCCTCTTGCAAGTTCTTGCAAGCTAAACCCACGTACGAGCGCCGAAAAATAGTTCGAAATTTAAATGTTTGCTTTGGTTGTTTGAGGCCTAATCATATTTCTCAAAACTGTCCTCAACGCTCAATGTGTGCCAAATGCAACGAAAAACACCCTACTATTCTTCACAACGAATCGACTGCATTTGGAACACCCGTCCAGTCCATGCGTTCGAGTGACACAAGAAGTGACAACTCGAAAGTGTTGCCTCCGATCGTACCCGCTAGAGTGAGGGTAGCTGGTTTCGAGAAGGAAGCAATTATAAACTGTGCTTTAGATACCGGTTCGTCGGACTGTTGGGCCAGCGAGAAACTGTTATAGCTCCTGAGTGTCAAAACGGCAAAATCGACGATAAGTATTTCTACAATGACCAGTAAAGGCGAAAAGGTTTGTACACGGGTCATACAAACCCTTACCGTCTCAAGTCTTGATGGTAAATTTAGTCACCAGTTAGGCTCGGTGTATACGAAGAATTCGATGCAATGGCCCTTCAACCGCTCAGACGTACCCTAAAGCGAGGATATTTTTCACGAACCTCACCTGAAAGAGGTACCATTCAACTTCACCGACTCAGAAGTTTTGCTGCTCATTGGCCTCAACGAGCCGGACCTCGTTAAGCCCCTTCGCTTGGTCGACGGAGAAGATGGAGCCCCGTGCTCGACGCTCCACGCTCTTGGTTGGGCGCTCAATGATCCAGTCAAAAGGAATTTCTCAAATAGGATTTGTAAGAGTTGTAAGTGATTCTCAGGCTCTAGATAGTCAAATTATGAAATTTTTCTCTCATGACTTTATTGACACAGATAGCTCTATTTCCATGTCCCTTGATGACTAAAAAGGGTTACAGAAGGTAGAACAGAGCACTAACAAACTTGATTCTAACAATAATTACGAAATAGCATTGCCTCTGAAGGAAGATTGTGAATTTCTTGATAACCGCTCTCAAGCCTTGAATCAATTTTCTAGCCTTAGACGCAGGTTTGATCGCGACTCCAAACTCTTTTCCGACTATGATGGATTCATGACTCAAATGATTGACAATGATTTCGTGGAAGTTGTTACTGCCGCTGAATTGAATTCATGTCCAGAAAAGAAGTGGTATTTGACCCATCACTCTGTCTATCATAAGCGAGAAAATAATATTAGAATTGTATTTAATTTTTCTCTGAAATATAAGGGAATATCATTGAATGACGTGCTTCTGCAAGGCCCTGGCTTGACCAACAGTTTATTTGGAGTTCTTTTAAGATTCCGGCTGAATGAAATGCCTGTTATTGGCGACATCGAAAAGATGATTTATCAGGTACAGGTGCCTGCAGACTGCGCAAATTTAATAAGATTCTTTTGGCTAAATAATTCTAGGACTGAAGTCATCGAATATCGTCTCAAGGACCATGTATTTGGAGCAAAAAGCTCGCCTAGCATAGCTAACTATGCTCTGAAGCGTACAGCAACTGAGGCTGGAGCTAGTTCGGAATGTAAGTTCGCTATTCTGGATAATTTTTATGTTGATGACTATTGGTGTCGTTTTCTGATGTTTCTCATGCAACTCAAGTCCTGAAAGAAATTGAGGCAACAGTCATGTCCGGTGGTTTCAATTTGACAAACTATAACAGTAATAATACAGACGTCTTGAAACTTTTGCCTCAAAATAAGGTCTCGAAAACTGAAACGTCAGATGTTGTTCTGAATTCTGACAATTTGGAAACTGCGTTAGGTGCCGTATGGAGTACTAAATGCGACACTCTGGGTTATCAACCTATTTTAAAGGGTACACCTTCTGCAACGAAACGCGTTGTTCTCAAATGTGTTGCACCAGTTTACGACCCAATAGGATTCTTTTTCGCCTGTAATTGTTGTTGGACGTAAAATCTTTCAAGAAGCCTGTCGACTGACGATAGGTTGGGATGTTCTACAACCGTTAGAGCTTCAAAATGCCTGGGTGGAATGGCTAAGAGATATGAATAATCTTGGTTCTTATAAAATCCCCAGAAGTATAACCTCCTCTAACTTTCGGTCCCATGAATTTCACGTTTTCATTGATGGAAGCGAAATGTCATATGGTGCTGTGATTTATTTAAAATCTTCAAATGAAGTTGATTGTCATGTGTCCTTGTTAGCTAGTAAATCTAGACTCACTCCCATTGATAATTCTACGTTGAAAACTGTTCCGCGAATAGAGTTGAGTGCAGCTAAACTTGGCGTGGAGTTTCTCTTGAGAGTTTTCAAAGGATTACACCTTCCCACGAAGGATATTTTCTATTGGACTGATAGTGTTGCTGTACTCAGATACGTCCAAAATGAATCAAAACGTTTTCACATATCTGTAGAGAAAAAGATTAATTTTATTCGTAATTTTTCAGACCCTGATCAGTGGCGTTATGTGCCCTCGAGAGAAAATCCCGCTGATGTAATAACGCGCGGTGCAAGTGTAATAAGGCTTCAACAATCACAGCTGTGGAACCATGGACCTGAGTTCTTAGAATGTTCTGATCTACCTCCTCAGACTTATAATCTTTCTTGCCATTCCGGAGGAAGATGGGGTACTAAAATGGGTGAAACTAGCACTTTCTTTCACAGCGGATAATTCACCCGTTGATATGCTAATAAATTCTGTTTCAAGTTGGTCAAAGTTGAAGGTTCGCGTCGCTTGGTTGTTGAAGCTGAGACACTCGTTGCTAACTAAATCTAGTCTTAAGAATGAAAAAATTTTTGTCCATGATTTAACACAAGCCGAAAATGAAATAATTAGATTTGTTCAACGTGTTACCTTTCCGGATTTGAAGAATATCAAAGCGCTTAAGAAATCGTCTAAACTGCGAAAAATTTCCCCCTTTCTTGAAAAGGATGAGATCCTAAGGTCCCAGGGTCGACTGCGTAGGCTTCGTGTTGAATATGAAACCAAGTTCCCGATTATCTTGCCAAATAAGTCTTTCATTGTAAGCTTGCTAGTTAAGTATGTGCATGAAACTCTCGGGCATTTGGGCCGAGAATCTATCCTGTGTAACCTTCGACGTAGATTCTGGATTTTATCTTCAAATTCTTTAGCTCGAAGCGTTGTAAAAGATTGCTTGATTTGTAGGAAGTATCATGGTAAACCATGCGGCCAGATTATGGCAGATTTACCAGCAATCCGATTAACTAGCGACCTTCCTGCATTCAGTCATGTTGGTGTTGATTATTTTGGGCCATTTGACGTCGTGCAGGGCCGTAAACATGTTAAACGCGTGGAGGGAGTATATATGCAGGGAGCATAGCCGTCTGTGAAGAGAACCAGTTTTTGAGATTTCTCCCATGTTTGTGGTAACCAATAGCCGTCTCGCAAGTGTGACGTCAGCACGGAAGTCAGTTACCTACTAACTACGCTAGGGTGCGCCCATGCTCGCTGATTGCTCTTCCAGCTTTTGAGTTTATCGTAATCATTAATTTGGGATTCTAAGACTCCGAAAGATAATAAATTGTGTTTCCTCACTCGAGGACACTTAATAATATCAAAATTACTAGCAAAGATACATTAAGAGTTGAAAACTGTAAAGATTACAGGCCCTTGAATATAACAAATTAGAGAGCGACTTGCACGCGCACCTCATCCTTCGATTTGTGGAGCGGTACTAATCTTGCTTTGGCAAATGAACGAGTTGTAGAGGAGGCGAGGAGGAGCCAACTTGAGCCAAGCGTCTGTGGTTGGCTCACGTGTGGGGCCTTGCCAAGGTCCCAGTCTCCCATCTTTTGCAGCTAATTTGAACCCGATTGGAATCGGCTATGCTCCCTCCATATATCCTAGCTCCATGGTTAAACGCTACGGCGTTGTATTTTCGTGCGCGGCATCACATGCTTCTCACCTTGAAGTGGCCCATTCATTAACTACCGATTCATGTACTAACGCTTTACGAAGATTTATATGTAGGAGAGGGAACGTGTTGTCATTGACGAGTGATAATGACACTAGTCTGGTTGGGTGTAAGCGCGAACTTCGTGCAGCCATCAAATAATGGAATGTGAACCAAATCGAAAGTTTCCCGAAATTAAGAAATATTGAATGGAAATTTAATGTTCCGTATGCCTTTATTTTTGGAGGATTTTTCGAAGTCGAAATTCGATCTATTAGGAAGGTGCTCAATGCCTTGTTAGCGGAGCAAAAGGTTAAACTTACCGATGAAAATCTTAATACCCTCATGTGCGAAGTTGAATCTGTTCTTAAATAACAGACCGTTAACTCCTGTGACCTCTGATGTAAATAGTAATTGTCCGTTGACACCGAATCACTTGCTGCTGCTCAACGCTGGTGTCACCTTCCCCCCGGGTTTTTTCTCTCCTCGAGACAACTAAGTTAATCGTAGATGGAGGCAGGTTCAGTACCTTGCTAACTTATTTTGGGCACGGTGGAGAAGAGAATACGTGGTTTTGTTGCAGCAGCGACAAAAGTGGTTCGATGTAAAAGATAATCTTAAGCCTGGTGATTTAGTTCTAGTAATTAATGTTAATTCACCTAGAAATCAATGGCCGCTGGGACTAGTAGAAAAAATTGATTCAGATGATAAGGGAATTTGTCGTTCTGCTTATGTAAAAGTTTCTCGAGGTATTGGCTCCCTCAGAGACTTCTCTTGCAATTTGGTACATCGACCTGTATCAAAATTAGTACTGCTCAGAAGTAATATGTAATTATCAGAATCTGAAATTGGGGGCGCTATTGCCGCAGTTCTTAATTCTGACCTAGGCCAAGAAGTACGATACCTGTGTCTGTGATAAGCACGGATTATTTGATCGTGTGTTTTGCCCCGGTGTGACTCGTAATAATTGTGCCTACATTTTGTGATTATTCTATAGATTCATTTACTGTTATATTTGATTTGTACCGTGACTTTGAATATTCTATAATGATTTATTGTTAGATTTTTACGAGTGTAAGAACAAAGTTAGTGCTTAGTTTACTAATGTATATTTCCTTTATTTGCAGAACGAGACTCGTATTATTTTCAACCCGTAGCCGTTCAGTATAGCCACTGTAACTACAGTAGCCATTCATTGAAACTTCCGTAGCCGTTCAGTATAGCTACTGTAGCCACTGTAGCCGTTCATTATAGCCATTATAACTACTGCAGCAGTTAATCGTAGCCATACTGTAGAAATTCATGGTATCCGTTCGTTGTAGCCGTTCATTATTACTAATGTAGCCATTCTCTCATTGTGCTACCATTGGCTACCAATTACTGTTCCATGTAATATTGATCAGCAGAAAACAAAAATGTGAATTTGAAGACTATAATTTCCACCTGAATGCGCTCTTGTTGATTTTGTGTTCGGTAAAACCAGTGGTAAATGAATAACTAAGACCGGTGATGCCAAGCGAAGGTGTGTGGCGCCTTCAGATATGATACAAAAATGTTGAGTAATTTAAGCATTACAGTCATTTTTCCGATATATGGTCGATCTCTTCAAATTTTTAACCTTTTTGTAGGAAAATGTTTAGCTTTTTCTCTTTCTTGTAAATTATGTTCTTTCAGGATTGCATAAATTTCTGTCCAGCATGTGGTTTTAATAAAAAAATATTCTAGAATGCTTTCCATTTTTCGATTCTTTTTCCTGTAGACACGCCTTGACAGAAGAGTTATTAGCCATTTCTTGCGGCATCAAATTCAAAATTATTCCCCTTCATGTATTTCATATAATTTTTAACGTTTATTTCATTCAATGGATATCATATTTTAAGTTAACGTACAGTTCATTTCAGCGAGCCATGTAAATATCGGAGCAATTATTTTCAGTAATGTGTTTTGCATACATGTTTTCAATAAATAATGCATAGAGTTTTCATCCGGAGGAACTGAGTTAAATTTTCGCAGATTGTTTTAATCGAATGTTTTTGCAGGCGCACATTTTTGATGTCATATTCAGGACTTCATTTTACAATGACTTACTATAGAAATAGGACAATAATACAATTACCATAGTTCTCCTCAACGTTTTTAATTTCTAATCACTCAAAAATGTCTGTTCTAGCGTAGACTCAAGAAAACACTCGAAACTCTAATTACATCGAAGAAAAATGAGGTCTTAATCAAACAAACACACACTATCGAATGTACATAAGTCATAAGATTTTTACTCATAAATTTGTTTTTCGGAGGGCATCTCAGCGTTAGATTTAATCGTTTAAATAAATTATTCACCGTTAAACCACACGTAAAACGGTTCAAAATTTGTTTCGATGAAAAATTTTAAAAATATTTTCAATATATCAAAATTTGTTTATGATCTCTCGCACTTTGAACGTTTGGTGCAATTTGTGTTATCAAATGACCGTACAACAAAAATTTTATATGGCTCTAAAAATTAATTTTTCCCGCAAAGATATTGTTACCTGAACAGAATAAGGCATTGGGCTACTGAGAAGTGACAATCCAAACGATCTAGGATCAACTTTGTCACGATTTTGCTCTAAAATTTTCATTATCTTCGTATCGTCTTGTCTTAATCTTTCTTAATCATGCCCTTATCTTGATCTAATCAGACTTAATCTTGCCCCAACCAGACTTGAAAGACCCCATAACTCGTTAATAGTGATGGTACGCCACCATCACCATTACTGAGTGATGGTGGCAGACCCCACGGTGATGGTGGCGGACCTCCATCACTCGGTAATGGTGATGCAGTAAGACCACCATCACTCAGTTAGTGATGGTGGCGGAACGTTGGTGATCTACCGGGACGAGAAGGTGACCACCAGAGGCCGCGCCTCCCCCACGCGCTTGGGAAACAATTTAAACAATCTTTAAACAATTCATTTACCACAGGAGATACAGGGGTAGAATGTTTCTTAAGTCTAATACAATGATCAAATTTGAATATAGCTACCTGTGGGCCCGAACAAGTTCAGCGACTTCTAGGGCATCCTACAATTACATTATTCTGGGGCGTACAATAATGTTTAACCTAATTCACTTAGCCTAGTTTCGCATTAGACTGATCAACAGGATAATGAACTCGATATTGATGTTTAATTTTACAATATAGGTCATATGGACTATATTTAATAGTATATTCGATAACGATTTAGGAGCAGACTGAAAATCGGCGATATTACTCATGGGAAATTGCATTATTAGGACCAGACATGTAGGAGGCAGGATTTGACTTGATCTTACACGACTAGTATTCTGATAAGAAGTGAGACTCAAAATTTCTTTAAAATACCTTGTAAGAATTACTTTCACGATCTCCGCAGGTATTGAGTTCCAGGTTTTAGTTCCAACGAATAGTATACTATGTTGCGAGCGGGCCTTTGAATAATAAGGAAGCATGAATTTACTTCTATTTCGTGTTAAATGGTCGTGATGACCAGTTTGCGCAGTTAATAACTGTTGTAGGCTATTGTCGCCATCATTAGCTAATGTTTTGTTGATGAAATTGCAGATGGAGATTTTGTAGAGATCCGAGAGTTTAAGTATTTGTAAATTTTTGAATGAATCATTTGTGTGAGCATTATATTCTAGATTCTTTACCGCTCTGATTGCTCTTTTTTTGCTGAATAAAAATTGTATTGGTTTTATTTTTATCAGTTCCGTGTCATGCTTCTATTCCGTACTGCAAGTACGGCGAAATGAGCGTACGGTAGAGCATTCGTAAAGCTGTTTCAGGCAGGTAATATTTAACTTTATTCAGGAGTCCGATGGATTTCGATAATTTAGAACTAATTTGAGCGAAGTGCTCTTTAAAGGTCAGATGTTTATCTATTATGATGCCCAGAAACTTGCATGAGTTGGTTTCTTCGATTTCACCTTCGCCAATTTTTATGTGTGGGAGAGATATGCTTTTCATGTATTAGAATATAATATATTTTTTTCATCGATGTTGAGGCTTATTTTATTAGCATTAAGCCATAATGAAACCTTATGGAGTTCATTATTTATACTCTCCGCAATCATAGCGGGATTTTGGCTCTGAAGGACCGTAGAAAGCGTGCCGTCATCGGCAAGAAGTATGTATTTGAAAAATGATGTAGATTTGATAATATCATTTATAAATATCAGAAATAGGAGAGGCCCTAGGACAGACCCTTGTGGAACTCCATGGCTAACTGTCTGTGGGTCTGATTTTGCGTCGTCAATGACAACGTATTGCTTCCGATTTGTTAGGTATGATTTGAACCAATCTTGGGAAATTCCTCGAATGCCATAACAGTGTAGTTTCAAGAGTAATATCTTATGGTCCACACAATCTAATGCTTTTCGAAAGACAAGAAAAACGGAGAAAACAAGCTTTCCTTCATCTATATTAGAGTAAAGGAACTGTAAATGATTTAATACAGCTTGTGTCGTTGATTTCTTAGAACGAAACCCGTATTGTCTGTCGTAGAGAAAAGATTTTTGTTCAAAATACGAATACACTTTTTTATACGCAATTTTTTTCAAATATTTTGCTCATAATTGGTAAAACAGAGATAGATCTATAATTATTAACGCAGTTTTTATCACCATTTTTAAAAATAGGGGTGACTCTCGCAGTTTTGAGAGAGTTGGGGAAGATACCTTGAGAAAGTGAATGGTTGATAATATTAGATATGCACAGTGCTATTATATCAGCTATAGACTTAATAATTTTAGCTGAAAACGTATTTAATCAATTTGATTTATTTTTCATGTTGTTTATGCACGTAATTACATCGGAGGGATTAGTTGGCGTGAAAAAGAAAGAGTTGTGTTCACGGACATGGTACATGAATTGCAAGTGGTCTGTAGGTTCACTAACGGCACTATCGGCTATATTTTTCCCTATATTTATAAAAAAGTTGATAAACCCTGTTGCAATATCTTGTATATCATGATATTTTACATTTTCGTGAACGATGGACTCAATTGTTTTTTAGCGTTATTACTCGGTCTGTAGCATGAATTAAGCAGGCGCCAAGTTTTTGTAATATCAGTTTTGTATTCAGTAAATTTGCGCGTAAAGTAGTTTCGTTTCGATGTTCGTATTTGATTTGTCACATGATCCCTGAATCAGTTATACGTTACTCTAGATATTCGTCCTTCGTATAGTAAGGCTAAGTACGCTTGACGTTTCTTTATATTGAGCACGATATCTTCCCTAATCCAAGGCTTTTGTCTATTTTTCGTCGTAATTGTGCGGGTGATTATTGGACAACACTGTTTATATGCGGTCGTTATTGTTTCAGTTAGATTTAGTATCTCTTGGTCAATGTTAATCGCCTTGTTGTCTACTTCAGTGGTTCCCAAACTAGGGAACGCGCCCCCCTAGGGGGGCGCGAGGAGGAGACAAGGGGGGCGTGAAGTCATCTGCTCAAAATTATTTTATTAATTAGAATAATAAAATCATTCAATGAACAAATATCTGACATTACATACATGTAAAGTATAATTATATCAGTCACTCCAACCCGTTTTCTATTAGGCTAGTTCTTTTTACACGTTTAGGACAAGTCAATGAACCAACCACACTGACGCTACTGAGGGACTCGTCACAAACTCCCAATACTCCAGCCCGTCAATCTGAGCACACATTCCCCTTGTCCACGGTAGGGATTTATTTCACTCCTCAATTCTGGATCACATACGTGTATGAGTCACATTGTAATCTTGACGATTCGCAAGGGTAGAACGATGCAGAATGGAATGTTTTGTTGATTGTGTGAAATACACGTTGTGATCGAAAGTGTGAAATGTGAATAATACGCGGCGAGTTTTGTACGCTAGTTTGAATGTATAGTATGTGGTGAAGTGTGTGCGTTGATTCCAGTACAGGCGGCGATAAGTGTGTGTGACAAATTAAGTGTACTGTATATGTTGCTGGGTTGATGGTTCAATCGCCAAATCTATTCACTTAATAAAAAACGTTAACAAAAACCTCAGACAGCAGAAAGAAGCGAATCTATTATAAAAAAGTGGAAAGGGTAATGCAAAGCCAAAAAAACACGATAACAGACTAAACCACTGCTCGGTGGTGGAGTCGGTGTATGTACTGATGGTGCCCCCTCAATGATTGGATCTTGCTCTGGATTTGTGAAGCTGGTGAAAGAAAAATGTCCTGCTGTAACTGGGACTCACTGTGTTATCCACAGACAATCATTAGCAAGCAAAACTCTGCCTTGTAATCTACGCAGTTCACTGAATTTAGCAATAAAAGTGGTGAATTTTGAAAAGATTTGTTCTTTGAATTCTATGCTCATCGCACCTCTTTGCTCAGATTTGGGCACTAATTACAAGACTCTCCTGTTTTACACCGAAGTCCGCTGGCTTTCCAAAGGAAACATGCTGAGTCGTCTTTACGAGCTCAAAGATGAAGTGGAAATTTTCTTGCAGAAGCAGAAACAAGAAAAACTGTATGAAGCATTCAGAGAGGAAGACTTCCAGCTCTCACTAGCATACCATGTGGACTTTTTTGAGGTTATCAACAACCTCAATTTTAAGTTACAAGGAAGAAACACAAACATCATTGCACACTCTGATATGATCAGAGCTTATACCGAAAAAATTCATCTTTGGAAACGAAAAATACAAGTTGGGAACTTTTCATCGTTCTCACATCTGAATGAGCTCTTATCTGAGAAGAGAAACATTGAGCAGTATGACGTGACAAAAGAGATTTTATCACATCTCCTTTCCCTTGCTGAGGAATTTATGCACTATTTTCCGGATGTCTCAATGGAGAATTCTCTTTGGACATTGGTGCAGAATCCATTTAACGCTGATGTGGAGTTATTGCTGGAATCACTGCAAGAGGAAGCCGTCGATTTGAAATGTGACTCCGGCGCGAAAAGGGACTTTGAAACAATGAAGTTAGAAGAGTTTTGGGTGAAATATCGTCCCATGTACCCAAAAGTAGGTGAAGAAGCACTTCGTGTGATTCTTCCCTTTTCTTTTACTTATCTTTGTGAAGCAGGATTTTCAGCTCTTGTTGTTCTGAAAACAAAACAGCGCAACCGACTTGATGTTCAAAATGATTTGCGTTGTGCGCTGTCACCCTTCAATCCTAGGATTTCTGATCTTGTGAGGAAGAAGCAGCAGCAGCATCCATCTCACTAAATTAGTTCATAAATTTTGCCTTAGTCTCATGAGTCATTCCAAATATTATATGCCATGTTTTCATATTATTTTTTTTTAATTGCAATTCAATTTTGCCAACTTGCTAATGTTCAAACCTTTTTTTCGCTCACTTTGAACCAAATGTTTCATTTTTAGTTACTGGAATGTAGTGTTATTTGTTTGAGTGGCTTTCATTTTAAAATGTAATACAAAAAAAGGTGTTTTCCTGAACAATGCAAAGAAATAAACGTAAGAATCATTTCATTTGAAAAAAAGAGGCACTGGGGGCGTGCGGGTCTGCTGAAGCAAAAAGGGGGCGTCAGGTAAGATAGTTTGGGAACCACTGGTCTAGTTCATAGATGTCCAATGATGGCAATAATTCTTCTAGAACAGTTCGCATTGTTCCCAAGTTTTATTCGTTTATACAACGATATGAAAAGTCTCAGCATGTGGGCTGTTACAGGGACTATAGACATTTTTCTTGATGAGAATCACCGGGAAATGGTCAGATAAGTCAGAAATTATTATTCCTGTAAGAAAATCAGTCGGATCTAACATAAAAATATTATCGAGCAGCGTGGCAGATTCAGATGTAATACGCGTAGGTTTCGTGATGATTGGAAAGAAGGAGTTAGACTGAAAATATACGGGCAGAGGTTAGAGATAACGCTGGTTACGTGCGACGTTTACTGGTAGTGATGTTGTTCAGGATGGGGTGCGGACCAAATGCGCGGGCCCTAATGAGCTCACCGCTTATATGACCTCTGAGATGAACGGGGGAAGAGGGGCATGGCGCATGGCGCACATACCTCCCCCCTTACCCAATTTAGGTACTTAGCTATAAACAATATTCGGGCAATAAACAATATATCCAAAAACAATATTCGAGCGGAAAAAACACAAACTCTAAATTTAAAAACCAAATCGCCTCATATGCGTGTAATACTCAAAGATAATTTTATTAACTCGGAAATACACTGGTACATAATTGAATCGTTTCTCTTCACTCTTAAAAGATCAATACGAATAAATTTGGTCAGATTTAGTAACAGTACTTAGCTCAATAATACTTGGCAAAACAAGCTGGGAGTATAAAGGCGGCGGAAGCAACAACAAATTCCTTTATCCTCAACATTGAGAAGAAATAAAAACTAGCCGCAACAATAAACAAGAGCACAACTAATTAACTTACAATAACGTCAACAAGGCATGGCAAAGGAAAGAAAAAGAAACGCCAGATAATCTTATTAAAAAAACCAGTGGCCAAAAAGAATAATTTCGACAAATAATTTCGCTTCTTTCACAATTAAAAGTGTAATGTCGCAACAATTTTTCAATGTCGCAAAAATTTATCGATGTAGCAACAATTTTGTAAACGACAAACAATTTCGACATCAGGTAATCACATGGATAATTGCATAACCGTGACCACAAAAAAATTCCTCCACTGAAATCATCACCAAATTACTTGAACACCGTTACTTGACGTTAGTAAAGTCGCTCATACACACAACTATTACTACTAAAAACAAAATAAATCTAGTGATTACAGGGATTATATAAGGATTATAGATAAACTCCGAGTAAAACACGAGTTCTTCGGCAAAGCAATTTCGGAAAATTTTATAATGAACAACTCTATTACCTCATAGAAAATAAAAATATTGACGTTATATTTTCCAAAAAGAAAATATTGACGTTAGATAATGATTACAAACCATCGTACGCGTTTCCGTAGACTTCAGAATAGACGTTAATTAAAGTTATTGTTATCACACGCGTATGTTATTGTTATTGATTGTTGTAATGTTAAAGCCAAACATCGCTCCAATTAGAACAGAAATTTTCCACTATTAGTTAAAACAATAATCGGAATTAACAGAGTGCCGTAGGCTCGTAAGACTTAACTCTATCGGTAACACAATGATCTAGAACGTGGAGTAAGATATAAGATAACATGTAGTAAAATCAAACACACGCTAGTTTAGAACATCAAGTATGAATATGGAAATTTTCAACACTACGAAGACGGTAAAGTAACATCGTAGAAACTGAACACTCTTTTTCAAGTTGAGTTATTTTTGTATGTTAAGTCAATGGTTCACCTTATCAATGGTTCACCGTTTAAAGTCCATGGTTCACCGTATCAATGGTTCACCGTTGTTCTCCTTCCCTTTCACGAAGGTGAATTATCCCTAGTTAATATGGGTAAACTGCGCGCGGAGTTTAAGTTGTTGACTGCGCGCGGAACTTAAGTTGTCGTCAAGGCTGCCTTAGTTGTTGACAGGTGCTCTGCCGCCAGGCCTTGCACACCTATCGTACATTGCGTGAACCCACGCAATGCTCGTGCACCCTCGCGAATTTGAAATTGAAACGAAAGCAAGAAGATTAGCATGCCCAATTAAAAATAAAAATAAACACAATTTTAACAAACCTAAAAGATATACTAAATTAAAACACAAGCATAAAAGCTTGAGCAAAGTGAACTGCAGCTTAATAATGAACCGTAAAAAAAATTCTTTTCAAGTCAATCTTATAAAATATAAACAAATGTTGCTCGTCTACTAGACTAGCTTCTAAGTAAGAACTGTATTTAGATTTCTGATTCGGAAATTTCCATTCACTGTAAAAATATAATTAATTCGTGCTGACGATAAAACATTCCAACCAATAATAAAAAATAATATTTTAATTTCGCTGTAGCGTCAAGATCGACTGACTCGTGACATGAGCTGCAATTTCAGCGATTACATTTAACAATCGGGGAATTCGCTCACCATTTAATTTGCCAATTCAGCAACAACGTCCAAGCGAATGCACGTCTAGATTTGCATGTGCAGCACAACACAAATCAAAAACAACGAATTGCAACACTTCATATTAATTCTCCCATTAATTCTCATCGAGACATGAGAGTTCGCACTTGTAACGTTCCCAGACAATGCACGGCAAAAAAGATTTAAATATGTGCGAAGTCGTCAATTCTTGCATCTCATGCCAACAATCACGTGCTGCTTTTACACAAGAACATAAGAAAATTGTTATTCTGTGATTGTTAAACTTTCATACTGTAAAAGGTTACTTTAAATTTCACATATCGCGTTACGTTACTGCCTTAATCAAAAAGGTTAAATACTAAAGCATATACGAGGTTAACATGAAGCATACGCAAATACAACAAAAAGACACGATTGAATACATACTTTTTACGGTACGTATACGAAAAGTTGTCAATGTAAAAATCGATATTGACGTTAAACACTCTAAATTTTAATCGTTTAATCAGTTGTAAATTATCCATAGAAACTTTGGAAGACTTGAAGATGCATTTTGCATTCTTTTACGTCTGATAAAATTCAAATTACATAGCATAAAGCTTTACTGATAAGGAAATTCGAGTAGGCTTGCAAAATGACTGTATGACGCACTAGATCGTAAACGTGCTCAGAAAACATTAAAAACAGCCACTCACGTTTAACAAATAACTAAGAAATTAATTAAATTTTGCTCTTACTTTTAATTAGTTTGCACTAGTCAATTATTCGTCAATTATCCAAAACACATCTTATTCATGACTATTCACCAGTCATACTCATGAATATTCACCTAGTCATATTCATATTCATATTCATGATCACGCTGTCGTCTATCAGCTGTCTGGGCACTATTGTCAGCCAGACCCGCCACCGGAAATACGGCGCTCACGGCCTTGCTAGAGTTCAATGCCTGCATGGTACAGCCTGAGATACTTGCGGCCTTGAGCCTATGCAAAAAATAAGCTGCAACACCTACTCACTCGTACTGCAAGCGCTGCAACGCCACAGCACAATAAATTATGCGTGCTGCTCTGCACACTCTTCCTTTCTGTTACTCGTTACTCTTAAATTATTACCAGACCACCACGTGTGGTTAATTTATGGGCGTCTATCGCCTCTCATTATTACTCTCGTATGGTACTTCTGTTCGCCAGCACAATGACAACCGCAATCTACAATGCTAAACTCTGACCGTCATGGTGTCAATGGTATTATTGCCACCACATGAAATTATGAACTAAAATCAGAGTCCCATCGAAAATCAACGGTAACAGCTTCTCCTAAAGCTTATTCACTTGTCTGCGCGCATTACTTTAATACTATTCCTCAACAGTATTACTCGACCTCGCTGGTAAATTTACCTGGTAACTTTCGACCATTTTACCAGATAGATCCACAGCCTTGTCGGTATCTTTGACCAGGTTAGGTTAACATCGGCATCTTTGGGATGCTTTATTTCCAATCAAGCCTGAAACATATGATCTTAGCATTGGTTTTTCAAATGTCTTACAACTAACCCTATATATAGGACACCATGATGGTTCCTCCGTAAAGCCGGTACCCATTTCCGACACCTGGGTTGAGTGGGGTATTGTGCTTGAGCTTTCCCTTATACCCAACGGGGAAAATCTCCGCGCCAGCGCCGGGATACGAACCTGCGACTCCAACATACGAGCCCGATCCCTTAACCACTGTACCACGGAGAGCACCAAGCGCTGCAACGCTCTCTGGGTTTACCTCTCTGGGTTTACCTCTTACGTACACTAGAAGAGTCTTTCTCTTCTTTATTTTTATTCTCTCACGGACATTCACTCTGCCGCGGTCTCTGCTCTCTCGTACTGCAATTTAGCGCTACAACGCCACAAAATATTTACTCGTTATTTCATCATTTCACTACATTGTACTACTTGTACATCATCTTTCAATCAATTTCTGTAAGCGCTACAACACCACAGCATATATCATCATTATTTCATCATTTCCTGTCCTCTTAATACAGCGAATTGTTCTTTCAATAATTGATCCTATGATCAGTAGTACTTCCTCGAAATCATAATGCAATGATTCTCTTGCAAACAATTATTTCCTTATTCGCTACTGCTTGAACGTTGAGTTTTACAAAGGTCTTCAGCATTACCTTTGGGCAAATTGGAACGCACTTCCCCCCTGCAACATCCTAACAGACGCACCCAGCAGAAAAACTCAAATTTGATTTTTAAAAATGACACAATAAATGTCCAAATATAGTCACCCCAAAAATGTCCTTCCTGCCCGCAAACAAGCAGGGATTACTCGTAAAGAGCATGGTTTGCAACTGACCGCCTAGCTCAAATTACAGGTAGCATTACATGACCTACATGTTGCACAGGCTACAAAAGGCATTTAAGGGTACTTATGTCACTTTCGCCAATATTTCATCGCTAGAAAAATATTCGTGGTAGTCATTGTACTCGCTACAGGCGCGCTGGTTGCTGAAATTTCAGGCATGGTTACGTTACTAGTTTGGTGTCTAGGTATTACACAAATAACATCACTGCTCAACTGATTTTAACGGTTGCTCAAGCGTAAATTTACACAACTAAAACAATACAAAATTACTTGAAACACTTAGAGCAACACTTCGAGAAAATAGCGCCACTCACTTTAAAAAAACTCTCTTAAACTCTTTAAAAAAAACTCATGTCTAGGGTTTACTGAACACATTGCTTGCTCTCTGCAAGTACAGCCTATGTTTGACCTTGACGCCTGCGCGAACTGGCTAATGCAAAAAATAACTGACTGGAGAGAAAAAACACTACCACTGCTTCTGCACGCTGTCTGCCTCACGCGAAATGAATTTCTAGGCTGCAACGGAACTGTAACAATTATAACAATTAATAGTTGCTGCTTTACTTATCTTAAATTGTAGTTTTAGTTGTCGCACGATGGCGCGATCTCTGCAGTCGTTGTAGGCGATGCACCGTTACTTCTTCGTCCGCAGCACGAAGATAACGGAGCTGTAGTCGGCTGAACCACCTCGTAGATGTAGTTTAGGTCTGTAGCCGCCCATTTTGTAGGTCTCTGAAGATCTGTGTATACGCTGTCCTTATTCTCGGTTTCTTGTTGCTCTGACTGTCTTTGCAGATCCTCTTCTTAGACGTTACAATTATTCTCGTCACCAGACGATCTTCACGGTAGTTCTCTTGATTTCTCTGTAGTTATCAGTTATCTTCTCCGCCGTGTTGATTTGCTGAAGTCACTGGATCTTCTTCTCAAACTTCTGTAGGTTTCTCGTCGAATACTATATCTTCTTGACTTCTCAATTATATCTTCTTGACTTCTAAATTATATCTTCTTAACTTCGTGGGTCCGTCAACTCTCTGGCCACCAAATATACGGGCAGAGGTTAGACATAACGCTGGTTACGTGCGACGTTTACTGGTAGTGATGTTGTTCAGGATGGGATGCGGACCAAATGCGCGGGCCCTAATGAGCTCACCGCTTATATGACCTGAGGTGAACGGGGGAAGAGGGGCATGGCGCATGGCACACAAAAACATTTATGAAGCTTGAGATTTGCTCACAGCTTTCATATTGTAGAAGATCGTAGTTGAAATCCCCGCAAATTATTATGTCATTGTATAGAGATTTGTTAAACTGAAATATTTTGCTTTGAAGCTCGTTCAGGAAAGAAACGTTGCAAGTTGTTGGGGGCCTATATACAGTCCCAAGTATAATCCGTTTACCATTTTTCGTTAGTTCTATAAATAGAGTCTCAATATGTTCATGATTCATAGTTGCACTTATAACGATTTTCGAAGATATATGTTTAGATATGTACGTACTGATGCCAGCACCACGTTTGTTGCTACGGAGTGAATGATGGCTATTATAGTTCTGAATTTGAATTAAGTCTTTAGTTGAGTCATCTAGCCAACTTTCGGTGAAACTGAGAACATCAAAATTGCTGTTTAGCTCAGTGATAGTACAAGATATTTCATCTATTTTCGGATAAATGGACCTACAGTTCCAACATAATACTAAGAGATCGTTACAGGTTTTTCTCATCGATTCATTGAATTCTTTAATATTTAGGTATTTACAATTCCCAGTTTCATTTAGGTTTGAATGCAGTCGATTCAGATGATTGAGATCTGGATCAATATTATCGAATATATCAACATGGTCAGTCATAAAGATTAAGAAACGGTAAGTAAAATGTGACGTAAGAAATAAAGAAGATGATACAGACTACAGGGTCAAGTTAAAAGTAAAGACATTCCTACTTAAAATAAAGTTTAAGACATGGAGAGAAACTAAAACACACAGAGGTTATTAGTCTAAATTGTCTAAAATCTAGTATGATTTCATAAGGAGAGCGCTAACTCAGTCCATGAGTGGGAGCATTAGGGATAATAAATTGCGAATATTGTAGTTACAAGGCTGTCATAAGAGTGGTATCTGCATATAATACATACGATGTAGCAAAGGACGAAGTGGATTAGAATCGAAGTGAAGCGATGTTATTTAATTAATGTAAAGATATTGAGTATATAGATTTTTTTCATATTTAGAGACATGAGGTAACATATAATCTAAGTCAGAGTAAAAAATTCGGTATTAGCCCTCTATAAAAATGAGAAAAATAAGTAGTTAAAAAAGAAAAACAATTTAGTGAGCAATAAAACAAAGTTGCAAGTTTAGCGTAGATGCCTTGAAGAGGCAAAGGCGATTCTATCAGAAAACAAAAAAAAATCATGTGGACAGAGATCAAAATGCTATTAAATTCATTACGTACACTGAGAAAAAATATAGGGTCATTTTGACGCACTTAAGTGTGTCATACGTTTGTCGCAAAACCGGCACACAATTGTGTGTCATGGAGGCGCCATGACACACTTTAGTGTGTTACATGGCACACTTAGGGCCGTCATGACACAGTTAGGGGAAATCTACGGAACCTAAAACATAGATTTAACTTACTCCTCCCATACCCCTCTGTCTTGCCTGTGGATCAAGAAAAATGAGTGAATGCAGAATTGATGAATCATTCGAGGCTTATGTTGTACCACACATTGACCATTAAATTTTAAATTATCACAATATTTCCACAGGAAAAATGCACTACTTAAAAAATCGGCGTATTCTGTAATTGTACAGAGAACATACAAAATATTTCATACGGTGTTGTAGAGAAACTTAACGAATTTATGCATAGTTAACAGATTAATTGAAATCTGTAAATAAATTGAGAGCGTCAACAAGATTTTCCTTACAACAGTGTTAAATTTATTTTAACATGATATATGAATTCGAATAATTGTGTCGGTTTCAACGCCTAACGCTCATCAAATGAAGAAAGCCCTGATATCAAGCTAAATTGCATTTTAGATAACTAAATTTTTTTTCACACATTACACATAGGCTTCATAACCACATCTTACAGTCATCCGTTCAAATAAAAACAGCATCAGTTCAGTTCGCTCTCTTTGTTCAACACTGAAATGACACAAAGCAATAAAAAAGGGGACATAAACTCAGCACTGAATGTTTATCTACTTAGTCCTGGAAGTGATCAAAATTATTCTACGTTTGTGAACACTTTTCGTATAATCGAGAAATATTCTAACAATCAGAATCAATCTTATTTTCCCCTTTCAGTTCCATTTAACTTGGAAAGTAAAGGTCTCACGCTTCAGCACAAGAATTCTCAATTTTGAAACGACAAATTCCAACGCCTGTTATCAAGCACAAATGAAATTCTAGTTTATCATAATACCTTGGAAATTTTAAATCTCATTTTACACACGAATAAAATAAAAAATTTATTTATAATAAAAAAAAATATTTGCACCTGTATGCTTATTTCCATGTAAGTCTAGAAATACTCAAACGGACGAAAATAATCAAGCTCTGTGTTAAGTTTCATAATCAAGTTTTCGTAAAATTTAGCGTGTCTTTCACTGTGATGAAAATAATTTAATTTGGAAAAAGAAAATAAATTTTCAAACACTTATCTCGCACAAATGAAATCCCGATTTATCTGTATACAGGAAGGTTTCATTTCAATTCAAGAAAGAATCTAAAAATGCTTATTTATTTCTTCACTTTAACACAACTAACAAAATGAAGGTGAAGAATAAAATATTTCGAGGATTGTTTGAACGTTCACAAATAAATCCAAGAACTTTCGAACAAATGGAAATATTTTATTCATCATTTTTGAGGTACATAAAGATTGTATGGATTATAGGTTAGTTTAAGCCTCCCTAACCGCTGCAAAAAAAGAGAGAGCGTATCGAAGGGAGAAAGAAGGAAGGCATCATTTAGTATGGATATTAGGGAACGCGGAATCTATGCAGAAAGGGCATAGAAACAGTAAGATGAGAAAGAAGTTCATGAAACAAGATCAAAGTTGAAGAAGAAAGTAGTAGGTGTTGAAAAAACAGGACAGCAGTGAACCGGAAAAAGATGGTCCGTAACAAAACAAAAACCTATTCTATTTTAAAAAAAAGGAAGCCTACCAAACCTTCAGCTCGGGCCCTCACATAGTCCACTGGGAGCGCTAATTCCCACAGATACTATAGTTGTATCCCCTTTGAGGTCCATAAATAACGAGTTTTCACAGTTAGAGAAAGTCTTACGTTAGAATAAAGAAAATATTGTCTGGAGTTGTATCAGCCAAAAGAATTCTACCATAATTATCGCACACAAGAATTCTCATTAAATTACTATGGCAATACAGCTCAATAACACTATTTTGTTATACGACAAAATAGAACATTACATATTACTAATCGCAGTTCAAGGCAATGGACGCTATAAAATCAGATAATTCTAGTGACTTGAATTTTATGAACATTTGTACGCAGTTTTCTACAAAAATCAAAGAATATTAGAGCAGACGAAATAGTATCTTATTTACTTCTATTTTACGAAAAGTGAAGGTCTCATACAACGCTAGGAAACTTTCTCTCTATTCTGAAACTGGAGAATAATTTTTTAACACTTGTCATCTGAAAAATGAAATTTTCATTTACCTTCTACTACGCCAATACAACGTGAGAGTTTCATTTTCACTCGAGGAAATTTTCAGCCATATGTATTTTAAAGTGTACTGAAGGTTTGCACATTTGTGACTCAGATCACAGCTCAAACAGGTCAAGTTATTACTAACATGTGTTTAAAAATTAAATGGAAAATAAATTGAACATTCGCATATTTCTGTGCACATTTCTTTATGAAGTCAGAGCTGTTTAAACAAACAAAAATAATTTTATTAATCACTTTTAGTTTCAGATTGAGCTCAAATTCTTGCTAAGTTACCGATATCTCAAGTAAGAATTTACGTTTCGATACAGTGAAAACATTGGAGCTCGTATTAGAACTTGGAATCTCAAATTTCATGTGAATATAAAATGAAAGTAATCGTGTTCCTTTTGAACTATATAAAATATAGAAATTCAACGCAAAACTGGAATTCCATAGCGTTGCATCAAACGATGTTCATTGGTTTCATTGAGTCACAAGGCCGTCACTCGTCATGTGTTGACCGACATTGGTAACGATACCGAGGTCGTTCGGTGAAGATCCACTGACTTGCATGAAAACTTGTTACAATAATTAATTTACGAGGATCTGATGAATAAGTTTAAGTCTCCTTAGAAAGTTTTGCTATGTTAATAAATTGATTGTGTAATTAACAAAACAAAATTCAGTAAAAACAAAATTCATTAAGTACAGAACTCAGCACTAAAAAAGTTCATGTTATTAACACCTCTATCTTAATGGTTTTAAAACATCTGGTATTCCTGGAAAGAGACCAATCAAAATTTTATTCTCAACTCAATCGACGGCATTTAAATTAATCAAACATCAAATGGTTCATAGTATTTAATTAGTAAATCCAAATTCAATAATTGTAAAAATTAGTATCCCCATTCACTTATCAAACTAAAAAAGTTTTGTTCCAGTTTATGGACAAAATTGTGAACTTATCAAAAACATGCTCATGCACGACCACTTCCATCAAGGTCTGAAATAATTACATTAGCTGTAAAAGTATCACATACATTCCGCATAGAAATTGTGGAGAATCCAAACAAATAGGTTCAATGGTAAACTGGAAACGACAGCAAAAAAGTTTATTCAAAGCTGCAAGTAGCAGTAAATTCAGATGAAACGAACCATTCAAAAAAGGCCGAACATCAGGATCGTAGATTCACGAGCCAGGAACAAGAATTGATCTACTAGGACACATCTTAAGACAAATGCCGTTTAGCGCATAAGATTACAAACTACATTAATTCTAATACACAACAACAATGTTCAGGAACGAAGGATCTAGGGTTAACCTAGATAAATGAAAGAAAGGCGATCCCTATAAATTAACAAAAATGGCGACTCCTCGCATGGTGGCTTAAAACGCAGCAGCACTGTTTCCACTACGAAGGCGCGAAACCATGCATTCTTCAGCGGCGATCCTAATCAGCTTGCGGCGTGGCCCTCCGGAGGACTGGCCGTTCGCCCAGCAGGCAAAATTCAAGCCGCACGGCCCCGAGAATTCCCTGTAGTTTAACGCAGCTCAGTAGCCCGATCAACAGCCAGGGTAGCCAGCACCGCACAACCGAAATGACAGCCTCCTCTGAGATCGCAGCGCAGAATTAAAACCAGCTGCCCCGCATCGCTCCCGGTGGAGCAGCCTCAAGCTGGGCTTTTGGAGCCCGAAGATGCCGATACTAGAAAAATGAAACAAATGAATTAATGCAATGAAGAAATCAATGGAGTAAGAAGTTATTCATAATGATTTTTCAGCAAACAGGAACATTATAGCAGGACTATTTCATAGGCTAACCTGAGTTTAATTATGCCTCAGTGTGGAAGCCACTCGTAGAGTAGGAAAGATGGTAAACGTGAAGAAAAAGGCTCAAGCAAAGAGCAAGTTTAGGAAATGGAATTAGGTTTAAGAGTCAATAGTAATACCCGGAGAGTTAGACAGCTGGTAAGCCGTCTTTCAGTTAGGCTCCAGGTAGGATAATCAAGTTAAGGAAAAAGGTTAAGGTCCCATTCCAAGCAAGCTCGAAATAGATTCAGGTTAGGAGAATTTAAGATAGCATAGTATTAAGCTGTCGAAGATATTAAGGTTTAAGGATTTAATAATTCAAGAAATTTGAAGTAGCTTAACAAGCTCACGCACACTCACAGTCATACATTGAACAATGGCAAGGTTATCTATCAGAGCAATAGGACAAAGGTGATTAATTCATAAGAAATAGAAGCAAAGATGGCTTTAGGAAATAGAGAGAATAGGTGAGGAAGCGATCCACCGGGACACGCTCTTGATTACGTGCCACGGCTGAACACCGAGCGTCGGCACCCACTACTGCGGGACGCCTTTACTCTCGGGATTAATAGCCGCTGAGATCGCCAATAGAGGTCACCACCATAGCTAGGAAGCCGCAACTTAACTAAAGGAACGAAAAAGCAAGAGATACCAAACGGGTATCACTACAACTAAGGGATCAACCCAAATTATCGATAGGAATGAAATGAAGCTTGTTGAATCGCCGTAAAGCAGCTCCCACCTCACCTGCCCCGAGCCAAGCTGCAAAGGAACTAAAGTTTTAACTGCAAAGTATCTCTCAGGGCAATGGGGAATGTCAGAATTCTCCATAAAATAACACGGTAGTTATTATTTCTTCTTTAAAAAACCATCAATTTCATTTCGAAAACGCAAAAAAATACGACTTTATCCTTCATGTTCTGATTTTATATTCGGTAGCAGCACACAAATAAAATTTGTTTTATGCATAAAAATATAACACATATTTTCGTTTTTAGAACTCATATGCTTAGCAGATTAGATTATTCGTTAGTTTTAGCCTCCCTACCCGCAGCAACAAATGCGATCCTAAGAGAGGAAGGAAGAAGGCACCATGTAGTATGGAGTAAAGGGAACGCGGAATCTATGCAGAAAGGGCATAGAAACAGTAAGATGAGAAAGAAGTTCAAGAAACAAGATCAAAGTTGAAGAAGAAAGTAGTAGGGGCTGAAAAAAAGAGGACAACAGTGAACCGAGAAAAACGGTCCGTAACAAAACTAAAACATATTCTATTTCAACAAAAAGAAAGCCTACCTAACCTTTAGCTCAGGCCCTCACATTGTCCCCCTGTTAGCGCTAATTCCCATAGATACAATAGCTGCATCCCCCTGAGGGGACTCATATTATTAGCAGGTAGCATGGGAACGACTAGAAGTAAAAACTAAAGCTATTCAGCACCAGTTTGGACGTCTCTATGTAAACCCAGAAACTTGCAAACAAGTGCAATGAATTTTGTTTCACACATTTGAGCAAAAAAAAAGGAAACCGGAACTTTGCAAAGTTTAGCAAGTCTACCACAATAGTAAAAATATTCATTCAATTTGATACTGAAAAAAGTTTCCATACCTATTCATACATACGCATTAATTCTCATCAAATCATCAAATTCTCGTTAAATAACTCACTCATTTAAAGGAATAATTCCATTTTCATTTACATGAATACAATAATCGCTACAGGCAATCACACTTAAAGTTCTTGGCTACTATTAGAAAATTTTTAAATTCGTTCAACACGTTTTCTGCTCTGAGTTAAACTGCAGTTCACTATTTAATGCAAATTTAAAGTCAATTGCAGTAACAAAGATTGAAAATAGCAATCATTAACGTGTTATTACTTGTTTTTAGCTGTTATTAACTATTTATAAAAATTGAGTCAGTGACCGGAGGTAGGTCTGCAGCATTATGAAAATCCCTTGAGTGACCAACGGTGGGTTCTTCGCAGGAAACGCGTTAAGCGAGAACGCGGTTCAATGCGCTATAAAGATGTGTCGTCACCATAGATCCTCTAAGTATAGAGACAGTACATTGGATTACTTGGCTGTAACTTGCCAAGTCGAACGCACTGTTGGGGCGTGTCTCCAAAACAGATTGAGACGAGGTAGGATGAGGACGACAACTGCCGAGGTTGTCGGAACTACAGGTTGAGACCATTGAGCGCCCTGTCGCGCGTGCTGTGCTGAAATAAATGAGATAAGGTTTTCATTCTGAAATTCAATGCGCTCACACCTAGGCAAGTTTTATTGGGCAGTGGTATTGTGAAGAGTCTATTCATTAAAGGTGCCCACTCAACAGCGTAGCAATGTAACCAGGGTTGAGTTTAAAAATATTCTTAAACGCCTTTAAAAAACTGCATAGATTTACTAATTATTTTACTCAAACTTGAATCCACAATGTGCAAACTAAAACAACCATCAAGTACCAAATATTGCTAATTTACTCGGTCATGTGTGATAAGGCTACAAATAATTTGTTGACCTCAAGTGGAGATGAATTTTCAAAAATTATCGAGCTTCATCAGTTCACTGTATATTTTATACTCTGCTCTGTACATAACAAAATATTATATGAATTTGGATGCAAGTTGATCTGAACCTCTCAAACTAAAACAAGGTTTCAACAATTATGAAAGAAGGTGCTGTTCAAAATGAAATGAAGGGAACGGGAAATCTGTGCACATAGAGTGTCCCAACAACTTGTGCATGAAAACCATACAATTGAAAAGGGCTTCATGATAACAAGATATTAATTTCATTAAAACCACTAATATTGAAAGAAGCTTTAGAAACCCAGTAAGAGTGGAAGAAAATAGCAATGAGTAACAATTAAAAAACATCAACAGTATAACGAGAAACGATGTTCCTCAACCATACAAAAGTCCTAATTCATTTGTACGAAGACTTCCTAAGCTTTAGTTGGCGACCTCACCAATTGTGAAACGTCTGTTCAATTGAGGCAAAACAGGATGAACTCACATTTAACTGCAGAATGAACGTGGAGAAACTTCCTAGCTGCCCTTTCATAAGCGGCTTCTTTCTTGTTTGCTGAATTCTACTATTTTACAACAATTCTACCATTTTTGTGCTATAAAGGATAAAAAAGAATCAATCAGCACCAGTAAGATGTCCGCATATTCAAACAACATTTGTGACGCATTTCACTGAATAAAAACTGTGAGAAATGACGAGCTTCAGCCCTTCTTCTTTCTTGCAACTATGAAAATGGAATATTTATGGTTCCTTTCCAAGTACATATATAACAAGTCATTTGTCTCATTGCTCTAGCATTCTAAAACTTTAACTAAATAACTGAATTCGTGGAATGAAAAGACAGAGATACCTGTCAGCATAAATTCTTAAAATACTTCTTGAATGAAATGTATTTTATGTAGGAATTAAAATTCTATTAAAAATAGTATGGGTGGATCAAAGTATAAAAAATCAGAAACTATTCATGAAATAAAATAAACTTACCTTTGAAACCCTCACTGAGCGTCTTTTGAAGCATGTTTGTGCAATTAATGAATATAACTAACCTGATCGGGATCACTCGAACTTTCCGAAATATGTGATGAAGTCTGATTCGTCATGAAATGAAATTATTCATGTTGAAAAGCAAAAAAATGTAATGACTGAGTGGAAAGTATAAATGATGCTCATCTAGCTAGATGTACGGAGCCAGTCAGACTGTACTACAAAATAATTAAAACTATGAGACTTATACTTCCTTCTTTGAAAACTTCATGCTTTGTCCACGTATGTTTTTTTTGCTTTGAAATGAATTATTTTGTGCATAAAAAACCACCAGAGGTTCCTTACCTTCTGAAAAGAATTCCTTGAAATATTTCAAACCAAGCGTTGCTCCTCGCAGAAAAGGTTGACTAGATTTTGAAGAAACGTTTTGACAAGCAGCAGAAGCAAGTTACCCAGACAATCATGACTTCTAGAGATCCCTCAATGATGCAGAACTCTTTGCAATATGCCAGTGACGCAGAAGTAGGAGGCAGTAAATAGAGCTGTCATAGATGACCACTGGTCACGGTACCTGAACAAAAAAAAAAGTAAGAATGTGGATAACATATTAAAAACACTAATAATTCTGCTTGTTTGCCCTTTTGTTTAGTTAGCAATGTGCTAAGTAGCTTGCTTATCACCATCCACCCTTTTTGTTTTCAGTAATAATGAAAGAATGAGTCTAGGCTGTCAGCCTGATTTTCCAAAACTTCTACAATGTGGGGGAGAATGAGAGTATATGGAAAGGAATGAATCCCAATTTGTTATTAATTTTCAATTGTTAATGTTCTTGATTAGGAAAGCATTAAAAATGAAGGCTTCACAAAATATCCATGAGTGTGCTGGGAAAGAAAAGATAGTGATAAAAAAACTTTGGCTTGTTATTGGAAAAATGGAAAAAATTAATTCATCTCTATGAAGTTAATGCAAAATTCGCATTTGTTTTTAATATGTGTTAACATAAAGATACTCGTTTGAAAAACACATTGTGTCATAATAATCCATGGCAATTTTTTCGCAATTGATTGAAAAAAAACACAAATACATCGAAATTATTTCCGGCTAAAATGAATATTAATACTGGTCATTATGAAAAACATCAAAGAAACACTCAAATTGCAAGGTAATTAGATAAGAGACATATTATATAATATTTAATTCATTAAGTGCTTTAACTTTTTTCAGAACCGCCTTTGATTGTGATATAATCATTTCAACATGCGTACAAAACAGGTAAGAGACATACCTTGTACTGAAGGGGGTTTCGTGGGACAAAAAATGCAGACCACTTCTTTCTGACTTGAATCTCAAGCAGATTTCTGCACATCTCATTAAAAGCATAGTCACTTTGTGCAACACACAAAAATTTCCAGAACATAATGATACTAACAAAATAGTTTTATAGCAACCCTGCAGAAAATCAGATCATATTTGGTATGCAAGTATACCAAGGCTTCAACAATTCTGAAAGTCAAAAATAAAATAATTACCAACATTGTAACATTAAAACATTAGACCTCATCAGTAATTGAAGTATTGTAGTCATATTAATTAATCTAGTAAAAAGGTTTGAAATAAGTCTTTTGAATAACCCTACCGATTAAATCAACAACAGCTTGAAAGATATTATAGGTAATCTATGATGGATTACATGACACCAGATGAAATGGAAGTGAAAAATAGTAATATTAAACACAAATCAAATTTTTGATACATTACGTTGGTTATTAAGAAAGTATTTATTCTTTCCACCAATAAAAGTTTAAAAAACATCAGATTCAAGCTATCACTTTGACAAAGTCAAATTAGAGGATGATAAAGTTTATGTGTAATAGAAGGTCAGTGGTAGAATATGAGAAAATTTAAAATAGTGCCAGAAGGATATTTTCCATTGACTTATGGTACAAAAATATTTCCACAGTTTCATTTAGCCTTGTGTGTTCGGCAAAATCCCATAATGCTAAAGGTTTTCATTTGTATGTACTACACATTGCCATTGTTGATCATATTATCAGAAGCATATCCTTGTATTCTTACTAAGTTGAGTATGGAACCTTGCTTTTAAACCAGTTATTCTTTTTTCTTTAAGTATCAGTGGAAATTACATATAAATTATGCTGAAACCTACATGCAGCAATTATGAAATGCTGAGATTACGTTGTGAACAGCTATAGTTCACAATATTTAGCTTCATCCTTAATGTTTCAAATAATACATTTAGCTATCAAAATTACCCTCTTTCAATCCTGCCAGAATAATGTTAACTATTGTGCACTCAAAAGGAAAAAATGTTTGATAAAATATCATGATTAAAATTTGAAATTAAAACTATCCCATTTGTCACTAACAAACAGCCTTATAACAGTTGAAAAATATCCAAGAACAATATTCCAGCGCAAAAAGTAACACAACTTCCTTAGTAGATGTCATCAAAGAATTTTTAGACAGAACATTGTTCATCACTTCCAAATCTCATGTTAGCTTCAGTCACGGTTTTGTGCTTTATTTGAAATTCTATTCTCAGCCTTTAGCTAACAGTTTTCCTTTCTACACACAAACTGGCTCTAGCCATATTTAAGGGCACCATCCGGATTTTTGAACTTTTTTCGTCCGATTCGTTTGGAAATTAAACAGTATATGTATTTTTTGCAAGTGAACATTTTTTAATCAAGTCAATTTTTCGATTTAGGCCTTATTTTTTACGAAAAATTAGTTGTTTGGTACATTTTTCTGTATATTTCAAGACGTATCAACTCATTGAGGTTTGATGCTATAACATAACCAAATACAGTTTTAGAATCCTTGAAGCAATTCTAACAAAATTTTGTTGTGAAATTATCCATTTCCCGTTTGTTTTTCTTTTTATATGGGGTCGAAAATTAAAGATTTTTGCCCCCTTACCCCCCCCCCCGGGGGGGGGGGATCTAGTGTCCGCAGCGCCATAAAATTTAAGGAACGAATAGTCCACCACCTAAGGGTCCCTTTCAAACAAAAACAAAAACATAGAAAATGCTCATCGGAGCGACACAGGCATCGGATGTTGGCCTTACACCAGAAAAACACATGCTTCTAGGGCCAAATTAAATTTTCTTTCTTTAACAGTTGTGAACAAACAATCAACACACACAATCTGCACACGTACCACCGTGAACTACTGAACTGTTTTTCAGAACATCTGAGACAGGGATTCCGGGCGGCAGCCGAGGCACACTTAGTAATTTTCGCCGTAGTCTGTGACTGGCGGATGTTGCGTTGGGCTCATGTCTGACATACGACACAAAACACCATTGAATGAGTAATTCGTCGAATCCTCAATCTTCTTTAACCAACTATTTTTTACAAGGCACCGGCCTATGGAAATCAGTCTCCTCAGCGCATATAAATCACACTAAAGCTATCATTAGGTGTGGAAACAACCAATCTAGTCGGCTGCAATCTAGTGCTTGCCAATAAAATGTTTCAACCTGTAATACGCTCCCTCCAACAGATACAGCAATATTTTTTGCGAAAGAAAAATATATAAAAGGCTAATAACAATGAAAAGCATTCGAATAACAGACATGTTGAAAAATCGCTCTTTCTATGAATACAAACAATATATAAGATGAATACATTTCTTACAGGTTTACACGACTAAAAGAAGAGAATCGTCATAAGCCATATTTGTATTCCTCGAGGAATCAGAGGACTAAATCATGCTATCTACTTAAATACAATCTCAATAGTGAAGGAATACCTTTTCCTTTAGCACCTGCCAGCAAATTATGAGCTTTCTCTTCTGTGCTTAACGATAAGTTTGATGACCAACCGAATGAAGGCATTGTAGTACATTTTACGTCAACTTTGATTCAATCGAAATGGTGATTGATCGATTTTTCCGAATGAATGATTAATTTTTATTGAATATTTGTGTTAGGATATATGTAATAAGCGTAATATATATACGTAGGCGCTACACAGGCAGGCAACCGGTAGGTCGACGCTGTGCGGCATAACGAGGGGTATTGGAGTGTGCCTTACCTCAGGTGTCGGGAGGAGTACGTAGGGGGTAGAGGCTGTATTGAAAGCTAGTCCGAAATACATCACATATTTGGAAGTTATTGTAAATGAACAACATAGCACAGGAAAATAGTGGGTTAAAAAAGATTATTAGCTACGAGCAAGGGAACTAAGGAGTGTTTGTATTTGAGAGGGTGAAACGGAGTAATTTCAAATCGGGGAGAAGGACACGTAGCACAAGGAAGTGACGCTCGAGGGTTAGCCAATCGTGAAATGCCACGTCACGTTCAATTTTTGCGGGTGCCGCACTGCCGCACGGTGCGCGTTCTTTGTACGAGGGAGATATATAAGGTAGGATTGAACAAACAGCCGATCTATTTCTTCGTGCTCCTGACTCAGTATAGGATGTAGGCCCACGTTATTCACAATGGGAGGAGGTGGGGTCGGGTGTGAACTCTGCGGCCTAAGATTCTCTGCGATGTGGGAGTCTAGACTACTTCGGACTGCAGCGCAGTCCTCAAAAATGGCGCTCACCAAGCTGAAGTGTCATGGCCTACCGCCTACCAGTCACACTGAGAGGGAGGTCATGCAAGCAACAGAGCGTAGCAAGTTTACAGGCTCTTTGAAATTTAGGAGGAGCTCGGGGATGTTCCATCATCCTACTTAGTACGGTGTGGTTAACAGGAACCATGGGTAAAAGACGTCATCAAGTGCTTGTTGGCGCGCTAAAATCGACTAGGATTGCGTACATTGTGTTTCTAGCTGGAATGATGTGTTGGCGCTGAATGCTAACCGTTAGGAGTAATCCGCAGTATGTTCCGCAGAGTGTACTCTGGCATTTGAAAGTAACAACATTTTTACATTTCTATTCCCTTGTATTGTGAATTGTAACGCAAAGGTTTGGCATTGCAGCAGTGTAGGCTTCTCACATTTGCCACGCATATTTTTAAAGGTGCACTTGTCAGTAAATCAAAATACTTAATCACGTGTTCAACATTAGCACTTAAATAAAGTGAGAATAAATGTATGAGGTATTTTCATTGGCCCGTGTTAACTAGGGGTACTGGTGTGGGTGAGCAGAACAGTAGTTACCTTTCTCTATTTTTCCAACTGTTCTATCATTCCTCTTTCTGTGTTTTACGCCCTGTGTTTCATTTCCCATCTTTTATGAGGTTTCGAGTCCTCACTGCGAATACAGATAGGCAACAGTAGCCAAGTCGGTTTCATGACATTTATTTATGATTGGTAGCTAGTTTTTAGCATCTTCCATCGACTAGGTTGTGCCAAATAAAAAAATTAAGCTATCTTCTGCAAACAGTGTTCATTTTTGTGACATATATGACGAAAATTAAGGTTATAAAATTCAGGACAAACAAAAAATAACGTTGAATAAACCGAAAAATTCATTATTCTTCAATATTCTGTGCTCAGAACAAATTAGACATGACCAACCCAGACCAAAGACCTGACCAGAGACCTGACCAGAGACCTGACCAGAGACCGGACCAAAGACCGGACCAAAGACCTGACCAGAGACCTGACCAGAGACCTGACCAGAGACCACACCAAAGACCGGACCAATGACCTGACCAGAGACCTGACCAGAGATCGGACCAAAGACCGGACCAGAGGCCTGACCAGAGAACGAACCAGAGACCGGACCAGAAACTGGACTAGAGACCGGACTAGAGACCGGACAAGAGACCTGACCAGAGACCGGACCAGAGACCTGACCAGAGACCTGCTTAGAGACAGGACCAGGGACCGGACCAGAGACCGGACCAGAGACCGGACCAGAAACCGGACAAGAGACCGGGCCAGAGACCAGACCAGAGACCAGACCAGAGACCGGACCAGAGACCGGACCAGAGACCGGACCAGAGACCGGATCAGATACCGAACCAGAGACCAAAACAGAGACCTGACCATAGACCGGACCAGAGACTTGACCACAGACCTGACTAGAGACCGGACCAGAAACCTGACTAGAGACCGGACCAGAGACCGGACCAGAGACCGGACCTGAGACCTGGCCAGAGACCTGACCAGAGACCGGACCAGAGATCGGACCAGAGACCGGAACAGGGATTATCAGACAAAATTAGATTAGAGTAGATTAGATTATGTTTTTAAGCCTCCTTAACCGCAATACAGGCGTTCCAAAGAAAGGAAAGAGGAATGCATTAATTAGTATTGACTTGAAGGGATGCCAAACCTATGCACGAGTCACATGGAAATGGGAAGTTGAGAAAGAAATTCATAAAACCAGATAACGAGTGAAGAGGAAAGTTGCGGGTACTGAAAAACCGCTTAGTAGTACCAGAAAAAATTGACCCTTAACCAAATAAAAACTTTATCTTATTTCAACTGAACGAAGGCCTATCTAACCTTTTGCTCGGGACTTCACATATCCCCCCCGAGAGCCCTAATTCTCATAGGTACAACAGCTGTATTCTCCTGAGGGTTTAAAATTCTTCCGTTTTCACAATTCTAAGTTGGAAGAAGTAAAACTTTCACAAAATAAACATTAATTCAATAATTACCACATTTGAACTCAATGTGGCCGTTAAAAAAGAATAATTGGCATGGATTAGAGAGGAAGCACTTAGCAACGGTACCCTTGGCAACGTTCTACCGGTGGAAGCTGGTCTACGTTCTCGATCAACTTGAAGGAATGTCATCATGACACACTTAAGTGTGTCATGATGACACATCCAGGTGTGTCAAGATTTCACTGAGTGTGGAAGGGTGATTGGTGCACTGCGCCCTGCTGTAGAGGGGTGAGTTGTGCCTTGCTGTAAAGGGGTGAGAGGTATTTGGGGTGAGTGGTGCTTCGCTGTAGAGAGGTGAATGGTGCCTCGCTGTAGAGGGGTGAGTGGTGCCTTGCTGTAGAGAGGTGAGTGGTGCCTTGCTGTAGAAAGGTGAGTCGTGCACTGCGCCTTTCTGTAGAGGGGTGAGTGGTACCTTGCTGTAGAGGAGCGAGTGGTGCCTCGCTGTAGAGGGGTGAGGGGCACCAAAAGGGACCACTCACACCTCTACTCACCCCATAAGGCACCATAAGATAAGTGAAAGCTAAATTTCCGCAATTAGCCCGGTGAAAAAGCAAAGAGCAAACCAGCAAAAGAGAATTCGGAAATCACGATGGAAGTCTGATTCGCAAGTATCTACGATACGCAAGCTCAGTTTATCCTATGAAAGCATTATAATTTTTCTATTGTTATTATTATTACATAAGAAAGTTCTAGCCTCCCTTTACCATGACAAAGATGTTCAAAAAGAGGAAGGATGAAGGCATCATTTAGTATGGAGTTGAGGGAACGCAGAATCTATGCAAAGAAACAGTAAGCTAAGAAATAAGTTCAAAGAACAAGAAAAAATTTTGTTATCGTAAAATAGAGCTCACCTAATGCCCTTAAAACAGTGACCGCTGCACGCTATACCAGTGACCGCTGTACAACCTAACGTCCAGCAGAAAACTGAACGAAATGCGCGACCCGTAAAAGACGAGATAAGAAGCAGAAAATTTTCCAGTTTATATTTCTCGCGACAAGAAACAGGGGCAACAAGTGCTGGAGTGTGTGCGATTCACTTCGATTTCCTGGGACACCCTACTGTGCATCTATTATTAAGATAATAAACGCTAGAATATTACCAAATACTTTCTAGCGAATAACATTCGTCGTTCACATTAAATTTTCTTTCATTTTTCATAGGTCTTGAATAGTGATTACCTAGGATTTTTCAGTTCAATAGTTCTTATTAAACGTTTTCATGTTTTTTATTAGTAGTTATATGGAATTCAATTTTGTACCAGCCTGCTGTTTGATTAATAAAGCGCGATAAAAGGTCAATTAAGGCTACTAGGGTCAGCTAACGATTAAATCAGGGTTTGTTAGGCTGCCTTAGAATTCAACGAGCTTTTTGGGGGGCACAAGGATAGATGATCAGTTGTGATGATTGTATTCACTCTGAAAACAAAACTTCTCTTGTTTATAGTTTGTTTCAGTTAATTAATTGTTTCAATTTTTTAAAATATTTGAATAGATACCATTTTCATAATAGCACCCAACCATAAATTCATTTCTGGTACATCAACCTCTCGTATGAAAAGATACAAAACAAAAAATGTAAAAGGTATACAGGTGCATTCAAATATGCTCGGCGTCGAGGTACAGGCTAAGGCTTCCTAATCTCCCGAAGAATTTTTGATAGATTCATACGAAGTTGAATGATCATGATCTCATGAAACAGATATACCTGTCATTAATATTTTCGTTTAATTCCGAATTTAAAAGCAACATTTTTTCAACCTAAAAAATATCTCACATGTAGTGGCTTAAAACTCGTCCTAGGACTAGAATAGATGAAAGTTTTTTCAGTGATCTCAAGATGCGGGGAATGGTAGGAAGCCTCTCGGTAATTAAAAGGAAATGATAAGGTGATGATAGAGGACTAACACACCAGTATTTCCTAGTACAAGAGACGTGTTCCATACAGTATTCCCATTCTGGTGGTAAAACCACGCTTGTTTTAAGTAGAAGAATACATTTATCACTATTCTCCACCGCAATTCAATATTTAAGAGTTAGCTGGATAGTGGTATTTTCATTACTGTAAGGTTTCCTAACCAAATGAATGAATAAATTTGAGACCAGTAGTCAACCATAGTTTCAAAATTTTCTTTCAAGTCTACAACTGAATCATAAGCGAAATGGAATAAAAGCTGGAGAACATATAGTTAAATATCGACGAAGGTGCATTTCAGCTAATCTATTTTTGATAAACAAAATAAAGTAAAGTATTAACACTGAAACCAATAGAAACTAAAAGTCTTAAAAAAGTTATTTTGAATGTTTCGTTCATAAGATAGTTCTCTACAACTTTGAAACTGAATAAACCGTTCATTCAAAGTTCAGCTTAACAAATAGACGCTTGCTGACAATATAAAAATTACGTGATAGCGGTTCAAAAAGCAGAAACCATTTTCTAGTACTTTTATTAAAGGGAAAACGGAGGAAGGAGTGGGGAAGTGGATTATTGAAAAACATTTTTTCACGGCATGAGCTCTGAATTACGTTGAGTGATTATAATAACCTAGTATACAATGATTCACGAGTGTGCAGATCAAAGTTTAAAAAAAATCTGTCAAAAGCCTAAAATTATCAGTGTCAATAGCTCAAAGTCTAGTCACCCCCAGAAACAGTTAATGAATCTGGTACGGGAATACACTGCTTCCACAAGGTTTTTTCAAATGAAATAAATGTACGAGGAGTTCGTGAGACTCGAACTCAGGACTAGAGATCACCGCGCCAACACGCTATCGACTGCGCTATCGATCACCCTAAAAGGTGATCGAAGCACAACGAAAGCAATGTTTGGCATAGATTCAGACTATTCTTTCACTGTGCCAAACATTGTTTTTGTTGTGCTTCGATCACCTTTTAGGGTGATCGATAGCGCAGTCGATAGCGTGTTGGCAACATTTATCAGTGTCAATAACATTCATGGGGTTATTCTTCAATTCTTGATCTTAAGTTGCCTGAAAAATTTTGGAAAATTGAGGTTTCCGAAGAGCTCAGGCCTCGTTAATACTATTTGTTATCAGGGAAGCCACATTTTGAAATCTGAAACTTTTAATCAGTATTATAGTAAAAAAGCACACGCCCTATAGATATTTACAAACGATTTAATAAGAAAAAAAGTTTCTGAGAAGTGACATCGTTCTTGAAAATTAGCTGCAGCGACGGTTATAAACGGTGCGATATCTATTTTGCTGTTTTAAAGCTCTGGAAGTCCAGCGAGGTAAATGCTCCGTGAAGGAGAGCGTCCCCCTTATGAATCCTTGCTTCTGGGATTTCTTGAGAAACTGGGATTTTTGCTGTTATAAGAAGTGCAAGAGGTCAGGTACATCCTGTGAAAAAATGAGACTCGTACGTTCACTCGTTCGCCCGCTACGGGGATTTAAAGAATGGGGGGGAGGGGAGGGGGAAGTTGTATTCTATCATGTTACACCTCCCCCATGGCACTTTCTTCACGGCGCAAAGTTGCTATGTCATCTCCTATGTCTCTGGATTACTCTATAATGATTTCAGGGGTCTAACTTGAACCAGAAATTTTAAAAAATTTTTATTGGTATTGTTGATGTTCTTTTGTTTTGCTTATAATGTAAACAATGGTTTATGGGGTTTCAAAATGCTTCTCCTCCTACAGTTTTTGAGCTACAGTGATGGTTTTGGTATCATTAAATGCGGGAAGACGCGGGCTTTTATGGATGCTAAAATTCGTTTCCTCAAAGTTACATTTTCAATATGAAAAAGTGTAAAAATAGGAAAAAATGCCCTTTTTCGGAAATGTAAAAATTCATGACGTCATAACTCATGAGCAATAAATAATTGTGGAATGAATTTTAGCATCCATAAAAGCCCGTGTCTTTCCGCATTCATTGATACCAAAATCATCACCGTAGCTCAAAAACTGTAGGAGGAGAAGATTTTTGAAACCCCCTCCCCTCAAACTTCGTTTTCTTCGATTTCCCATTTTCTTTTCAAGAAAATTGAACTTTTGCTCTAAGCAAAAACGTTTCCAAATTCAATTTCCTATCAGTATATCAAATTTCATTGTTCTAGGTTCAATAATAAAGAAAAAAGTCCGTATGGGGGACGCTCTCTTAACTCATTCAAGTACTATCTAACCCAATCCGTATTGGCTCACATATAATATAATATTGGCTTCCAATTCATTTCACAAAATATTCTAATAAAGTGCTCGTTCATTCATTTATTTCATAATTTTCCCACCATAGTTTAAATGCACCAATCAAAATAATATCTAGTCACCGAAATAAATAATTGAAAATTTATTATAGTTACCTACAAAAAAATCGTGAACAATTTTCTATCATGATCTAAAAAACTAGAGAACTGTACACCAATCTGTGGACCAATCATAGCAGATGTCTCACGCTCCTCTGGCAGACCACTGGTAGTCAACTTCAACGGTGCCGTTCGTAGGAAAAAAACGTGACTACTGCATGTAGTCGCCTTCAATTGACGCTTGAGCCACACAAGAATACCAGAAAAAGGAATCTAGAGCCCAGTAGGCTACTATTGCGGTTAAGACCCCTGATTTATGAAAACGTGTGGAGTAGTCCATTAAACCTTTCCACCCTTCACTTATTCCCTCCAACCGAACCAACTTTCACGTCACCGAAACTCAAATTGGGGATAAAGTAAGAATACGCATGAAACGAAAAGAGTTTCGGAAGGGTTATTTTCCAAATTTCACTAATAAGTTATTCATTGTATCCGAAATACTGTCTACTGAACCAATTACTTATAGATTAAAAGACATGGATGGTGAAGAAATGAAAGGAAGTTTTTATGAACAAGAACTATCAAAATATACCAGTGATGTTTATGCAACTGAGAAAATTCTTCAAAAGAGTAAAGGAAAACTTCTGGTCAAGTGACCGAAAGGTTATGAAGAACCTCCATGGATCTCAGCACCTGAACTTAAGGGGGTCATCTGTATTTTTCAACTTTTTTCGTTCGATTCGTTTGAAAATTGGCCAGTATTTGTATTTTTTGAAAGTGAACTTTTTTTACTCATGTAACTTTTTCGATTTCGGACTCACTTTTTTACGAAAAATTAGTTTTTTGGTACAGTTTAATGAATATTTCAAAAGAGGACTCGTCATTGAGTTTTGGTGCTAGAACAAACCCATAGACAGTTTTAGAATCCTTGAATCATTTGTAACAAAAGTACCGACGAAAATTGGAACATTCGAAAAAAAATTGTGATAAGCGATATTTTATCATTCAATCATAAATAAATTATTTTTTGGTTTTAGCTATTGTATATAATTATTTTCCTCAAATTTGAAAAATGCTTATGTACTTTAGTTAGAAATGTCCCAAGGATTTTAAAACTGTCTTTGTTTTTTTCCTTGCAGAAAAACTCACTGACGAGTCCTCTTCTAAATGTTGTAAGTTAGAGGCTTTGGGTATAAGCCATAAACAAAATTTTTTGTTGAAGTGTAATTTAATGGACAATTTATGTATTTGAATGCTGTTTTTATTTTTATTCTGATAATCTCCATGCATAACTTCATATTCACACTTTTAATTGAAATTTACAGAAAATAAAAATAAATAATTTTATTATATAAATAAAAATTATGAAATTTTATATATGTAGTCTGATTCTTATTAAATTTGACGATTATATGTAACTTTTGAAAAGAAACACAATTTCTTCTTTTCATTTTTCCGATTTAGGCCTTAGTTTTTTGACAAAAACTGGACATATATATTGTTTTTTTTAGTTCATTTTTATTGATATTTCATATGAATAGAACTCATTGAGTTTTTATGCTGGAACAAAACCAAAAACAGTTTTAGAATCTTTAAAGCATTGCGAACAAAGTTAAAGTTTCAAATTCTCCATTTCCCATTTCGTTTTATTTTTGTATGGGGTCAAAATAGGGTCGAAAATTCGGGATTTTTAGTCCCTGTCTTCCCCCCCCCGAGGGTTTTGTAATAAGCTCACCGGACTGTTAGGAGCCTGGGATGATCCCCTTAATGTCAGTTCAGAGTGAACTTATATTAAGGTTAAGCTTTTGAATTTTTCCCCTCAAAAAATGGCGTTGATTGATATCCAAACTAAATCAGATTCACTAAACTTAACAAAAAATTTTAGAAAACAATTCACACATGATAAAATGATCGAACAAAATTTACACCATGATGTTAAAAAAAGTTTACAAGCCATTGATTGAACCTTTATCTAAAATTGTTGACGAAACTAAACAAACTAGGTTGGCAATAAAAGATATACCTCATGAAAAACTTGAATCTATCGAAGGAATACCTGTTGAGATACTAGCTTTACCCTTTTCTGAATTCAACACTGTAGTTGGACCTATCGCATTGAATTTCTTACGTTTTACACGGAAACCTGGAAATGAGTATGACAAAGCTTATGGCATTCGATGGGATGGAAGTAAAGTTAAGCTAGGAAATAAAAAGGTAAGTATTCTGGGTAATGATTTGAAAATTCGATATAAAGTATACGAAGGCACAACTGGATTATGGGAACTATTAACAAAGCAAAATCCTATTGATTTTAGGGATGAAGATAAAAGAAATTATTATGGCATCTTGTATTCAAATGATTCTTATTTTAGGGAAGACGGTACCATGAAAGTAAATAGGTGAGAAATATTCTAAATTTATCAAACCCTTCTATCAAATAGTTCAACGAAAAAAAGCTCACGCCTCAGTTGAAACAAATTAGATCAGCAAGTCCATCAAGTCGTGAATCAAGTCGTGAATCAAGCCCTGGAACAAGTCGTTTAAGAAACCCAAGAGTAGTAGAATCCTCAATTTCGAGTCGACACCAAAGTCTTTCAACAAGCCAGAGACCATTTTTCGACCCTTCGAAGGTCTACTTTTAGACCAACTCCTACTCCTAACCTTCTCCCACATCTTCTCCTATACCTCTTCGTCATCCTTCCAGAGAGGATTTAGACGTTTCAGGACCAGGTATCATTGTATTACCATCTAACATCAATGATCTTGTAAAAAGACACCAGTTATTGTTCGGTTTGGTTAACGTTGGAAATACAGGAGTTTTTAATGAACTGCGAACACTTACACTTGAACTTATAAAGCGAGGTTTATTAAATACTGATGAGATAAAGATGTTTGATGATTTATTGTGTAATAAATCGAATCTCAAAGCATTGTAATTAGCGCTAGGAAAAGTGAAATAAGTATAAATTTCAGTCCAGCAATAGAATTGAACAAATATAAATTTCACAAAATGGCACTGGTTGGGTTAGACATGTATCATTCTATTCCTAACATTGATGAAAATAATAATAAATTTTATTATGAATTAAATGGTGTTGAAAATGTAATTACACATCCAACAGGTTGTTATGAAATAGAAAGCATAAACGAATTCATTCAAAAAACATTAGCTGGTTTTATTGAAATCAGAGCAAATACTAACTCTTTGAAATGCGTCATAGTTCTCCTCCATCTGCGTTAAAAGTATTTTTCAATACAGAAAAATCTTTAAATACAATGTTAGGATTTGGAGATATTATCTTAGAAGGTGTTGGAGAACATGAACGTCTAATTATAGTGAACATAATGTCTGTTAACGCAATACTCGTTCATTGTAGTGCAATTAACGGCTCATACCTCAACGGTTCTTTGCATAATATTTTATTTTCATTTTTCCCGAACGTCCCACAGGATATAAAATTGTAGAAAATCAAAATAAACCAATTAATCTACCGATATATCAACCTTTTCTCTATGATTTGAGAATTTGGCTTACTGATCAAAATGGACATGCTCTGAATACTAGAGGTGAAGAAGTAACTGTTCGATTACACCTAAGATCTAGAAACTAAGATAATTTGAGAAAATTATTTTTGAAAAATGGATTCTTTGAGGTGGAATGAAAATATTAAAGTTGATGAATCAATTGAAAAAGTTGAAACGCGTAACTATGAACCACACATGTGTACTGATCTGAATCGTGAACACAACGATATCAAGATCATTATCCAGAATCAAGATCAATTTGTATTACCTAGTAAAAGTTTTATTTATATAGAAGGAGCTTTGAATAAAGAAGATGGAAGTGATTATAATTTTAGAGACGAAAAATATCAATAATCAACAATGGATTAATGCATTTGTTTGATAGAGTTTCTTACAGAATTGGAGATGAAGAAATTCAAGGCTATAGATACCCTGGAATTACAACAACTCCAAAAGGATTAGTTAGCTATCCGCGAAATGCAAAAGAAAACATGACAATTTTCTGGAGCGTTGATACTAAGAAGAATGAAAAATTAAACGAAGGATTTAGCGATCGAAATGACTACTTAGGTTCAGCTAATGGGAAATTCAGCGCTGCAATCCCAATCGAACATGTGTTTGGATTTGTTGAAAATTATAAGAAGGTAATTAATGGAGTGAAATATGCTTTGACTTTGAAAAGAGGTGATAATTCTAATGCTATATTCAAATCGGATGAGAAAGATGCAAACCAGCAAGAGAAAGAAGTTGATGGTAAAATTACTATTACATAACTAATTTGGAAAATGCCGGCTTACAAACTGTCTGATGAGTATAAAATCAAGCTATTTCTTTAAATTTGGAATAAAATAACATTACCTATTCCTTATTTCAATAGACAATTGGAACAAATAATTGTAAGCTATCAGCAGAAATTCTTAGAGTGGACTTTAACTCCAAATTCAGGATCTCAAAGACCTCGATATATAATTTTAGCATTCTAAACTGAGAAAGCTAATTCACAAGTTGAAAACAATGCCATTTTCGATCATTGTAACTTGACGAATGCATACGTCCAGCTGAATAATGAACGATACCCTGATCACAATTTACAGATTGATTTCGATTCCAACAATTATGCTACGGCTTATAAGATGTGCATAGATTATTTACCTCATAAAAATTGTGCGATCGAATACAGACACTTTGAATATTTGTATCCTATCTAGGTGTTTGATATCAGCAGAGAAAATGAACGTATCAAAGGAACTACAATCGATATCAAAATTAAAGCAGATATTAAAACTAATATTCCTGATGATACGCACGCATATGCACTGATTCTATCTGACAGAGTAATTCGATTGCAATCTGACGGTGATAAAATGAATTTAAGCTACTAAAATTGAAACATATTCACATAAAAAAGTTTAAAAAATGTATTGTGTAAAATGTGAGAAGAAAACTGATACTGTTAATCTTCAATATTTAATTACAAAGAACAATAAGATATTGGTCAAAGGTAGGTGTATTATTTGTAAAAAGGCAACGACTTCTTTTGGTGCTAAATATACTGCGAAGAAAGGGGGTTTTATATTTACAATTCCAGCTTTATTATCAGGCCTTGGGGCTGCTGGCTCTTTGGCTGGAGGTGCTGCTGCGATAGCATCCGCAGTTAATAAAAAAAAGCTGATTATAAACATTTTTTAGAAACTAAAAGGCATAATTAAGCAATGGAAAGTAAAAAAGGTTCAAGTATACGGTTAACTCCGAGGAAAAAAAACTTGTGGAAAGGGTCTCTACTTGAAACCACCAAACAAGTAATACCTATCAAACCATTCTCTAAACATGATTTAGAATATTGCATAAATATATTGAAAATTCCGAATGTTCGAGGTATTTACATGAGAGATACTTTACGTAAACACCCTCTAGAAACGGAATGTGGAATCCTAAATTTAGATCCTGAAAAAGGATTAGGAACGCATCGGACTTGTTGGTATAAGAAAGATAATATATGCTACTACTTTGACAGTTATGGTTTAATTTATTCGATTGAATTTGAAGACTATTTAACAGATTGATTTGATATTATTTTCTCGATTTACAAAATCCAGAAAATGGGTGATGTAATTTGAGGATATTTATGTCTAGAAATGTTGAAGCGCTTAGAAAACGAAGGCTTTCATACAATTATTTTAGATCTGTATTCCCCCTGTGGGGGGGGGGGTTAGAATTCTCCCACCGTGGTCCGCTGCGTGTCGTAAGAGGCGACTATAGTGGACGGAGCGAGTGGACTGGGGATCCCCTTCTCTGTAATGATTTTCCCGAGAGGCAGCAGGCCAATGAAGGGGGTGAGAGAGGTCGAAAGACCACTCAAACCCTAGTACTAGGATCTTTGAATGTAAGGGGGTGTGGAAGTAGAGCAACTGAGAGTAAGAAGGAGGAGATCGGAAGAATGATGTTAAACCGGAAGATGGATGTATTGGCCTTGAGTGAGACGAAATTGAAGGGTAGTGGTGAGTTGATGTTTGGGAGTGTGGGAGGGAGAGTGTCTGGAGTACGTGGGGGACATGCAAGAGAGGGTGTGGCTATATTATTGAGTGTAAGAATCAGAGAGAAAGTAGTTGAATGGGGTGAGGTGTGATCAAGAATAATGTGGGTGCGAGTGAAATGGGGGGAAGAGGCATGGGTGTTTGTGAGCGCGTACGGACCGGGATCGGAGAGGAGAGGGGAAGAGAGAGAGGAGTTTTGGGAGAAATTGTCCGAGTGTGTGGCTAGAGTGGGGAGTGGTTGTAGAGTTGTGGTGATGGGGGACCTGAATGCAAGAGTGGGTGATGAGGTGGTGGATGGTGTTGTTGGTAAGTACGGAGTAGCTGGGGTGAATGAGAGTGGGGATTTCTTGGTGGGGTTATGTGTGGAGAGTGAGTTAGTGGTGGGGAATAGTTTGTTTCAGAAAAAAGTATAAACAAGTATACATATGTGAGGACGAATGGAGGTGTGATAGAGGAGAGAGCATTGATGGATTATATTTTGGTTAGCAGGGGAGTGATGGGTCGTTTGCTCGATGTGCATGTGTTCCGTGGTGAGATGAATGGGATTTCGGATCATTATTTGGTGGAAGGAAAGCTGAGAGTTAGTGGTATGTGGGGAGGTGTAAAAAGGAGGAGTGGAAGGGAGGTGTTAAATGTAAGCAAGTTACATGATTCTGAGCGTGAGTGTGAGTATCAGGAGAAGATGAAAGTGGAGTATGGGAGGGTGAAGGAAAGTGAGGTGGGTGGAGTGGAAGGGGAATGGAAGTTGTTTAAAGATGCGGTGGAAAGATGTGCAAGGGAAGTATGTGGGGTAAGGAAGGTTGGAGGGGGGATTAGAAAGGGGAGTGAATGGTGGAACGGAGAAGTAGGAGCGGCTGTGAAAAGAAAGCGGGGGGCGTTCGAAAGGTGGCTGCAACGAGGCAACCAGCAAAATTTTGAAGAGTATAAGGAGAGGAAGAAAGAGGTACCAAGAATGGTAAGGAGAGCGAAGAGGGCGGCGGACGAGGAATGGGGGAGGAAGTTGGGAGGGGATTTCATGGAGAGAAGGAAGGTTTTCTGGAAGGAAGTGAAGAGAATTAGGAAGGGTCAGGTGGTGAATGAGGCAAGAGTGAAGGATACAAATGGTAGGCTGCTAGTGGAGAGTTGTGATGTGAGAAAGAGATGGGCGGAGTATTTTGAGGAACTGCTGAACGTGAGAGATGATAGAGTTGCGAGAGTAGTAGCTGTTGGAAGTGATGTTAGAATGCCTGTGTTTGGTGAAGTGAATAGAAGTCGAATAAGAAGTGCAGAGCTGAGGTGTGCGTTTGATGAAATGAAAAATGGAAAAGCTCCAGGTTTGGATGGCTGCACGGTTGAATGTCTAAAGAAAGGAGGAAATATGGTTATAGAATGGTTGGTGCGTTTATTAAATGTGTGTTTCGAGGCTAGTAAAGTGCCGGTTGATTGGAGTAGCGCGTGCGTAGTTCCGTTGTACAAGGGGAAAGGTGACAAGTATGAGTGCAGTAATTCTAGGGGTATAAGTCTACTGAGTGTTGTTGGGAAGCTGTATGGAAGAGTGTTAATTGGAAGAGTGAGAGTGTTGACGGATCGTGTGCTTGCTGAAGAACAGTGTGGTTTTAGGTGTGGTAGAGGTTGTGTGGATCAAATGTTTGCTGTGAGGCAGGTGAATGAAAAATACTTATTGAAATGGAAGGATGTATATTGGGCATTTATGGATCTAGAGAAGGCGTATGACAGAGTGGATCGCGAGGCTCTATGGCAAGTGGTAAGTTTGTATGGAGTGGGTGGGAGACTGTTGAACGCGATCAAGAGTTTCTACATTGATAGCAGAGCATGTGTGAGAGTAGGGAATGAGGTGAGTGAATGGTTCCCAGTTGTGACAGGTGTGAGACAGGGATGTGTGATGTCGCCGTGGTTGTTTAATTTGTTTATGGATGGTGTGGTGAGAGAAGTGAATGCCAGAGTGTTGGGAAAAGGGGCGCAGTTGGTGGGACGAAATGGTATGTATTGGGAAGTGTGTCAGCTGTTGTTTGCAGATGATACAGCGCTTGTGGCTGATTCAGAGGAAAAACTGAGGAGACTGGTTGCAGAGTTTGGTAGAGTGTGCGAAAGGCGGAAATTGAGGGTAAATGTGAATAAAAGTAAGGTGATGAGATGTTCAAGAGGTGGAGTGTTTGGAACTTTGGATGTGAGGTTAAATGGGGAAGTTTTAGAGGAGGTAGAGCATTTTAGGTACCTCGGGTCGGATGTGACTGTTAAGGATAGTATGGAAGTAGAAGTGAAGCATCGAGTGAGTGAAGGTTGTAAGACATTGGGTGCAATGAGGAAAGTTTTTGAATGCAGGAGTTTGAGTATGAATGCTAAGAGGAGACTGTATGAAAGTTTGATTGTGCCAGTTTTGTTGTATGGAGCAGAGTCCTGGGGGTTGAGAGCAGCTGAGAGGAGGAAGTTGGATGTGTTTGAGATGAAGTGTTTGAGGAGCATGTATGGAGTAACTAGAAGAGATAGGATCAGGAATGAGTTGGTTAGGGGGCAGACGGGTGTTATCAAAAAGTTGAGCAGGCGAGTGGATGAAAAAGTGCTTGGATGGTTTGGGCATGTTGAAAGAATGAATGTTGAACGGCTGGTGAAAAAGATATATATGTCGGAAGTGAGTGGTCTTCGAGCGCGAGGTAGACCACGGATGAGTTGGATGGATGGGGTGCGACGTGCTTTGTATGAGAGGGGTCTGACTGTGGACGTGGCGAGAGGGATGGCTGCGGACAGAGGTGAGTGGGGGCAGTGTATAAGGAGGTAATTTTATTTATGACGCGTTACTGGAAGCTGCCCGCGTGTGATGGGGTTGACCTTTCACGTGCGGGGGGAGGGGCTGCACTCAATGAAGCGGTCGGGGTAAACCAGCTGTGGCTGTCGGGCCTGACTGTGGAAGGTGGTTGTGCTGGGCTGCTGCTGATCCTGGCAGTTCAGGTGCGGCCAGTGCTGCCTCTCTCGCCTCCTAGTGACTAAGTGTGGTGATTGTGGCCTGCTGTCGGCTACCCTCCCATAGGGAGGATAAGCCCGGTATATGTATGTATGTATGTATAAAACCTCAACTAGTTTTTAGAAAATAAACTATAGTTAATTTTTTTTTTCTTCAGAAAATGTCTTGTGGAAATATTTATGCTGCAAAGTTGGTCATTTTACCTTCCTGTAAAGAAAATCATGAACATGAAAATAATGAAAATAATTCAGAAGGACTTTTGCAAAATGTTGAGCAAATAAAAAGTTTACTTGAAGATTGTAATATAGAGTCATTGAAATACAAAATTGAAGCTCACAAAAATGAAAGAACTGAATTGGAATCAATTATAAACGAGTATGATAAGAAATATGTGACTCTGAAAGCAGATCTACAACTTAAATTTTCTGATGTAGACTCAGTCGTTAAATTCTTAGAGACGTTAATTTATGATTTATCTGAAAAGTTCGGTGCTCTTGAACCAAAAATCGTTTCAAATGATGAACGACTATCAAGCATAGACTCAATATTGATGAAGAAAATCGATGAAATTGATGCTAAATTTAAAAACATTGATTCAAACATAATCAACCTAAAGACCTAAAAATCCTTGAGATTGGTGACAAATTGAAAAGTATAGAGTCAGGTATTGAACCTAGAATTGATGAAAAGCTGTTAGTTGAAGAATCAGCATTAACCGATCAGATTAAAGTAGTTGAAGCTAAATTTGAGGTTGTCGACTCTAAAATAACTAATTTGATTGATGTTAAAATTCCTGAGATTCAAGAAAATTTCAAGAATCAAGAGTCAGGTATAGAAAATCAAATGGATGAAAAACTGAAGACTTTAGACACTGAAATTAATGATCAAATTGATTCAAAGAACAAATTAATAATTAATAAAGTTGAAGAACGAGAAATTAGTATAATCAATGTTGCGAATGAAAAAGAAATGAGCTTGCAGACATCACTCAATGATCAAATTGAAGAAAAGCTGAAGAATTCAGAATCAACACTGAACAATACTGTTGAAGAAAAAAGTAAAAGATTAGAGGCACGACTAACAGAATTAAGTGATAGAAACCTGTTTGTTATGGAAAGAACTGTAGCCTTAGCACCCTCGTTTGTTGAAGTTGACAATAAGCTAAAAAATTTAGAGTAAAAAATTTTAGAGTCATCCAGCGAAAAAAATTCAATGATCTTAACAAAATTATAATGGAATTGCGAGCAGAGTCAATCCCATTAAGAAAAATAGAAGAACTAGCTCAGAGCTTGAGTGATGTAGAAAGTCTTTCCCAGGAGTTTTCATGAGAAATTATTTCAAATCAGAATGAAATCCATCAGTTCAAATTAATGCTTCAGAATGAAAATGATAAAATATACAATTAAACCAGGAAGTGGAGAGTTTGAGTAACTGGGTAAACAATTGGATATCTATGAGAGCTAGATAAAATTTAGAGAATTGAAAATTCTATGTATAAAAAATGCTAGGCGTAAATATTTCTGGACAACAGGGAAAAAAATCATTTTTATCTTCACAACCAGGACCTCCTGGAATAGGTTTTAAATATCTTGATGAAGATCAAAATTTCGATTTAAATAATAGAAGACTTGCAAATATTTATTTTCCCATCGAAGAATTTGACGCTACGAATAAAAAATTTGTTGACGAAGTTTTGGAAAATTTGAGGCTTCATCTCAGAAAATATATTGAGGGAAGAGAAAATCTTATCAATGAAATTTATCATTTCAGAAGTGATTCTATCCAATCATCCCTAGATGAGAATTCTACAGATTTTCATGGAAAACTCAGAGAAATTATGACAAATCTCGATAAACATAGTAGAATATCTGAGGAATAAATAGAGGTTATTCGTACGGGTACTTCAGAACACACATACTTCTTGAGAAATGAGATCAAGAGGTTGGAAGAAGAGGTAATAAAAAGTATGAAATTAGACTATGCAAATCTCGAGAGAGTATTCAACGACATGAGTTCATACATTGAAACTTTTAGAAGTAATCTCCATGAACAGGATAGAGAAACTATCACAAATACAAATGAAATAGAAAAATTGAAACTGTCATCGCAGAAATTGGAGGATGATAATGCTGATATTAAAAACAGATTAATATCGTTAGAGAATACTTTGAGCCGAGAAACCGTTGAACCGTTGAACTAAAAAAAGCATGGTTTTCTGAAATGTTCCGGAACAGAGCAAAGTAAATTTCAAATGTTACAATAGGGGTAGATCAGCAAATTGGAATTTATATCTAAAAGTGCGTTAGTCCTCTGTGTAAGTCATTTCTGGTTATAAAAAAAGTAAAAAATTCGTCAACGAATTTTTGTCTAATTTATTTTCATTATAAGGTAATTGTGATAAATTGTGCTCTAACTGGTAGTTTGATTACTACTCTTATTCTGTTCATTTTTCTCCGAAATCAGTTCTCGGTTTTGACCACAAAAACACAAATTTCTCGGACGACGTTTTTCTAACAGTAACGGCAGCAAAAGCAAAGAACGCAAGAGAGAACATCCTCCACCTGTAAGCAAAAGTGCTGTCTATATTTTACTATCTTCGAATTGATTTTTTAGCGCGTATTTATGCCAATCTTCATTTCATATATCTTGCATGAGATATTTCAGTAACCATTCCTTTGCTGAGCAGAACCTTTTCAAGGAATTTCATGAAGTTGAGAAGATTTTTATTCAAACAATTTTATTTTTCTCACCCGACCCAGCACTGTAAATTTATTGTTATTGATTAAGATAATCAGTGGTAACATTTCCGCTTCATTTATTCTGCGAAAATATTTGCACTCGTTGTTTTTTACATTATGTATATTCCTTTTAATTAAAAATTATCATTCACTAATTTCGTTGATCGTGAATCTATTTAATTCTACTCTGGAACGCCACTCATCTTTCATTTGCCCGATTTTTATAATGATGTATATCTACGAGTACTTCGTCAACATTATTAATAAATGAACGTTAAATGATGCTTCTGCATACGACGTATCTACTTATCACGTTTATTGTATTTTGCTCATAACCCTCATGTCATGAAAGTTGTCTCTCGTAAGGTTCTAGACTCACGTTACGATTTAGACGAAGTCCAACAAGCGCTCATTTATTATTAGTAGAGTCATCTTTTATGAACAACTTTTCTCTGCCTCCATGTACTTTTGTAACTGGAGAGACCTATTTCGCTTTTATCATTCTTCTCTATTTCATGGGATACTTTATGGCCTAGGCCCGTAACCAAAGCGTCGAGATCCAGATAAACGAGATTTTCGTTAGTCTATCGCAAACGACCTGGAAGTAGGTTAAGTATTTAAAAACCTGATTTGATTGATGAAAAAATAAAGATTATGAATTCGCACATCAAATATACGGGATATAGAAGCAATCATCCGGCAATCATCCATGTAACATGTAGACTGCCTTTTGCGCGTGGGTGCACAGAACAGAAAAAAAGTGGAAAAAATAATGTCAATGCAAAATCTTATTTCTCTGCACTGTGTCACGCGAACAGCAACTGTTCAAGTTCAGAACCTTTAAACTTCGACGAAAAATGGGCTCAGCTGTGCGTAGAAATGCTTGGACAGTTGAGCCTTGCATGTAAAACGACATCGACTCTAGGAAATAGACTAATGTCAGCAGACAAGTTGTTCAAGCATTCATGTATGAAATAAAAGTTCTCTAAAGTAGTTATTTCGGTTGGTGTCCGTAAAACTTAACACCTGCCCACTCATTTTAATTGTCGTGGTTGAACTAGGACCGCTCAAAACTTACCTCTGGGTGATTCCTAATGAATGATTCGTTCCTTGACAAAGAAACTCCACGAGAACAATGAGGTATTTTTATATACACACATTTTTTACATTAGCCTGTATGATGATGATTGCTGTGGCAGAACTCCAACAATAGATTTTTTAAATACAGGTTGATTGTGGGAAACCCACACAAATAGGTTTAATACAACAAGGTCAATTACGAAATTTTTATTCTCCTGCAAGGCGAGGATAATTAAAGTTATTAAAAAGCGCTCAACGGAACACATTAGGTATACTTAAAGAATTATGCGACGTAATTATTAACAACGTCAACGCCCAAAGCGAATAAGAATTACAGTATTTATTAAATTATTCAAAGGTTAAAATCTAAAACAGTGCAATTGGCGTCCCCCTGCACAGCTTAGGCAATGACACCGCTGCAGCGGCGAGCGGACGAGGGGGGCGGAGTATTACATCGGGAATATTCCTCCAAGAAAAGAGACTGAGGTCCTGGTCATCGGATGTCTCATCGTCGATCCAGGCGAAGGTCTGCCGTAGGACTCTTAACCAGTATAAGCCGTAGGCAGACGAGCAGTCCCAGATCGATTCAGTGGGACCCGAAGTGGCGGCTCAGCTGCAGTGAGAAGCGTCGAAATAAACCCTGGCTTCCAGTGCGGCGCGCTGATCCGCCTCCTCACCCCCGGTTATTAAAGATATTTAAGTTGAAGGTACTGTAATGAAGGAAAAACAGATTAACGAAAAGGAGAGCAGCTGGGGCCTTTATGAGTCAGCTCAAGTATCGAGATACAACCAGCGCCTAACCCTACCTCGGCAATGCTAACCTGAGTTAAAGTTTTGCCTCAGTGTGGTGGACACTTCCGTAGTCACGAAGTAAAGACGTAAAGCGGTAAAGAGGTAAAGTAAAGAAATGCTCATGTAGAGCCGAAACCGGTAAGTATCAAGGTTAGATTATCAAGTTTAGATTTACCCAAAAACCTAGACAGCCTACTAGCTGTCAGCCGGCAGGCCCCACCCAATTGAAAATCAAGGAAGTATCGCCGGTGTATTAAGGACGTGAGGGTCGATTATGCACGATTTATAGGCTAGTCGGCCTGCTCTGCTTTAACACTGCCTCTACGCGCCCCAAACCAAGCGCGGTCAAGCTCGGACGTGAAATTCATAGTTGGCCTTGGATGATTCGAAGGCGCAAAATTTTCAGTTGATTAACGGCCGTAACGTTTGAAAGCGGCATGACTCGATCTGTCAGTTAATGACAGCGTGTCATCGTGAGCGTACTGGCGGTTACTGCCTCTGCAAAGGTTGCGTTTGGTGTTTCGACTGTGTTCTTCACAATCATTGCGTTAGGCAAATTGTGACGTAGTATTGCATCAGATGCCCAAAACATGTTAATTGATATTATATTGATTGTTTACTTGGATGTAGTGGCGATCATCCGTTATGCTCATCCTCAGATTTTTCTCGTCACTTCTCGAGCTCAAGCTGAGTTCAATTTTTTAAACATAGTTATGTGAAGTGTTGTTCGTCCAACTGTTTTGAAACTAGAACAGTGGTATTCATATCAAAGTACTCTGGATAGTTTACTGAGCAGGTTTACAGAACAGTTCACATTCACTCTATTCATTTGCAAGTTTTTCACTGAGTGGCTATAAAGACTGTTTTTTTCGAATGTATATTGATGTCACAATAAGTTACTTATTTTCACGATATTAATAAGTGCAAATGCTGACATTGAACAATAAATTAAACCAATGTGCTTTTCACAGTGCTTTGTATCAGTGCCAACAAGAATAGAGGAAAACGCTGGTGATAAACCAAAACTGTGAGTTTATAATGAAAAATCGATTAGTCTAAATATGTATCATGGCCAAAAAATAGCACAACGTTGTATGACTCTTGCACTTTTGGGACTTAGCACTCCTACAGGGTCCGAGAGATGTGAATTTGGGTCATTTTATATTGTAATTATCGTTTTGCCTTTTCATGATAGACATTTTTTATTCATTTTCTTACTGTCCATGCTATGTCGTCTTCAACTATTCTCTTGTTTAATTTGTTTTTCAAGATTTGTTATTCTGTGCATTGAGTCCTGCGCAACAGTGCACCCTTTCTATCATTTGTGGTTATGGTTTATTGCAAATACTTTTTTGGTAGTTAATTGCGCTAGCTAATTGTGCTCTAATTTTTTCTCTAAAACCGCATTAGGAACGCAAGGAAATTCATTTGTGCTATTCTTTGCCTTTGCTTTCCATTTGGTGCTCTAATGAAATAATTTTCAGTCTTTGGACTTGTTATTTGAAATGCTGTTCAGCATTCAGCCAATAAACAAGCACATTCAGTCAACTTTAAGTGCCTACTTATGTAATTTATGAATGATGCATTTCTTTTGCAAAATTTTTTTTTGCTGGTTCATTGGTCACCCAGCTGATGCAGGGTATTGAAAATTTACGTTGTAACTCTAAATTTCATCCGTTATGTTCATTAATGATATTCAAAATGTTCCCCTCCCTAAGGGGGATACAACTATTGTATCTATGGGAAGTAGCGCTCCCTGGGGGACAATGTGAGGGCCCGAGCTAAAGGTTAGGTAGGCCTTTTTGTTAAAATAACATAGGTTTTTGCTTTGTTACGGACCATATTTTTTCGGTTCACTGCTGTCCTGTTTTTTCAGTACCTACTACTTTCTTCTTCAACATTGATCTTGTTTCATGAACTTCTTTCCCATCTTACCGTTTCTATGACCCTTCAGCATAGATTCCTCATTTTCTTATCTCCATACTAAATGGTGCCTTCCTCCGTCCTCTCTTTGATACGTTCTATTTTCGTAGCGGATGAGGAGGCCTAAACTAACTTATAATCTAATCGAATCTTCAAAATGTTCCCTCCAGGCAAATCATTTCCATGATGAACAAAAATGTGAGAGATCTATCGAGAATACTATGCATATATAATGTACATGAGCGTTGAAATGGCTCTCGTTACACTTGAGTTGATATATATATATCTTTATATTAGGAAAAAAATAAAATATAGTATATTTTATTGGTTTATTTCTTGATGTATAGATTATCAAGAATATATATATATATATATATATATATATCAATAGCTCAAAGTCATATTACCCCCAGAAACAATTACTGAGTCTGGTTAAGCGGGCTCTCCGTCCACGCATAGGTTTTTTTCAAACGAAATAAATGTACAGGGAGCTCATGGAATCGAACTCGTGACTTATAAGTTACCGCGCCAGCACGCTACCGACTGCGCCACCAATCACCCAAAAGGTAATCGATGCACAACGAAAGCAATGCATGCATGGGAACATTTTGAAGTGCATCGATGACCTTTTGGGTGATTGGTGGCGCAGTCGGTAGCGTGCTGGCGCGGTAACTTATAAGTCACGAGTTCGATTCCATGAGCTCCCTGTACATTTATATATATATATATATATATATATATATATATTCAGTATATTTTGGTAGTAACCCTTCCTTGATACAGGTTTCATTAAAAATAATGCCCTAATTATTATTGATAATAGTTTTGTTCAAATTTTCTAGTTTTCGGAAGAGTTTACTTTGATCGAAATTTATTGAATTTAAAAGCTCCCCTAACGTTTTGTGATTAAAATTTTGCGACGCGTTTCGTCCTGTGTCCACGGACATCACCAGGCTAAAAATAGTTTGAGTTGTGCAGCTAATAGAAGGGAGAAGTGGGCAGAGTGGCTGCGGTTACCCGAATGTAGAAATGTGCATTTGATGCAAGTTAGAAGGTGTACAGTTGGTCTGCGAAGTCAGGAGGGCTAGGCGACCTAGGTTCCGTAGTGGAAGGTACATTCTCCATTCTCAATTTTATTAGCTGCACAACTTAAACTATTTTTAGCCTGATGATGTCCGTGGACACAGGACGAAACGCGTCGCAAAATTTTAAACACAAAACGTTAGGGGAGCTTTTAAATTCAATAAATTCCGATCAAAGTAAACTCTTCCGAAAACTAGAAAATTTGCACAAAACCATTATTTATAATCAATGTGGCATTGTTTTAAATGAAACATATATATATATGTAAACGGTGTTGTGTAATTCGATGCACAGATTTTAACCAAATGCAGAAAAACGCAAAATAAAACGATTTTCATGAGTGACAAAACCTCGAAACTGCTTTGTTTTCGAGAAATGAACTGAAATAATTTCAGATTCCCGTAAGAATGGGCTTGACATGCAGCCAACGAGTAAAAACGAAACTTCTTTGGCACGCGCTTCAGGCTATTCTTACAGGAATCTATAATTATTTCAGATCATCATTTCTCGAAAACAAAGAAGTTGTGAGGTTTTGTCACTCCTGAAAATCGTTTTATTTTGCGTTTTTCTGCCTATGGTTAAAATCCGCATCGCATCACACAACACCCTGTAAATACCGGGTGTCCCACAAGAATGTCCCCGACTTTTCAATTGATTGTATATCCGCTTTAAATTAACATATTTGAAAGGTCTTTTTTCACAATGCAATGAATTTTGTTCCCTTTTCGGATAATTTAAGTTTTTGAAAATCGTTTACTAACCACTTTACAGTGATCGATTTGCTGAAACCGGTAGAACAACTAATTGCTCATAGGAAAAGTTTTCAAAACAACACTGGTGTTCTTCATTTCTCAATACATTACTTCCTTATTTCATCATTTGAAGACACCTAAAATGCAGCTCACTCACGATCAAAGAATTTTCCTCGTATTAGAATATGAAGCAACGGTAAACTGTGAACAAGTAAGAGGAGCATTTAATTTTCTTTCTAATTTTCTAACTGTACGATACACAGTTTTCTTATCGGACGTGTATCTTTCCGGAAATTTTTCATTAATTGCTCTTCCAACTTTTCCACAGTTTTTCGTTGCCTCATATTCCAATACGATGAAAATTATTTGTTCGTTAGTGAACTGCATTTTAGGTGTCTTCAAATAATGAAATAAGGGAGTAAATAACTTCTCAGAGCGTTTAAATACTTGGTGGTATGTAGGATACATCATTGTGAAATTATTATAAACAGTAAGTATTGAGAAATGAAGAACACCATAATTGTTTCCTCTGAACAATTAGTTGCCTCTGAACAACTAATTTTCCATCTGTTTCAGTAAATCGATCACTGTAAAGTTAAACGATTTAAAAAAACTTGAATAACAAATGAAATTAAAGTTACAATGTAAGTTTTCAATACTCATTTCTCAGCTGGGTCACCAATGAACCAGCACCGAAATTTTTTTTTGCAAAAGAAATGCATCATTCATAAAATGCATAGGTTGTTTTTAAAACATTTCCTTAGAACAATTATATTTTCTACCTCTTTCAGTAAATCGAACACTGTAAAGTGGTTATTAAACGATTTTCAAAAAATTAGACTATTCGAAACGGAAACAAAATTTAATTCATTGTGAAAAAATACATTTTAAATATGTTAATTTAAAGCGGAGATATAATCATTTAAAAACTCCGAGACATTTTTGTGGGACACGCGATATAATGTAGACACTCCTCAGAGGGATACAACTATTGTATCTATGGGAGCTAGCGCTCCCAGGGAGGAAAATGTGAGGGCCCGAGCTATGAGTTAGGTAGGCCTTCTTTTTGCTGAAATAATATTTTTTGTTATGGTAAAGGACCACTTATTTTCGGTTCACTGCTGTCCTGTTTTTTAGCGCCTACTACTTTCTTCTTCAACTTTGATCTGGTTTCATGAACTTTTTTCTCAACTTACTGTTTTTATACCCTTTCTGCACAGATTCCGCGTTCCCTTAAAACGTTGACTACGTTTGTGCGATTGCTACGGTTGGTTCGGTTAAGTTGTGAGTAGCAGAATTTAGAAACTCACTGTACTGCTCAAGTCCATTCTTGTCCTTTATAAAAGGTGTGAGAAATAAAAGTGTCCTATAATTTTTACCAGGTAGGTTCAAAACAATTCTAAAAAAGGTAGTGAAATTATGGAAATGCTATTCATTTATGCCGGTATTTAATGTACCTAATGGTACACATATGATATGTCCCAAAATGTAGTGCACGTGTTGATATTTGTTTGTTACATGCAGCATTTTAAATGGATTGTGATTTCATTTTCAATTCCTATATTATTTTGGCGTTTCATTGGTGAGAAGGCTGTGATTAATGGAAGTAAGATATTCATGTAAATTTTAATGTAGATGTTTCATTTTTATAACAAAAGTTCAAGAAAGAGCGGGATTCTATGTGCTTTCTAAGGTATTGTCTTATGTACCTGAGCTCCCAGTTGCACGTGCCTCGATCTCATTGGATGTACAATATTGCTCTGAGCTAGCTTAACGAGTCAATACATTCACAATGCATTAAGTGTGAATGTATTGTAAGATCCAAAGCTTCCAGTGCAATATTGTACACCCCGTGAGGCGAGGCACGTGCAACCGGGAGCGATTTTTTAACCTATAATCCATGGACGGCCAGCCGCGATTCGAATCTGGTCCTGAGGCGGTAAACGGCCGTTAGGTAGGGCGGAACAACGGCGATTCGCGTGCAGTTTTGTGTCCGAAAAAGTGGACATTTGACCCTTAAACCGCGCGTAATACAACTAAAAAACGCATAGGAACCGGCGCGTTCCCACCGGCGAAACGTCCTTGATTTTCAATTGGGCAGGTAAATAATTTAAGGTGAAATATAAATAGATAACTTAAGCCAAGTGGGCTCTTTTATCAGTTTAAGAATGCAATACGTTCAGTATATATGAACTCTCACATTCACACAGTTACAGCAAAGTAAGAAATAAGTTAATTAAGCTTAGTAATAAAGGTAGTAGTAAGTGGTAGAAATCTAGTCGGTAAGTAACGACTAAGAAATAAGCAAGAAGGAATTTAGAAGTTAACATTAAAGAGGAAGAGGGCGAGGAAGCACGGATGATGACGAGCTACCGCTGGTCCTGCGCAGCGGGATCGACGATGACGGCCAGGTGAGTCAACTCGAGACGGCCGTAAGGCACATCGCTCCCAGCTCACTAAGTGCGACGGCTACCGCACCGAGGACGCCAATTTATAACGCACTTAATTAGCAACGCACACATAAGCGTACGCTAAGGTTGAGGGCTCAAAAAATATCTAATGAAAAACAGCATAGGTCTGTCCCACCTCACCTGCCCGAAGCCACGTCGAACTGCAAGTAAGGTTCGAACCCCTATGCGCCTCTCAGGGCAATGGGGAATTTAAGAATTCTCCATATGAGATTTAAACTACAGTTGAAACACTAGAAAAAAATTTTATCCCACCCAACTTAACCAAATGCCCATATACTTCTTAAAATTGTTCTAATCCCTTGTTTTTACCAAGCAAGTAGATTTTCAGCACAAGTCCGTAAGTACTTAGAAAGGTTCTGTGTGCTATGCCTCCGCATTTGATTTGCATTTCCATTATCTTTATTTTCTTTCGTCGATTATTCACATTAGTCGTTATTCACGTTGTGTGTTAGAATATGTGCGATCTTCAAATCGAACACTTGACGTCCGTTTCGTATAGCATAGTGAAATATTCATGCAAACATTAGTAAAACCAAAGTTATGGAACTAGGTTCTCTACGTCAAACTTCCGTAAAATTATTGAACACTTTAAGTATTTCATTTCAAAAACCCAATGATCATAAATTGCTCGAAAATGAATATAAAGTTCCGACAAACAGAAGCCAGAAAAGTATTCGGTACTTACGTTTTATCTGTCCCCACTTGTTAAGGGGGATAAGTGTTTTTCGAGGGAAAAAGTCTAAAATGTAATTGATATTTGAATATTGAATTGTTGTTCTGGACAGTATGAGTGGATTTTTCATGTGAGAAGGTCTCCTTGTTGATACATATTGTTTCTAATACAATTTACCTACGTTTCACACATATATATATATCATTACGACAAATATATATATATATATATATATATATGTAATGAATCTCTGGGACCTTTCTCTTTAGTCCTGAGAAGGTTCCAGAGATTCATTTCGGCCTGATACGTAAGAAAAAAAATAAGAATAATTTAATTGGCTAACCTAACTTTAACATCAAAAGGAAGCCATAAATTGAAAGTGGTGACAGTTAACCCACAAGTACCAAGTATTCAATAGAAGACATATCCCGTATCGAAGAAAATTTAGTGGGGGGAAAGATGACGCAAGAGTAAGTAATATATGTCCATAAAGGTGACAAAACAACAAAGGGCGTCTTGTAATGATCTGACGAAAGGACATCGGGGACTTCTCATTAGGTGCGAAATAGATGGTGGGTGGACTTGACGGTCGCCCACATAAATCTTTGCAATATCCGTAACCGGTTGAGAATAAGGAAATTTAGAATGGTCGAGGAATGTTACACGGCACACACGGAACGCAAATAACCGGATAGATCAATCACTCAGCGCTAAGATTTAAGACTGTTAATAATACAAGTCGGTAATTTTCTGAGTTAACAGATTAGGTGGTACACTCTGCACCTGGAGTAAATTTAAGACTTTGAATTTGCGTGGTTAGGACAGGCTTGAATTTTATACTGCTGATCGAGATAGGGATAACCACAGCCATATGAAGGCTAGTGAGGGACTTTTGGGAGAAATGCACCTACTAATCATCAAACCCAGCCTCACTAAAGGATCCCTTGGAGACCACATGATGAGAGTTGAAGAGAATGCCGATGTCAGGCCGTCAGGTGGCTGAAACGTTACATGCTCTCAGAGGCACAGGCTCCCTCATCAGGGATAACTCAATAGTTGAAAAGTGAATTAGGAAACAGCCCGGTGAAACCTTAGCAATCTTGAAGCCTTAGCCGTGAAACCTGCCAACTTTATGACGTTCAGCACAGGAGCCAGAGGCGCAAGTCCCGGCGGTTTTTCTATCAGAATGCGGGCGGCTTTGAAGAATATTTAATTGAAGATTAAAAACAAATTTGATAGTTTTCCGAAGGAGAGTGTGTATGTATTGTGAATCCTGCGTGTCTGCAATTTCCGCAGCTAAAACACTGAAGGTTAAGGAAGCTTTCGTGGCTAGAGGGTTGATGGCGATTTTTTTATGATAAGAGCACAATGAAAACTTGAAAGGTCACGAGATAGTTTCTCAAATTTATAATTCCTTGGTACTAAATCCCAGTGTGAGGTATTAGTTTTCTTCAACATCCCGAAAGAACGGTCCTCGATTGAACTAACCAGAATCAATGCTTCCATTGAATCCCATTTAAAACGAAGTAAAATTGCATGATAACAACAATTTACTCATTCTCAACGAGGAAGTTATTTTTCAAATGAATGCTAATTAAAACAAATATGTTTCAACTTGTTTGGTGGATACAGCATGGCGTTCTGTGGCATAGATATTTTTCGTGTTAGCGACCCTCTGAAGAGATTTTTAGGAATTGTGTCTTCAGAGTCAGGCATGCAGAGGTATAGAAAAACAAGGATTGATTAATAATATGTAAAGGAGAGTTAATACACGGAGTTCCGCAATGGGAAAAATTACCTTGATTTATTAAACAAATGTCGGCACATTTGGAAGAAGAGGACAAGCCGCTAAAGTTTAATGAAACAACAAACTACAAACTCTTCAGAGCAGGACTTCATGTAGACAGGCGGGCGCTGGACTTGCGGTCTGCGCCTGTGCCGTCATAGGAAGCAAGCCGAGCTCTGTGGAGTTAGTTGCGGTTGGTTATGATACAGAGTAAATATTATGTTTAATACAGTTATCGTTATAGTTTTTAGTTATAAAGTAAGTTATAGTTTTAAGTTCTAAGGTAAGTTATAGTTTTTAGGTTATCAGGTAAGTTATAGTTTTTAAGTTATATGGTAAGTTATAATTTTTATGTTATAAGGTAAGTTATAGTTTATAAGGTAATAAGCTTTCGAGTTTCTTGTTATAAGTTAAAGTTAATAAGAATGTATGGGGAAACGTAGTCCTAAGTACCCAGCTCACGTCATGGCAAGTATTTGGTCCTAAACTTATAGTTTACGAATCTTCACAAGTACTCGTGAGCTTCAGGACGCCAGGAAGCGCAGTCAGGCGAGTGGACGGTGAGTGGTGCAGGTCAGCAGCAAGGAAGGCGCCTCAGCCTCTCATCCTCCGTCCGCTCGATCCTCGGAAGAAGGGAAGGAGAGCGTAGCGAAGCCGACGAAAAAAACACCGGCTCCCCTGGGTTGGTTGCAGGCGGGTTCCGCACGGTGTTCGAAACGAAGGCTGAGTAGGCTCAACATTGTATAAGTAATAAAGTTGATGGATGATGTTTGTTTAGTGGAGGTCGGAGGCGATCTGAATTGACATCCAGAAAATATACGAGGTAAGTGCGGCTTGGCTCAAATGGTGTATTCATTAAGTTGTATTCAGGACAGTAAACCAAAGATCAAGAACCAAAGACAAGCCTAGAGTTGGGTTATAGAAATTTTTACGTATTTAAGTTATTGAATTGGACTAAATTTCATTTAAAGGTTTGAAGGGCTATTTATGGTTTATTATTAATTACTTATGGTCTTAAAATGTAGTTCATGAACAAAAAAAAGCTTAAAGCTAACGAACGTGAAAACTAATACAGGAACTCCTGTAAATTTATTGTACAAGAGGAGAGACTGTCTTAGAGCGTAGTTTTTATATTAACAGAATTTCAATTTTAAACACCTGAAACCAACTATAATTCAACCTCATACGATGAAGTTTCCCTGAAACGTACCCTGAAACGAAATGAAAATTATTAATAATAGGGAACAATATATTTTAATTGATGCAAATAGGTTAAACCCTTTATCAAACTGAAGGGAAAAATATTATTTTGGTTGCAGAAAAATACTCGTATGTACGAACCTTGAGTATGCTAAAAAAAATTTATATATTCATAGGAAATTGCTACCAACATTAGAGGAATGACCAGCATCAATATTAATAATATAGAAATGATAATCATCAACAGAGAATTAATGTTCTACTTACGAGTATTTGAACAATTTTATTCACTTACTTGCCGGCACGCCCAATCACCGACTTGATTTTAGCCCTATTTAACTTATTCTACAGACACCCTTTGGTGTAAGAAAAAAAGCTCAGTCTTGATATTTTAAAAGTATTTTTTTTTTCTTTAGGAAAATTTGGTATCACATTGTGTCTACCCTTGTCGTACACATTGATCTCTCAAGAGCTCGAATTGTGGCTCTGTCCAATCTAAGTTGCGAGGATAGGTAAAGTTGGTCCCAAGCGTTACGTTTACTGGAATACAATGGCTTGTTGGATGGCGGACTGTTGCTGTACACGGTAAGAAGCCGTCCTCTCAACTGCGCATTCAACCACACGATGAGCGCTTTTATGGGCTCATTGACCAGCGGCGTAAGGAGGGCAGCATATACCTCTCACTCCCAAAAATCAAAAGGCTCAACATATTCGATTTCATCAATTTTTATAAGGTATCCAATCAATATAACATATACCGATAGTTAACTTTTCAATAAGTATTAGTACGAGCTCGAATATTACAATTTTTTTATTTGAATAGCAACAATAGTAGCACAGTCCGCCATTTTAAAACAAATCAAATTATGTGTTATTTTTACTATAGTTTAAAGCGGCCAAATACGACATAAGCGAAGTAAAACGGGAAAAGGCGGCTTAAGCAAAATAAATGAATATGTTTTTTTCCTTGAACCAAATAAACATCAAAGTAAACTTTTTCTAAACCATTTATTCCAAACGAACAATTATATAGAGTAATCGGCAAGTAACGAGGGGAGGATTTAAAATCAAGGCTACATTATTAAAAAAATTATAGCCAATTGTTCCCATCTTCCCCCATCTTTCAAAACATTCGCGAAATATTTTAGATAACCGACTGGGTGAAGTTTTAATTTTGAGGTGGAGACCCTGAAAGGAATCGCACGGTTACAATGTTATCGTGTATTATTATGCATTCGAATTGGATGCAGGTTAATGCCGGGCGTAATTTTTTAGCTTGGAGGTTTGAGGTATTGTCTTTTGAGGATAAAATCCTCTGACCTCACGTGTTCAGACAGCAAAGTAATTTGCTTATTTTGGTAGTGTACAACTACCACTAGACCAATTATTGCGACCGTGGCGAACACCAGGAAAATGTCCGTCACCCGGTCTGGTATGACATTTTTGTGTGCATTCGACTCTTGTGATAGTTTCCCTTGGGACTTAATGAGAGCTGCCCTGAGCGCATCGACAAAAACAAACACCCAAAGAACTGTAAATTAACAATACTAATTAGCATAAACAAAAAATATCCCTTCGCCTTGTGCTGCGTGTCTTGATACGCGCTATGATTTGAGAGTACAGAAAGCAGCTCACGAGTCCTCGCTCACCCACACACACACGCCTCACTTGAAACTGAAACGATACGATCAGCATGGTGTATAGCGCATGATGTAGAACGTGAATGTAGCAAAATTAAAAACTCATTCAGTGTCAGAGTGATCATTTTCCAAATGCTACTTTTTGTCAATGGCGAATTAATTTCCTTAGAATTTAAAGTCAATCAACTGAATGTCAAACCAAAAGGAGAGTTCTCATTATCATTCAAGAATTTCCCAGAAAAACAAATTCTGAGTGAATAACGATCGACTAAATTCCGAAGAGACATTTAATTTGCTGAGAAATCAAAAAACTTAGTCTTCTCATTAAATAAACGGAATCAGCAGCCGCATTCCACAAGTGTGAAATTCCAACATTATTTACACTATCAGTAATTATTGCAGACATTATGCAACATATTTCTAAGATAATTTGATTTTTTTTCTAATTTGAAACCCTTACAGGACATTCATGTTTTCTTTCTTATTAACGTCCAAAAATTTTCTTGTTTGGCTAGTGTAGTGCAAATTATTATATCATTCAACCGCACCTAGGCCGTTGATCTCACGTATTTCTGTAATTATGCTGTACTTAGGAACCGTTGTAGAACAATCGTTTTCATGTTTCTAACCCAGGTAGACTGTTTTGTGCCACTATTATTAGTACGAAAAACTATAATGAAATTCATGCCGTGGCAAAAGATATTTTCTCCGAGTCATTCAATTGGAATGCTAGTTTATACTGACCAGTTTACACTGATAATTGCGCACATGCTTACTTGTGTATATGTGTACGTGTGCACGTTATCCGTGCGTAGATGGGTATATGTGTCGAAACGTAATACTTCATTTCACTTCATTGTTGTGAAGCATTTATAAAAAAATACATTCATGTATATGTTTGTTGCGCGATCACCCACATATGATAAATAAGACGCTTAACATCCAATGATTTTTTCGTTACAATATTTATTTAAACATCGTTACAATATTTAATTGGAAATTGTAAGCAGCAACACATACTGAAAAAAGTTGTCACGAACTTCCTGTGCTCACTATCCTATATTTCAGTACATCGCACAGCATTTTCGTAGAACGCATATGTATTGTGATTGCCTATTGCATAGATATGAATTAGTGTATGTGTACGAGTTAGGTGTATGTATGTGCAATTGTGCATAGGTATGTATGTGCATGTATATGTGTATATATTTACATGTATAAATGCACTTATGTGTGTACTAAGCTGACAACTAGCATTTTAACTAGAGATAATGGTGTTTTTTCTGCTCACTCTCAACTTGTAACATTACCTAACCCGTCATTTCTTTATTATTGTAAAGCATTCAAGTAAAAAACTATAAATTTGTTGTGCGATCATCCATTTATATTTAAATAAAATTTCATCAACTAATGACCGTTATGTAAAATTTTTTGAATTAGAAATGCAAAACATGTAATTTTCGTAGTCCTCATGCTTATATATATATATATATATACATATATATCATGATTCCTTAAGATGACATTTTTGAACGGCTACCGAAACAAGCAATTGTAATTCTAATATTATTTCCTGGCGTCAAGAAATTCAATGCTTTATATCATGTACATGTAAACTGTCAAAAGTGCTTTCACCCCACAATGAAAATGCATCGCCTATGAAATTGTGTTGTCTCTTATAATTATAATTACATGTATCATCAAATGTAGATTAAGCGACATTATAGGAAAACATTGCCCTCAAACCATTTTTTCGACTAGTGAAATGTGTATAACAATTCTCATGTGTGTGTATCATCTAAGTGTATTTAGTTTAAGATATTTTAAAAACCAATGATGTGCTAACTTTTTGTACCATCTTTATTGGAATAAACTGTTTTTTATATGAGTTTACGTACGTGGATGTCTCTGTGCATATATGCGCATATACCTATGTACAGTGGCTTAGCATCTAGCATATGAACTATAAATACTGTGTATGTGCATGTGTGTGCGTATATCCCAGGTAGAAAGAAATTATTAGGCCAATATTGGGTTGATAATTATTTATTGACCTGATATTGGAATCTTGGATTACAATAATAGGCTAATAACAAGACAATATCGAAAAAAGATATATTTATTTATGATATCGACTTGTTATTGGGACAATGTAGTAAATAGTTTTATTTATAATATTAAACTAACAGTGTATATATATATGTACTATATTCATATAAGTGGAAACTATCTCATAATAATTAAAAATTTCGCAATTTAATCAAATTTGTGAAAATATAAGTTATTATTGCCCAAATATTGAGTTCATATTGTACGCCAATAATACGGAGTAATTTGTATAAAATGTACCAATAAAGTTAATGAATAGTTATTGCAGGCATTAATGAGTGCAAATATATTTGACAGATATCAAGAAATGTGAATACGTTACAATAATATGTATATTCAGAATTACTGTAATCACAGGTTCACAGTTCTTGTTTTTTCAGTCGTCCAATGAGTTTCGAAGGTCTAATTTTTTCAAACAATATGCTAAAATCGTTTGTCATATGTTACTATAGCAATAAATGTCTGTATATTGAATTAAGATGATATAAAGTCATTTATATAGATGATATAAATGACTTTATTTCGTAACGAAGGTATTGAGTAGGTCTATTCCTACCATATAACCCATTTTGCATGAATCAGCATGCTTTGAGTAAAGCGCTTTCGTGCAATTTTTCAATCACGCATATATATGCTGCTTAGATGAACGTATATATGCTGCTTAGTACTGGTTGCCCGACCACTGGTACGTACGTGCAACACAAAATTTGGACTACGATGCCAAAGAGGTTTGTAATCATGGATTTTAGATCAATTTTGAATGCAGTTTATTTCATAGTCTTGTAGGTGTGTAGGTACGTACATCGGATAATATAGTTATCAGAATTATACATATTTCTTTTCTTTGAACCCTTTTGAATGTTGATGCGATATTAGAAATTAATTGTTGAGCCAAAGTGTTGTTTAAGGAAACACCTCAATATCAAGTCAATAGTGACACAGTAATTAGCTGATACTGGGTTAAAAATAAATTATTATTGGGACAATATATTCTACCAATATCCACTTGATGTTTGAAAATAAGTATTGGCCTGTAGTACCCTACCTTACTTACCCCTCAAACTCAGTTCTAGTCCATTTATGTTCAGTAATATTAATATGTGGATATGTAAAATCATTTTAGTTCAAAGTGCTACAATCTGCTAAGCGTATCACCGATACCAGCTGCAGGAAAAGTACGTGTATATGACTAAGTTCGCTGCTTCACTCGCCACAAGCGGAACTCCATTGCCAAAGCAGTAAAAACTCCAGGCCTTACTGGCCAAAATTTTAATAAGGAACACCTCAATATCAGGTCCATAATGATACAATAATTACCTAATATTGGGTTAGTGAAATTATCAGTATCGGGGCCATATGTTTTACAAATATCAACCTATCAGGAATTGGGTATGAAGCCAATGTTATTGTAGGGAACACTTCATTATCAAGTCAATATTGATACAATAATTAGTTGATATTGGGTTGATGATAATATTGTTACTGGGCCAATATTTTTTATAATATCAACCGAATTTTCCGAAATAAGGTATTGCCCCAATGTTCATTTTGAATATCCAGTCAATATTGAGACTGTATATTGGCTCAATATTAGATCAATAAATTTTGCTACCCGGGTATATGTATGCACATATACATATGTTTGTGCACAAACCTGGTAATTAGAATTTGGACGAGAAATATCGTTTTTTTCTGTTCACTCTCAACTTGGAACATTACCTAACACGTCATCTCTCTTTACTATTGTAAAACACTCACAATAAAGTATAAATTTGTTGCGTGATCACTCATATATATTCCACTAAGATGCTTATCAACTACTGACCGTTGTGTTAAAAATATATTTTTAATTTGGAAAACAAAACTTGTAAATTTTAGATCACTCATGCTTGTATACTAGTATACGTATGAATGTGTGTATGCATGCGTAAGAACATATATTTGTGTGCACTGAACTAGCAACTAGCATATGAACTATAAATACCACCCTTGCTCACTCGCATCTTGTAACTCTGCCCTAACTCATCATTTTCACTTCATTACTTTAAAACCTTTGCAAAAACTTATATTTATTGTGTAATCACCAATATATGTTCGAATAAGATGCTTAGCAAATAATGCTCGTTATGTTAATTTTTTTTCAACTAGAAAAACAAAATTTGTAATTTCGATAATTTTCATGCTTGCACCTTGATACCTGTATGCATGTGTTTGTATATGTTTGCGTACATTTGTATATGTTTGTACAGTCATACATCTACCCAAAACATTCTTGCAAAATCTCTTATCGATCGACTTGCATTTGTCTTGTAAACTGTCGTATCGCTATTTTCTGGCGATATTAGGTTCGTATAGCAGGAAGCTTTAACTTCAATTCGCCTAGCCGCATACCAGGCAGGAGCGAATGAAACTCACAGCAGGACTTCTAGTAATGTACTGACTCGAAAAGGAACACACATGCCTTAAGACTAGAGCGCCCCCGGAAGTTAAACAAAGCCCTTCCGGTAAGTGCACCACACGGCGGCATCCATCGGCTGCGTTTATGACACTTCCACCGGTGACCGCGATATCCCAAACCAAGCACGATAAGGATATCCTGTGAGTTTGTCATGCGAGGCCCACCCAGGCAGCAAGAAATTATTAGGCCAATATTGGGTTGATAATTATTTATTGACCTGACATTGGAATCTTGGATTACAATAATAGGCTAATAACAAAGACAATATCGAAAAAAGATAAATATATATTAATGCTAACAACTTGTTATTGGGACAATGTAGTAAATAGTTTTATTTATAATATTAAACTAACAGTGTATATATATATGTACTATATTCACATAAGTGGAAACTATCTCATAATAATTAAAAATTTCGCAATTTAATGAAATTTGTTAAAATATAAATTATAATTGCCCAAATATAGGGTTGATATTGTACCCCAATAATACGGAGTAATTTGTTTAAAATGTACCAATCAAGTTAATGAATAGTTATTGCAGTCATTAATGAGTGCAGATACACATGACAAATATCAAGAAATGTGAATACGTTACATTAATATGTATATTCAGAATTACTGTAATCACAGGTTCACAGTTCTTGTTTTTTCAGTCGTCCAATGAGTTTCTAAGGTTTAATTTTTTCAAAAAATATGCTAAAATCGTTTGTCATATGTTACTATAGCAATAAATGTCTATATATTGATTTAAGATGATATGAAGTCATTTATATAGATGATATAAATGACTTAATTTCATAACGAAGGTAGTGAGTAGGCCTATTCCTACCATATAACCCATTTTGCATGCATCATTCTTTGGGTAAAGCGCTTTCGTGCAAATTTTCAATCACGCATATATCTGCTGCTTAGATGAACGTATATATGCTGCTTAGTACAGTTTACCCGACCACTGGTACGTACGTGCAACACAAAATTTGGACTACGATGCCAAAGAGGCTTGTAATCATAGATTTTAGATAAATTTTGAATGCAGTTTAATTCATAGTCTTGTAGGTGTGTAGGTATGTACATCGGATAACATAGTTATCAGAATTATATATATATATCTCGTTTTTGAACCCTTCTGAATATTGATGCGATATTAGAAATTAATTGTTGAGCCAAAGTGTTGTTTAAGGAAACACCTCAATATCAAGTCATAGTGACACAGTAATTAGCTGATACCAGGTTAAAAATCAACTATTATTGGGAGAATATATTTTACCAACATCCACTTGATGTCAGAAAATAAGTATTAGGCCTGTAGTACCCTACCTTAGTTACCCCTCAAACTCAGTTCTAGTCAATTTGTGTTCAGTAATACTAATATGTGTAAATGTAAAATAATCCAAGACATAAATGCCAACTTCTGAATAGTGTATTACCGATACCAACTTCAGAAGAAGTACGGTACGATTATGTAGCTAAGGGCGCTGCTTCACTCGCCGCATGCGGGACTCAATTGCTAAATCAGCTACAACTCCAGGCCTTACACGTCAATATCTTTCTAAATACCTCAATATCAAGTCCATAGTGACACAATAATTAGCAAATATTGGGTTAGTGAAATTATCATTATCGGGGCCATATGTTTTACAAATATCAACCTATCAGGAATTGAGTATTAAGCAAATGTTATTGTAGGGAACACTTCATTATCAAGTCAATATTGACACAATAATTAGTTGATATTGGGTTGATGGTAATATTGTTATTGGGCCAATATATTTTTCTAGTATCAATCGAATTTTCCAAAATAAGGTATTGCCCCAAAGTTCATTTGGAATATCCAGTCAATATTGAGACTGTATATTGGCTCAATATTAGGCCAATAAATTTTGCTACCTGGGCACAACAATGATCTTCCGGGACTCATAAACCTAGGCCTCCGGAACTCTCACTTACAAACCAGTGTCATACTATAACGATGTATATTTTAATATATAACAAAACTTAATTGAAATTTGGGTTATAACGTGCTCATTTGAGTAATCAGTAAGTGTAATTTTTCATAGATTTTTTGTCCATGCTCGCTCGAAATGATATTTTTGAATTTCTGCCACAACACGCACCTATAATATTTTTCCCTGGATTCACGAAATCCAAAGCTGATATGTCAGTGTACGTGCAAACTGTCACAAGTGTTTTCACCCAACAAATTTCTAATCTTTATTGCTTCCATGAATTAACAAACACTACTCAATTTCAATTGGGCAGCTATAGGATACATTTTAAGCTTGTTCTCTCCGTTTTTGTACATGCATTAAACTGAACTATCGTGGGGCATACATAGGTTTCTCAATTAAATACATTTGCATCATGTTTCGAAAATAACGTAACTTTTTCTCATTTTTATAATTTGGTAACTTTATAGAACACTAATCTGTTCTTCTATTATTCACGTCCTAATTTGTTCACGTTAGTCTTGTGTGATGCAAATCATTATACGATCTTTAGAATGTTATGACAACCCTATCTTGGTGGTCACTTTCACAAATCACTCCAATTATGTTGTACATTTCTTGGTAACCGTTGTAGAATAATCATTTTCATGTTCCTGACTAATGTAGACTGTTTTGTGGCAATGTTATAAGAATGGAAATATCATAAGGTTGATGGGTGATGAAAGACATTTTCTCCGAGTAATTTGATTGGAATACTAGTCTATACGTAGGAATAAAATTGTATAGTTCTGAATGTCAACCTCGCTGCCTCAGATGCAGAATTATTTTGATCCACCCGTTTTACTTTACTTTCAACAAATTACTTATACACAAGTTACTGAGTTTGTATTTCACTGCAGGTGTGCTCCAAAAAGAGTATTCTCAACTATGCACTGTGACGCGAATCGTTTTTTCTTTTATAATTGAAGTTAACTGTATCATCAAATCTAGATTAAGGAGAGCTGCCCCCATAGGAACCCATGATTCTGAGACTTGTTGATAACTGAGGATTTATGCTGCTAAAGGAAGTCTAGGTCAGGTACATCCTGTGAAAAACTGAAACTCGTTCGTTGACTCGTTCACCCGCTACGGGGGTTTGAAGAATGAGGGGGAGGGGAGGGGGAACAGGTATTTTATCGTGTTACACCTCCCCCTTGGCTTTTTCTTCACGGCGTGACGTTGCTATGTCATCTCCTATGTCCTTGTTTTTCTCTATAATCATTTCAGGGGTCTAACCTGAGCCAACAATTTGAAAAAAAATTTAATTACAATTATTTACATATCTTTGTATTGCCTATGATGAACACCTCAGATTTTGTAGTTCCAAAATGCTTCTTCTCCTACAGTTCTTGAGCTACAGTGATTATTTTTGTATCATTGGATGCGAAAAGACAAGGGGTCTCCAAAAACTTGACATGTTTTTCAAAATTACTTGTTGTTCAAAAGTTATGACGTAATAAATCCGCATATTTTCGAAAAAAGTTACTCCTAAATTTTTCATTTTTTTTATTTAAAACTGAAAATTTGGGAAAAGTTTTCAAGTTTTTGGAATTTCCACGTGTTTCCGCATCCAATGATACCAAAATTATCACTGTAGATCAAAAACTCGGAGGAGAAGCATTTTGATAACCCCCCTAAAAATCTCGTTTTCTATGGGGAAAATCGCACTTTTTTGCGAATAACAAATGAATCCAAATTTCATTTCATATCACTATACAAAATTTTATTGGTCTAGTTTCAATAATAAAAAAAAGTTCGGAAGGGGAAAGCTGTCCTTAAGCAACACTAGAGATACATTGCCCTCAATCATTTATTTAGACTTTTGACATGGGTATTACAATACTCATGAGTGTGAGTATCATATAAGTGTATTTTCCTTACTTTGACAAACTTTAAAACACCAATGATGTTTTGTACCATCTCTATGGAAATATACTGTTTTTCATCTTCTTTCTAAGTTAAAGATATTTGAATGCGATTTTCGCTTTTATTTCTATATATGTGCTCACAAACTCATGCATTTTTCAAATAAGCGTAACGAGGATTGTGTTCTCTTATTTACTTATATATAAATGCACTGCCAAAATCAGATTACGCAACGAAGGGAACTCATTTTTGTTGTGCTTTTCTGTCAATCATTTTTTTGATTCAACATCTTGCAAGGGTATCACGATACCAATGTGTTATTATCATTTAAGGATGTTAATGTTAAAGGATTTTAAAAACCAATGCATCAACATTCCATGTTTTTACTCTATTGGAAATAAACTGTTTTTCTTTCTTTTTTCTTTTCTCTACCAGGTGACTGAAATGGGTACTGGCTTGACCGGAGTTCTCGTGCTCATGGCGTTTTGGAGTTAGTTAAAACGCATTTGAAAAACCCATGTACAAGATAATATGTATCAGGCTTGATTGATTAAAATGAAAGCATCCTTTCTTGTATTTAGGATTTCTCATATATTTTAAAACATTTATGTAGTTGTTAGTTATATTCCCAACAATAGTTGTATTCCCCTGAGGGATCACAAATATTAAAATACCAATGTCGGTATTTACAACAATTAATTACGAGTACACATATTTCTTTCATCTCAAGGAAAATGGAATAAACAATGCATTGACTTTGAGTATCTATTTTTAGAAATACATGTAACTTTTTATTCCTTTTCAACTCGCAGCAAAGTCCGCCCAAGGTTTCTGCGAGGCATCAAAGCTGCAATTCAGTGCGCGTGTTGTAGGCAGCGCAGCCCCGCCATGTGCAGCGCCGAGGTGAGCGCGGGTAGCGCAGCCCGGCCCTGTGCAGCGCTGTGGTGAGTGCGGGCAGTGCAGCCCCTCCCTGTGCAGCGCTTTGGTGAGTGCGGGCAGCGCAGCCCCACCATGTGCAGCGCTGTGGTGAGTGCGGGCAGCCGCCGCACGCCCTGGGAGAGCGTTGCAGTGGCGGCAAGGAGCACCGCGCGAAAATAAGGACTGAATTGGACATATACAGTTTCATAGATACGCGTGCAAGGGGACGTGAGATCTGCACGCAGACCTACCCAACCAGAGATTTGATGTTGAAAAAGGACTGCGTAACTGCAGAAGTTGTGAGAGGACAGGGCACTAACATTAGCTCATCACACGTAGCTATTTTAGGTCCCACAGCGAGGAAGTTAACAAAACATGATTTGAATAACGTTGGTTTAATGAGGAACAGGTGGTTGGAGATGCAAAAAGATTCATATGGCTTTGAATCAACCAACAGATCAGAAGCCATTATAAACGAAGCTATGAAAACCGTGAAAAATTCAAATTAAAATGCAGGAGAAAAAAGAACTATTCCTAGTTCGTTTAGATTCATAAAAATTAAACTCCAAAGTTACTCAATCTTTTCAAAATTTTGACTATTTTCATCTGATTCGTTAGAAATTTGGCCGGTATATGTATTTGTTGCAAGTAAACTTTTTTACTCATGTAAATTTTTCGATTTAAGCCTTATTTTTTTAAGAAAAATTAGTTTTTTGGTACATTTATATGGATTTAAAAGAGGACTCGTCATTGAGTTTTGATGCTAGAGCAAAACTAAACACAGTTTTAGAATCCTTGAAGCATTTCTAACAAACGAATCGTAGGAAATTAGAAAATTAAAGAAAAAATTTTGATCAGCGATATTTATCATTACATCAATAATACATTATTTTTGGGTTATGTGCCAAATAATTTTTTTCCCAAATTTGGAAGTTTGCTACAATACGTTCGTTAGAAATGTTCCAAGGATTCTAAAACTGTCTTTGTTTAGTTTCCTAGCACAAATATTCACTGACAAGTCCTCTTTTGAATGTTGAAAGTTAGAGGTTTCGGGTATAAAGCCACAAACAAAATTTTTGGTTGAAGTGCAATATAATGGACAATTTATGCAATTGAATGCTGTTTTCATTTTTATTTCGATAATCTCCATTCATAACTTCATATTCACACTGTGAATTGTAATTTACGAAAATTAAAAAAATTAATTTCTTTTCTTTATAAATATTATAAACTTTTATACATGTAGACTGATTCTTCAGAAATTTGACTATTATATGTAACTTTCGAAAAAAAAACACAGCTTCTTCTATTCACTTTTTTCGATTCTGGCCTTAGTTTTTTGACAAAATTAGACATATTGGCTTTTTAATTCATTTTATTGATTTTTCAAATGAACAGAACTCATTGATTTTTTATGCTAGAACAAAGCCAAAGACAGTTTTAGAATTGTTGAAACATTGTGAACAAAGTTACGGTTTCAAATTTTTCATTTCCCTTTTTGCTTTGTTTTTATATGGGTCAAAATGGGGTCGAAAATTCAGGATTTTCAGTCCTCCTACTCCCCCTGGGGGGGGATCTAGTGTCGGTAGCGCCAAAAAATTTTAGGATCGAATAGTCCATCACCTAAGGATCCTTTTCCAACAGCAAAACAAAAAAAGGCTTACAGAACCGACAGGGGCCTGGCAGGGCCTGAGATGATCCCCTTAAGAAGCAGAAACCAAATATGCTCAGAATTGACTTCACTAAACAAGGAAAATGCATAGACGAAAAATGTGCAGAAACTGACAAAAATGGACTGTGAAACGAAATGAATGAAATTTAACTCAAATCATTTGGTAACAAAGTCAAGTTGATAGCTAGTATATTGTAGATAGAGCATCCGTAAAGCATCTGTAGATGCCTATGAAAAATTTCTGTTATGAAAGGTCTTGAAATGAAGCAAAACTGGAAATGAAAACTTCATCATCTAACAAAGAAGGAATGAAGAACCAACGCACCAGAAGCAAACCTCATACTCAATATAAAGTATTTATTAGCCTAAAGCAACATAAAATATAGAAGCAACGCAGAACTGAACAATAACGCAACACTCACCAGATCAACACTTAGAGAGCTCTGCCAAGAAATACCACTAGAGTTTTACGGTAAAATTTAAGTGACTGATTGAAGAAGAAAAAACAATGCATCAAGAAATTGTTCAATCACAAAACGCGGCAAACTCTAGAAATACAGAACAACTAATGAACACTTGGAGAACACACTTTTAAGAACTCTCATTACATGTCTACTTAACATTACAAATCTTCTGAAGGAAAAACCCAACACACTCTTTTGAGACTCCTGTAGCTGACCGTTGCCTGCACACACACTCGGCACACATGGGGCCACGCCCACAAATGAAACCCTCAACATCCTCCTGCAGCTGACCGTTGCCTGCACACACTCGGCACATTTGGGGCCACGCCAACAAAGAGAACCCACAACATCCTCCTGCAGCGAGTGTTGCCGCGGCGGGCACCACGGCTGTAACACAGGAGAGCATTCCCGCCTCGAGGGCCACAAGATGCCACCATCACCACATCTCTTCTTCCTTGAGTTCCACTCTCCTCTTCGTTACTTGGAAGCCTGCACTTCATTTGTAGCAGCTCTGAATATTGTGCTTCGAATGTGTTCAGCGTTACTGCATTTGATGTAATCGTACCCCACCGTACAGAAGGCAGACGCACTAGAATGTGCGTTGCGCTTACTTTGAAGGAAAGAGTTCCGTTCACAGCGCTTTCTTGTTTTGCGATGTCAACACTCAGCCATCCTTCACATCCCCGAGCAGCGCCAAGTCCCCATAGAAATGTGAGAGAACAATCCCCTTGTCTGACCCTTTTGAACAATGAAACTTTCATTTGCCAAGGCGCTTCCATCACTTTGTTTACCCCTCCATACAGGATATTCGGAGCGTCCTCGTGTACTTATAGTCCTATGTGCAAACAAGTGTCAGTATATAATTAAACACAGGATACAAACATGACCGAAAATTACACGCAATACTAGTCTTCCTCTGCATTTGGCATCGTGCACTGCTCCTGCCTCACGCAACTCAGCAACAAGGCCACGCGCTGCTCCGCGATGTGCAACAAAACTTAGGCCACAAATGGGCTCCGCGAATTTCCTAACAGGGTGTATCTATGCTACGCCATGGCTGCAACACGGGTAAACTGTACCGAGATCTGTTTACAAGGAGCGCTACAAGATGTGAGGTGTGTTTACAAGGAGCGCTACACGATGTGAGGCGTGTACGCGCAACCCCCATCCATGCGTACCGGAGCCTTTATAAGCACTTGACAATTTAGTCCTGGCGCTATCGTTCTCGTCACCTCCAGCAAGTAAACACATAAGAAAACGTCTCCGTGTTTCCTTACCACGACCAAGGCCGCACCTCTAGCTGCACATATGGTGGCCAGTCTCGGTCTAACCTATGACGTTGTGAAGAAGTTATAATAAAGTTAGAAGAAGATTACTACGAGATTCAAAACCTACGAGTAATCCCTACTACGAAGTTTTTTGAAATTCAGCAAGATTCAAGAAAAGAAGAAAAGAATGTTAAATCGCGCAAATGACGGGCGGCAACAACAATACGAGTCTTCGACAAATACTTCCGTCTGTACTCAACATCAGCTTCAAGATCCCGTACACTGCATTGGTAGAGACCTCGGTCCAATTTTCAGCGTGGATAAATACCTGCTACCCTTTCAGCACCAAAGTACTCATCTTTGAATCAGGAGAAGACATAAAAGTAGTTCTACAACTACAGTTTAGAGCGACTCCCTACAACGAGTGAGCTACAACGACTACTACGTCTACAGGGACGAGCGACTTCACTTCCTCCCCTCATCCCAGGGTACGTCTACAGGGCGAGCGACTACACAACTTCCTTCATTCACCCAGTGGAAGCTAAGTAAATAATAGCTTGCACTGAATTAACAGATAGTTTATCCGCCTTACCGTAGCAGCGCGATTGCTAGACAGCACAGGCAGGCAGAGTAACATTTTTTTGCAAGTAGTTTTTTTTCTAGCTCCGTGAGAAGCAGATTATTTTTTGCATCAGCTGAAGGTAATCCGCAGTGCATAGACAGCATGCGTCAGGCAAAACAAGCAGAGTAGCAAGAGCTGTGAAGCCGCAGTAATAAATCGAACTTGTGCAAGATAGCTATAGCCTTCAGAAGTGAGTGATAAAAATTTTTTTATGAGTGCTTTATTTCATAACTTGTGTGTTTATTGAAGTGATTTTTAGGGTGTGTAATATTGATTGCTAGAATGTATAACATTGATTTCTAAAAGTGTGTAATATTGATCTGTAGCAAAATATTGTTTTGCAAGTATTAATATTGTGTAAAAAATTATTAACTACCGTATGTCGGACACGTCCGATTCAGACGAAACTATTAGAACAACAGCGACCAAACCAAGTAGAGGTAGAACAAGTAAGACTAGATTTCGTGCTGAGAGCAATCCTGAAATGACTGAACCATCAGCTAGCGCGGCCGTTGGCCCTAGTACAAATCCTAGTAGTTTAGCAAGAGAGATTGCAGCTAACATGCCGAGATCAGGAACAATCCTACCAGGCTCGGAACTACCCCTTTTTCGAGGAAGACGTAGACGAGAGGATCCGGACTTCATTGATAATAAAACGTTTAAAACTCATATAGTAAACTTGCGTGCCTACATGACATTACTCCCGGATGTGAATTCCGACAGTGCAAAGGAAGAGTTGTTGGTTAGATCTGCTAACAAACAGGAAGGAGATTTTAATAGCATTGTAACAAAGTTAGTCAATTCAGACCTTCAATATTCTTTTGAAGATGTCGTCAAAATTTTGGACGACATCTATGTAGCAAGAGGCGAGAAATCTATTCACGCATTAGCATGCGATTTAAATAAGTTACGTTTCGTTAGGAATGATGCACTTGCAGCCCAGTTGGTAACCGCGTTTGCAAAAATCAGAAAGTTGTCGGAACATTTATTGAACTCAAATTCAATAGCGTGGACGAGACACCCATTTTTCAGGGCAAGTTCAAACCAAGTAGAACTAAAAGTTTTGCAGGAGACAGCATTGATCTTAGTCTCACAATCAGCGTGTTAGCACCATTACTCGAAGAATCATTTGCTAAGAAACTATTTGATACGTCGTTCAATACGTCAGAGGAATTATTGGCACGCATTGTTGCCGCGGTTCGAAATCAGCCCGAAAATAAACAGATAGTAGCGACTCACTACGAGACGCAGTACAATAGAGAAACCTTTGTAGCCGAAGTTGCCGAGTCAGAAGACAATATTGATGAGCAAGATTCCCCTCAGGAAAGTGAAGTTTTCTACGGAAAATACCGTAGAGGGCGTTTCGCTGGTCGGAGATCAATTCCTCGACCCTGGTTGAGAAATCCTAGAGTAGGAAGAAATGTTAGTGGCTATGTGGGCGTTAGAAGAATAGGTTCACTTGAATGTAACACTTTGCGGGCAGAAAGTGCGAATCATGCCCCAGTGCACTCTGCAGCTAGAACGAGAGGCTCTTTGTTCTGCAGTATATGCAACGTTTCAGGACATGTCGAAGCCAATTGTCGAACCCAAAGAGATCAGAGCAAACCTAGGGTCCTTGGCCCCTGCTTTGCATGCGGTTCAAAAGAACACCTCGTCCGAAACTGCAGAGCGTCAGAAAATGAAATCAGGCAGTATAAAACATACTTGCGTAGGTATAATGCCTATAGAGGCAATAACCGTGGAAGACACGAAGTGCACTATGGTGAGGAATACGAAAGAGACGACAGAGATTTTTTAGAGTGAGAGAAATTAAAGGTGGAGATAAAAAAGGTGGAGGAAAAAATGAGACGAAGCCCGAGAATCACCGCACAATTCTCTTTAATCCAAACGCTGTGGTCGAAACGAATCCAGATACTGAGATGACAAAGTGTAATCATGATGAGAGTGAATCATACATTGACCCATTATTTAAATGTAGAAATAGGTTTGCCAAGTTAACAGATGAAGAACTGACTTATGAGATATCACAGAAAAAAGCAGTTGAAGTCTATTTTAACACTACAGTTGTAGGTGGAGAAAGACGTGAAAAGGGAGCCGATCTTGTTACGTTTAGGAGAACTAAACGGCCGACCATTATACTGTCTAATAAAGACAAGTACTTGAGTGCGCTGCTTGACAGCGGTAGTGAAAAATGCCTCATTAGTTATAAAGGGTGGGGCAGAAAAACCTATCCGATTTCAAATCCCTTTTTCTCAGAAGAGGGAGCAGGTAGAGTAGTGGGGTAAAAACCGTTAGAAAACCGGTTTTATGCCATTTGTCAGTAGTCAACATGCCTTGGTCTGGTGAACATCGTGCTTTTGTTATTGAGCGGTTTATCGAATGCGGCGGTTTGATAATTGCTACACAACGTGCTTTTCGAATTCATTTCGGACTCGGGCGTCATGATCCTGTTCCACATCACGCTACGATTAAAGTGTGGGTGTCAAATTTTAGACAGACGAGTTCAGCATTGAAAAAGAAGTCGCCTGGACGTCCCAGGACAGCAACAGGACCTGAAAACGTGGCCAATGTGAGAGCCGCGATTGAACGTTCCCCGCGTCGTTCGGCGCGAAAACATTCGCTCGCTTTGGCGATTTCCAACCGCAGTATTCGGCGCATTTTGCACCGGGACCTCAAAATGCATCCCTACAAAATGGTTGTTGCACAGGAATTAAGTGAAAGGGATTTTGAAACCCGTACGAACCTGTGTCGCGATCTCCGAGAACTCCCAAACGACGATGTTGTGCTCTTCACGGACGAAGCCCATTTTCACCTTTGTGGTGCCGTTAACAGGCAGAATTTTCGATATTGGAGTGACGAAAATCCTCGAGAAATCCATCAGGAACCCCTCCATAGCCCAAAAGTGACTGTGTGGTGTGCTCTTTCCCGCCTAGGCGTCTGGGGGCCTTACTTTTTTGAAGAAAATGGGCAAACCGTAACGGTCAACAGCGAGCGCTATTGTTTCATGCTGGAAAATTTTCTTAGACCCAAAATGGAAGAAAATGGCGTGGAAAATGTGTGGTTTCAACAGGATGGTGCAACCGCCCACACATCGCGACGATCAATGGACATTCTCAGGGAACTGTTTCCCGGTCGCCTCATTTCCCTGAGAGATGATCTTGGCTGGCCGCCGCGCTCACCGGATCTCACTCCATGTGACTTCTTCCTTTGGGGTTACCTCAAATCGAAGGTTTACCAGCATCGACCAAGGACCCTTCTTGCTTTACGAAGGGAAATTGCTCGGGCAATTGAAGAAATTCCTGTGGAAATGACGGTGAAAGTCATGGAAAGCTACCGCGAGCGCCTAAATCAGTGTATCCGCTCCCAAGGACGCCATTTGAGTGATGTGCTTTTCAAAACTTGAATTTAAAAATGGCATAAAATTTGCGATATGCTAATAAAAAAAATTTTTGAAAACTTCAGTCGTTTTAATTTTATAACGTTTTGAAATCGGATAGGTTTTTCTGCCCCACCCTGTAGTAACATCAAAAACCCCAAAGAAAAGTTAAACCAAGTTTTTTGAGCGTTAGATGCATAAACGCAAAGAGTAATGTCAGCTGTGAGATTGATTTAAATATCTCAATACCTGGTACTGACAGAGTACTTAAGACTAGTGCTTTAGTAATTGAGGATGCTAATTTCAAATATGATTTAATTTTAGGTAGAGATGTATTAACCAACGCGGTTATCAATTTGAGGGATGGTTCACTCCTTTGGGAGGGAACCAGAGTTATTTTCAATGAAATAGAGAATAAGCCTACAATTAACAGAGAAGCCATATTAATGGATATAATAAACAGTGATTGTTTAATGTCGGATGTAGTTGCCGGTGCTAAGAAGAGCACCAGATGCCGGGGCTTAATGAATGGTCGCGAGAGAAGAAAAAACGCTGTAAGAACAGGCAAGAAAAAAGAGGCTGAACTCGAAAGTGTACCCGAGCTGCCAAAGCCAGTGGCAAGAGAGAGAAAAAATAGACCTCTAGTGGTTCACTGTGACGCAATAGAAGTGCCTGCTAATTTCATCAAGCTCATGAATGCCTTTGTTAAAAAAGCTAAACAAGGTAATTATATCGTGTTGAAAGGAGGACTTGATAATGGAGCACTGATAGCAGAAGCAATAGTTACAGTCAATGAAAATAGGAATGTACCTTTATTAGTACTGAACCCGACAGATGAGGCCATTCATCTTAGTGAAAACACAATGCTCTGTAACATGGAGGCATTACTTGAAGAGGAAGTTGAGGCCGAACTTTACCTCACAAATGTAGAGGAAGCGCTTAATGAGGCGAATAATGTTGAGATAAACTCTGAGGTTACATCGGATTCAAACAAAGTCATCTCAGGACTTGGTGAAACAAAGACCATAGCCACGGAGAGACTTGAGTCGAAGGTCGATGTTCTTGGTGATTTTTGTGAGTGTGGTGCACAAGTCGAAAGTGTATCTAATGTACAGAAGGACGTACGCCGTCCGTTAACATGTAATGATGTAACATGCGATGAAGTTGATGTAAAACTAAAATTACTGGAATTAATGAACAATTTCCGTGACGTGATCACGTTACAAGGCGAAACTATAGGTGTCACGAATATGAACAAGCATAAGATTGTATTAAAAACTGATGCACCAGTTATAAACATACCGCCATATCGCATACCTCACAAATACCAGGGGGAGTTGGCCAATGTCAAGAAAGAAATGCTCTCATAGGGAATTATTTAAAAATCAACATCAGATTTCAATTTCCCAATTATCGTGGTGAAAAAAAAACGGGTGAAATTAGACCCGTGATAGATTTCAGAGCCTTAAATAAAATAGTGATCAAGGAGACATATCCGATACCACGAGTGGACGAAATATTGTCTACCCTTGGTGGCAATACCGTATTTTCCTCTCTAGATTTAAAAAGTGCCTTCCATCAGGTAGAATTAGAACAGAAAAGTCGGAAATTTACAGCATTTAGTGTAAATTATCAAAAATTTCAATTCCGACGTATCCCGTTCGGGCTCGCTTCGAGTCCGAGCGTTCTTCAAAGAGTAATGTCATCTGTTCTAGCACCTATTTTAGGAAAATTGTGCTTTGTATTCATGGATGATATATTAATTTACTCAAAAACTAATGAGCAACATTTGTGCGTTATTAAAACTGTCCTCTCTACGCTCCGTTCCGGCAAACTATCTATCAAACTCGAAAAATGTCATTTTTTCAAGAAAAAAATAGAATACCTAGGGCATATTATTTCGGCAGAGGGTATACATTGTAAATACTCCGAGAAATTGCAAAATTGTCCAGCACAAACAAACGTAAAAGAATTGCAACAATAATCCTTGGCGTAGCAAACTATTTCCGCAACTCCATAGCTCAATTCGCAGTGATTGCTAATCCCCTGTACAGATTGTTAAAGAAATGTGTTATTTTCGACTGGACAAATGACTGTCAAAAAGTTTTGACTTCATAAAAGCAGCTCTGACTTCTGACTCTGTTTTACGACACCCTGATTTTACGAAGAGATTTCACAAATTAACTGATGCATCAAATTTTGCCGTAGGATCTGTCTTGATGCAGCCCGAAGATACAGGCGATAAATTAATGCGTCCAATTGGATATTTCAGCAAAACTTCCAATTCAAGTCAAAAGCGATACTCAACCACAAAAAAAGAGTTATTTGCATTTTATAGTGCTCCTAAAGCATTCAAATACCTAATTATTGGGTATCCCATCCATGTGTATACGGACCATCGTCCGCTAGCACCTCTATTCACACGAAAATTGCCAGACGACACCACCATGTCCAGATGGTGTATAAACATACATTCTTACGACCCTATCGTTCATTATTTACCAGGTAGACAAAAAAGCAAATCCTACCGTACCTATTAAAATATTAACAGCCCCGATAGCAAAGGAACCGTTTGAAGTAGTTTCTATGGATTTTATTGGTCCCCTTAAAACTACCGATAGTGGGAATAAATACATATTGGTTGTGATAGACCTTTTTTCACGTTTCTGTAGGTTATACGCTACCTCTAACCGTCGAACAGACACAGTAATATCATGTTTAGGAAGTTGCTTCTCCGTGTTTGGGTACCCCAAAACTCTCATAAGTGACAACGCAGTTGAATTTAAATCGGTAGCAGTGAAACAATTTGAAAAAATTCACGCAATTTCTAAAAAAGAAGTTCTAGCTTTTAGCCCCCATTCAAATGCAATTGTTGAACGAAATAACAAGAAAATAAGCAATTTACTAAAATTATATATTGATTCCCTGTCTCATACCGAATGGGACCATTGTTTGGAGATGGTGGAGAACGCCATCAACAACGCATATAATTCTACTTTAGGTGATACACCTAGCTATGTACTGTTCAATAGAGACACGTGCGCATTTTTCCGATGGGAAGATCTCCCCATTTCATACTGTTACGATGACGAAATTGACTTAGTGAATTTTCGTGCAAGGTAAGCGGTGCGAACTGTAAAAACGTTAGAAATCTTATTTTAAATAATACGGCTGTACGTACAATGTACCAGAACCTAAAAAGGAGGGACAAAGATTTCAGAATAGGTGACAGGGTTTTGTTAAAAAATAATTACAAAACAAACAAGCCACAGCCGACATGGCAGGGGCCGGGCCTAATTACGAAAATCAAAGGACACTGGGTCGAAATCAAAATAGGAGATAAAATCCATAAAAGTAACATGAACCATGTGTTGCCCCTAAGTAAAAGGAAATGACAACGTTACAACGTAGTGTTTCACCTATAACTATTTCTGCAACGTTACCGTTTCACACTTGACGAGTTAATATTTTCCAAAAATACTGTGTGACTATGTATTAGGTAAATTAATTATTAAGTATCTACTCTGCGTTACTTCCTTCGCATCATATTAATCTCATATATGCTATATCTCGTTTCATATTAATCCCTTGTATGCTTGTGTTCAATAATCTCGTGTATTCTAGTATTAGTGATTTTCATTGCTAGCAGCAAATGAATTAACCTTCTAAACAGGTTACCCTGTGTTAAAGTTCAAGTTTGTAAGTAAAAGTCAAGATTAACGAATATCACAGAGAACATCCTTCAACGAATGTTCTCACGATCTGTGAAATTGCAATGTTTCACAACAGTCAATAATTACGTTCAAATTTTGATGCTGAACAGCCAATTAAAAAATGATGGGCGAGTTCCGCATTTGCTAAATGCATCACATAAACAGAGCACCAAGGTTGATGAAAAAATCAACCTCGCGATTTGAGGACATCAACAAATTATTCGAAATACATCGTGAATATATCGTGAGAAACTTCCGGGTTAAAACTGGACACTGTTGTTAACTTATTTGATTGACAATCAGTTTGATAGTTTTTCACTTCAATGTTTTCACAATCAGTTAACTGTCTCAAAAAATATTTAGTATTTCAGTTAGCATTTAATAATTTCAGTTAATACTTAGTTTCCACTGTTAACATTCAAGTTTAAACGACTAATACATTAATATTTTATTTGCATTTATAATTGTATTTAGGGTTATATGCTTCTTTGTTTGTGTGAAACATTATAAAATTTGTGGCCATGCTAATAGTCTTGGTTGTTTCCATTGCAGATCCGGGTGGCGGATACACGAGTAAACAATCAACACTTCAAATACTAAATACGGAAAACACTACATTATGGGCAACAAGATAAGTAGTATTAGTGTCGACACACTAACTGCAGCTCTAGTTGACACTAAGGGCCAAATAACCAACGACTGGATAGCAGCAAACAGTAATACGGTCTGGATACCAGACCGAGTGAGTGATGTGCTTCTCATGATCCTAATCATCGTCATGATAACCCTAACACTCCTAGTTTATTATTTGCGAAAGCAAATGGAGCTTGTGGCCGAGCGCATAAAACAAGAGGATTTTCAGCTACGTCGAAACATGCTCAAAACAAAGGGAACATTATCAGAAATGTAACCACTGTAACTGTAGGGGGACACGTAGTAATAAATTTGCAACCCATCTTAAAATGGCCTAGGCACCCAAAACGACCGGCGCGGGCTAACATGCAAGGCTGACAACGACTTTCGGAATGCTTTCAACGGTGGTATAACCAAATTTGGAAATAAAATTGTTATACTTGGGTTCTTTGTAAACGTGTCAAACCCCATTAGAAAGAGTGCAGCTCTGCTGAAATATGTTCCGTTTAAACATATTTCATATAACCAAATGTTTACTCGAGGCCTAATCGATGTTTTTATAATCATAAAATAGCCCTACAGGTAATTTAAGTTCTTATGAGTTCCGCAATCTACTATTACCTCTGCATTCACACCGTCGTTTGCTTTAATTTAATAGTCTGATAGTCATTCAAAGCTTTGAAAGCTTCCAACTTGCTCAATAATAGTTAAAAAAATAATACCTCCAACTCCGGTGCGGTGTCTAGCTGAGACCGCATGACGCCGAGCGACTGTGGACAAACATTGATTCCCCAGACTGAAATTAACCTTCGGGGCCGTCATGAACTTTGACTTCAATTAATTAACCTTGAAAGCAGTTCTCCGTTTTCTCTGTGTGAGACCGGGAACGAGGCCAAACTTGCGACTATTCAAGAACACGGATGTGTACACCCATTTTTCATAACCATGATAAATCGAACAAGGTTAAATGCGAAATGTTATTCAAAATTATTGAATTTATCCGTATCGATATTCAGTTTCTTTTAATTGTGTTTTTATAACCTTATACCTGGCGTTTTTATTTATAATCCCTTAACCTAAAATACTGACGGTTTTTATTTTTCCATAGTAATATAGGAACTCGTGCTGTAGTTTATACTGTTCAAGAAGATGGCATTATTATTGTTAACCAGTCGCTGCCTCCTTTCTTCCTGCTTGCGTTAATGCGTTTCTATATACTAATGTTAAGGGAACCATGTTCACCGGTCGGCCAGAATTTGATTTTCCATCCGTAGATTTTTTACTATCGGACTTACGTCTATGAAAATTTGCAGACTACTAGATCTCTAGATTCCCAACAACTTTTCGGCCACAAATTTTTTTGCATTGGGACATAGAAAATGAGTTATTCATGATAAATAAATAAAATTATATATATAACATTCGTTATAATGGGGCCGAAATTTAAAAAGCTAGAGCAATGCGGTTTGTTGCATGCGAAAGAACAATGTGTGCTCCAAAAATGTTGGTATTCGGTTTTTGAATTTGAATTCATTTCGAATTTATAGAATTTTTTTTTGAAAAAGCTATAGTCAGGGTTTAAATTTAGGGTAAAAAGTCTACGGAAAAAATGTCACGTAAAAAATTTTGAAAAACATTATACCAACAATTTTAGAGTACACATTAGACTTCCAAATGCAGCAAACCACATTGCTCTAGCTGTGTAAACTTCGGCCTCATTATAACGAGTGTCTTGAAAATCGTGGTTGTTCAATATCGACGATTTTAAGAAAAAAAATGCTTCTCCTCCTACAGTTTTGAGCTACAGTGATGATTTTGGTATCATTGGATGCAGAAAAACAAGGGCTTCACAATGTAATAGGAAGTTTTTCAAAATTCATTCTTGTTTCAAAGTTATGACGTCATAAATTTGAATTTTCTTGAGAATATTTTGATTTTTATATTTTTTGATTTTTTAAATTTTTATATTGGAAATTTGAGGAAAAGCATTCAAGTTTTTGGAATGTCCACGTTATTTTGCCTCCAATGATACCAAAACCATTACTGTAGCTCAAAAACTGTAGGAGGAGAAGCATTTAGAACCCCCCCCCCCAAAATGTCGTTTTCTATGATTTCTTATTTTCTTTTCAAAAAAATCGCATTTTGTCATAAATGATAAATGATTCTAAATTGCATTTCCTATCAGTATACCAAATTTCATTGCTCTAAGTTCAATAATAAAAAAAATATTCGGATGGGGGATGCTCTCCCCCTCCCGGGGGGATGCTAGCTCTGGGATACGTTCCTGATTTTTTTACAGACATTCGGGGACATATCTCAAACTCATTTAAAGCAATAAAAAAATTACGCCATTTTTTAAGAAAATCACGACATGCTTCCCTTAATACGTTATAGTTTATACTGTTGAAGAAGAGGGCATTATTATTGTTAACCAATCGCTGCCTTCTTTATTCCTGCTTGCGTTAGTGCGTTTCTTTATTCTGTTGTTATTGTTAAAAATAAAACAAGGTGTATTATGGATAAAAAACACGTTTACTTACATTTAAAATAACTTTGTTCAATATTGTGATTTTCGAGATGTTTAACTTTCAACAATCACCCGATGAGGAGCAAACAATTTGCTACGTTAGTAGTGATTAATTTCATATATGAAATTTTTTTTAATCACTTATTAAAAATTAAAATTTTTTTGGCGATAAGTTCCTCACTTTGAAGGAGGGATGGGGAGGTATGTTCGCGCAACCCCCATCCATGCGTACCGGAGCCTTTATAAGCACTTGACAATTTAGTCCTGGCGCCATCGTTCTCGTCACCTCCATCAAGTAAACAACTAAGAAAACGTCTCCGTGTTTCCTTACCACGACCAAGGCCGCACCTCTAGCGGCACAAGGCGTGTTTACGAGGAGCGCTACAAGATGTGTTTACAAGAAGCATTTCAAGAAGAACTGCACACAAAAAAGCCTCCTCAGGTTATGGCAGACGAGGCGCAACCAACCTCCTCTGGAAGCTGCCAGAGGTGCGAGGTGCTCCGTCTAACTGCAGCCGTCATCTCACAGCAGCACAGGGTGACGTCACAAGCAAGCTTTATTATTATTAGTACGGTGGGGCAGCAAGCTTTATTATTCTCTTAACATCAATCGTCAAACCTAACGTCTGCGACATAAGCGTTGTGTCCGCGTAATCCTATAGGGTATTTTCACTGTAAGCACGCAAAATGCAGAGCAGTAATGAAATACTCCGTAGAAATACTTCCTCTCAGCGTTTCGAGCTCTTCCTCGACGTAGTGTTTGCACGAACACAAATAAAAGAACGCTCAAATAAGCGTACGTCTCCAACTACTGAAACAGGATTAAACAAAACCTGAGGGTTAACTAGGACTGAAATAACAGCTAATTAGATGTAACTTAACTTAACACTTTGACTGCGACGTGAGTCACCGGTGGTCGCTGCAAGAGTTTCCAGAATGCTGCTAACCGACCAGTAGTCACAAACTCTTTTCCATAAAAACTTAATCACAACTAAATGAAAGCACGATCAAGTTAATGTTCGTTATTTTCAACATTGCTTACTTCTAAAATGACATTAAATTTGAGTTGAATATTGAACTTCAGTTTTACGTGCCGCAGCCAAAGTCTTGAGATGAAAATAAAACTATCCAAAATTTTACAAGACGCCACCGTCTTCTGAATTCAGACAAAAAAATTAAAACTAACTAGCAAATCTTAGGTATTGAAATTATTGGTGTGACACAAGGTCACCACTCAAATATTAAGCTAACATCCTGAAATCATTGGTGTGACACAAGGCACAATTGAGGTCTACACTCCCCGTTTCATGTTCAGTTGAGCAGCATGAACTTTACAGAAGGCAAATCAGTACGCAAGCATGGGCACATTAAATTATCCCATCACAGTGCGCGGGAATTCAATGTTATCAGTTTTATTGACAGATTACATTAGATTCGAGTTGGTGTAAGTGTCCGTAATTACAACTGCAGTGTTCCCAAGAGAGGAAGAATGGTGGCTACATTTAGTGCGTGAAAATTTATGTACGAAAATGCAACAACCCAGCGCACAAACACATCAATGTTATGAGAATTTCATATAATACAATAAAAGATACAAAACAACATCAACAGAAGCTAAAAAACATCAGCAATTAATCGAAATTACGATTTTACGCAACAAAAACGAATAATTGAAAAAATCAGCATTATATCATAAAACGCACAGTGTCCATTTCAATTTATGAACGACTATATTTTTAGAGCGTAATTTTTCCTATGTTATTACAAAAGGAATCTACTTGCTTGGTTTATATCATAGATACAATTCAAATGGTATTAAAACCTAGCATCTGCTCACTTTTGCTTGTAAGTCAAAAATATTGCATGAAAAATCAATCTTTTGTTGTGAAAATGCAGCTTACCGTGACGAAAAACATATAGCAAATTTCCTCTAAAACTTCTTGGCTAATAATAATTTTAAATAATAATACAAAGTTGCTTGCTTGGTTGGTGCGTATGTCTGTGACGCTCATACAGATGCTCAATGACCGTATCTGTGATTTGAGTTTCACCAGTGCACAAGTACAAAAAAATTTAATCTCGGATACTATTAGGATGAATATGTTTCTTTATGATCCACACCTGGAGGATTTGTCCAAAGTAATTATCGAATCCATTCATTTTTGACAGGTCGCGCGCACAAGTGATTTTGGTATTAATGATAATTAAAATGGCTATTAATTAGTACAAAGGATGATCAATGATTTAAAAATTTCTGGTATTAAGATTTGAAGCTAAAAACTCCAGCAATGAACCAAAATACACAACAAAAAATGAATTGAATGAATAAAAATGACAAATAAGTGGGGAAATTTTGGAGCGGCTTTCCAGCGCACAAAACACCGCACTACATATAGGTGACCAGCATGTCGCCATGTGATCACCATTGCGACCGAATTCAGAAGTCCCTGAATTCCAAAGCGATTTTTTGTTCCTTAGCCTCTTGGCGAGTGCTATGGTTATCATATTCAGTTGGAAGATACAAGCGGTGTTGCGTGGAGAACTTCTTGCCAAGCTCAGCCAACGTGGGCAACAACTCATTCAGGGGGAGTCGATACCAGCCATCGCACTTTGTCAGGTGCACGCGGCACACGCTGGAACCAAACAATGGGATTACAAAGTTGCTCTCTCCACGAGTCACTCGATGGAACAATAAAAAAGGAATTACAAAGTTGCTCAACACGAGTCACTCGCTGGAATAAAACTATGGGATTACAAAGTTTCTCTCCACGAGTCACTCGCTGGAAAAAAACAATGGAATTACAAAGTATCTCTCCACGAGTCACTCGCTGGAACAAGACAATGGCATTAAAAAGTTCCTCTCCGCGAGTCACTCGAGACACAGCCAGCGGTGAGAGTGGATGTGTTGAGGAGGGCAAATGCAGAAGACAGGCATTGCGTGAGAGGCACTCGAGCAGGAGTTTGGTCTTGTAGCATCCATCCTAGAAATGCCAACAACTAGAACTAGTAATAACATAAATATTCCTCAAAATAACCAAGTAATAACATTACTGTGCCATTAAACAGGACAGCACAATTTAACAAGAGTCCCACAGCGAGACATTATTGAGCCAAGCTTTACCTAAAGTCTACCTAAAACATTTAAATCGAAATAGTACTTGTGCTGCTGTTCTTCAGTAATGACTGCAATAAAAATACATAAGCTGAAGTGACACTATCATGAGGAGATATATACCTCAAGGATTGGAACCCATTATATAGCAACGGTCATTCAAGCTGATATGCACAATACATGCTCGTAATTCTGTGTTACCCTCCAGTGCTCATAAACTCTCGCACCAGTGCTACTGCAATTATTTGCGTGATTTATTTGAATATACATTTTCATCCTTACTATTTCCAACATACTCAATAATTCACAATTTTAAATGGTATAATTGATACCTCAGATGTTCATGCTACCACAAGTTTCATAGGTATTGGTCCCTAGTAATAAATCAAGGCTTCTGAACAATTTATAAGTTAATAGGCAGTAAATTCACAACGAAAATAATTTATTACAATTACAAATCTACTTTATTTCATAATAGGGTGCAAGTCATATGGAAGTATTGCTCATTTTCTCATCTCTAAGCAGGGTTGCGGAGTCGGTGGAATAAATTTCTGACTCCACCATTCCAAAATTTTCCGACTCCGACACCACCTTTACAGAACTTTGCGATTCCAGTTTCAATTCCACCTATTCACAATTTCAAGACTCCAACTCCACATACTCATTATTTATATATTTCTAAATGGTTGCAATCAGTATGTGTGTTTTTTGAATTCTTTATTTAAAAATGTCGTTTGAATTAATGATAAGGAGTTAAACATCGATGTTTATCATTATGTGTATTTAAATGTAGAACAGGCACGTACCCTTTGAGTAGGCAAAGGTAGGAAATACCAACCCTGAGACGTATAGATCAGCAACAAAATTTGTTTCTACTACGATATTCACCAATTCCAGTGAAATTATAATACGAGTAGTTGATCCAATAACTATGCTCGAAATAGGAGGTGTTTCTTTAAAAACGGGACCCGGGAAAATCGGTTCATTTAATCAAAAGTTTCTTTTCTATTTTCGCAATTTTCCGAAACAGTTGAAGTTCGTCACGTGATAAATTACGAAGAAATTCACTCAACATTTTTTGTTGAAAGACTGTCAATCGTTAAAATGTACTACCTATGAAGTCTATAAAACGCAACGTTTCGATGTACAAACATCATCATCAGGCTGAAAATATACAGAAAAATTGATCAGTCACATTGGTGAAATGCGAATCTAATTCTTAAACTATTTGAGACTACATTTTTGATCAATTTTTCTGCATATTTTCAGCCTGATGATAATGTTTGTTGATGGAAACGTTGCGTTTAACAGTCTTCATAGGTAGTACATTTTAACGATTGACAGTCAACTGGAAAAATTTCGTAAAGGGGAGAAAGTGGAAAAGAGTAGTATAATACGAAGTTTTTAGAGTTGACTTATATCTTTTTCGCCACTCAAAGATCTGAATCACACTCAGCCTCTGATGCTAGAGACTTAGCACATTTTTCGACAGCTTATCAATCACAACCAATAAATACATTTTTAACGTAAAAAACGCGAAAATTAATGAGTGATTATGTCAATTCTTAACTGAACTTAGTTTTGGATTAATTTGAACTAAACTTGGATTAGTTAGAACTTGACTTGGATTTATTTGAACCTGACTTGGATTAATTGAACTTGACTTGAATTATTTTGAAGTGAAAAAGGAGTAGAAAGTAAACAAAGCAAAGAGATCAATATGAAATACGTGAGTAGTACGTATTGCTAAAAAATCAATTAATATTCACTTACGAGTATTAAAATTGTATAAGCTAATTCCATGATCAATAATGATAACATAATCTGAAGACTAGCAATTTTTTGGAGATCAAAACATAGCTTTAGGTTATGGCAAAATCTATTCATTATCATTATATCATAACATAACTTAAATACTAGAATATTCATAATCACCACATAACTTTAGGTTCCAGTAAAGACTACTCATTTTCAATCAATGGATCATAGCACAACCTAGAAACTAGGAAAAATCTTTATGTATGACATAAGGACTTATGAAGAAGGAAAGAAAGTATATCAAAAGTATACTGAAGGAAAGAAAATATATCATTACCAAACTAAGTTAATTCCTGTTATTGGTAACCCTTGTTTCAGAGGAAACATGCACATAAACTGAGATAATACGGAATATAAAACAATATATAGAAAGAAATACACCTAAAGGCTACATTCTAGAAAAAAAACTTATTTTATATTATTTCTCAAGAAGAGAATGGCATCAAGCAGGTCTTCTTTGATTCGTCCTCTTAAATCAGATTTAATGATGCGGACAGCCGAAAACAGGCGTTCAACGCTCACTTGGGTTGGTGGTAAAGCTGTAACAGCATTTGCAGCATCCTGAACAATTTTTAGGTATGATGCTATAGCAACAATAACTGTTAGTTTTTAAGTTCAAACGAAACTTTCTACCTTTGTGATCGCAGCATAGAAATCATGTCTGAATTTCGTGATTTTACATGGAACAGTGTCGGGATTTTCTGCTTCGAGCCGTTGTCGTTTTTTTGCGGTTTCTTTGCCATCTAAAAACTTTTCATATTCATCTTCGGAAGAATTGGATGTTGCTGGAGACGAGTTTACATTCATAGCGAAAGAACTAGTTGTGTCCTCCTGTTCTTGAACTGGAGCTTCAATTTATTTGTCTAATCCTGCCATGCGAAGAGCTACAATAAAAAATGCAGTTTTTGCCATCATTATTTCACTTAGACTTATCCTCTACATGGGATCTACATAAATTATTGCCAGTAGGATAATATTATCAAGAAAAGTGTCTTCTCGTCGCACCATTGAGTCTTTGATTTTTTTTGCCAGAAGTCCTTTAATTTGAGTCAGGCGAAAAATTAACATTTTCCATTCCTTTACGAAAGACCCTGGCGTCATGTTGGAGCACTATAGCTTCTTTGTCACCATATACGCATGAGATAAGATTTCTTTCAGACTTTCAACTTGTTCCCAGTGAATATCTGACATTGTCAAATGAGGGTTAGCCATATCTGATAACACAGATTTTAATTAAAGGATGCGTTCTATCATTAAATAAGTACTTCCCCATCTTGTTGCCTGATCAATAATTGCACCTTTCTTTGTTCTTCTTTTTCTGATTAGCGTCAATCTTTGGATTTCGAGACCGAGTTGCGATGATCTATGCCTTCCCTTTAGTTCATCAGAAACAGCAAACTGAAGAGTATGAACTGCAAATCGCATTTGGCGTATTTTTGCTTCAATTAAAATTGATTCCAGTGATAAATAAAATTCACTAGAACAATCAGGGTTCTCTTCAGATTTTTCTGATTCGCCCTGTTCATGCTCGCAATCGTTTATTTAAGGAAACCATCCCACTTGTTTAACTTTTTTAGTCCGATTCGTTTGAAAGTTGGCCAGTATATGTATTTTGTTAAAGTAAACCTTTTTTACTCATGTCATTTTTTCGATTTAGGCCTTACTTTTTTTTTTGACGAAAAATGTGTTTTTGGTATATTTTTATTGAAATTTCAGATTGGAACTCCTCCTTCAGTTTTGATGCTAGAACAAAAACAAAGACAGTTTTAGAACCCTTGGAACATTTCTAACAAACGCTCGTTCAGTTTTTTTCATATTAAAATTTTTTCTATTTTTTCAAAAAATTTTAAAATTTCAAAAATCAGCAACAATTTTTTGGGTTTAGAGCTATGTATTTTTTCAAAGATTTCAAAAATGAAAAAAACCGAACGAGCGTTTGTTAGAAATGTTTCAAGGATTCTAAAACTGTCTTTGGATTTGTTCTAGCATCAAAACTCGAGAAGTAGTCCCAGGATGAATGTTGAAAATTCAAAGTGTTGGGTATAAGCGAAAAATAAAATTTTGTGTTGAAGTGTAATATAATGAACAATTGATGTAATTGAATGCAGTTTTAATTTTTATTTTGATAATTTCCATACATAACTTCATATTCGAAGTGTGAATTGTGATTTGAAAAAAAAAACATAAATATTTTTTTTCAACAAAATGATTTTTTTTATTTTCAGTCTGATTCTTATAAAATTTGACTATGATAAGTAACCTTTGAAAATAAACACAATTGATTCCATTCATTTTTTGATTCAGGCCTTAGATTTTGCAAAAATTTGACATATTGGTTTTTAGGTATTGATATTTCACTAATATTGATATTTTAAAATGGGACTCCTCCTTCAGTTTTGATGCTAGAACAAAAGCAAAGACAGTTGTAGAATCCTTGGAACATTTCTAACAAACTCACAGTGAGCTTTTTTTCCATTTCCTATTTGTTCTCTTTTTATATGGGGTCAAAATCGGGAAAAAATTTAAAATTTTGGGTGCTTTTCATTTATATTGATATTTCAAAATGTAACTCCTCCTTCAGTTTTGATGCTAGAACAAAAGCAAAGACAGTTTTAGAATCCTTGGAACATTTCTAACAAACTCACTTTGAGCTTTTTTTCCATTTCCTATTTGTTCTCTTCTTATGTGGGGTCAAAATCGGAAAAATTGAAAAAGTTTGGTCGGCTTACCCCCCCCCCCCCCCCGGGGGGGGGAAATTATTGTCCGTAGCGCCATAAAATTTTAGGAACGAATAGTCTACCACTTAAGGGTCCTTTTACAACAAAAGCATGCAAAATGACCATGGAATCGACAGCATCTGGCAAGGGCCTGGGATGGTGTCCTTAATTTGTCCACAGTTTTTATCATGTTCCTCGCATTGTTTGCCGCTATGGCCAGAATTTATTCTTTGCGCAAGCTACATTCATCCTTAACTTCACACACAATTTTTTTAATAGAATCACTTAAATGATTTGCTTCTGTATCTTTTACAGCTTATGTGCGGATAACTACCTAATTATCATCATTCATAAATTGAACGCTAATTGCGTCCCCATACGTGTACATGCATCCATCTTCAAAAAATGAATTTATCCTCAAATAGATGCAGTTGCTTTTGGTGACTTGCTTCTTGAATAATGACTGACCGTATGTTACCCCTATCTAAGGATACTCCCAGCTTGTTTGCAAGTTCACCATTAAGCTTTCGAAAGGCAGGCAGTGAAAAAATCTAAGGGAACAGAATCCTTTACAATCATTTCAATGATGGCGGAGATAATTGTCTCTTTCGTCAGTGTTAGGGTAATCTTTTTAGTGGTTACAAATGGAGTAATGTCCGTTTGTTTTTCTTGCTTCGACGTTAATGCTCTAACGCTTCCGGCTGCTGCTTCATATTTCTTATGAACTTCTTAAAAAATATCACGATGCTTTCTATTCAGATGCCTTTTCAAATTTGATGCTCATGTGGGTGAATGAGATTTTCCTACAGTATAACTGCTAATTTTTTCACCACACTCTTCTGTAGCACTTTACCTCTACACTTACAGACAAAACTTTTTCTGTCGTCACTGAGCGTAAAATAATTAAACGCTGATGATTTCAATTTAAGCGCCATAACTGGGATTGTTTCATGAAAATAAATAAGCTGCAAATTCTATGAAGATAATCAGATATCTGTGAAACATGAATTATGTGAAAGAAATAATCATTGGCTGAATATTAAACAGAACGTAACATTTAATTCATCATCAAGTTGTTTAATAGTAAGAAGGTCTATTGGGGCGTCTAACATGGCGTTACACGTCTCTCGAGTTTAAATTGCTATTTCTATTACCCTTTAAATTTTCTTTAGGTAACTTCAAATATTGGTATAAAAAATTGTTATATCGGTGTTTTTCATCACGATACGAGGTTTACTAACTGTAGCTGCAACTGCAGTATCGGTAGCTGTAACTACCGTATCACAAGCCTTAACTTCAGGAGTAGGAAAAGGAAACTCTTAGCTAGGTTCCTACTCTTGTACTGAATCATCCATACACCGACACTGCTTATAAGCTATAGCGCTCGGAAGTGAAACAAGGCTCTTCCGGTGCATGCCACTGCGATGCGCCCCGAAGGCACGGCTTCCGGCGGAGGTCGCATTACGACATGTGAGCTGAACGCGATAAGCCATCCGGCAGGACGTAATCACAGGTTCTCCGGTGACGCGCAAACCTCATCTCCGGAAATCCCATAAATCCAACGATGCCTTCTTCACTATATAACAAAAATCTACTTAAAATTAGTGATACTTTAGAAGTGTTGTGGTTCTTAATATTTTATTCGTTCCACTATCTGTAATAAACCAATGCAAATGTGCGACCCTAACAAACATTAAATGCTCTGAATGTTTACCTTTCTATTCCAAATTTAGGTCCCCCTGTTTATCTATACAGGGTATTTCAAAATTCGAGGGACAAACTTTGATAGGTGGTAGAGGAAGGCAAACTAAACTGTTTTGGCTGTACAAACGGACATCCGAAAATGTCACGTTTTCGAGATACAAGGTGTCTTATGGATGATCAAGTTGAACTATGAAAACTTTACATGCTTTACAGAATACAGATTCCGCTTTTGGCAACATCTGGCAACACCGTGCCTTAAGTGTGGGCATTTGTTAGTTGACGACGTGACACGAGACGAGGAATATGGAACGTCTGACTAATCTTGAACTGGCAGATATGCACCTAGCATACGGCGCAGCTTGTTGCAATGCAAGACGGGCAGCTCGGATATACGCGGAGCAATATCCAAACAGACACGTAGCTAACCGTCTGACGTTCACGAATTCACACAGGAGGTTATGTGAAAAAGGAACGTTAAGCTGCGTTTACATTGACACTCGCATTGGAAGCTCACATCCATGGGGCGAGGGCAAGTGCACGTAGCGAAAGAGTAGCGATCGTTTACGTTGGTACAAAGCTATGCAGGGAGTACAGGCGTCACGATCGGCGTGCAGACGAGTGTTCAGTTGCCATCCAGACGCCACACCGGGTTATGCTGCGCTCCGCACTATAGTACTTCTCGCCAGGAAGGGGCAGATGATTGGCAGTACAGCTCTACGTGCTCTAGCCCATCTCCTCATCAGGAATCGGGAGAAGAGATTGGCTGATGAGGCAATCGATTCGAGGAAGTTTTAACTTTATTTTCCAAGAATTGAGTGACAAGGACTTTGATAATTATTCATGAATGCCACCAATAATTTTTTTACTCTATCTTAGATAAAGTAACCCCACATATTGCGCGACAAGACACACAACTACGGGAATGTGTTTCGCCTGGGGCCAGATTGGAAGCCACACTACTGTTCCTGGTTACGGGAGCTTCATTCTCCAGGCTGCAGTACCATACCAGGATATCAAAATGTCTTCTGAGTGTGACAATTCTCGAAATGTGCCAAACCATTTTAGAAACCCTGAAGGAACAGTATTTGAAGGTACGTTCGTTGTGTTAATAATGCTGATAAAATTTTTAAGTTCATGAGATATTTGCATAATCGAAGTAAAACGACTTTGTTTTCTTATAACTTTATTTACGATGAAAGCACAGTTAAGTGTGCAACTAAACCATATTTTCTGAATATATTCCTTTATTTTCAGGAATTACAACGAACGTAATGTAAATATAAAAGTCTTTTATAGTGAAAATTGATGAAAACGACTTAAACTTTTCTTGTTAACAATCTATTTTCTACTTTCTTATGCTCTTAAACTTAAACCTATGGCTGTTTGGAGTCGATACGACTTATAATCAGAATGAAATCAAGAGTGTATCTCACTAAAATTTTAGAAATAAGTGTTCTAGAAGAAAAGATCACATGAATGAATGTAAAACTTTGTTTACAGAGAACTCATTGGCTGCCAAGAATATTAAATTATGTTACCCTTTTCGTTATCAATCACTAAACACTTCAATTCAACGTAACATTGGAAACCTATGCCTAAACTTTTCCAATTGCATCTCATAAAATAAAATAAAATATCGCATTCATAAATGAAAAAATTAACGTATATTCTATGGTACACCATAAAATTTACCCTTTACATATTTCACGTCATTGACTTCCAAATACGTGACATGGAGCTTGAAAAAAAATTAATGCGGTACCACTGTGTAAACAGTATTCCCTCTATCAATTACAATGAAATACACTAAACCAAGAAATTAAATGTTCTTTCTCTGAGATATACAGGGGACTTCAGAACAGGAGGTACAAAATTGCACACCGAGTTGAAAATGGTCATATAAACACTTTCTTCCATGAAATTTTCTACACAATTGGGGTTTTAGAGATATTACCTGCTTATTTTTTAAAGGATGAAATTTAATTACACAGTGACTGACAAAATTTATTTCGAATTTGCGTTGCAATTACTTGTATTCTATGTATGTTTACAATTATAAAATTTTGCTTTAGTGATATTTTGTAACGAAGTTTCGTCGTGTTTTTTTTTTAAACTGAACAGTGCCAACAAGACTTACAAGAAGTAACCTGGTAGCACGATCTGGAACATCTAAAACCTTCTTGCTTTATTTTTTTAACCAAATATCGCCACTACTAGCGTTTATAATTGTAAACTTATATAAAATAGATTGGATTATTAGTTAGTAAGCATCCCTAGCCGCCACAAAGGCGATCCAAAGAGAGGAAGGAGGAAGGCACCATTTAGGATGGAGTCAAGGAAACGTTGGATCTATGCTGGAAAGGCATAGAAACAGTAAGTTGAGAAAGAAGATTATGATACAAGCTCAAAGTTGAGGAAAAGGTAGTAGGTGCTTAAGAACAAGACAACAGTGAACCGAAAAAAGTTGGTCCTTAACATAACAAAATTGTTTTATTTAAATAAAGAGAAGGCTTACCTAACACTCATCTCGGGCCCTCACATCTTCCCTGTGGGAGTGCTAATTCTCATAGATACAATAGTTGTCTCCCCCTGAGGGGTACATAGAATAGAAGTATTTATAACTTAATTCAAAATAAATATTGCGAGTAATTGTGTACATAAATTTCCTCATTTAAAGCAATAAGCGCCTAGTATCTCAAAAACCCTATTTTTGGAAAATTTCATGGAAGGAAAGGTGTTTATATGGCCATTTTCTATTCGGTGTGTAATTTTGTACCTCTTGTCCTGAAACACCCTGTATAGATCGTGGAACTGAATAATTGCTTATGTGGCTCCCTCCGTACATTCGTGAGCCGAGCCGCATGAGTACGAAATGTTTTCGTCTCATAAAAGTCTGGATCTTCCCTTCGCTTCCTTCCGCGGAAAAGAGGCAATTCAGCGCTAGAAAGTATTGTACTTCCTCGCACTAGCATTGTCTGTACTACCCGCCGTCTCACCAAGTAAACATCGCAGCTCTCCGACGTTTCCCTACCCTTGGTCCTTACATTGGTGGCCAGTCTGTGTTCGAATTCTACGGAAGTTCGTCTGAAGATATTGCATTTTGTGAAGACGCGAGATAGTTTTCTTGGGAGGATCAAGAGGAATCGAAAAAGCTCCCAGCTGTGATTTCCCGAGTGTATCTGCAGAAGAGTATGGATTAAGGGAGGATCACCGGCCGAGAAAAAAGAGAAGCCTACCCCCAACGTATTTCGTTTCGTAACTCGTCGAGTCTCTGAAGAACAGCTGCGGACACCTTACGAGGCAGAATTGTATGTGCCTCTAGGTGAGGGATATAAGGTGCAGCTGTCCTTGTGTAAAGAAGGAGATAAGTTCAACATCGTCGTCTGCATACACTTTCATAGGAATCAGCAATAACAGTGCTAGCAAGCGGACTTTATCGTGAAGTGCTAGTGCAAAAAAAATTTAGAACAGTGACGTGTATAAATTGTTTTGGACAGTGAGAAGATTTTTATTTTTGGTTTATATTCACGAAGAGTTCAATATATAAACAGTTTAAGCATAAACAATTTAAGACACAAGTGCTCAACAACATCAGTCTTCAGGAAAAGCACAACCAGCAAGCAACACCAGCAAAGCCAGCTGAGAGCCATCCCTGCGACTCAGAGTTGAGTAAGCATATTTTGACGTTCTGCATTTTTGCAGTAGTATTATTTTGCAGTGATATTGTTGTTATTGGATGGACGGCCTTGTACTTTAAATACAGTGATTGATTTATCGTCAGTGCAAATATCAGGATTTATAAAAAATTTACAGATTGTGTTGATTTAAATTGTTCGATTTAAGGAGATTTATTTGAGCGTAGTGTTGGACTATTTTGCTCATTATTGTGACGAGAAATTGTTGAATAGATTTCGTATTTTACTTTGAATCGTCTATTTTTTACATTGATTTCTGACGTAGTACCATCTTTTTGTAGGTGTGATGATTAATTTTGGTAGGGTTTTCTTTTCTTTGTGGTGTTCTCATTATTTTGAGTGGTGTTTAATTCATGTCCTCGTCGAATTCAGAGGAGGAGAACATCCGTGCAGTAGCAATTAAAACAAGTCGTGGTCGGGTGTCGGTACCGCGTTTTAGCAGCCCTAGTGTTCAAAGTAATAAGACATCATAGATGACGGATTTGTCGACCGCTGGTTCTAGCGTAATGACTACGCAAACAGTAACGTTCAGTACACCCAGTGTAAACACAGTGACGACTGCAAGTAACTCCGTACCAACAATGCTAGCGCGAGGAAGTACAATACTTTATAGCGCTGAATTGCCGCTTTTCCGCGGAAGGAAGCGAAGGGAAGATCCAGACTTTTGTGAGACGAAAACATTTCGTACTGACGTTTCAAATCTACGTGCTTATCTCAGCATGCTTCCCGATGCGAATGCTCAGACACGACGAGTGCTTTTACGCGGCTCAGCTCACAAATGTACGGAGGGAGCCACACTTTTTTACTTCAAATCAACGATTTTTGTACCAAGACACAGTTTCTGCATGGAACCATAAAAAATGTCCCTACACAATTTCTTGGCTATATTTTGTTGTTCTGCTGTTAAAGTTGACATGTCACTTGCTATTGATCTACCCCATAGTGTATTTCTATCTATTTCTTCTTCTTTGAGTTGGCGGGTGATAAAGTGCATCAACTCGTCATCTGTTTCTTGAGCGCGCCTCTTTTTTTGCTTAACAGATTTAGCCTTTGGACAAGAAAATGCAGATGGTGCAACCGTAGGTGTTGGTGTAGGCAAACGTGAAGATGATGGGCTTGTACTTGTCGATGAAGAAGGCGTTGAGGTAGTAAGGAGAGAATGACCTCTCCTATCATCATATTTTGATGCACTTATAACGTGTGCTTCGGAGATAGTCTAAGTAGTTTGAAGATCTTCTAAGTCTCCAGTTAGATTTAAAAGCGGTGTTGCAACTTCAATTGAAACATCAGCAGTGCAATCCAAATTCATGTCCATTGATTCCGATATTTTTACTGTTGCCTCCTCTGATTGCGATGTCTGAAAAAAATGTTTTAGTTCAAATGTTGCGTCTTGATATAATTTTTAAAATTGATTTAATTTCTGGGGGAGGAAGTTGGGAGGGGACTTCATGGAGAGAAGGAAGGTTATCTGGAAGGAAGTGAAGAGAATTAGGAGAGGACAGGTGGAGAATGAGCCAAGAGTGAAGGATGCAAATGGTAGGCTGCTAGTGGAGGGTTGTGATGTGAGAAAGAGATGGGCGGAGTATTTTGAGGAACTGCTGAATGTGAAGGATGATAGGGTTGCGAGAGTGGTAGCTGTTGGAAGTGATGTTAGAATGCCTGTGATTAGTGAAGTGATTAGTAGTCGAATAAGAAGTGTGGAAGTGAAAGGTGCGTTGGATGTGATGAAAATGGGAAAGCTCCAGATATGGATGGCTGCACGGCTGAATGTCTGAAGAAAGGAGGAAATGTGGTTGTAGAATGATTGGTACGTTCATTTGATGTGTGTTTCGAGGCTAGTAAAGTGCCGGTGGATTGGAGTAGCACGTGTATAGTTCCGTTGTACAAGGGCAGAGGTGACAGGTATGAGTGCAGTAATTCTAGAGGTATAAGTCTACTGAGTGTCGTTGGGTAGCTGTATGGAAGAGTTTTAATTGCAAGAGTGAGAGTGATGACGGATCGCGTGCTTGCTGAAGAGTAAAGTGGTTTTAGAAGTGGTAGAGGTTTTGTGGATCAAATGTTTGCTGTGAGGCAGGTAAATGAGAAATACTTGGCGAAAGGTAAAGATGTATATTGGGCATTTATGGATCTAGAGAAGGCGTATGACAGAGTGGACCGTGAGGCTCTATGGCAAGTTGTAAGCTTGTATGGTATGGAGAATTCTGACATTCCCCATTGCCCTGAGAGATACTTAGCAGTTAAAACTTTAGTACCTTTGCAGCTTGGCTCGTGCCAGGTGAGGTGGGAGCTGCTTTACGGAGAGTCAAATATAGGCTTCATTTCTGCCTATTGATACCTTTGTTGCAGAGGTACCGTTTGGTATCTCTTGGTTTTTTGTTCCTTTATTTAAGTTGCGACTTCCTAGCTATGGTGGTGACCTTTAGTCGCGATCTCAGCGGTTATCAATCCCGAGAGTAAAGGCGTTCCGCAGTCGTGGGTGCCGGCGCTCGGTGTTCAGCCGTGGCACGTCCTCAAGCGCGTGTCCCGGTGGATCGCTTCTTCACTTATTCACTCTATTTCCTAAAGCCATCTGTGCTTCTATTTCTTATGAATTAATCACCTTTGTCCTATTGCTCTGATAGATAACCTTGCCTTTGTTAATTGTATGACTGTGAGTGTGAGTGATCTTGTTAAGCTACCTTAAATTTCTTGAATTATTAAATCCTTAAACCTTAATATCTTCGATATCTTAATACTATGATATCTTAAATGTAACCTAAATCTATTTCGAGCTTGCTTGGAATGGGCCCTTAACCTTTTTCCTTAACTTAAATTATCCTACCTGGAGCCTAACTGAAAGACGGCTTGCCAGCTGTCTAACTCTCTGGGTAGTGCTATTGACTCTTAAACCTAATTCTATTTCCTAACTTTGCTCTTAGCTTGAGCCTTTTTCTTCACGTTTACCATCTTTCTAGCTCTACGAGTGGCTTCCACACTGAGGCATAATTAAACTCAGGTTAGCATATGAAATAGTCCTGCTATAATGTTCCTGTTTGCTGCAAAATCATTATGAATAACTTCTTACTCGATTGACTTCTTCATTGCATTAACTCATTTGTTTCATTTTTCTAGTATCTGCGTCTTCGGGCTCTAAAAGCCCAGTTTGAGGCTGCTCTACCGGGAACGTTGCGGGACAGCTGGTTTTAATTCTGCGCTGCGATCTCAAAGGAGGCTGTCATTTCGGTTGTGCGGTGCTGGCTACTCTGGCTGTTGATCGGCCTACTGAGCTGCGTTAAACCACTGGCGATTATCGGGGCCGTGCGGCTTGAAATTTGCCTGCTGGGCGAACGGCCAGTCCTCTGGAGGGCCACGCCGCAAGCTGATTGAGATCGCCGCTGAAGAATGCAAGGTTTCGCGCCTTCGTAGTGGAAACCGTGCTGCTGCGTTTTTAGCCACCATGCAAGGAGTCGCCTGTTAATTTATAGGGATCGCCTTTCTTTCGTTTACCTAGGTTAACCCTAGATCCTTCGTTCCTGAACTTTGTTGTTGTTAATTAGAATTAATGTAAGCTTGTAATCTTATACGCTGAGCAGGCATTAGTCCTAAGATTTGTCCTAGTTGATTAATTCTTGTTCCTGGCTCGTGAACCTACGATCCTGATATCGGCCTATTGAATGGGTCGTATCATCTAAATTTACTGCTACTTGCAGCGTTCAATGAAAAGTTTTTGCTGTCATTCCCTGTTTACCATTGAACCTATTTGTGTGGATTCTCCACACAAAGACATACTGCGTTTAATTTTTTTTTTGCAGCTTCGTTGGCGTGAGAGCTGAATTAAGGCAAATTGTCATACTAATCATTTATTACTTTTACATTTATAGGGTGTATTTGAGCCTTCGTTGACTTCAGCTGGATTTATATCGTGCATTTTGTCAGTAACTTCCCAGTTCCAGGAAAATGGAGGCTTCTCTAGCTCAGAAGCGCGGTGTGGTTAAGCGTAAAATAACCATGGCGCTGAAGCGGGGTCGAGAGGTTGCTGATGTCGGGTTGCCAGCCGAGAAGGAAGCGCTGCGAGATCTGGTGAAGCGCGACCTCCACAAGGTAAGCTCGATTGATGAAGAAATTATAGAAAAGTTGCTCGAGAAAAAACGGTCTGAAGACGAGTTGAATGCCGAGATAGATCGGCAGATGAGTTACGCTGTTGAGGTAGAGTTAGCCTTGGGTGATTTGTCGGAGAGTGGTGAACGTCCTAAATCTGAGAGGGTTAATACAGATTCTCTTGATATGAAGGATGTTAAATTACCTCCGTTGAAAATAGACATCTTTAAAGGCGATACTGATGATTCACTTAAGTACCACAGTTTCTTGACGCAATTTGAGAACGCCATTGGTGGTCGTAAAGGTTTGTCGAACTCTGCCAAACTGACTTATTTAAAGAGCTTAGTTTCCGGGTATGCCAGTAAGTTAATTGAACACTTGACTATTAATGATGTAAATTACGAAGTGGCGTTGGGGTTATTCGAGGCTGAGTTTTTGGATAAGAAATCTATTGTTGGCAAGTTAAGCGTAAAGCTGTTCGGGTTGAAATGTGGCGTAGATAAGCACTTTTCGGAAACTAGGTTGTACATAAGTGAGGTGAGAGGCATAATTTCTGACCTCGGTAATTACGGCTGTGATGTTCTTAACTGTGATGCGGGTGGTGTCCTCGTTGGTCATTTGGTATTCTCTAAACTACCCATGTTGTTCAAGCAGGAACTAGCCCGGAAGTTAGGCAATAATTGGCCGTCTCTTACAGATATTTTTGAGAATTACCATGACTTAATAAAGACCCTAAATTTAAGGACATTTCCAGAAGAAAGTAAAGCTGGGGTCAAGGTTCCTCCTTATGCAGTGAAGCATGTAGCTACTGCTAAGCCTGAAGAGGCGCCGCTATTTGCAAACATTGCAGTGGCTTCAGCGGAACATAGAGCCTGTAAGTTCTGTGCTAGTCATTCTCACAGCATGGTATATTGTACGGTGTACCCTAACTACGAGAGTAGGGTTGAGCGTTGCAGAGAACTTAAGATGTGCGAGAGGTGTACTAGTCTCAAGCACGATGCAAACTCTTGCTCAGCCAAATTGGACTACGAGTGTAGGCACTGCGAACGTAAGACTCATATTGCCGCCCTGTGTGAGAATTATAAACCTCGTAACGTATCTTCTAACTTTTGTTTTAATTCCGCTGCTGAAGTGGCGTCTGCTTACCTGTTACCCACCGTTACGTTGCCCATTAGTCGGGGGAACTGTGTTACTTCGGCTAGAATGCTGATCGACACCGGGTCTCAACGATCGTACATCGCTTCTAGTGTGGTGGATAAGCTCGGCATTTCTGTGGAGCTGAAACATACCAGGTATGCGGTGAACTCCTTCTTGCAGAAAGGCTTTAGAGACTTCGCTGAGGTGAGCCTGTCATTGGGGTTGTTGAATGGGTCCAAGCCGCTGCAGGTACCGATATTGGTAGATTCAGCTCTTGATATGAAGTTTGAAGTGCATTCCTTGGCTAAAGCGGTGACCAATATTAAGTGTTATGGCACGTTGGCAGATAGCTCCTTTGCGGAGCCGCTGGTTTCAGAGGAGATAAAGCTTGACGGAATCATAGGTGTGGATATCATTCAGTGTCTAAACGACTTCAAGATTGTGTGCTGTATGAAGGGAGCGGCCTTTTTGTGGTCAAATAAATTGATTCCCTTTGGGAACATTGAACATTTCTTGTCCCGTGGTCAGGCCGTGCAGATGCACGAAGAGTTACGAAACCGCAAGCTAAATTGCGAGGCGGCTGTTAATTTCGTGCTTAAGCCGAAACAATGTCACCCAGATCCAATGAACGCCGCTTTGGCAAATAGCAGTGTTGAAGGGAATATTGAGAAGTTGTATGGCTTAGAAACTATTGGTGTTAATGAAGAGCAATCAAACATGTTGGATGAGAAGGTTTTAAGTGAATTCGATTCTGGCATCGAACTGAAAGACGGGCAGTACCACGTGAAGGTCCTCTGGAAGGAAAATATCAGTAGCGTCGGTAGTAATTTTTCAGTAGCGAGAGCCGTGCTTAACAGAGTGGTGGAAAGATTAACTGAACGAGGATTGTATGATGCCTGTGATGGGGTTTTAAATCAGCAGCTGCAGGAGGGCATTATTGAGGAGATACCGTTATACTCCAGTGAACGCAGAATTTATCTTCCTCATCGTGAAGTAGTGAAAGAAGAGCCTACTTGTACCACGAAAGTTAGACCCGTGTTGAATTGTAGTGTAAGGACCGGAAAGGCTCCGTCATTAAATGAAGCCGCTTATGCGGGTGTCGACCTAACTAACAATTTGTTTCATTTATTGATTGCTTTTAGGCAGGACGACCACTTGGTGCTGGCTGACATTCAAAAGGCTTTCATACAGGTGAAGCTAACTCGTAACGACGACAGAAATAAATTCTGTATCTTGTGGATGCGCGAGGGAGAATTGCGTGTTTTCAGGTACACTACTTTGGTGTTTGGATTTGTTGCTAGCTTGTTTGTGTTGTCTTGCGTCATTCAAAAACACGTTGAAAACTACCCACAGGATCTGTGTAGTGAAATTTTGCTGAAGCGCATGTACGTTGATAATTTATATATCACAGGTTCTGATGCAGAGAAGTTGGAAAGCCTGTACAGGAATGCATATTCCCGTATGTCTGATGCTGGGTTCAACTTGCGGTCGTGGACATCTAACAACGAAAAGCTAAATGAAGTTTTTTCTGCCGATGGAGTGAGTGTGAACCATGCTGAACCGTACGAGAAAGTTCTGGGCTATCGCTATGACAAAATGTCAGACGAGTTTAGTGTGGACTTCGCATGTAAACGTGACAACCACCCGGTACGAAAAGAAGGGTGCTGGCTAAGTTAGCGCAGTGCTTTGACCCTCTTGGGTTGGTTGCACCAGTCACGATTAGAGGGAAGGGTTTGTTAAGAGAGGTGTGGAAATTGAATCTAGAGTGGGACGATGTGCTGCCGCATGAACTGTTGAGAGTTTGGGAAAAATTGCGTGAGGATTTGGACCAGCTGAGCAATCTTGGCTTCGAGAGGAAAACCTTTTATTCTAATGATGAAGTTGACCTTATTTTTTTACAGATGCTTCTAAATCAAACTATGGATTTTGTTGTTATATTTCCTCTAAGAAATTGAAACCTTCGCTCTTGTTTTGTAAAAATAAGATAGCCCCGTTAAAAAGTAAAACTTTGCCCACCTTAGAGCTATTGGCAATATTTTTGGCGCTCAAGGGTGCCGGTAACATTATTGTTGCATTAGAAACAGTTAAAGTGAAAAATTTGATAGTTGCCAGCGATGCGCAAGTTGCGCTTTCGTGGGTGTTGAATGGAGAAGTGAAAACGCGCAATGTATTCGCCAGTAATAGGGTGAAAGACATTAACATACTTTGTGCTGAATTAACTAATAAAACTAAAATTCCCTGTTCTTTCAGATATGTACCGTCTGAGTCCAACCCCGCGGATATGATTACCCGGGGCTTAACCATGAAAGAATTTCTAACCATACTAGAGTTTTGGCGCTATGGCCCTAAATTTTTGCGCTCAATTGACAGCTGGCCATCGGATGCGTTGAAATGCGTATCATTGTCCAACCAAAAATTATTGTTATGTGCATCCCAAGTAGAGCCTGCTCCTGTCTTAGAGGCAGCATTTCCTGCTGATAAGTATTCTAGTTTGAGCAAGCTTCTTGGCGTTACTGCCACTTTATTTGAAGTAAAGAACTGGCTGAAGAGTGTCAATCGCTCGCGGCTAGATCGCCTTAACAATGCACGAATTTATTGGTTGAAAAATCAGCAAAAGGTAAGCTTTTTTGAAGAGTACGAATTTCTTTCCCGGCCGCAGGACGCCGTTGCAAAGAACGTGCCGGCGTTGGTGCTAAACTTGAACTTGTTTATCGATGGTGACGGTTTGATTCGATCCCGTGGTAGACTAAATAAATGTAACTATATTAGCTACGGTGTGGCTAATCCCATTCTTTTGTCCCGCAGCGCATTTCTTACTAAATTAATAATAAAAGACTGTCACCTAAAATGCTCCCATCTAGGAGTTGGGTCCACTTTGAATACCCTGCGCAATTGTGGCTATTGGCTACCTAAATCCCGGCCCATAATTCGTGCTGCATTGCAAGAGTGTGTAGTTTGTCAAAAAATTAATGCGGTGCCTTACAAATACCCTAAGGTAACTGATCTGCCCGGGGATCGGGTAAATTTTGTGCGGCCTTTCACTCACGTGGGAGTGGACTTCACTGGTCACTACAATGTAAAATTAGGAGATCAAACTGTTAAAATGTACATCTTGATCTTTACTTGCATGGCAGTTCGGGCTGTGCATCTTGAATTAATTCCGGACATGTACACTGCGTCATTTCTAGCGGCATTCGTTAGGTTTAGCAATAGATTTGGTATTCCGCAGGCAGTGTACAGCGATAATGCTCCTTCATTTTTGCAGGCTGCGGTATACCTTGGGAAGTCGCTTGCTGACGACTATGTTTCTGAGTACCTGTCACGTAATAACATAAAGCATGTCCGCATACCCTTGTATTCCGCTTGGGTTGGCGCTTGCTGGGAGCGGATGTTGGGGGTCGTTAAACGATGCCTTTACAAAGTTGTGGGTAAGGCCAAAATGGAATATTTCAACTTTTTAACTATAATTTCTGATGTGCAAGAGGCTGTTAATTCTAGGCCCCTGACTTACCGAGATACTTCGGATGTGGCATGCGAAGTAATTACCCCGAATTCCTTTATAAAATTAGCGCCTGCAGGAAATTTAATGTATCAAACTTCTGTTGGAGAAGAAATGCTTCGGCCTTCCCGGACGATTCTCCTGAAAACCTTGGATCTACGTAACGAAATGATTGATAAATTTAAAGACCTATTTTTTGCAGATTACCTACTTTCCCTGAGAGAGCGAAGCGCAGATTGCTTCCAGCCCGCGTGGAAGGACCGCATCAGAATCGGTGATGTCGTGCTCATATTTTCGCCGGTGAAGCCGTGAGCACTCTGGGCCTTGGGTAAAGTAATTAAATTGTATTCGGGTGCAGATGGCTGCACTCGTTCAGCTCAAGTATACTTCGAGCAGATCGTACAGTAGGAGATTATGCCGTCTCCTTGCTATATCCTTTAGAGTTGCATACTAGTTATGTTCGAACGCATCAATCCCACGTAAATGATCAAATTTCTAATGAAAATGAATCTACAAGTTCATCAGGTCCAGTCCGGCCGTACCGGGCGGCCGCTGCTGCTTGTAGGCAGCGATTGAAAGCCTAAAATACACATTAATGTGCATTTTTTCTTAGTCCCCGGAGGTATGGAGAATTATGACATTCCCCATTGCCCTGAGAGATACTTAGCAGTTAAAACTTTAGTACCTTTGCAGCTTGGCTCGTGCCAGGTGAGGTGGGAGCTGCTTTACGGAGAGTCAAATATAGGCTTCATTTCTGTCTATTGATACCTTTGTTGCAGAGGTACCGTTTGGTATCTCTTGGTTTTTTGTTCCTTTATTTAAGTTGCGACTTCCTAGCTATGGTGGTGACCCTTAGTCGCGATCTCAGCGGTTATCAATCCCGAGAGTAAAGGCGTTCCGCAGTCGTGGGTGCCGGCGCTCGGTGTTCAGCCGTGGCACGTCCTCAAGCGCGTGTCCCGGTGGATCGCTTCTTCACTTATTCACTCTATTTCCTAAAGCCATCTGTGCTTCTATTTCTTATGAATTAATCACCTTTGTCCTATTGCTCTGATAGATAACCTTGTCTTTGTTAATTGTATGACTGTGAGTGTGAGTGATCTTGTTAAGCTACCTTAAATTTCTTGAATTATTAAATCCTTAAACCTTAATATCTTCGATATCTTAATACTATGATATCTTAAATGTAACCTAAATCTATTTCGAGCTTGCTTGGAATGGGCCCTTAACCTTTTTCCTTAACTTAAATTATCCTACCTGGAGCCTAACTGAAAGACGGCTTGCCAGCTGTCTAACTCTCTGGGTAGTGCTATTGACTCTTAAACCTAATTCTATTTCCTAACTTTGCTCTTAGCTTGAGCCTTTTTCTTCACGTTTACCATCTTTCTAACTCTACGAGTGGCTTCCACACTGAGACATAATTAAACTCAGGTTAGCATATGAAATAGTCCTGCTATAATGTTCCTGTTTGCTGCAAAATCATAATGAATAACTTCTTACTCCATTGACTTCTTCATTGCATTAACTCATTTGTTTCATTTTTCTAGTATCTGCGTCTTCGGGCTCCAAAAGCCCAGTTTGAGGCTGCTCTACCGGGAACGTTGCGGGACAGCTGGTTTTAAATCTGCGCTGCGATCTCAAAGGAGGCTGTCATTTCGGTTGTGCGGTGCTGGCTACTCTGGCTGTTGATCGGCCTACTGAGCTGCGTTAAACCACTGGCGATTATCGGGGCCGTGCGGCTTGAAATTTGCCTGCTGGGCGAACGGCCAGTCCTCTGGAGGGCCACGCCGCAAGCTGATTGGGATCGCCGCTGAAGAATGCAAGGTTTCGCGCCTTCGTAGTGGAAACCGTGCTGCTGCGTTTTTAGCCACCATGCAAGGAGTCGCCATTTTTGTTAATTTATAGGGATAGCCTTTCTTTCGTTTACCTAGGTTAACCCTAGATCCTTCGTTCCTGAACTTTGTTGTTGTTAATTAGAATTAATGTAAACTTGTAATCTTATACGCTGAGCAGGCATTAGTCCTAAGATTTGTCCTAGTTGATTAATTCTTGTTCCTGGCTCGTGAACCTACGATCCTGATATCGGCCTATCGAATGGGTCGTATCATCTAAATTTACTGCTACTTGCAGCGTTCAATAAAAAGTTTTTGCTGTCATTCCCTGTTTACCATTGAACCTATTTGTGTGGATTCTCCACAATGGAGTGGGTGGGAGACTGTTGAATGCGATCAAGAGTTTCTACTTTGATAGCAGAGCTTGTGTGAGAGTAGGGAATGAGGTGAGTGAGTGGTTCCCAGTTGTGACAGGTGTGAGACAGGGTTGTGTGATGTCGCCGTGGTTGTTTAATTTGTTTATGGATGGTGTGGTGAGAGAAGTGAATGCCAGAGTGTTGGGAAAGGTGCGCAATTATTGGGACAAAATGGTATGTATTGGGAAGTGTGTCAGCTGTTGTTTGCAGATGATTCAGCGCTTGTGGCTGATTCAGAGGAAAAACTGAGGAGACTGGTTGCGGAGTTTGGTAGAGTGTGCGAAAGGCGTAAATTGAGGGTAAATGCGAATAAAAGTAAGGTGATGAGATGTTCAAGAGGAGGAGTGTTTGGATCTTTGGATGTGAGGATGAATGGTGAAGTGTTAGAGGAGGTGGAGCATTTTAGGTACCTCGGATCGGATGTGGCTTTTAAGGATGGTATGGAAGTAGAAGTGAGGCATCGAGTGAGTGAAGGCTGTAAGACGTTGGGTGCAATGAGGAAAGTGTTTGAATGCAGGAGTTTGAGTATGATTGCCAAGAGGGGACTGTATGAAATCTTGATCGTGCCAGTTTTGTTGTATGGAGCTGAGTCCTGGGGGTTGAGAGCAGCTGAGAGGAGGAAGTTGGATGTGTTTGAGATGAAGTTTTTGAGGAGCATGTATGGAGTAACAAGAAGAGATAGGATCAGGAATGAGTTGGTTAGGGGGCAGACGGGTGTTATCAAAAAGTTGAGCAGGCGAGTGGATGAAAGAGTGCTTGGATGGATTGGGCATGTTGAAAGAATGAATGTTGAGCGGCTGGTGAAGAAGATTTATACGTCGGAAGTGAATGGTTTTAGAGCGCGGGGTAGACCGCGGATGAGTTGGATGGATGGGGTGAAACGTGCTCTGTATGAAAGGGTCTGACTGTGGACGTGGCGAGAGGGATGGCTGGGGACAGAAGTGAGTGGGGGCTGCGTGTAAGTAGGTAATTTAATTTTTGACGCGGTACTGGAAGCTTGCCCGCGTTTGATGGGGTTGACTTGCCCTGTGCGGCGGGGGGGGGGGGCTGCACTCAATGAAGCAGTTAGGGTAAACCAGCTATGGCTGTCGGGCCTGACTTTGGAAGGTGGTTGTGCTGGGCTGCTGCTGATCCTGGCAGTTCTGGTGCGGCCAGTGCTGCCTCTCTCGCCTCCTAGTGCTAAGTTTAGTGATTGTGGCCTGCTGTCGGCTACCCTCCCATAGGGAGTAGAAGCCTGGTATATGTATGTGATTTAATTTCTCAATTTCTTTTAGACCCCTCAAACTAAGCGAAGATGGATCGAAGTGTCCAATGGCTTCCACCGGCGCTGGAATTTTCCACACTGTGTGGGAGCCATCGTTGGCAAGCACGACTACATTCAGTGTCCTCCCGACAGCGGCTCAACGTATTTCAATAACAAAGGAAATCGCAGCGTTGTGCTGATGGCTGTGGCTATTTCAAATTATGAGTTTATTTACGTAGACGTCGGCAGTAATGGGAGAGTTTCGGATGGGGGAGTTTGGAGAGACTGTACTCTCAATCAATCAATTCAAAACAATTTAGTAGCATTACCAGATGATGCATCGCTTCCAAACAGCAATAAAATTACTCCTTTTGTATTTGTAGCTGACGATGCTTTCCCTCTCAAGAAATTTATCATGAAGCCCTACCCTTTCCAAAATCAAGACAGGGCTCAACAAATCTTTTCCTATCGACTTTCCAGAGCCAGAAAGGGGATTGAGAACAGTTTTAGCATTCTGGCAAGTAAATTTAGGTTCCTGCACATCAAGATTGCGATGTTCCCAAATAAAGTCGAAAAATTTGTATTAGCATCTGTTGTGCTTCACAACCTACTGAGGAAAGAAGTTGGTCATCCATATGGAGCTGTCGATGAAGAAGAGTTGAGAAACAATTGTTTGATTTGGGGGAGCTGGAGAGAAGACTGCGAGTTACTTAATTTGGAGAGGAGGCCAGGAAGGCATGACATTGACGCTAAAGAAATTAGAAAACTTTTTACAGAATACTTCATCGGGGAAGGATCAATTCCATGGCAAGAAAATCGTTGAGACCAACTATAAGTAGATGTAATCTTTTGTAATTCATTGCATCAATAAATGGATAAATTTTATGTTATTCTAGTTATTAATACCATTCTCGAACTCTAAGGAAAGAGGTGGGGACAACAGGATGCATTCAACAACAGGAAGTGATGTCATAGTGCGCCGGAATGAAAAGGCACTTATTGTAACTGGTGTTAAATGAATAGCTCTTGAACTATCGTTTTTTTGAAGTACTATAAACTAGCCACTTTGCGGCTAGAGCCGTTTTCTCGTGGCAGGCTGTGGCTTGGACAGTGTTTTGTTTGGATCACTTGCTTCGCTCGAGCTATGAATTTTGAGAAATGTTTTTTTATAGTCCTTATCGCTTTAGGTGAGATTTAAAAGTTTTAATTTATAACCATGATAAAAATTTGGACGTGATACACAATGAGTAAAAACAACATTGTACTTGATTTGTTCATAACGTTTTTGTGCAAGTTATATATTCGGAGAAATATTATTTCTTGCACATTCAATAAAGTAATCTGACCTAAAATAGCGCATAAAGTGAAAACGAATGAAATTGCTGTATATGCTATAGAAAGATGCACGTGAGAACATATAAAACGAAATACGTACTCATAACTCATTACTTACTTGTTCAGTGTTAGCGAAAGAAGAAACTGATGATCTTTTTTCTTCTATTTCGTCCAGAAAATGCAATAGATGGTAACACCAAAGTGATGGCACATATATGTCCTCAGTGCTTGACCCAGATTTCTTCGAGATTTCCACTTTATTTCGCTCCCTGCGATGCTGTTTCCTAATTGTTTGAATTTTACTTTTAATTTTGTCGCCATCAATTACCGGTTGAATCTCTAGTAATTTATTTCGTATGTCATTGATAGCTCTTTTTTTAATGCTCCTGTTTGTGTACGTTTTACTCGAGGTTCGCTACCCAGTCAGAAATTATGGTATGCAGCAACGATGATTATGGTCGAGATCTTCGGTTGTTTATTATCGAAACATCCTCCATATTCAACTATTTATGGGGTGCATTATGGTAGGGATATGTCCGCTTTTCTCGACCATGACCAACTATAATTCCCTACCATAAAAAACCAATATCAACCTTTCAGGGTCCGGCTCCACAACCATGTTCAACCATAGTGAACCGTATGAAACACCATTCACAACCATAATCGACTGAGATCATGGTAGAATATAGTTGTATAGTTGTATTAGCGGAATATAGTTATTTTTAGTGGTGAATGGTAATGTTAACAGTTAAATAAAGTTGATCATGGTAGAATATAGTTGTATCATTAGCAGCTAATGATACAACTATATTCTACCATGATCAACTTTATTTAACTGCTAACATTACCATACACCACTAAAAACAACTATATTCAACTAATGATTCATTAGATGATTATAGTTGTTCTTAGTGGTATATCCTAATCGTCAGAGCTTCTGAAAACAAATGTCAATGAAAGATTTTTTTAATTGCAATATTTATTGTAGATATTTGCTTGAACGATTTGAAGTGAAAATATATTTTTTAGCGAAACTCAGTAAGGTTACGAAATAATCAAAGAAATTGCAAAAAACCGTAAGGAACAATGAACTAAGCACATTCCGATGATTACCATTAATAAGATATGAGCTGTATGAGTACATAACATAACAAATCGTTAATATCGCAAAAAGAAACGTTATTATCGTATTTAAATCAAAATAAACCCAGGGAAGCAAAAAACACTTTCTGGAGAGAAAAACTCAAGTAACATGAACAGTTTGTCTATCATGAAAAAATTACAACGCGGTTGAGTGACCAATGAACAAGCTCACAATTCAATTAAAAAAATTAAAAAAGATGTGTGGGTGTTTTGTAACTTCAAATTCAAAAATTGAAAAACCTTAGCATTTATCTTCATTGTCGAGACGAATCTATAGATATATCATTCGACAATCCTCAGGAATGAAGTCTAAATTAGAAATCTAAAATATATCAAAAAGTAGAGATAGGGGGTCCCTAATTCGAATTTCTAAGGTCGGCAACAGTTCATTTATTGACATTGGCGAAACCAAGTGAATGATACTACTTTCGACGATATCAACTCAAAACTGTGGCAGAAATTAGAAAATATAGGGTTACTGACTGACAGACATAAATAATTTAAATATAACACAAGATACGTCAAGAAATTTAAACCCCACTTCTCTACGACCAATTCTTATGGGTCATTTCCGATTACTACATGGTACCCTCACGTGAGGGGAACCATAACAAGATAATCCTTTTCAGCATGCACTCGGCGAAAAGCACTATTAAAGTTCCAGGCAAAGCAAAAAACTAGACGCGCAGTCAAGTGGGACTGCAGATGGGTCCCATTTTTAGTGAAATTGGAATAGCTTGTGGCTCAAATGGTTAACACAAAAATCGTGATTTTTAATACGAAATTCAAAATGCAACTACAGTCACCATGTCTAAAAAACGAGTTTCACATCAATCTAACCAAAAATGGAGAAATTAGCCGAAACCTAGATGGTTATCCGTAATAATGAATGAATAATAATGAACAGGAACTCTTTGCATAATACTGAATAGGAACTCGTAGAATACATGTAACGATCACTTAAGCAACATAAACATTTTATTCCTCTTTACCTGTTGGCATAATTAGAGAACTTATAATTATTAGAAGAGGGGAGCTGTAGCCGACTTATCAGACGGGCAGCTTGTTGAAGGTTTCAGTTGGAAGTCCAGCTGATGCTTCTGCTGCGTTCTGGGCGCAGCTCATCATAGTGTCAGTTGAAGGTCCAGCTGATGCTTCTGCTGCGTTCTGTGCGCAGCTCATCATAGTGTCAGTTGAAGGTCCAGCTGATGCTTCTGCTGCGTTCTGCGCATTTCCTGCACTAAAAAAGGTTGCGATTTAGAATCCTAAAATTTTGTGAGCTTTACCATCACTAGAAAAAACTTCCATACGTTCCGTCTCATTTTGATAAATGGTAAAATCTAGTTTTACTTTCCTTTTGACGTTTTAAAGTCGATTAGTAGTCACGATATTTTCTATTCTAGTTGAGAACATCAAAACTCACGTTATGCAAGCCAATGCAGCGGAGCGTGAGCGGCCACCATCCCAGTCGGGAACCGATTTCAGAACTGTCGCTACTGTAGCGCTGAAGTCCTTGAAAGCCAGAGGAGGGTAGCAGAATTTCCAGGCATCTGTTGAAATTAAAATTGAGATTTTGTAAGACTTCGGACAGTCTAAATGAACATAAAAATCATTGCTATATTTCATTCAGCCCCGACTACTTTCTTCTTGAACTATTTTCTTGTTTGAACTTCCTTCTTAACTTGCTGTTTCTATGCGCATGGTAACCTGTTTGGTAACACATACATGTTGACATTCAAGGATGTTCTGTGCGAGGCACATCTCGTGCATTGAACCCCTTTATACTTTTCCATACTAGATGGTCGTCACTATTCCTTCTCTTGATTTGGCTATGGAGGCTTAAACTGAGAGAATAATAATAATAATAATAATAATAATAATAAGAATAATAATAATAATAATAACAATAAACTCAGTTACCGACAACTTCGGTCATAGATCTTTAGTCGTCGCTTTGGGCATTTCTACCAAAGTTGCTCTGCTGTTGTAAGGTAGTACGCTGAAGTCATCAGTGCCTTCCATCTTTCTCTCCGATATCTATTCAAATTACTTCAATTATGTTATTGCTCGCATATTCCATCTTACTCAGTCGAGTGCGAAGCCACTCAATACAATACACTTTTCCCCAAAACAACAAAACTCATGTCCGACTTCAACACATAAAGTATGCCCTCCTTTCGTCGGGCCACAACAATTCTCCAGAACTTCACCCCCATTCGTTACACAGATTAGATTAGATTATAAGTTAGTTTAAGCCTCCCTAACCGCTACAAAAATATAGCGTATCGAAGAGAGGAATTAGGAAGGCACCATTTAGTATGGAGATAAGAGAATGAGGAATCTATGCAGAAAGGGCATAGAAACAGTAAGATGAGAAAGAAGTTCATGAAACAAGATAAAAGTTGAAGAAGAAAGTCAGAGGTGCTGAAAAACAGGACAGTAGTGAACCGAAAAAAGGTGGTCCTTAACATAACAAAAAACATTTTATTTCAACAAAAAGAAGGCCTACCTAACTCACAGCTCGGGCCCTCACATTTTTCCCCTGGGAGCGCTAATTCCCATAGATACAATAGTTGTATCCCCCTGAGGGGATTCGTTACACAGCGATATAGCATTACATAAATGTCGATAACTACCGTTTATCATGAGCGACCAGAAAAGGTGCGATCATGGACATTCTAACACTTATCACAGCATTTGCTTTTTTTTACCCGTCATCATAAGGAATCAATCACCATATGAACAAAGATTGAGACCAATATAGATGAAACGCGTAATTTTTACCTGCAGAAGCAGGGTACATGGATGCAAGGGAACAATAAATGTGGAAGGATTGAAGCTAAAACCCCCAAGGTGGGGTTCCAGCTCCCACCCTCACTTTGGCCGAGCGTCTTTCCCGCGCTGAAGCCCTTTCTGAACTCAGCGTTGAGTAAAGGAGCACAGTACGCTCGGCAATTTTGGTTCTAAACTGTGCCTCAGAACATAACAACTGCTACAAGCCTCTAGGACTTAGACAAACCGTAATACAAACATTAAAACACAACCTCGCCTCACTTGAAATGGGTGGGTCCACTCAGATTTAACATCATATATTCCCAAATACATTCACTTCTTTAACAAATTCCACTACTTTATGAATAAGTCCCCCATCAGATAACAGGTTGGCCACACTTATGTTTCCTCCTGTGACCGCTTAGAACTTATAAATCTCATTTCCTTTCCTGTTGGACATAACAAATTATGACTTCAGCTACAACCAGACGCTTGAAATGTAAAATACACATTATGATCACTATATATAAAAGAATAACATGCTACGCCACTTTTTTTCAGTAAATTCACATTAGTATGCACAATTCAATAATTTGCACGTCAGAAACCTGAGAATTTAAGCCAAGAGCGTGTTTTGGTTTCTTTTGAGCAAATAAATAAGTTTTAAATGTGAAAGAATGAAGCTCCATCCTGATACAAGGACATCAGACGAAGATAAAACGTACCTGTTTTACTGCCCTAATGTCCTGTGACAATGATGATCTTAATGCTCATATATCTGAAGTGTGAATGAACTCAACAGGGAGCATGTGGTTCTCGGACATGACAATTATTTAGGATGTAAAATTTAACATCCTCAACCAACCTTCTTGCACAATTTAATGTAGCCTTGCCTAAACATTCGTCACACGAGGAACGAGAAATGCCGTGAAACATCTCCGTCAAATATGTACGACGGTAAGCTAGCAATGAGGTAGTTCCATTCAACTGTGATGGAGGAAAACGAACGCTGCGCACAACCGATACTAAAGGAGGAAATCTCAACGCAATTTCTCACAGTTCTTTAATTCTTGAGGTCAAGTATAGCTAACCTAAGACTTTAAATCAAACTTGCAATCTACCCATCTTGAAACATTTGTGTCTAACACGTGGTACTATAAAAGAAACGACTCACGCATTGCAACCGCCAGAGCAAATTAGTCGTCCAATGATTAGATTATTAGTTAGTTTAAACCTCCCTATCCGCAACAAAGGCTATCTAAGAGAGGAAGGAAGAAGGCACCATTTAGTATGGAGTTAAGGAAACGCGGAATCTATGCAGAAAAGGCACAGAAACAGAAAGCTAAGAAAGAAGATCATGAAACAAGAAATAGTTGAAGAAGAAAGTAGTAGGTGCTCAACAACAGGACAGCAGTGAACCGAAAAAAGATGGTCCGTAACAAAACAAAAACCTATTCTATTTTAACAAAAAGAAAGCCTACCTAACCTTTAGCTCAGGCCCTTACATAGTCCCCCTGGGAGCGCTAATTCCCATAGATACAATAGTTGTATCCCTCTGAGGGGTAGTCGTCCAATGACGACCAACAAGAAACACAACTGAAGCTCGAGTAGTTTAGTTTTAGTAAAAACATCAATTTGCTAGCTCTTCAGTGCCTGCACTATGTCGCGCCGAAGGTCTCACAATTCAGGTTGTCTCCACGTCTCAAATTTCGAAGTCTCACTGCCACAAACATCGTAACCCAAGTCACAGCAACTATTAAACAAACAAAGACGCGATAGCCACGAGCGTGATCTGAGCAACACTTGATTTCATTGGTGGCAGCAGTAGTATTAGTAGCAGCAGCAGCAGCATCAGCAGTATTGAAAGAGCTGCTAGTTCAATACCATACTCCTCATGCGTAGGGTTCAATCAGTTCATATAATCATCTTAAGGTACATGCACAGTTTGCACATTGAGCAGCAGCCTAACCCCCTAATGGGGGTCTCAGCTGCCCACCCAATTATGGCCGGGCGCCTTACCCTCGCTGAAACCCCCAGGGGCATTGCGCAGCGCGCCCGGCCATTTTACGGTTCAGTGTTTACATCGCATTACCATTCGTAGAATTTTCAGGCTAGATTTTTGAAGACAGATTACACGCTTCAAAAAACGACTGCAGCGCTGTCACATTGTAAGTTGACCGCTCAGCCTCCCCAAGTATTCCGGTCAAAACATCCTGTGCACGACCGCGAAGGTGTGGAGAATGCAGATTCCTGGCAACAGCATACAGGGGACGAGAGGAAGTGCTTTACAGTCAAAGGCCCACGACACCGTTTGCACTGAGGCTGTGGTAGCCGCTCCATCAGGTGGCCGTGTGTTAGCCGCGTGTGGCTAATACGGAGTCGACAAAGCATCACCTCTAACCGGCGACCACGACAACTGGACGATATCCACTCACGTATAGTGGGTTTAATGCTCCTTAATTTATTGCTATCGTTAGCAGCGTTGTCCCATTCCTGCTACCATCGTTCTCTCACTGCCGTTTTCATCAGAGGGTAATAATCCCGGAAAGGAACCATCAGATTTAGAGTCTCTTCGTTTGCTTCTGCAGCCCGTTTAGCCTCCTGGTCAGCCCTCTTATTGCCAGACACTCCTACATGGCCGGGCACCCAGCACAACGTCACAGATTTACGCTCACGTGTTAAATCTATTGAGTTCATGACGATCTCACAAACGAGCGGATGGGTACTATTATGCTCTCGAGTGGCCTCCACCACACTTTTTGAATCCACAAAAATAGCAAAAGTATCATGCACACAATTTTTAATATGTCGAAGGGCCTCCAACACACCGTAAAGTTCCGCAGTGAAAATGGACGACTCTGGGAGCAATCTCTTGGCGCTCACATCTCCCCCGACACAGCGGCACACCCTACAGCGTCTCCCACTTTTGAGCCGTCGGTATAGAACTTCATCGCACGGGCATATTTTTCGCCAATATGGTCCAAAAAGATCCCCTTTAGTATGTGGGTAGGCATAGAATCCTTCTTAGGCATTCGACATCCCGGACAAAAACTCCCGATTGGGACACGCCACGTAGGAAAACTTTCCAATAACACTGGTTGTATTCTCATTGGCCTCAGCTGCATTGCAACCACGACTGCCGCGTAATCTTCCGATGAGGGCAGAAAGTAAGGGAAAGGCAGATGTCGGCCTAGTGGCGCATGCACGCTGGTCCATGCAGGAGACAAGGGGACTTGATCCAATCGCACCAAGTACTGAAGGGTCAGCTGCACACGGCTGTGCTTTAAGGAGGTTTACCGCTCTCCACACACAAGCTGCTGGAAGGGGACGACCTAAACGCGCCAGTGCAGATTCTGATAGCAGCATGATGCACAGGGTCCAGCTTCGAAAGTGAAGTCGCCTTGGCATATTGATACACTTTGCAACCGTAGTCTATCTTGCTTCTAATAAGCGTACGATATAGTCTCAGTAGGGTCATTCTGTCAGCCCCCCACGTCAGGCCGGCCAGGCTTTTTAGCAAGTTCAGCCCTCTGACGCAGTCAGCCTTGAGAGTGGCTAGATGAAGAGTATACCATAAAGTCGTCCACATATAAGGAGGCCACCGTTCCGGGAGGCAAAGCGGAGGTGATACCATTTAAGGCAACACTAAACAGGGTGCAGCTCAAAACACTGCCCTGCGGTAAACCTTCACACTGCAACTGCGAGGAAGAGAGGGTGCCGCCGACCTTAACGCAGAAAGTTCTTTCACCAAGAAATTCTTGAATATACAGGGCCATGTTACCACGGAGTCCATACTCATGTAGTGTCTTAAGTATTCCATATCTCCACACGGTGTCATAGGCTTTATGCATATCAAAGAAAAGACACATGGTTCGGCAACGCTAGGCGAGGTTGGCTACCAGGTGGTTCTGTAAGCGGAGCAGAGCGTCTGTGGTCCCTCGAAGCTGCCGACTGCCAACTGAAGCTCGATCAGGGTTACATTCTCGGATATGCCAACAACATAGCCCTAGGCAGGAGGCAGTGAAGTAGAAGCTAAATATTTAAGGCTACTATGGGGTTAGTTTTTCCTTTGCTGAGCCGTCTTGCCAGCCTCGGCTCTGCGGCGCCTCACGTCCCAGTTGTACACACGGGCTATGGTGACCTTGGTGGTGGTGCACTGCGTCCTGAGGTGGGCAAGATTGATCGGTTTTAAGTTAGTTTAAGCAGGCGTTGCTATAACGTGAGGCCCACAACACTACAGCATGAGATCTAACACTAGCTAGTGCTTTAGCGTGAGGTCTACCTCTAGCTAATACTATAGCGTGAAGTCTACCTCTAGCTAATACTATAGCATGAGGTTAGGTTACTAATGGATCTTACCAATTGTCATAAATTTGATTTGGCTAAAAACAATTAGTACATCTCAAACTGTACCTGGGTAGTCGATTTATGGCAATAGACCTCACGCTATAGTAGCACCGTTTGAGCCTCTCTAACCACAACAAAATGTTTCAAAGAGAGGAAGGAACCATGTAGTATGAAGTTGCACGGAAACTAGCGTACGTTCCCACACAAGGTCTCTAAGGGTTAGGAACTGTGAGCTAAGAATGACTACATAACTCAAAACAGGACAGCAGTAAACAGAAAACGATGATCTATTACAACAACAAAAAATAGTTTTATTTCAATACAAAGAAAGCCTACCTCTCATCTCGGGACCTCACATTTCTGAGGCGGGGAAAGACAGTTCAGTCCCACAATTGAAATTTTTCTACAAGCTTGAAAACAGAAGCTACACCCAAAGCTAAGTTTGAATGAAGAAAACGATCAATTCAACACTCGTAAAGACACGAGCAAAAAATCTCAGTAACGAAACTTTATTGAAATGGTTTTCTGAAGAGGGATAAATATTCTAACCTTTCCAGATGATCTTTGTCTTGATTGAGATCTTAGTTATTTGTTGGGGGAGCATACATCTTACTAGGGTTACGGTATCTGAAATAATTGATCTCCAATCACTAATTTTATTTCATCATTAGAGAGCTGCAGACTCCATTCAGTGGCTACTGAGAAGTGACATTCGAGTAGATGATTACGTACGGCCAAAAACATCATATGTTTTGGGCCGTACCAAAACTCCTACTCGAATGTGAATTCTCGGTAGCTGCTGAATGGAGTCTGCAGCTCTCTAATGATGAAATAAAAGATTAGGTATGGCCACAAACACATGTCGAGATAAGCACGTCGTGAAAACGCAAGAAAACAGTCGTATTCCTGATTGTGCCAGAAACGGGCGATTTCACCAAATTTTTACAGTATTCTTTTTTTGACAGAAAAACCATGACAGAAGAGTATTTTAGAACATAACGTATATAAATACATTTTCAAACATTCTATAGAACTTAGAAAATGCAGTTATGTAGCCACATGAAAATCTACTAAACCTCACCTAAGAAAATCAAGGTCCGAAACGACCTGCGTGAGCTTGGTATTTGCGTTGCTGAGGTTCTTGTTGAGCAGTACCTCTGCTGCGTCCAGGTCATACTCTAGCATCCCATTCGCCTGCACACACGAGTCATCACTGTATTATTTAGGTTAAAACCATGGGTTTAAGTTCAATTAATAAGTTTTCTACAATTAACCAAGAGATACATAGATCAGTAACAAAGCATCAAAGCAGAGGAATTTTGCTGTAGCAATTTGAACTAAAGCATTAAAAAAATGCAGAAAATCAATGTCTATGTTGGTAGACTACGATCTATCAATGGAAATTGGAAGAGATGCAAAAATTTACTTTCAATAACTGAACTGATGAAATGAAGTAAGCAATCACACAAAACGAATTACTTGGTTAATACACTGGGTTCTCCAAAAGACCAGAAAAAAGAATACAACCAAATAAGCACTGATGCTAAGATCTTACAGTATTGCAGTAACACTCGTTATCTGCAAAACACACTCATAGATGTAATTATTGCAGCTGAAATTGCAGTTTCCTTTCAGAAAAAGGGATAGACATAGTACTTCAAAAGGTTTCATACATTGATAAGAAGAGGCACTTATGCATATGTACCTTTAGAAGAGCTTAGAAATTGCTCATACTACTGGAGAGTTTTCAGTCATTCTGACTAGATATTTTAAGCTTTCACAAAAAGGGGGTAAAACCGCCAGTAAAATATACACAATAATTATGTACACTGGTTTGATTAGATAACATGAAAAATTAGACACCAGTGAACAAAAAAAAATTGCCTACGACAAAACAAAAATTTTTCTACATCAACCAAAGGAATACCTACCTAATCTTCAGCTTGGATCCTCACATCTCACCCCTGGCAGTACTAATTCCTATAGATGCAAAAGTTGTACTTCCATGAGAGGGCGCACTGGTTATATTGATCTAACTATGGCACAGATACACCCAAAATTAAGGCACATGCTGCTTCAAGAAATTAAATGTAAAGGCAGTAGCAATGAAGCAAACACATGAGCAGCATACTACGAAGTACAAAGCTTCTGCATAAAAATGACAGATATTACAACCCACCTAAGAAAATAGGTTTAACAAAAATCATCTAAAATTAAAAAGAAAAATACAAATACATGATCTAAAATTTCAGCTTTGCTCTTATTTCAAACTGAAATACAAATGAAAATAAATTCCTCCCTACCCAAACGTAATGTCGTTAAAAGAAACAATGTGATTAAAATCTTTCACATTTTAACTTCTCATAATTTCTTACAGCAGTTGAACTTAGTCCTGTTTCACTAACCCCAAGCCATGAGCAGACTTTGTTGGAAGGAGGAATGGTACCGTCAACATAGAGTTGGTCAGAGAGCAGGAATTGAGTTTCCAGATCCTCCGTGCTGTCTTGTCGAGCCTTCATTTCTTCTATGATCTGCAGGCAGCTTTTGATGTCTGGCACCTGGTGCTTCAGCCTGCACCAATAAATAATGGATGAGTGAATATTTCTGCAGATGTCAAAAATATTCACTTCATGGAACATAAATTTTAAACATTTCTTGACAAATAGTGTTATAAAAATTAAATAATGCACATATGATTTTAGTCTATGAAGAATAAGAGATTATAACCAAAGAGGAAAGTTTTAAACTTTCTGAATGGCAATTAACAATATATCCCACCTACATTCAATGCATGCTGGAGAAGGGAAAAATATTACTTTGGCAAGTTGGCTTATTTCAAAAACATTAGGACATCTTAATTACACTAATGAAATAATATGAATAGCTTCATTCCCTATTTTATCGAGAGTTCACAGTCTAGTAACTCCCAGAACAGATAATGATTCTGGTACGAGAAGCTGCTGCTTCCACAAGTTGAAACGAAATAAATGTACACAAGGAGCTCCGAAACTCGAACTCAGGACTATAAATTACCGCGCCGGCACGCTATCGACTGCGCTATCGATCACCCTAAAAGGTGACCGAAGCCCAACGACAGCAATGCTGGCCCAGTGCAGGTACGTGCTGTCCCGACATATATTCATTCCCTATTTTATCGAGAGTTCACAGTCTAGTAACTCCCAGAACAGATAATGATTCTGGTACGAGAAGCTGCTGCTTCCACAAGTTGAAACGAAATAAATGTACACAAGGAGCTCCGAGAATCGAACTCAGGACTATAAATTACCGCGCCAGCACGCTATCGACTGCGCTATCGATCACCCTAAAAGGTGACCGAAGCCCAACGACAGCAATGCTGGCCCAGTGCAGGTACGTGCTGTCCCGACATATATTCATTCCCTATTTTATCGAGAGTTCACAGTCTAGTAACTCCCAGAACAGATAATGATTCTGGTACGAGAAGCTGCTGCTTCCACAAGTTGAAACGAAATAAATGTACACAAGGAGCTCCGAGACTCGAACTCAGGACTATAAACTCAGGACTCTCGTACCAGAATCATTATCTGTTCTGGGAGTTACTAGACTGTGAACTCTCGATAAAATAGGGAATGAATATATGTCGGGACAGCACGTACCTGCACTGGGCCAGCATTTCTGTCGTTGGGCTTCGGTCACCTTTTAGGGTGATCGATAGCGCAGTCGATAGCGTGCCGGCGCGGTAATTTATAGTCCTGAGTTCGAGTCTCGGAGCTCCTTGTGTACAATATGCATAGCGTTACAAATATTAGAGTAGCACTTTATACAAAAACCCATCCTTTGTCTTGCCTAATGAGCAACAAATACTAATGATGAACTTTGATACAAAACACTTGTGTCCTCACCAATAAGCAAGAGAAAATTTTACATTGGGCATAAGAGCGCTTTTTTGATTTAGTCAAAAAAGAGAATACTACTTCAACTAATACTGACATAGTTAACATAAAATAAATATGCTCTAAACAAATGTGCTTCTTTTAAATCTTTATTATAAAATAATAGACCCACTTCAAGCGAGTGGCAGTGAGGTGCGACTCCATGCAGCGATAGTTGCTGAGCTGCTCATCAGGGCGCCTGATCACTTCTTCTGCACCACCAGATTTTTTGCTCATGAACTCTTCAACATCTTCCTGTGAAATGAAAATAAGTTATAAAAACAAAAACAGTATTTTAACATGACTCACTCACCGATACACCCAATGCATGAATCTATATATAAGATATTTTATCACCAAACGCAGTTAAATTCAACTGAAAAATTGTTACACTGCATCAAATATTTTAGACATTTTAATGTTTCATTTCCCAAAAAAACAATGAAAATTTCAGGATCGTTCTTTTAGGCTAAAGTCAATTAGATTATTAGTTAGTTTAAGCCTCCCTATCCTCAACAAATGAGATCCAAAGAGAGGAAGGAAGAAGGCACCATATAGTATGGAGTTAAGGGAACGCAGAATCTATGCAGAAAACGCATAGAAACGGTAAGATGAGAAAAACGTTCATGAAACAAGATCAAAGTTGAAGAAGAAGTAGTAGGTGCTGAAAAAACAGGACAGCAGTAAACCAAAAAAAGATGGTCCGTAACAAAACAAAAACCTATATTATTTTAACAAAAAGAATGCCTACCTAACCTTCAGCTCGTGCCCACACATAGTCCCCCTCGGAACACTAATTCATTCCCATAGATACACTAGTTGTATCCCCCTGAGAGGGGCTAAAGTCAATTAATATTGCTATGAGATATAACTTGAACATCCTTCAGAAAACAGAGTAATTCAAAAATAGCTTAAAATTATTATAATTATAAAATACAATATATAAAATTGTATTTCATATATTTTTTCAAAGTGTTGCAAAATAAAAATTGAGTACAGTTATTCAACTGCAGCAAAATTGATTAACATAGCACGCTTACTTCAGTTGACATGAGCTACGTGTAGCTTTACCTTCACATCCACAAAAAAAAACATTTTTTTCAAATTATTGACTAAGTAATTCAGGATAACATAACAGATTTTAATTCATTTGAATGTTTCAATACAAAATGAGCTTTAGGGCACAAATAATTTTTTGTCTGAGGGAACTATGGTAAATATGGAGTTTAATGCGCTCACAGAAATTAAAAATTCTGTTCCCAAGAATCACTAAAGGAACACATTTAATAACGTTTTACATGAATGACATTCTGCTCGCTGATGCGCAATTTTTAAATTATTCAACTCTGAAGTTATATGAATGTTGTACTTAAAAGTGAAGGAATGGAGACGTAAATATGCTCTAATACGGTATTGACGTTACGATGGGTAAGGTTAAGTTAGGTAATGTTAGGTTAGTTAAGTAAACTAACCTAAAATAACAAAGCAACCTAAAATAGCTTACCTTAACTTACCCAAACTGAGGCTGTTATTTTCTCACAAAAAAGTGGACGTGTCCATCAAAAAAATAAGCGTGACCCAACAATGCGGCGGCTAAGCAACCGACTATATGATGTTATTCTTATTAGAACGTAATGATTGCTTTGTCTCATAAATAAAGGATCAGCACAGAATGTCATTCTTGTAAAACATTTTTAAACGTAGTCCTGTAGTGATTCTTAGGAACAGGATTTTGAAATTCTGTGAGTGCATTAAACTCCATATTGACCGGAACTTATTTTGAAAATTGATAAGTAATCAAGGTTGCAAACAATGCAAATAAAAAAACTTTACCCCAATGGTCTCTAAACATTCAACAACTCAAGTGTACTGTTGTTCAGTCAATGATGGGTAGAATAGAAGGTACTCACAGATGAAATCATTAGAATTTGGCAGACAATAATTATAATTCAACATATGATGCAACAGAACCCTTCAATCATATAAAATGAACTGAATTATGAACAAATTCTAAAAATCATATCCTCAGAGTGTCTTTCAGCTATAATTCTCAGGTCAAGTCATACTACCAGCAGCCCTTAGAGTATAACATATAATTTTACTTGAAAATGAATGCAGGAACTGCAATTACATGGGATAATTCTGAAAATTATTTTCATAGCTTTTAATTTGTTTAGCATTACAGATTTACTCTAAATAACAATAAATTTGGTCAATATTGAGTTTAATTGGCCAAATTTTACTTTAATGTTGTCAACGATTTTCATAATTTCGTTGCTATAGATAGGTAATATAGTCGATTTAAGACGTTTAACATGAATGACAATGTGCTTGCAAATGCTTAGTTTTTGAGTTATTTAAGTTTGAAGTTATACGAGTGGCGCTCCCGAATGGCCTTTTTTACGCAATTTCAGAGTTGAAACGGCAGCTAACCCCCTATTACAAACGTAAAGAGGTTGGGTCGTGAGGGGTAGCCACAGTTCTTCTACTGAAAATTATGAATAAACGTTTGTAGTGACGTCCGTGTACTTTGGCTTCATGATGGCGGACGCCATCTTGGGTTCCGGGTTGCCGTCATTGGAGATGATGTAAACGGAAGTCACTAGAAACCTTTATTTATAATTTTATCTAGAAGAACTCTGGCTACCCCTCACGACCCAACCTCTTTACGTTTGTAATAGGGGGTTGGCTTCCATTATTAATTAAATTACGCTTGGCACGCTCGCTTCCCTGGCGCGCACAAGCTAACTTCTAAGTTGAATAATTAAAAAATAACGCATCAGCGAGCAGAATGTCATTCCTGTAAAACATTTTTAAATGTGTTCCGTTATTGATTATTGGCAACAAAATTGTGAAAATCGTTGACAACATTCAAGTAAAATTTGACCGTTTAATGTTGTCAACTATTTGAATAATTTTTTTGTCATAGATAGGTAATGTGGTAGATTTCAAGATGTTTGAAAAGAATGACATTGTGCTTGCAAATGCTTAGTTTTGAGTTCTCAAAATAAGTACTACCATCTGTAGAAATTGTCCATACCCCTACATACAAATTGTATAATAATCCCTAATTAGCCAACCAGCTAGTAAAAATTGTCATATTAAGAACAAAAACATTCATTCCAATTTGCACCATTCATATAAATTTACCAAAAATATTTGAAACTATTACCTTGAATTACTCTTCTCAAAATGAATTTACCTGTTTAATTATTCTTCTACGTGATCTCAACGTGTCACGAAAGCTTTCAACAAAATTGTAGCACCATCATAAAATTCACGGATTGGAAACGTACTGATAAATTCGTACAAAATTTACACATGATGACAATTGTATATCTTACCTCCAATACTCAAATTCATGTCATTATAAGGCAACCGCACCACAATGTTTTCAAGAAGTACTTTTGTTTCGAACGGTGAAACGATTCTTCTGTTATCTGTTTTCGAAAATGGCGGCTACACACAATATGTTCGCACAAATTAGATTCCTTAATTGAACCTAAAATTTCACTTCAACTTGCTCTTGGCCACTCTTTAAAATATGCATGATGAAATTGGAAGTACTTGATATCAGGTTGATCTCTAGAATTATTTTCACATTCGATGAAAGAACATTTTTTCATTCTATTTGAAGACGCCATTCTTGCAGACACCAACGCCGACGAGTTGTCTTGTTACTGGTCGCGTTGTTGTTGTACAAGTTGTCGTACAGCAGACTTGATATTGTCACATATTGTCGCCAGATAGCGCTACTCTGTTGATCTGTGTTGCTATTCGTTCTGGACCTGTGACGTCACCGTCCCCAGGGCTCTTTCAAGAAAAGACTTGAATGCTACTACCTTCTTATGTGTACCGTGACACTATCTCATCAGTCGGGTCCGGAACGTCGTGAGTGATGAATGTCAGCCTAAATTCTCCCGGTGTTATAAAGTACCTAGGTATCTTGGAAAAACGTTTTAAATGTAGACGTCGGTTGTTTGGAGGTAAGTAACAAACTTGTCTTTGTTTAAATAGAGTGCATGCATTATATCCCTTTTTGTGCACAGCGACGTCATTAAAATCAGACATCTACGGGCGAACTCGCCGCAGAAGTTTTGAAGTTTGTTGGCGTAGTAATTTGTTTTGTTTACTTAAAAACACGATTATCTATGGCAAATTTTGCCGTAATCTTATCAGAGCATTTTAACAGTTACGCTTAGTTCAGTTTAAATCATACATTATTTAAGTTAAAAAATCATAATCGTTTTTATTCTAAACGCGATGCGTCCGAGTGGCCAAAGCACAGACGCACGTACATCTGAACGCACAGCTGAAGCTTAGAAGCTAGTTAGAACATTGCCAGCGGTAGTAAACAGAGCAGCACGACTATACGCTAATTTTACGCACGGATTCTTCTCGAAACGTTTCGTATGCCGTTGCGTTTGAAATCAAGCACAGACACACTTGTGTGTGTTAGGCTTCCCGTCCGCTGTTTTTGCCTTTCTCTATTTTTTAACGCCCTCTGTACGCTCGCTCAAACAAGTTGTTTTAAGTAATCAAATTAAGAAGCAGGCAAAGGCTGATTCTTTTGGAGCAAATCGCAAATGCATCTGTTACCATATTTTTTCCTTATTTAGGAAGTTCTGAAAATGGTATTAGATATCGTCTAATATATTATTGTTGTCACGTAAAGACAGAAAAAATTAACTAACTTTGTAGTATTAAATAATGTGGAAACAAGCATTAACATTCATTTCAAAATTATCTCATTATCGCGAGCGCAACTGAAAAGAATTCGGTATTGATGAAGCATTATACTTGTATGTTGTGAATGATAGGGGAAGGAGTGTGTACAGAGGCTGTACATAATTCCCTGACGCGAACGAAAAAGGTCAGTATTTGAGATGAAATCCATAACATTTATTACTGGGTGTGTTGGCGTCGAGCTTAATCACCGATGTGAGCATAGAGGTTCCTTTATTTTGCACTCTTCGACCAAAATAGTAAAATATGAAACGAGAGAGAAGTAACAAGTCAATATACAGATATGAGTTCATAAAATTTGTTAGGAAAATTTCTAAGTAAAGTAATCGAATTCATATGGCGTATATATGCATAGAAGGCAACTTACAAAACGCTTCATAATATTTCTTTTAATTGATTTCATAAAGCACTTGGTAATTGCTCGAATTAACCAATTTATATTAGAGACTAAATGATTTTTGCATTGTTAACAATACATTGTGCCAAAACGAAGAATACATTATGACATAGGTAGTATCGCACTAACTGCTGTTGTTTGGTATAATTTTTTATATAATATGTGTCGTTTAAAACGGCTGTGACTTTTAAGAGTAAAATGAAACCCAAGAGTATTTATTCCATTATTAAATGAGAGTTATATTGCAGAGCTATACAATATTAAATGTTCCCACTAGAGTTCTCTTAAATTAAGGGGACCATTTCCAAACAATGGTCGACTTTTGTTCTATTGGATGTACGTCTATGAAAATTTGCAGACTACTAGATCTCTACATTTGTAACAACTTTTGTTTAAGAAAAATTTTTCATAAGGCCATAGAAAATGAATTATTTGGAAAAAACAAAAATTATATATACATATATTATTTGCTAAGGCTTTTTAATTTACAAAGCTAGAGCAATGCGGTTTGTTGCATTTGAAAGTCAAACGTGTGCTCTATCTAAATTACCTAGGGATTTTTTGAATCATTTCAATCAGAATTTTTATGAATTTTTTATTGTAAGGGTCAGAGAAAAGTTATAATTTTAGGGTAAGAAAGTCTACGGAAATATTTACTGACAAAATTTTGGAAATTCCTAGGTAATTTAGATAGAGCATATATGTCACTTTCAAATGCAACAAACCGCATTGCTCTTGCTTGGTAAATAAAAAAGCCTTAGGACAAATGTTTTGATAACTTATTTTTTTTACAAAACCTATTTTTAATACTCCTCCTACAGTTTTTGAGCTACAATGATGATTTTGGTATCATTGGATGCAGAAAAACAAGGGCTTTACAATGTATTGAGAAGTTTTTCAAAATTCATTCTTGTTTCAAAGTTATGACGTCATAAATTTGAATTTTCTTGAGAATATTTTGATTTTTTTTCTTTTTAATTTTTTTAATTTTTATATTGGAAATTTGAGGAAAAGAACTCAAGTTTTTGAAATGTCCACGTTATTCTGCATCCAATGATACCAAAATCATTACTGTAGCTCAAAAACTATCGGATTTTGAGCATTTAGAAACCCCCCCCTCCCAAATGTCGTTTTCTATGATTTCCCATTTTCTTTTCAAGAAAATCGCATTTTGTCATAAATGATAAATGATTCTAAATTGAATTTCCTATCAGTATACCAAATTTCATTACTCTAAATTCAATAATAAAAAAAATATTCGGATGGGGATGAGGAATATGGATGAAATATATAAAAAAATAAAATGAAAAAAATTGAAAATTTGAGATTTTTTTTTTCCACGTTATTCTGCATTCAATGATACCAAAATCATTACTGTAGCTCAAAAACTGTAGGAGGAGAAGCATTTAGAAAACCCCCCCCAAAAATGTCGTTTTCTATGATTTATCATTTTCTTTTCAAGAAAATCGCATTTTGTCATTAATGATAAATGATTCAAAATTGCATTTCCTATCAGTATACCAAATTTAATTGCTCTAGGTTCAAAAATGAAAAAAAGGTCCGTAAGAGGGATGCCCTTTCCCCCCCGGGGGGGACGTTAGCTCTGGGATACGTTCCTGATATTTTTACAGACATTCGGGGACATATCTCAAACTCATTTAAAGCAGTAAAAAATAAATCTGAAGAATCGACTTTTGGACTGCAGATGCCCCCAAAAACCCCCGGAAATGCTTCCCTTACACAGCGACGAGAGGCAGCTGTTGAAGTGCGCATGATAGTGATTCTTGGTGGTGGTGATTAGTCGTACACGTACACGGAGTCTCTCACGCACACAGAATGTGCGAGGTTGACGTGGGCGCTGCCCGAGTGGCCAAAGAAGTACGTACGTGTGAACGCACAGCTCTAGCTTGGAAGCTAGTTAGGAGACTACCAGCGGTATAGACCGACCGGCCCCGGCCCCGGCCAACCCCGGCCATTTTGGCTGACCCCGGCCCCGGTCTCGGCAAAATAGTGCCCTAAACCGGGGTTTTGGCCGGGGTTTTTAGTTTTTTACTACACCTTTTTCACTTCAAATAAATCCAAGTCAAGGTCAATTATATCCAAGATAAGTTCAATTTAATCCAAGTCAGATACAAATTAATCCGAGTCAAGTTCAAATTAATCCGAGTCAAGTTCAAATTAATGCTAGTCAAATTCAAATTAAACGTGCTAAGTACCCAGCATCAGGAGGCAGAGTGTGATTCAGATCTTTGAGCGGAGTAACATATTGAAATCAATTATAAAAACTTCGTATTAACTATATATTAAAGTTGTTTTTCAATTCTTCATTAATGTCAGTGTGCATATTCAAATATTTATGTTCAAAGACAATTTTATGTTACACATGCACACACACACATAGTAGTATCGAGGATTTAATTACTCATATAGAAATTTATATGCGTGAAATTTCGTTTAATCACAAACGTAAAGTCATATATGCATGCAACTACGAAAGATTACCATTGCATGATATGTAGATTCAACCTTTAAAAAAATATAGCAACGAAGTCTGTTTTTGCTTGTTCAAACGATTTTTGTAAAAATAAGTTTCAATTTTTTTTCATCGATCGAGATGATATATTTGCCTAGGCCTATTCATTTGAAGGGATGACACACTTTTTATTGCTATTGCAAAATTGTATCTGTGTAGTAATGTACTCATATAAATTGTAATCAAATGCTATCGAACATAAGTACTCAGTGAATCGTATTTGCTCATTTCTTTTAAAGGTTAAATCTGCACATCGTCCAGTGGCAATCATTTGTAATTGCATGCACATATGATTTCATAAATGTGATAAAGTGGAATTTCAGACATATAAATCTTTAAATGAGTGTAAATAAATCCTCGATACTATGTGTATCTGTAACATAAAAGTACCTTTGAACATAATTATTTGAATGGATGCATACCGCCATTAATTCAGAATTATAAAACAACTTTAATATGTAGTATAATACGAGGTTTTTATAATTGTCTTCTAACTGTTACTCCGCCCAAAGATCTGAATCACAATCTGCCTCCTGATGCTGGATACTTAGCACATTTTACGACAGCTTGTTTTAATACTGCAGAAATTTTATGTATTCCTTGCTGAAAGGAAAAACGTTTTTCTTGCTCATCACATCCTACAGATACATTTTTAATACAAAAAACGCTCAAATTAACGAGGGATTTACGTCGATTCTTAATTCAACTTGGGGCTGGATTAATTTGAACTTGATTTGGATTAATTTGAACTTGACTTGGATTATTATTTTGAAGTGAATAAAGCGTAGTGTGCCCGGCTACCCGCACGTGAAAAATTCACGTGTCTATTAAACAAATTTAAAACGATTTCTCAAGAGATTTGCGATTTCATTGCAATCCTGAAGAACATGCAGTCACTGAGAAGAAAAAGCAGTATCTATGCTACCATGCAGTGTAATTATAATCCAGTGCGCAGTTATTGACATGAAAGAATCTCGACTTGGAGAGGTCTTAATATCAGCAGTTATTGAGAAGACGCTATTTTCGTTAATTTACTTTTGTATTTCCTCTGAAATAGCAAACTGAATTTGGATACTGAGGTCCGGACGTAGCCTTATCTAATTACCTACTCTGATGGAACTTGAAACTTCTTATTCAAAAACCCAACAAAATTAAGAAAATTCCTTTTCCATAGGGTCGTATGGATTGAGCGCGTCACAAAGCCAGTAAATAAACAATTTCTCTTTATGTATTTGGTCAGTATTATTTGGCTCCCAGTTTTTAGATTGAGTAAATGTTTCTTTTAAAGTAAGCTGTTTGCCAGTAGACGAAGACGACTTGGTACAATCGGCAGTTTTATCACTGCTGCAGCCAAAACTGTTTTTGTTTGTTTTAAATACATAGACATTTAGTTTTTCTTCTTGTTCGTTTTGTTTCTATTTTTAAAAAATTTTTTTCGTTGGTTGGTTTTTCTTCAGCTTCCAGGAATTGATCATTTTGTGTCGATTTTAGATGGCCTCATAAATATTTAGTTGAGAAAATTTTCTGAGATGCACCAACCGCTCCTCGTCGTATCTTTGCTTCACAAATGGTGCACACTTCAATTTCTACACTCTTCACCGATATGTAAAAGTAATCCCATACTGCTGACGCGCTACTTATAGTCATTATACCGGGTGTCCCACAAAAATGTCACTAAGTTTAAATTGATCATACTTCCGCTTTAAATTTACATATTTTAATTTTCATTTTTTCGCAATGTAGTAAATTTTATTTTATTTTCGAATAATTTATGTACATCCTGTGAAAAAATGAATTTCGTAAGTTCATTTGTTTGCCCACTACGGGGGTATGAAGAATGGGGGGGGTAGGGGAGGGGGAATTGGTATTTTATCATGTTACACCTCCCCCTTGGCTCTTTCTTCACGGCGCAACGTTGCTATGTCATCTTCTATGTCTATTTATTACTACAGAATGATTTCAATGGTCTTAGCTGGCCCCATAAATGATAACGAAGAATGATTTAGGTTGTTTATGTTTACCTAATTTGCCTTATTTTGTAGGTTCGGAATGCGGGGTTTCAAAATGCATCTCCTCCTACAGTTTTCAAGCTACAACAGTGAATTTGGTATCATTGGATGCGAAAAAGCGTGGAGAATAAAAGTTACTAGAAGGAAATTTCGAGATTTGTTGCAAACAAAATTTGTGATTTCACAAATGAAAATGAAATAAAAAAAGTGAAAAATAAGAACAATTATATTTTTTTTATTGTGACTTCTGAGATTTCCCTTATAGTATCGTGTAATGACCACGATATTCCGAATCTAATGGCATAAAAATCATCACTGTAGCTTGAAAACTGTAGGAGGAGGTGCATTTTGAAACCCCCTCCTCAAACTCCGTTTTCTACGAATATAAAATTTTCTTAGAAGAAAATCGCATATTTTTATAGAAGACAAACGATTCCAAATTGCATTTCCTATCAGAATATCAAATTTCATTGCTCTAGGTACAATACAATAACAATATTGATATTCGTCCTTATTTTCTCACTTTCCAAAATACCGAACAAACCAAAACTTAAAAGAGTAACAAATCAATACATTAAATAAAGTTGAAATATAAAATAATTTAGCATCCATCGACATACCCACTCAAGGCAAGCATTACTTCTAGCCACTATCAAACGAAGAGTTTTGCGGATCATTTCACCGTTTTCTTCTAGTTCTTGAAACACTTCAACTCGTCGAAGAATTATTAATGATGGAGATGATGTTTTGAAAACGCGTTCCTACACAGTAGGTAATGAGAAATGAAGATCACCAGTGTTGTTTTTAAAACTTTTCCTTTGAACAAATAGTTTTTCTGCCTCTTTCAGCAAATTGATCAGTGTAAAGTGGTTATTAAATGATTTTCAGAAACTTAAATTATTCGGAAAATGAAAAGAAGAACCAATATAAAATGGAACATTCTTTTAATGGCAAACATTTCGGAATCTCTGATTCCATCATCAGTGCTGTAAAACAAGGAATAAAATACCTACTGTGAAATACCTTTTGAAGTACCTACTGTGAAATACCTTTTGAAGTACCTACTGTGAAATACCTATTGTGAATGCATCGTTCACAGGAGGAGGCCCTAAAATTCTTTGACTAGACTAAATAAATGGATATCACGCCAAGATAAATTTCACAATGGAAACTGAGCATAATGATAATTTTCCATTTTTATACGTTCTCGTAAAGAAAACTAATTCAACGTTCACCACCTCTGTTTATAGAAAACCTACATTTACGGGATTATGCACCAATTTCTTCAGTTGCATTTACAAGGATTATAGTAAAACAAGTGTCATTACATTATTGCATAGAGCATACTGTATTTCAAATTCATATAAAATATTTCATGACGAAGTGAAATACATTACAAAGTTACTTGCACAAAATAAATACCCTGTATCTTTAATTAACAATCTGGTTAAAAAGATTTTAGACAAAAAACTTTCCCTTCCGTGTACAATTCTGACCGCACCAAAGCAGAATGTTTTCGTCGAGCTCTCTTTCTTGGGCTATCTTTTCAAGGAGATGAGAAAGGATCTTTCATCTCTGATACACTCTCATTTTACTTTCATTGGCGTGTTACCATTCTATAGAAATGGTTTTAAAATAAGTTCATTTTTCAATAGGAAAGAGCGTTTGGAAGAGTGCCTGAGAAATGGTTGTCTACTTGTATAAATGTGATTGCTGCCTGCAGTCCTATGTTGGAAGTACCACACTCCAGCAATTTATTCGTCACAGCCAACACTCTGGTATCTCCCATAGAATCGGCCGTCCACACTCATCTCCCTCTCAGTCAGCCATCAGAGATCATTGCCATAGTTCAAACCACCCTTTCAAAAGCTCCAATTTCTCCATACTTTGTAGAACTGCAGAGGAATTTGACCTCAGAATTTTGGAATAATTGTTCATTTTTACCCATAGACCTCAGCTAAATAATGATTAAAGTGCGATGAAATTAAATATTGCCCCAACTGTGTAGATAGGAGTGTGTTGGAATGTGTGTGTGTGCGTGTGTGTGTTTTGTGTGTGTGTATGCATTTCTGTTACTTTGTGTAGATGTTATTGTGTGTTGGTTTGATTGCTAGAATTTAGGTGTATGTGTAGGTATGACTTCGAATGTTTAAGAGAAATTGTGTTTTTATTTTAATGGTAAAGCATAGCTATTTTTCGATGTAGGTTTAGTGATATTATTTTCTTATATCTTTTTCGCAATTTGTTCATTATCATTTTTTTTCCTTTGTTTAACAGCACTGATGATGGAATCAGAGATTCCGAAACGTTTGCAATTAAAAGAATGTTCCCTTTTATATTGGTCCTTCTTTTCATTTTACGTATTAGATTCCCCAAAATCGCCCTTTTAATTCTATTAAATTATCCGAAAAGGAAACAAGATTTACCACACTGTGAAAAAAAGACAATTCAAATATGTTAATATAAAGCGGAAATAGAATCAATTAAAAAGTCGGGGACATTTTTGTGGAACACCCGGTACATTTAACTACTATAGTTGTTTCTGTATTAATTAATTCAACGAACAATGCAACTGCAAGTCTACTAACTTTATTGACTTGACATAAATACACACCTAACCGCAACCGTAATTCAACATGCATTGAGCCAATAACCGGCGTTGTGCATTACGTCGTCGTGACACGTCCTGACACGGTCTGAACCCGGCCCCGGCTTCAGCCCCGGCCCCGGCCGTTGTAAATTTGATAACCCCGGCCCCGGCCATGACAAATTGGTTGACCCCGGCCCCGGCCAAATTTTCAACCCCGGTCGGTCCATAACCAGCGGCACTACACACGACCAGTGCAACTGCACTCAAAATTTATGCACCTATTCTTTTCGAAATTTTCGGTATGCCGTTACGTTTGAGATAATGCAGGGACACACTCGTGCATATGGCATTGCGCCCGCTATTTTTGCCTTATATTTTGGTAGTGCCCTCTGCACACTCGCTCTAACATTTCAAAGCAATCTAATTAAGAAATAAGCACATGCAGATTCCTTCGGACCAAATCCCAAATGCACTTGTTACCATATTTTTTCTTCTTCTTTAATGACAGCAGTTGACATCGATATTTTCTATTTTTTACATTACAAATTGTCTTCGTACTAGAATGATGTTATCTTAATAGACTACATAGCTTTCTTTATTATATTGTTATTTTCATTTATCATGTGGGACTTAAAACCACACACCGTTTTTATTGTGTCATGAGGTTGGTAAAATACAATGAAGTAACACAAAGTTAACTCAGAGTTTATTTTTATGTTTGTTTCATAATGTCATCGTTTGATTGGTGAAGTAGAGGGTTTATGTATTGGCCTTTCACTTTAATCCGCTTATTCATTTGAGTGAGTCTATCCTACAGATAGCATTCATTTAGTTGACTTCGTGATTCTTGGCATGTCATTTTCCCTATATATCCTTACATTATTAGGTATTATATGTTTTTAATTATGAACAATTTGTTACGGATTGTTTGTTCCATCCATAGGTGGATTAATTTTTAATCATTTCATCTCTGAATTGCCGGTTTCATTCTTTATCGCTTCGTTTTTTTTAACTTTTCAATTTTTTTTTATTCATCTGGACGAAGTTTTGATTTTAGGCTCTGATTTGATATTAGGTTATGAGAAGGATGTCTTCAATAATATTAAATTTTCAAAACAATTTTTATAACTGAATTTTTTCATTTAATTTTTCTCTAATTAATCGCTTTTTTCGCTGATTGCTTCGATTTCTGCATTCGACTTACTATTTTTTAACTTTTTCAACAGCTTTGTTTCTTCATCTATTATTTTCAGTAATCTGCTCCGTTTTATCTGCTTCGTTATTTCGTATTCTCGTTATATTGTATATACTGCTCTTTTCAAAGGAAATACGTTATCTTTTAATGTGCAGTATTGTTCTGACAATCTTAATTTACCACAGTGTGAACAAACACTAAGTTCATATGCTTATATAATTTGCAAGTTGATATAATTTGTTGCACGTCTCTTTTCATAGCTTCTTCATAGTTACGACCTGTTTCGGTTTGGTGCTACCTAAACATGACTAGTCAAAGCAGAGAAGATACATTTACGGGTCGATTCATTATTTTACTTCATTTATCTCGGTCGCAACACCATGGTATTCCCTCAAAGCTCATGTAAGACTGAAAATATGAGTTCATTTATTTGTTAATGTGGAAGCAACAATGAACAGTTTACAACAGTGATGCGGCAACCCGATGCAATGCCTTTAACAATCAACAATAACAAGTACGAACACAAAATTCGCTTCATTGGTTGATTGGGCAAAAGTAAAGAAGCACCTCGTTGAGAGAAGTTATAACTTAAACCTGATTTCGTCAGAATGTTAGAAGACTTTGTAGCCAATGGCACATTGAATTATGGTAACTTTCTGGCCCATCGAATTATTGAATTATTATTTGCTTCGTTTTTTAGTGAAATTTAGATGTTCGATACGAAGAAAACATTACACCACACACTGTGATACAGAGGCATGTTCAGAAATCTTCTACAATGTTTTTTCTCCGCCGATGCTTTGAAAGTCAGGATGACATAAATCAAATATATTCATGCAGATTTAAAATGTAATGAGCAGCATACTGCCTGCTAATTTGATGTAGCGTTTGGTTCTGCGAAAGAGGTTAGTCATTGAACAACCGTCACTGGAAATGTTCTAGTCCATTCTCATTTGATTCAATGATTTAATTTCTTTTTAGATGACAACGCAGAGGAGGGACAACTTACTCTCATCATGGAAAACTGCAGTCTTGCTGTGGAAGAAAATTCAACATTTCCAGATGCCACAGCGTCCTCGCCACCTGGCACTCTCATTTCTTATTTCATCAAGAGTTCTCCATGAAATAGGTATGCTTTTATACAAATATTTTAGTATTGCGAAGGAACGATTTGATTAAATTTTCAATTCACACCTTGCGAAAAAATGTTGATGGTTTTGAGTGAAAAGTTATTTTAGATCTTGTGATCTGCAGCAATAAGATCATATCGGAAATTTTGAACGGTGGTTGGTAAAAAACATAATATCATTTGACACATTGTAATTACATTGAAACCTTTGGCTCTCAGAATGGCTTGAAATATACTTCTGATAGAAGCACCCAAGTCGCGTAAAGTTCTCTAAGAGAGTAACATTCTTCCTTTGGAGTAGCTGCACAAAGCTTTCCCCACCAATGACCACAGGGGCTCAATGATATATTTAGGCGTCGCGACTGTGGAGACTATTGGAGATGTGACAGTCTTAGCGCCGGGGCGATTTGAATAGTATCACAACGGTCTCAGATATTTACAACAGGGCATTAGCCACTCCAGAGAAAAGCCTATAGCATGAGATGATGTCGCCTTCCTTCGCAGTAATATTAATGAATGTTGTTAATGGGTCAGGAAAAATACCAGGATATGGCTGCCCCAGCCCTCACTAAACCGTAGAAATGTGTCACTATTGTGCTGGCGATGTCATTATAATCTGTATCAGAAACACGTGCTGGCGTTTTCCACACCGAAACGCGGCAGGGAGTAACAAATATAATCCTCTGTCAAGTCATCAGTGGCTCTAAAGTTGCTGCACTGCCGAACATTTTTTTTGCGCATCTCTCTTCTGATTGTTTTTCCACTAACAGCGTTTGTCAGCTTGGTTTTCATTCCATGAGTGACTTAAGCGCCTGGGGACCTCCTTGGTGCAATCATACCCCATGTGTTTTTGTTTCCCTTACGCAATTCTTATGCCCCAATTCTCTTGGTTCACGTATGTAAGTGGTTTCATGGCACTCGTAGGGAGTTTGAATTTGTAAGTACAATATTTTGATACACCTCATTTTTCCTCTTTTTCATCGCTGAAGTTCCCATTGTACGAGGGTCTCCTTTTTGCGTCCATGGGCTATTGAGTTAACCTATTTCTTTGTGCCATTGGCTCCAGGGTCTTCTAACATTCTGATACGATTCGGGTTTGAAGTGACCACTTCTTTCAACAAGGTGCTTCTATAGTTTAGGCTATGCAACCAATGAGGGGAATTTTGTGTTTGAACTTGTCACTGTTCGTGATTCAGGACATTGCATAGGGCTTTCACATTCTTGTTGTAAACTAATCACTGCTGCTCTCACGTGTACGAATTGCAAAAAACACTTACATTTCCAGGCTTGCTGATGCATTTTTCATATTCGTTTACGTAAAAAGCACAAAGCTGGGTTTTAAAAATTTTTCAATGTATAAAATATGCGCTAAAATTAAAAGTAAATTGGATCCAATTGCACGAATGTTGCGCAAAGTGTAAATATGAAATTGACAGTTGTAAGGCATATTAGAATGTTCTCCATTGTGTAAATGAGCTTGAATTTGGAAAAGCTGATGAACATGAGTGAAAAATGTGTTTAATTTCAATATATTTGATACAAAAAATATAATACTACGTACATTGAGTATGAAAAATTTTATTTTCCATTTTACTTCCTTCCCTTCGAATGTTGAGTCATTGTATACGAACGAAATATTAAGAAACAATATAAATGGTCGTTTTTTATTAGTTTTGCCATGTATGACTATATTTGATAGGGTACTGGTTAGGCTAGAGATGTGACCCAAAAACATGACGTTTTTTTTTTAAAAACACGTTTTTTTTACAAAAAAAACCGTGGGCAAAAAAAACGTGGATTTTTTTATTTTTTTTCAAATTTTGTCTGAAAATAACTCAGCAAGAAAAAGAACCACATTACATTATTTGTTTTCATGTCAAATTACAAAATAAAACAGCTTACTTCTTAATTGGTGGTTCTCCATGGTTTTATGAAATTTTTCATTTTCTGCGGTTTCATGCTTTGATAGTTCATTTATTTTACAATACATGTGAATGACCTTCAACTCCCAAAATGGTGTGTTATAATAACATATCTTTACTTATGGTCATTGATAGAGATGTGACTAAAAACCCATGCTGTTTTAAAAAAAAACATGCTATTTATACAAAAATTATGAATAAAAACATGGATAATAATATATTTATGTGACCTTAAAAATCCAATGCTGTTTTTTTAAAAACATTGTTTTTAACAGAAAAATCTTGACTAAAAAAACATGGCTATTATATTTTATGGGACCAAAAAATTGTTTTTTTTTTTAAACATTTTAAAAAAATCATGACTAAAAAAACACGGATGTAAATATCAGGAAAGTTATTTTTCTTTAATCGAATGGTCTGCAGAAAATTATAAACAAAGAAAGTTGTTAATATTGAAATCATGTTTATTAGAACTGTACTAGGTCTTAGAATCAAATATCTACAAAGAATCTATTTACTCCATAAAACCTTTCGTAGACCAGCTCCATCCTCAGTCATTCAGTAAAATTTGGTGAAATGGACAATGAATTTTCAATGTTCCTTTGAAAAACATTTGACTGAATGAGTTACTGAGGATGGCACTAGTCTCCGAAAGGTTTTATAGAGTGAATAGATTTTTTGTGGATATTTTATTCTAAGACCTGGTATGGTTCTAATGGATATTAATATATCTTATGTGACCGAAAAATCCATGCTATTTTTTGAATGTTTTTGTTACAAAAAAGTCATGACTAAAAACACGGATATTAATATACTTTATTTTACCATAAACAACCATGCGGTTTTTTTAAAAACATCTTTTTACAGAAAAATCATGATTAAAAATTGTGGATAATAATATATTTGATGTGCCAAAAAACCATGATGTTTTTTTTAACCCATGTTTTCTTTACCAAAAAATCATGACGTAAAAACATGGATATTAATGACTTTTTGTGAAAAAAACATGGTTTTCAAAATGTCATGTTTTTTTTGGTCAGCTAAAATTTAATAACACTCCTGTTTTTTGTAAAAGAAAATTTTTTCAAAAAGCATGGTTTTTTGGTCACCTAAAATAAATTAATATCCATGTTTTTTACAGATTAGATTAGTCATTAGTTTTAGCCTCCCTACCCAGCAACAAATGCGACAAAGAGAGGAAGGAAGATTATGAAACAAGATCAAAGTTGAAGAAGACAGTATTAGGTGCTGAAAAACAGGACAGCAGTGAACCGAAAAAAGGTGGTCCTCAACATAACAAAAACATTTTATTTCAACAAAAAGGAGGCCTACCTAACTCTCAGCTTGGGCCCTCACATTGTCCCCCTGGGAGCGCTAGTTCCCATAGATACAATATATAGTTGTATCCCCCTGAGGGTTTTTTTTACAAAGAAGTCGTGACCAAAAAATGCATCATAATAACTTTTTAACAAAAAAAAATATGTTAAAAAAAACAATGATTTTTTAGGTAACATAAAATATGTTAATGTCCATGATTTTAAGACATGGTTTTTTATGAAATATACATAAAATAAAACAGCATGGTTTTTTGGTCGCATAAAATATATTCATATCCAGGTTTTCTTATACATCAATGTTTGTAAAAAAACACATTAAAAAAAAAACAGCATGGGGTTTTTTAGGTCTCATATATACATTCATGTTTTTTTAGTCATGATTTTTTAGTACAAAAACTTTTTTTTGGTCTCATATATATATTCATGTTTTTTCAGTCATGATTATTTAGTAAAAAACGTTTTTTTAGAAAAACTGCATGGGGCTTTTTAGGTCATATAAAATATATTGTTTTTTAGTCATGATTCTTCGTAAGAAAAACAGCATGGTTATATTTGGTACCAGAAAATAGATTAATATTCATTTTTATTAGTCAGAATTTTTTGTACAAAAATTGTTTTAAAAAAACAGCATATTTTTTTGGTCACCTGAAATATACTAATATCTATGGTTTTTAGTCATTTTTTTTGTAATGAAAACATAAAAAAGAAACCATACAGTAAAAGAGGTGGCAGATAACCCACAATTACCTAGAGGAGTCTAAGAGGTACAGCAGGAGCCACAGAACTTACCACAGAACTTGTATTGATGGAGTCAAAATTCAGAGCTTATTTTCTCTGCTATGTCTGATTTTTTTGGTCACATGAAAATAAAATCAGACTTAGTAGAGATAGTAAGCTCTGAATATTGACTCCATCAATATAAGTTCTGTGGCTCCTGTTGTTCCTCTTAGACGCCTCTAGGTAATTGTGGGTTAACTGCCACCACTTTTACTGTGTGGTTTCTTTTTGATGTTTTAATAACAATAAAATGACTAAAAAACATGGATATTAATATATTTTAGGTGTCCAAAAAAAAAACCAGACATATACTTAACAAAATTTAGGTGTGCAAAAAACAAACAAAAAAAAAAACACAAAAAACACGTTTTTTTGAAAAAAAACGCAATCAAATAAAACCGTTTTTTTGCATCACTAGGTTAGGTATATTATTAGGAGTAAAAACTGCCAGCACATTAGCTGCATACTCTCAAGTTCTTAGGTCTCTCACTTCTTAAACTACGAGCTGCATCTGAGGTTCACCTTATAGCGGCTGCTGTTCAGTTCTTACAGTTCCATTCGGCCAGTGTTTTCTTAGTCATACAGATAAAGCCTTGTAGGCTGTGGGTTGTTTTGTGTCATCCGCTTACACCGTAACGCTTCCTTATTAAATTTATGTTGTGTAAGATTGCATTGGACCTATAATCTCTAGAAACCAGTAGGTGTGACCCCATTCATTTTAAAATAGATCACCCTTAGAATCATATTTTGCTCTCAAAACATCGATCTCAAATATGATCTCATTTGGTGATGAAAAGTTTTATATTCGGCCTTCATAACCCACATCACCTTGTTCCTCAGATTACACTTCGAACTCTACCAACGATCATCTATCTACATATGTGTTTTTCACATGAAATTCTGTCGCATAAAAATCTCTCCACGCATAGAAGCTCTGGAGTACTGTTCACCATTCTTTTCTTCAGTTCTCTTTGTGTTCGATCCGTTTACTAAGCGTATAACAGGTAACTTCTGTTGTGTCAATTAATATAAATTGTCGTTCTTCAAACATTTATTCAGTAAGTTACATTATTTCTGCATCATTTC